>OZ037776.1:13161656-13174156 GCA_964035525.1 Porites cylindrica | reverse complement strand
ATTATGTCTCCCAAAGAGGTTCACCTGAATATTTTCCAGGTGTATAGAATTTTTTTTATAGATTTGAGAAAATAAAGATGTGTGTCAAATATTGGGCTAAACAGGTTCTTGTATAGAGGGGGCCTAATTATAACTGGCAAGTTTAGCCTAACAGGTTCCTAAAAACCAGGTTCTTAGTCACAGCTAGGTTTTTACTGTATTGAAGACATTGTACTTTGCAGTAATAGCCAAATTAAGACAAAAATTATGTGATCATAAATGCTCAAACACTCCTTGTGCTGAGAGATGGGGAAATATTATAAACCAGTTTTGAGTGTGGTTATCAAGTTGTTCATTCATTGGAGGGTACAGTGTAGTAAATGATATTTCCAGGAATATTGTCAAGCTCAGCTCGTTTATTCTTAAAAACAATTCCCCATTAGAGTTAAACCAGAAATCACAACTTTTGTTCTGACATGTTTTCTTTGAACAATAGGTGTATATAGGGGTGAGGGAAAATTCTTGCCCAACTAAAGATTTTATCTTATCTTCTTAGCCATGGAAGAACATGAAAGTCAGGTCCTCCAGGTTAAATGTAGCATGGAATGCTCTCTGCTTGGTGAACAAGAGCAAAGTCACTCAGCAGGTACTGATATAGTTCATGGTAGATGGTATTTATTATAGAATTGCATAATTGAGTAAAATCACGCATTCTGATTGGTTAACGAAGAGAGGTATTCAGTGTGGAATTGTGAGTTGAAAACAAGGCTAAGGGATGTTTTTTCGCATCTACGTAACAACTATCGTCAAATTGTAACACAACAACTGCAAAAAAGGTTTTCTACAATGTCATTTTAAAAAGTTTTCAAAATCATTGTCACCTTTTGTATATCCTTTCTTAACATACTGTAATGTCGCCTGGTCCTCCACCTACTGTTCCAGCCTAAACTGTATTTACCTTTTGCAAAAGCGTCTAGTGCGGCTCATAACAAAAGCTCACTATCTAGCAAAGTCCTTGACATATTTAGTATTAATTCATTTTCTGTCACTACTTTTATGTATTCTTATCACCATAATCATTTGCCTAGTAGCTTTCGAGACTTGTTCTTAAGTAGTAATCAAGTCCATCAATACCAAAATTCGACTGGTCTCTCAGTATAGACCTCATTTTTGTAGATCAAATATAAAGCAATTCAGCATCCTTTACCGAGGACCTAAAATCTGGAATTCGTTGCCTGTTTCACTAATTAGCTCTCCTTTTGTATTTGTTGTTAAAAAAAATTTAAAGAATTATCTCACTGATAGCTGATCTGTCGCTTAATTTTCTGATCTTGCTCACTCTGCACTCAGCCATGAATTTAGTTCTCTAGGTAGTTGAAGGAAGCCTATTAATATAAGCTTCAAGCTTCGTTAGACTTCCTTGTCACATTAATTTTATAATTTAATGAACACCTTTTGTTTATGTTGTATAAGGTTTTGTGAGTGACTAAATAAATAGTTAAAAACAAACAAAAGCATTTTTTAAAGTGATCCGGAGGTTCTTCCTTGTTTTGAACTAAACTACAAATTCTTGGAGAGGTATAAAAAACCCCTTTTGCTAGCGACAATGAGAAAACAAGAAAATCCTGTGAACACAGCCCAGAAAATGGCAAGCCAAATTCAAACAAACAAAACGGAGAAGCGACAATGGAGGAAGTGCCAGGGTCAATTGTCACATATACAGAAGAAGAAATAAATACCTTCAAAGATCACATTGTCCCTGAAAACACGAAAAAGAGTATGCCACTTGCATTCATCCTGAATTGTGGTACTTAGAAAAGTATAAAACAGAGCTGAACTTGAACAGCATTTTTAAAACATTTCAAGGTACTTACCTTATATCAATCGCAACGCTAAAATCAGTGCTTTGCCTTGGACACTTCATTTCTTTCAGTTTTGCTACCGAAGAGGTAAAAGGTGTAAATTATTTTCCTTCGCGAGCAAATGACCAATTTGAAAAAGGATGTTATAGATAACCGGCTTGTAAATTCAGTGAAATACCTCTGTTTATCCTTACAATTAGTGTGAAGCTTGTTCATGTGTAAAAAAGTTTGAAAACAAATGTAAAAACAAGCACAAGGTACAAAAAAAGTTGTCAAAGGTTCAAACGTGTATGACTGACCTTGCTTCCTATTCGCTAACGCAATGACATGTTTGACATTTGACTTTGAAATGGCTTTCTGGGGCGTGCGCTCAGGATAAAAACAAACAATATTATTGTTGTTTTCTTTTTTTTCTGATTTTTATTTGATTATGCGATTCAAGGAAAATCCATTACCTGACTCGTGAATTCCACGTTAAATTGCACTTGAAAACCAATATCGGTTTTCGTGTGCAATTTAACGTGGAATTCCCTCGTCAGGTAATGAATTTTCCTATAAAACTTAATAATATACGTGGAAAAATTTCTTGAATCAGATTGGCTTAGAGCAGTGCAGTTTTTAGTAAACACAGTACAAAAACAAGGAAACATAAGGCAAAAATAAGGAAATAAAGTGCAAGTTTCTCAGAGAATGAAGACCTGTGATTGGCTAATAAACAATCAGTGTTCTCCAGCAGCGCGGGCAACTGGCAGTTTCACTGGGAACTCTTTTCCAAAGTGCCAGCTACTGTTATGAGTCAAAACATAAAAAAAACTGTCTGTAACTTTTATCTTGAATTTTTCGTAAGTTCCATTTTTTTCCGCGAAGGATAAAACGGCACCCGAAGCAAATCGTGTTCATTTCTTAGAATACTAAAAACATGCAATTTCATCGGGAAAATAACAAACAAACAAAAAAGCCACAAGAGCTTGTTTGAAAGTTTATCGAAAAACACATGAAAATACATGGAACTAAAGTGCCTTGAACAGCTACAAAAGAAGACAGGTGTTGTTTATTCATGGTTGCGAAGCCACTCGCTGAGGCACTTGCCGATAGATAGCTGCGGCTTGTTTATCCGACATGAAGAATATAAATCACAAGCAACCAGAATACAGGCTATGTAGCCATTCACTACAGCAATCGAGGCGTCAGTAAAGCTTCTTTTCTTGTTCAGCAAAACCAGCTTGTGGCTTCAAACAACTTCATAACAAGCGACCAAGGTAATAGTTTTTCTCCGTTGTTCTTACTTTTGTAACTGCTCCAAAAATCCAAATTCACAGTAATTTTGATGGCTGTTAAGAATTATTTTTCTTCACATTATCTGCCAGGTTTTTTTAGCTGTCCCACTGTGTAAAATCCTAGAATCTCGATGAGTTTTTAAAAGTGTTCATCTTTACAATGTTTTGATTTTTCATTCATCCAGTCCAGGCGAGTCGGTTCACGCATTGACAGTTCTGATAGACATGTGACATGTGAATAGCGGAACTCCCTTGTCTTTTCTGGTTTGTTCTAACAAGATTCAAAGGGATTTTGTGTGCGTTTTTAATAAAATAATTATTCCACTTGCGCTTGTTAGATGAGATGATTATAATTGCCAACTCGGCGCTATGCGTCTCGTTGGCTATTTACCATCTCATATCCAACGTGCCCTCGTGGAATAATTGTTAATTATAAAATAACTAAGATAGTACGTGCATTCTGATTGGTTAAAAACCAATAGTTTATTGTGCCGGTAAAATCATAGAAAACTGAAACATGCTTTAAAGTTATTTTATAAAAGTAAAAGACCACATTTTCTAAAGGTTTGCTGGTGTAATAACCCACTTGGGATGTTGGGAGAAGACTGGAAAAGCTTGTAAACCACCAGCTTAACTTCTCAGATCTCTGGGCCTCATGTCCCCAAACCCCCCCTTAGATACGGTACTCTCGCTTTACCAGCACTTGGTGTCAGGCACCAGTTACTTTACATTGGGAGCTGGCTACTCTAAAACTTCTGGAGAACACTGAACAATAGAAATATATAAGAACCAATGAGCCTCAGGTGTCACAATCTGCTTGCTTATCTTCTTAGCCATGGAAGAACATGAAAGTCAGGTCCTCCAGGTTGAATGTAGCATGGAATGCTCTCTGCTTGGTGAACAAGAGCAAAGTCAATCAGCAGGTACTGATATAGTTCATGGTAGATGGTATTTATTGTAAAACTTAATAATATACATGGAAAAATTTCTTGAATGAGATTGGCTTAGAGCAGCGCAGTTTTTAGTAAACACAGTAAAAAAACAAGGAAACATAATGCAAAAATAAGGAAATAAAGTGCAAATTTCTCAGAGAATGAAAACCTGTGAACAATCAGTGTTCTCCAGAAGCGCAGGCGACTGGTGGTTTCGCTGGCAACTCTTATGACTCAAAACAGTAAAAAAGCTGTCTGTACCTTTTATCTTGAATTTTTCAGAAGGTCCTAAAAGAAACAAAAACAATAACTTGTCGTACAAAAAGCTCTTTGGTGTATGACAATTTGCCTTTTGCTAATGGTATTATCGATATATTTACTGAATGATTTTTGATGAGACATTGCCAGATAATATTTTTAATTATAAAATAACTAAGACAGTACATGCATTCTGATTGGTTAAAAACCAATAGTTTATTGTGCTGGTAATCTCATAGTAAACTGAAACATGCTTTAAAGTTATTTTATAAAAGTAAAAGACCACATTTTCTATGGATTTACCAGCATGATAACTCACTTGGTTCTTGGGAGAACTCTGGAAAAGCTTATAAATCACGAGCAAAACTTCTCAGATCTCTGGGCTTAATGTCCCCAAACCCCTCCCTTAGATACAGTACTCTCGCTTTATCAGTGCTTGGTGTCAGGCACCAGTTTCTTTGCTTTGGGAGCTGGCTACTCTAAAACTTCTGGATAACACTGAACAATAGAAATATATAAGAACCAATCAGCCTCAGGTGTCACAATCTGCTTGCCCAATTTATTAAGATTATATCTTATCTTCTTAGCCATAGAAGAACATGAAAGTGAAGTCCTCCAACTTGAATGTAGCATGGAAAGCTCTCTGCCAGGTGAACAAGAGCAAAGTCATTCAGCAGGTACTGATATACCGGTAGTTGTTTATGGTAGATGGTATTTTATTATGAAAGTTAATAATATACATGAAAAAATTTCTCTGTGAGTTTGATTGGCTTAGAGCAGTGTACTTTTTAGTAAACACAATGCAAAAACAAGGAAACATAATGCAAAAAGAAAGAAATATAATGCAAATTTATCAGACAATGAAAAACTGTGATTGGGCTAATAAACAATAGAAATTTATCAGAACTAATTAAGTGCCACAATTTGCTGGTGGGAAGCATGTATACTTTTAAAACTTCCCCCTTTTTGGTGTAATTAATTATGCTCTGTTGTCTTACCTAAGTAATCTTTCCTTTTTCTTGTAACACTTTTTTTCTCAATATTTTATTTTATGAATTTACCTGATTATTTGTATTTATTTATTCATTGTGGGTTGTTTTGTTTTCATTTTTGTAACCAAGATTTTGAAATTAATAAAGGTGTGGGTGGGCGTGTGTGTGTAACAAATAAGAATGTTAAAACTTTCATATATATTTTTTTTACATGGACTCAAAAGAGCAGCTATATAATCAGTGATTTTGTTACCTCTGCATTCTATCTATGTTCCTGACGCATAAAAATCGCCAAAGGCATAAAATAATTCATGGATATATCGATCTGAACATGTGTATTTGTAGAAATATCCCGTACGTGTAATTTCTGTGGCAGTTATGGTTGTTGTTTAGTGATGCATATTTGTTTTAGCCTTTGTTGACTTCTGCTTTAAAATAGAAGAACTATATTTTAATTTCAGTTTACTATAATACAGAGTTTTGGCGTGTGTCTTCAGATTAACTGTCTGCAGCTGGTACATAAAGGCCCAAACATTTTCCATTTTGGACTCATTTTTTTTAACTGGGACTCATTGGTTCTGGACTGGGACTCATGATCTCTCACAAGATGAGTCTCAGAATTCATCATATTTATTTGTAACAAAAACACTGTATAATTCATTGATTAGACCTTTTGTTGTGTAATTCAAGTGTTGTTGTTGTGGTAAACATGACAAGTCATCATGTCTGTACTTAATTCTCCATGACTGGATTGTAGGATTTTTGTTCTGTTTGTATTTGATCGTGCATTATTATTATGGGAAAATTTACCTTAGGGTTGTATTACTTGGACTAGAACAAAGTTAAAATACATTGAATTCTCATAGAGATAATTATTTTTTGGATTATAATAATGAGTTCATTGGTTGGGTCACTCCCATTATATTTGATGACTGGTTTATGAAATATCAGCACTTAGAAAATGATTGTCAAGGTTGTTGTATTATCCAAAGTTTCAAAAGTAGAAATATTGTGTATTTTCTATTTGAAATCAGGTTTTAAGAACACTTCCACAGATACAGCTTTATAATAGTAATTCTTGTACAGTTATACAAGCATGCAGTACTAGGGTGCGAAGAAAAGGAGGTCAGTTTTGTGCTTGTCCTTCGGGAAGGCTGTAGCTTGCATCTGTTAGCCCAAGAATCACAACTCTATTATCCCTCAGGCTAGATAAAAAATAGAATCCACTAGCCCCATAGCTTATATGAATTGTGTAGTTGGTTAATACAAATAATTCATTTACTAGGAGAAGAGTTGGAACGACACACTCCTGCAGTAGAAAATGGCCCAATTGAGGGAGCAAGCAACGTGCAGGAAACACAGCAACCTCTTCCAGAAGTAAATAATAGTAGCCACTTAGAAGATGACCGCCTAATTGCTAGAGCAAGGGCAGTTGGTGTGGACTATGAGTTTGCAAAGCCTGGTGAAGTGGAAACGGAGGATGACAGAAGAAAAAGACAGCGGCGAAACCAAAGAAGAATATCAGAACAAGAGAAAAGGTTGCGTGAAGTTGTTGGAGATCTACCACCTCCTCCACCAGCAGGGTCAAGTCAGCAAGAAGATAATGCCTACAGAGCTATTCGTGCATTTGAGGTGGAGCAGATGACTTATGCATTCTTTTTTTGTGAGGTCTGCAAGGAAAGGCGACTGGAGTGCAAGGGCACGAGAAACATGTGTACTCGCTGCAGAAGAGATAAGAAGGTGCCAAAAGTTTGGTCAGGTGAGAATAACATGGATCCAATGGCTGTTCCTGAGATTTTGTCTAACATGTCAGATGCTGAACAGATGCTGATAGCCAGGCTAGCACCCACTGTGCATGTGCACCTGCTGAAGCATGGAGGTATCGCCTCAAAGGGACATTGCATTGCTTTCCCACAGGCTGTGCAAGAACCCGCCACTATTCTTCCACGCCTACCAGCAGAGGTGGATATCATACGCGTGAGAAGACAAGGAAGAGATGATACCCATAAGGACTTCAGGGTTAGAAGACACCATGTTGAAGGAGCCCTTCGTTGGCTCAAGGACAACAATCCTGCTTACGGTGATGTTGTTATTGATGGCACTCGCATAGCGAATTTACCAGAAGATGGTGAGTTGCCCAATTTGAGGACTGTTGAGTTCTCTGAGACAGAACACATAAACGACCAAGGCCCTGCACCACAACAATTGGATGTTGGGGAAACAGACAGTACTGATGACTCAACAGTCTCTGGAATTATTCGGGAGTGAATGTGCAAGCACAAGTAGAAGCAGCCATAAATGAAGTTGTTTCTGAATCTAGGGAGGGTGAAGCTGGAGAAACACAACGAAATGTGCAACGACCAGTGATCCCGTGGCCGACCACGAGCACAACACCAGCATCGGAGTTTACCACTCCCTATTTTTTTACCATGGCATTTCCTTGCTTGTTTCCCTATGGAAAGGGTGATTTCCACATAAACCGTCCTGTGACGTGTCCCACACTGCATGACTGGGCAGAGCACCTGCTGTGGTACCAAGACGGAAGGTTTGCGAGGCATAAAGTCTGGAAGTTTGTCGTCCACAATATGATCATGAGGAAGCGTGCCCTGGAACAGAGTCGGTTCTTTGTTGACCAGCAACTTGGTGACCCACAAATAACTGTTGCAGACCTGCAAGAGCGACTTGCAAGAGGCGACACTTTCACCGACAAGTTGTTGTATTTTGGTGCAAATCTACGTGGTACAGCTCAGTATTGGCACCAGAGACGTAGAGAGCTTCGTGCATTGGTTGAGTTCATGGTCAATGAGAAGCATGGGTTACCTTCATTTTTCATGACTGGAAGCTGTGCCGAGTTTTACTTTTCTCCTCTTAGAAGACTACTTGAAGAGTACATCTTGCAGACCAAAGGAAAAGAAGTCAACCTTGCTGAAGATAGTAATGCCCGCTTCAAGGCAGTACAAGAAAATACTCATGTAGTGGTGAGTTACTTTGACCTACGCACCCAAGCATACCATGAGAAGGTACTAAAGCCAGTATTCGGTGTCTCTGATTATTGGTACCGCTATGAGTTTGCCAAGTCCAGCGGTCAAATTCATTGGCACCAACTCAGCTGGAGGGAAGACAGGCAACCGCATAAGCTATTGCATGAAGCTCGTGAAGATGGTTGCGAAGAGGAAGAGTATGCAGCTAGACTTAGTCAGTGGGCGGATCAAACCTTTGCCATGACAGCATTACATCCAGCTGGCAATGACGAAGAACGGCAGCCGAGAAAAGACCTCTGGCCACCACCTGAGGGAACGGCTCAGCCCATATCAGATGATAGGGATCCGTTAGTTAAGATGCTAATGCAAATAGCTGCAACACAAGATGCAATACTGGAGGATCATTTGCTTTTAGTAAACCGGGTTGGACTCCACAGTTGCTCTGATTACTGCTTGAGAACTCCTCGCAATCCGGAGCAAGGATTGCAGCCGAGAGAATGTGTATGTCGGATGGAGTTTGGAAGCGAGTTCTGCCTGGGGAAAAAAATTCATGGTAGTCCGGAAATTGTGGAAGATCATAATGGAGCACCACGCCTAGAGATGCCACGTGACCATCCACGTGTGGTTCAGCATTCTCGTTATCAGCTACAATCATGGAGAGCAAATGGGGATGTAAGCTTGATTCTTTCCAATTCTCCAGATAATCCGAGTACAGATGATATCATTGCCATAATTGACTATGTGTGTGGATATGCTTGCAAAGATAGCGAACCCACTGGTGCAACTTCTGATCTCTTTAAGGACATGGTGAATGCTGTTGATGCAGTTGATGCAGACCAAGTGACAGGCAAGTCAGTGTGTGCTAAGATGCTGATAAAGACGGTAGGAAGACGAGATATCAGTGGACCGGAGGCATCCTTTGAACTGAGTGGGCTAGCACTTTGGCGATGTAGCCGTCCATTTACCTACTTGTCAATGTCAGGGTCAAGGAGACTTGAACGTGATGGTGAAACTGCAACTCGCAGCACCCCACTGGATAAGTACCTTGCACGACCGCAAGATGAACACTGTTCTTGGTACCACTTTGCATCGAACAACGGTAATGTCCCTGTTGTAAGTGGTGGTTCTACGCATGCAGCATGGCCATTGAATGAAGACTACTGTAGGACCATGCTCCTGTTATACTGGCCAAGTTGGTTTGACATCCAAGAAGTGAAGGGGGATGCTGAATCTTGGATTGATCGCTTTAAGGACTTTTTTGCAAGTGACCACTGTCCAACATTTGTGAAGGCCCAAGTTGCTAAGGCACGGCGTTTTGCAGACCACCCACAAGAACCAGTGTTTGAAGAGGATGAGGAAGATGATGCTGTCGAAGCAGAAGAACAGCCAGACTGGGTGGATGTATATGCAGGGCAGAACCAAATATATGAGGGTGTAGAGAAGGACCTTGATTATGATGATGGTGGGGAGGACTATGACTGGAGCAGCACTCGTATCATTCTTCCTGAAGGAAAAGACCCAACAAAATGGCTTCAAGAAAGCATTAAAGCAGATGAGGAACGGGAGACAGAAAGTAGAGACCTTGATTTACCTCAGGTGTGTCCGTTGTCTCTAAATGAGAATCAGAAAGCCATAGTGGGGCTTGTGTTGCACACCCTGTTCAACTTTGTAGAAAACACTGAATATTACCATCCACTGCGGCTTGTTGTCTCTGGAACTGCTGGTACAGGAAAGTCTTATGTCATAAAGTGTCTCCAGAGGTTAGTGCGGCAAGTTTTTGAAGCCAATGATGCAATACAGGTGATAACTCCAACAGGGAATGCTGCCTATCTCGTTCAAGGCAGTACAGCTCACAGCTTTCTTGGAGTACGAACAGGTGGAAGGTCTTGCAATGAGTTGACTGTACCTACAGGTCCCTTACTAGAGAAAATTCAAAAAAAGTGCGAAAATCTGAAAGTTCTGGTTGGTGATGAACGTTCAATGTTTGGACGCACAACAATGGACTGGATGGAACAGCATACACGTTATGCAATCAACAAAGGAGCCAATGCAGATGAGTTATGGGGAGGGATTCCTGTTGCAGTGTTTATGGGAGATGATGTTCAGCTTCCTCCTGTGTGTGACACCCCCGTGTATATCTCAGATTGCCGTAGTGCACCATCTAACCATGGTCGCTTGGTTTGGACAATGTTTGATAGTGCTGTTGAGCTTACTCAGATTATACGGCAGAATGAATCTGAGCAACAGCTGAGAGATGTGCTGATGTCACTAAGGAATTATACGACAACACCCCAGCAAATCCATTGGCTACAACAGTTTCAATGGCACAATCTCCGCATGTCGCATGGCCCGGAACTCCTTGCTAGGATGGATGAGCAAGGTCTGTACGTATTTCCCACGCACCGTCTTGAATGGCCGCGTAATAAAACAAAGCTGCTTGAGTGTAACAGACAGCCAAACCACTCAGTAGCAAAGATCAAGGCAGTTCACAATGGCAGACATGCAGTGGATGCTGACAGTAATAAGGCGGGGGGATTGTTACCTCTACTGTATCTTTGCCGTGACAGCAAAGTAATGCTGGTAGTTAACTTAAAGGCTGATTGGGGTTTGTACAATGGGGCAGTAGGCACAGTCGTAGACATTTTGTATAAAGATGGCCGCAGACCTACTGATGATCCTGCTCCAGTACCTGATGTGGTTCTGGTGAGGTTTCCAGGATATAGGGGGCCACCGTACATTAATGAAGATCCGACAGTTGTGCCAATTGTACCAGTAAGTCATTCCACTGAATGCACATGCCGATGCAAGCGTCTGCAGGTTCCATTGCGACTGGCATGGGGAACAACAATCCACAAATGCCAAGGGATGACTGTGGGTGCCGGAGAAGCATTCAGGTATGTAGTGGTTCACCCCGGGGACCATGGCTTTGAAGCCAGAAACCCAGGAGCTCTATTTGTGGCATTGTCAAGAGCAAAATCAGCTGATGGGGAAGGAAGAGATCCTGATTTTGCTTTTCATGAAGATGTACTGATAAACAATGACAGATTCAGACCTGTGGACACTCCAACTACAAGAGCTAGAGCAATGGAAATTGAGAGACTGCATGTCTTAGCAACTCACTGTCGGCAGAGAAGGGTGTTAGCACCAGCATATAGGGAGGAAACCTTTCTCAGACTCGTACAGTGGGCTCAATCACAAAGTCATCATTGAGACAATGCTGAATTAGTTCGATCATAAGTGTCTGATCTATGTGTTTTTCAAATACTCCATCTGGCTAACTCATAATTACCCTGACAATAGCCAATGATGTGGTGATGTTTCATTTCAAATGAAGGGCTGACGCCTGTTTTGCTGTAATCGGTCTAGGTGATTGAGGACCTTAGTGGTCATACATAACAATAAAAGGACCGTTATGCTGTAATTGGTCTAGGTGACCGAAGACCTTAGTGGTCATGCATAACAAATGAGACGGCTGTTGTGCTGTAATCGGTCTAGGTGACCGAGGACCTCAGTGGTCATGCATAACAAATTAGTGAAGGACCGTTATGCTGTAATCGGTCTAGGTGACTGAGGACCGTAGTGGTCATGCATAACAGATGAAAGGAATGTTATGCTGTAATTGGTCTAGCTGACCGAGGACCTTACTGGTCATGCATAACAAATAAAGGACTGTTATGCTGTAATCGGTCTAGGTGACTGAGGACCTTAGTGGTCATGCATAACAAGTGAAACATCATTATATCTTGTGGTCATGGACAACTAATAGCTTTGTTACTCTGTTTTCAGCCTGTGTGACAGAAAAGATGAAGTAGTTATTTGGTGTGGCCTTCTCTATTTAAAGAGCTAACTTAAACTGTATGGAGTACGTGTTTGTCAGGCTGTACCATGGTAACTGTATTAAGAAACAGCCCAGTTGAAGAACAGCCAAGGAGTTTTAAAAGGTAATGCTGTCATCTTTTTTTCTTAGCCCGGCGACACGAGTGAAGGTGGTCCCTTCATGATACCCCCGCCCTTTTGAGCGGCTAATACGGGGCGAGATCTTGTAAAGATCTTCAAAAATGCCTCGGGGGACCGGGAACCCTCTTGTTTGTCCAGCAACCTGTCTTATTTAAGTGTAGGATGACAAGACAAATAAATATAGTAAGTAAGATAGGGGGACATTCGAGAACAACTAAACTAAATGAGCTACAATAGTATAGAAACCTGTAAGAACCTGCAC
>OZ037776.1:13151656-13156656 GCA_964035525.1 Porites cylindrica | reverse complement strand
CGTAAATTTTACGTACGTAAAAATTACGCGGTAGTGGAAATCAACCCTGTGGGTTGCACATAACACCTTAAGTAAATTTCAAAGGAAGAATGGGAGACTTAAGCTAGCGCTCAATAAATCCCCTTGCGGTTTTTATTTTCGTAAACACAGTCGACGATCTTAAAAAAAGAAAATGGTTGGTCTGTAAACAGGTTACTGCCGTCTATAAAGAAAAGGAAACGACGAACAATGCCTGGAACCGAGCATTTCGACATTAGAGAGATTAGGATTCACGTTTACATTATACGCCAAACGGCAAACGCGAATTTGTACTACGTGACCAGATTTTTCCCATAATTGTCGTTTACTCTTTATTACTTCTACTCAAAAATAAGTAGTTTCACGCCCGTTTTATCCATAAGAATTGTTCAGGCCAGCTTTTATCTGCTTACTTTCTATTCTGACAAATTCTTAACTTGAATCTGACGTTTCCCGTTTGCCTTAAACGTGACTCTTAACCTCTCTATTAACGCATTCTCGGTGACATATCATGACGTAGTTAGCGAAGGCGACCCTGGGGACGAGGTGAATTCATAATTGCATGGACTCTAGTCGAAATATTCTTAAGGATCCTCTTGACAGTGCATAATGAAAGAGTTAATGCAGCATATGGTAGAGTCTAAAAAATGGCACGTGAAGGTAGGAGGAACCTCCAACATGATCCTGTGGATGAAATATTTTAACAGATTTTAAATTACCTACATGAAACCTGGAACAATTAAGGTACACAAACGACACTCACTTAAGGCACTATCCTTTCTTGCTTGAAGTCATTCCTCAAAAAATAGAACCTACAGAATAGAACTTTGCTGAATGGTTGTTTGTGTTATTGTTGTTTCCCATTCTCATTTATGGCTAGCAACAACTTGTCTATATAGTACGCAATGATTCATACTAATATGATTATATTTACGACAGGGGCCTAGCCAACCTATAAGCCTGTAGGCCCGGGCCTACAAAGTTTTGATCACTCTACCTCTTGCCTTATAAATTACGCGTTTTGGGGGTGAGCTAAAAAGCTTAACAGTTTAAAGTGTTGGTGAGGACAGTGCATGGCCTACAACTTGTCGAGGAGCTGGCTTTGAACACACTCCTGTTAATTGTTTCTTTCTCCTAATTGGGAATTAGTTTATATTTATTTAACTTTATATGGAGAAAGCTACTGCTCGTTTTAAAATATAGTTTTAATGTGTGTGTGCTAATCACGCTTGAAGTTACGCGCAATAAGAATGATGCGCAATCATGAAATACTCTAGTACTAATGAAGAAAAAGTTGCTCGCCATCACGTTGCCCCTAACTCTACTCCCCTCTCCCTTGTGAATCGGTCTGCAGAGCCGGCGTATGTATTTGATACATTATTAGTTGGAAGAATTTTGGCTAATCGTAATAAAAAAAGGAATTTATTGCAGCCAGAACCTGTGTTTTATCTGATATGGCCTTAAGAAGAAAAAGGCCACCACCATCTTCTTGCCCTTGCAGCCTCCAGTGCTTTGGCCATCTGTTGGAGAGACAAGTGGAAATTAGTTTTCACTCCTATTAGTCAAAGTGCTAATCAGTAGCAGTAGCACTCTACCCTTCAGTTTTACATTTATTGCATAAAGTTAAGAAATACAGCATAAGTATTAAAATAAGCTATTGCCCGGTGGTAGTAGTAGTGGTGGTAGTGGTAGTAGTAAATCGCTTTATTTGCATGACCGTAACATTTGACAGTATTGCAAAAGCAAAACAAAACAAAGCTAATAATAATACAACAAATTAACTTAAGTTATTTAACGTAATTTTCATAAGCTAACAACAATGGATCACTTATGTTCATACATGGGGAAATGAACTTCATTATTAGTTTATTTATCAAATACTAGTCAGTCGATAGAGTTCATCAGAAATTTAATGATTTCAGTGATCGTTTCCTTTCAATGTCAGGTACAGTCTCGCTGATTTGGTGTTTTAAGTCAGAATACCTTCGTCAGCAAAGAGTATTCCTGACATTGAAACAAGAAATTATTTTCATGTTCAATTTGTTTGGACTTTCACAATGGACATAATCTATTTTCTCTAAGCATAAGATCGGTCTGATATCTTCCAAGTTCAATCATAATTTTGTGGTTGCTTATTTTAAATTTCACTAAATTTTTTTACTGGATGTAGAGTGTTCATCTATGAAAACCTTATAAAATTCTAGTTTCTTTGAGAGTTCAAGGCTGTGTCGCAAGAAATATATATATATGTTGCATAAAAAAACGGTCCTTGTAAAAAAGCGTCATTTTTATGTAAAAAAGCTGCTTTTTTACAAATTGAGCGGTTGTAAAAATACTGCTTTTTTACAAGTTACCTGGTTGTAAAAATACTGCTTTTTTACAAAAATATATTTTTGTAAAAAAGCAGCTTTTTTATGTAAAAAAGCTGCTTTTTTACAAATTAGCCGCTTGTAAAAATACTGCTTTTTTATGTAAAAAAGCTGCTTTTTTACAAAATGTATTTTTGTAAAAAAGCAGCTTTTTTACAAGTTACTTGGTCGTAAAAATACTGCTTTTTTACAAAAATATATAAAAAAGCTGCTTTTTTATGTAAAAAATCTGTTTTGTTACAAAAGGTATTTTTGTAAGAAAGCTGCCTTTTTTATGTAAAAATCCTGCTATTTTACACGTATAGACCATTTGACAAACTCATTTATCGAAGACAGGCTGTTTTCCATAGCATGGTTCGAAATTTATTGAACTGTAGTTTTCGTGCGGCTAGTCACGTTCACGTTCCCGTGTCCCCTTTATTGTGGGGCATTTAAATTCCCTTGTTAACTCGCTGACAGCGTTAAAAATTTTCGTTCTTTTTATTCTTTCTTCTTGTTTCCTTTGTCATTCAATTTTCCAGGACCTTCTAATTGTTGGATGCGAAGAAGGAACAGGCAGTAATTTCATTTGTTATGCTTATCGGCTGAGGTCACGCACGGCAGTAACTGCATGTTAGGCAATAATAGAATAGCTGGGTTATTCACTCTCTTATTTATAAGCAATGCCTGTCACAATCTCTTGCAGCAACCAAAGACTTCTATTCTCTCCTTCATTGCTACTTTTGTTCAAGCCGAAAACTGTACAGAATATTGTTCTGTATTATTTATCTATTTTCCCAAGGTTATCAGCTGCAATGATCGGTTTAACTGTCAACAAAATACTTGGCTATAATACTTTGGTGCTCTTAGCGGTGGATAAATAAATTATAACTCCATTTCTAGCATAAAATCTCCAGCAAGAATCAACGACAGCAATTGTTAGGCAATTTCCTGTATTATGTATGATGCGCTAAACTTCTATCACGGGATTCATGCTATGTTGAAATCCATGTTGATGCATGCAAGATTGTCATGTCTGCGTTACAACTTTAAGCTTTCAACATGATGTAGGAACATGTTCAGTCGGCTAATCAAGCAAAAGGAAACGCTAGCCTATAGCTGCAAGCGTACATACACTCGCTTGTTAGTCTAATTTTGCAATACAGAGAGCAACTTGTAAGGCCATAAAAACAGCAGACCACAGCAGCCGATTTGTTTATAAGAATTAGGGACTATAAAGGCGGTCTGTAACGTACGACAATGCGTGTTTTATTTTAGAGATCGAGAAATCAGCCAGAAAACACTTGTAAAGGCTAAACAAGTTTAATATAAACACTAGCTGAAATCGCCAGCAACACTTAGAGTATGACCGTTTTTTTACAAAATATATTTTTGTAAAAAAGTTGTCCTTTTACAAATATATATCAGTGTAAAAAAACAGCTTTCTTACGGTACCGTTTTTTTACACAACATATATATATATATATTTCTCTTTTATATTGTTTGTGTAACTCCTAATTTTAACTATTCCTAAACAAAGTGGATGGATTGTTTTGTTCTTCATGTTCACGAAACTCGAGTAAAATCCACCGTTATTAACAGAGTGAAGATTCTTCAACATAAGAAAAGATTGTTTAACCATAGATTCATTATCTTTGTCGTTTCGATAAATAAGATATTTCATAATTTTCTCATTAATTGCTACTATAATTAGAGGTAATCTTCCAAACTCAGCTCTGCAAGCTAAATTAGAGGCCTTACTGTTCACCTCCAAGTAGTCGAAAGCAGCGTTTACAAAACTGGAGATGAATTTATTTTTTGCGTAGTTAGGCACAACACCTGAGTTTATCAAATAACTCAGAGAGTACGCACGCTCTGATTGGCCGTGAGGCGTGTTTGCATGAGAGTATGTAAACATGGTTGTGACGTCAATATGTTTTGCTTTTCGTGCGCTAATCACGCAAGGACGAATTTGAAAAAGGTTTTGAGTTAAAAAATTCGTCGACAAGTTTACTTTATTTACCCATGTCGAAAGCAGAAAGATTTAATAAGATCTAGGAACATTTAAGATTGCAAACTTTCTAAGTTTAGGAAATGATGTAATGGTCTAGAACTGGGAACGTGGGGGATCATGGGATTGTGGGGCACGTGTGAGATTGCTAGAGACAAGTCTGTAGAAAGTTGTTCGACCTTGTTCCTGTTGATGCAATTAAAACGAGCTAATTGGAGTCAGATAGTTATGTGATGTCTTTTGGTGGTATGTCAGCGTTTACGGAAGCGAACATGGTGACCCGCGACGTGATTTGACCGTTTGTTACGAGTGTTGTTTTCCTCGATTTGTCGCTGTTGCCGATTGAAAATGAAGACGAAACAAATAGACCAGCTGAGGAGAGCTCGTACTGGATTAAGAGGGTGGATGACAAGAGATTTCGACGCTGTTAGAAACATTATTGAATCCCACTCACCTGAAGTTGAGAGAGTGGAAGAAAAGCTCGATTCAATTGTTGCAAGATTGCAGAAAGCCGAAGATTTGCAGATGGAGATCGAAGGGTTCTTGAACGACGACGATGAAGTACAGGCTGAAGTGGACGCTCAAGGTTCCTGGTTCGATATGGTCGGAGAACGTATTCATAA
>OZ037776.1:13111656-13144156 GCA_964035525.1 Porites cylindrica | reverse complement strand
AATGGTCCCGATGGAAACTGTTGATTTTTTCCTCGAGAATCTCATTGTTTCCCGAGGCGGAGACAACGGTAACATTGAGATTCGAGGGAAAGAAAATTGACTGTTTATCCCGAAAGACCATGCTTTGCCAGTGATGTGCCATGCAGCTGGAAATTCATTAGGGACCTTAAGATCCAAAGACGGCGACGGCAACGAGAATAGGTTTAATAACCAAAACAACAATTTTGCACGTGCATCACGCTTTTTTTGTACATTTCTTTGCCGTCACTCGACAACTACGGCATGAAAATGCCTAATTTCACATTTTACCGAGGAAGTACTCAAGCGGCGACGAAATTACTCTCTCTTTCTGAACTCGGATATGGTTCTTAGGAATTCAACTTTAGGAGGGTTCACCTATGTTTGACAAAGTTGGTGACTTGGAGGAATCGTGATGAAGATTGAAAGAACGGAAATTCACTTTTTCGCTGCCGTCGCTGTCCTCGATCGGATCTTAAGGTTCCTATCAAACCTCGCTGTAACGGCGGTCGTAGGTCAACACTCGCGGGTAACCGTGACAGCGCACCGTTGCCCTCAGACCTTATAAATTTTGCATTGTTATATTCCTACTAGACTTTCTCTCAACTAATCAGGGACTGCCATTGGTTGATTCCTGGTCACGTGGCCTTGACTAAAATCAAATGTATGCCGATCGTGAGACATTAAGCAATGTACCCCGCTCGGGCTTCATTACAACACGTGATCAAAGCATTACATTAACAATCGTTGCGTTTTAGCTTGAGGCTTCGTGTTTATGTTCAAGTTGTTGTGTTCATTCTCGAAAAAGAAAACTGGCAGTGTTTTTCCCGCCTTTAATAACGGCAAATGCTAACAAAGATTTAGGCCCTTACAACATTGTCAAAAAAATATCAATTATCAATTCCATATATTAAGTACTTTTCTTTGGAAAAGCTGAAAATCAGAAAGTCATGCAAGTCAATTTTAAAAATATTGTAAAACACAACCCTGTGACCTTGCCTGTTTCTTTATGAAAAAATCTATTAGCAGGAACGTCGCCACCATCATCAGCGTCACCAATATTTTGTCTTTCCTTGTCATCTTCGTCATCTCCTTCAACATCGCCATCCAAACCATTACCATCACAGTTGTCAGGGTTATGAGACCATAGAAACCCTGCATCTAAATGGGAGTCGGCATCCTTTTGTTAGCACTACAAGGCATCCTGTACCGTCTAATCATAGGCGATTAATATACAAGAAACAGACATAAACTGAATTGAATTGGAAAAGACATACCTCTGGTATTTGCCTCCTTATTAAGAAAAAAATTATTATCAGGAGCATAATGAATACTATCAAATGCCCCATATCCGTCGGCACGACAGTGAACATTTTCGTCAGCATCATCATCATCATCACCATCATCATCAGCAACAACATCACCGCCAGCATTACCACATCACTATAATCACTGAGGAATCCCATCTAAATGAGAATATCCTTTCGTTAGCACTACTCGGCATCCTGTACCGTCTAATCATAAGCAATTTTAAAGCTGCTAGGCTAAAACTTTGCCTGTAGAATACAGTCGAACCTCTGTGTACACCTCTCTAATACGGGCACCTCTCCAATACGGACAGTTTCCTATTTTACCGACAATATTCTCATACATTTCCTCTAAAAAATCCTCTATAATACGGACTCTCTCTAATACGGAAGGCGGACACAGAGTCTTGGCCCTTAGGAGCAAATTCACAGAAGGGTGCGATAAGTGCTAAATCGGAAAATAGTATAATTATAGGAGTTGTGATCCATTCTTCTCTTCCGATTCTACGATTATTTCAATTCTCGAAAATCGTTTTACCATTCTCCGATTAGGTGCTAAATCTGACAATAGTTAAATTGGAGTTGTGACCCATTGTTCACTTCCGATTCTTATACGATTATTTCAATTTTCGAGTTCATTCCTCTAGTTTCGTTTACGATTCTCTGATTATCCGATTGAGCAATAGTGTAATTGGAGTTGTAAACATTATTTACCTCCAATTCTACGATTATTTCCATACTCGAGTTTCCTTTTTAAGATTCTCAGATTTCAGTATCCGGATTCTTTCGTTCATCAATTATCCGATTCTCAGATTGAATCTTCCTATTCTTCTTCACAAAAAAAAATTTAGAGCGTCTTTTTGCTCCAGCTTCCTGATTTATTCAAAACAATTAACAAAACATTTTTCGGTGCATGAATTTTTTTTTTTCAGCCCACTTGTCTGCAGGTTTTCATTCCTGAGACACAAGCTTTGCACGAATTTGTTTCCCACCCATTTCTTCTTTTGTAACTAATCTACGATTTATGTAAGATTTATAGCGGAGCTCTGGCGCGCCAAGCGCGCCTGCGGAGCACCATGAGTAAGTAAATCTACCCATCCCAGAAAATTTGGTAATCACGTGATCGTACACTGCCCGCCCGCCCAGCTGTTCATAAACATCGCTTGCAGGAGTACTCAAAATGCCGAGCGTATCAAACGCTTTTTAAGATTACACGTTGTTATAAAACCATTAATAAGAAATAGACTCAATAAATTCTGTATTACGTTGAAGCGTAACTCTTTTAAAATTTCTTCGCAAATTTGGCACTTGTCAAAAGTTAGAACCGGCTGGCCGCGTAGGTGATTTTGGAAATTTTTTGAACGGTTTCGCTAATTAAAAGTCCACGCGTGCTTCGATAGTCCTGAGTAATGTATGAATGCCATTTGTCTTGAAAAATTGTGAAATACTGCATTTTGTACGAGGTCTGTATGATAAAAACAGCGCCTCTTAGTACTCTTTCTCCTCAGATGTGGTCTATAAAAAATAATAAAAGATTAGTTTGCACGCAGTCGAAAGCAAAAAATTCGGTCTGATTTGTTGTCCAAGAATTTGTTTTCCACGCCTTATCTACTGTGATCAAGAGCCATTATTGCTCTTAAATGTGACCGAAGACTATTTTTTGGGTGTACATATAAGGCTGTATCAACTCGATACAAGATTTGTTTCGCTCCAAAATCACTTAGCTTTTCCCTCAAAAGTCACATGAAGGTGTCCTTAAGTTAACGGATTTGTGGAATACAAAATTATTGTTTGATTTAAGTTATAAATTTATCAATAGGAGCTTCGCTTTTAGCTCTGGCTAAATCTATATATTATATCGTGGTTTGCAATCGCGCTGGATTAGACAAGAACTAGACAGATTTTAAGAGAAAAGGTGGACTGCCAGCAGTCTATTTTTTCGGAGAAATAGAATGAAAGCATCCATTTTAACTGCTTTTACTTAATATGAAACTAAACTTTAGGGGCTCAGGAAATTTAACCTTCATCATCTCTCTCTACGATTTAGAGTTAAAACTTTGAGCCGAACTTTTCAATTTACGAGTTAAGAAAAGATTCTTCAGAACTGTTAAAAATTGAAGAGTTACAGATTAGTTTTAGTGGCTAACAGCAAGCGTCAAACAGGAACTTTTGTTTGTTATGAACCATGAAAATTATCTTCTAAACTAAGTTCTTTTGTTGGAGAATGACTATGGTGGCACGCAAACTGAAAATGGGTAACGATTAAACAAATTTCACCTAGTTTTGCAGAAGAAAAATGTCACCCTGATGTTTGGCTTTTCCTGGAAATCTCTCTTACAG
This sequence comes from Porites cylindrica, assembly GCA_964035525.1. NCBI lineage: Eukaryota > Metazoa > Cnidaria > Anthozoa > Scleractinia > Poritidae > Porites > Porites cylindrica. The sequence goes on along the minus strand of OZ037776.1, from coordinate 13,140,491 downwards.
TAAATTAGCAGGCGTACTCTTTGACAGAAAGTGTTAAAAATCATTTTTAACGGAGTAAGCACATAGGAGTTCTATGTCATTTGTCTCTCCTTTGCGCCCCCCACGTACCTTACGGGTTCACGGGCCAAGGCAATCAAGTTGAAAAACTCTTAATAGACATGGGATCTCATTTTGGCCTTCCTGAAGCAACGGAGCAGCTTAGCCCTTAGAAACTAGCCAATCAAAAACGCTGACATATGTCTTTGCGACAAATTTGCAGACGCTCTATACAGAAGGTTTAGAGCGGCTGCGACGCATGCAAGACTACTCTTCTCATATAGAAAGTTCATGAAAACAAGCCTCAAGTCATGTGACTCTAAATTTGCTCCGTGATGGGGTAATTGCTTGTTGTGGTTCGCGGATCAAAATATTTCCAAAAATAGAAAAGCTATACTGAGATACTGGGACTTTTTAATTACTTATCTTTTATCAAATCATGGCATGACGTTAAGGTCTCTAAATTAAGGCCCCAAGGGGGGTGTCTCATTTTTTGTCTACGATTAGTTTGGCCCCTCGTTTATGTAAATTGATTACGTCTTGGACGTGCGGCTTGTTTGCTTCATTGCATGTTCCCCACACAACAACGCCCGTAGGCAAATATTAGCTGGATAAGTGAGTTGAAAAACAAAGTTCTCAGTTTAGATCAGTCAGAAATTTATCTGTCCTTTTCAAAAGGCCAAGTCGCTTTCCTATATTCGATACGGTTGTTTAAAAACAGTTGTCTATCTTTATGCCAAGTAGTTTAGTATCGCCTTCAGAATGAAGTTGAACCTCAACTGTTCCACATTAAGATTTCTCCCGTTCAAGCAGTTAGCCCCAAACTTATGCTGTAGACAATAGCTTGCATGCAGGGACGAGAATCATCAGGAAACACAAACACAACTTATGCATGAGCTTCTGGGACCAAAAACCCGAATTTACCCTATGGCTAGCTCGGAGCACTATTCTAATCACCAATTAACCAACTGCTTTTTCAGCCACGAACACTGAGAAACACTTTAGAAAATAGGAGTTATTGATTATGTAAGTGTAAAGGAAGCAGCGTACTTACCACGGAAACTGCGAGGTACTGATCTCTTTGACGCAACCAGCAGTCAAATGAAAGTTATGCTGCTTGTTAGCTCTAACCAATGGTCAATTTTCTGTACGAGTCATAGAACCGTGAAATCTCGACATTTTGACACCTTTCCAATCGTAAGGTAGTGAACCGTTCACCCTCTAGATCATTCTTTGATCCTGGTGCACGTGCAAAATAGATTAAAGATAATATATAGATTTAGCCAGGGCTGAAAGCGAGGCTCCTATTAATAAATTTACAATTTAAATTAAACAATAAACTTGTATTCGAATTCCACAGTTAGCAGTTAACTTTAGAGCACATTCATGTGACTTTTGAGGGAAAGGCTACCTGATTTTAGAGAAAAATAATTTGCAAACAGCCCAAGAGTGAACCAAATCTTACATCGAGTTGATAGCCTCATATGTACACCCAAAAACTGGTAATCATCTTCAATCACCGTAGATTAATTAGTGGAAAAAAAGATCAGGCCAACTTTTTTGCGTTCGACAAGTTTACTTTGCAAAATCTTGTCAACAAATCTGGGTGCGTGTAAACCAACCTTTTATACCATTTATACATCACATCTGAGGTGAAACAGTAGTATGAGGCACTGTTTTTATCATACCGGCAGATCTCAGACAGAAAGCAGTATTTTACAATACAAATTGCACTCATTCAATATTCATAAACTGTTAAAAAAATTTCCAAAATCACCTATACGGCCATCCAGTTCTCACTTTTGTAGTGCGAGCTGTGGCGAGTGTTTGAATGAACATTAACAGAGTTACGCTCCAACATTATAAAGAATTTATTCTGTTTATTTTTTATTTAATGGTTTATTAACGCGCGGCATTTTGAGTACTCCTGGAAGCGATGTTCCCTGAATGACTGAAAACAATCGGCACAGCGATTAAAATTACAAGAGAGACTACTAACAATCAATAAAAGAAATATAATTCGGTGAAACATATACAGAAACAACAATTTTCATTCAGGAAGACAAGCATTAAAGTATCCCTAAAAATCCTGAGTCTTCAAGCTTCAAGCTTAAGTTTATGTTTTAAGCCGGCTTCCCGGTGTTTGCCTTTTTCAAAGACGAACTCGAGGCAAGAAAATCGCTCAAAGCTTTCTTTTCCGGCCAGAATTATAACTAAATATTCTTTGGAACGTTTTCTTTCTATTTGCGGTGAGAAACTGTCTAAAGGCTTTTTAAAGTTCTGTAAGCTTATATCGAACCTGATACTCGGTCAGATCATATACCTGCCAACTCTCACGCCTTAGGCGTGAGTCTCACGCCTGCGCGTTGAAAACTTCGATCTCACGCCCGCTCACGCCTGCGGACCAATTTATCACGCCTGATTGAAAAATGTGAGTTGTTGTCGTCTTGCTGGACACAATTTCCAAAAATATGTTAACTCAGACCCATGTAACGAACGAAAACCATGTGTAAAATGAATAAATGACAATACCTTCCTCGCGATCTCTGATTTTGTGGATAAGCGTTTTCTCGATAACTTCGCCTTCGGCAGACTTCGGACGTCTTCGGAAGACTTCGGACTTCTTCGGGAATCTTCGGAAATTATCGTGTCGTTTTCAAAAATCCCAGCACTCCCAGGATAAAAATCTCACGCCTACATCTCAGAAAAAGTTGGCAGGTATAAGATCATTGTCTCAAATCTTACAAACGTGCATAAACTAAATGACCACATAAACTCCCCTCGACTTCATTAAATTAGATCCAAAAAAACAAACATCAAATACAATAATTTCTCTGGCTTACCATTCGAGATGTAGCTCCTGAAAGGTATCAAGAAAAGCCAGTATCGCTTCAGACTTTGCAATCCTCTTACGCATCAAGCAAGGTGAAAACGAAAACGATGCCATCCGAAATCGGATTTCCGACTTTGACAAGCGACGTATTCCTCAACCAAAAACACAATAAACAAACTAGCTATGAACAACAGAGGACTCCTGATAGCAGCTGAATTTCATTTTGCACATCCAGTGGAAAAAGACAGTTAAAAACATCACAAGTTGACACAAAACTCTGTCAGCTTCAGCTGTCAAAGTAAACAAGATTCAAGATGCTGCCTAAATTTTCCGCATGAACTCTCCTGTCAAATTTTGACCAATCAGAGCATAAAAATTGGACGTAGAGCGTGACCAACGCGTGACCATGGTGAGAAAAGTCAAAAGCAACTGTCTTGCCTGCCTGTAACAGCTGGCTGAATTTTCGCGTCCGAGCTCAGTTTGCAATCAAAATTTTAATTGTGTAGCACATAAACTAGCCTCCCCGCAGACGTCCGTTGGGGTTCGTTTGTCACGCATTCATTTCGAACCCCAACGGACGACGGAACAATGAATGCGTGACAAACGAACCCCAACGGACGTCTGCGGGGAGGTAACCTGAGATCAGGCTCTATTTTCGTTTCGCTTTGAAAATTACATTCCGGCGGGCAAGGCGGAACGAAAAGAGAGCCTGATACAAACCTTTAACGAAATGTCTGCCGCCCACTTTTTTGATTGATTGACATTTGCCGAATCAGCCAATCAGAATTACTTCCGTTGCTTGTTTTTCTAGTATGCAAATTTTTCACGTGTGGGAAAAATGCAGACTGGCTGACTTATTTAATAGCTTTATCTGTTAATTTTTTCAGCTAAAAATAAAACAGTCAGCACAATCACATTTAACGTCTTGCGAGATTAAGGGAGATCTCGAAGGTTACTTCTGTTGGCGTAGAAGGTAAAAAGTTTTCGAAAAGACGGCGACACGATGTTCTACTAGTTTTATTATTTTGGCTAGGCGCTCTGGAATTTAAAATATTGAAATCTCTATTATTCCTCATAACTTAAACTATTGTACTGAGTTTTACGAATCGTCTTTCACGCCTCAGTACATAAATCTTTAAAAACAAAAGCAAACAGCCTACGAGCGAGGACACCAGTTTTCTTGGTTTACTTTTAACAAAAAGCGTAGTCAAACAACCAATCTGTGAACACTGAAAATTCCTTGAACAGCGATGCGATAGTTTTCGTCTAATACGTCACAGTTGGCGATTGAGGTTTCTTTTGCAATGAGCCTCCGCTTGCGTACCCCGTTCAGAGAAGTCATTCCCGGCTAAACTTTCAAATGAAACCAGTTTTAAGATGGACAGTATTTTGATTTGCACCCGTTTGTTGGTAAATCAAAATGCACCTTGTTAGTGGTCAACAACTTGCAGAGGGATTCAAGTCCGCGATACACTCACTTTCCGTATATAAAGCAAATCCTGAGAAGATATGAACAACCACATGAATTTTCTGAATTTCCATGGCACATATTAAGGCATATTTTCCTACCATAAGACCATAAAACAATAAAAAAGACAGCAAAATCGATCCTTCCCTCCACCGACGACAGATCATTCACGAAAACAACCACGCGAGGAATAAGCGCTTTCAACTTCCGGCGTTTCCAACAGCCAATCAGATCTTGTGGCATTGTTCTAACAGCCAATCAGCGTTACGGCCAAAATCTGGCCGTAACGAGCACAAACTTGTAATAGTTTGTATCAGGCCCAATTTCAGCGGTAGCCGTTAGAGAGAATGTATGAGAACCGCTCAAATTGGGCCTGATCTCAGGTTAGCGGGGAGGCTACACATAAACATAACATATTTCATATGAATTTAGAAAAAACTTGAACTTGAGCCTGCGATCACTTGAAAACTAGTAACTTGTCAGCGGATAACTTCAAAAAATACTTGACCTCGATGGGTCGACACCTGAGCCCGCGATACGGTCAAGTGATACTGTTCAGCGGGTACCCCGTTTTGACAGCTGTCAATTGATCAAAACATTGATGTCCAATATGTGTGCTTTATCAGTTTAACTTGTAAAAGTATGAGATTGAACATTGTTCGCGATCTAGTAAAACAATTAACTGGTCAGCGGACAGCTTCCAAATAAATCACGTCACGTCGATGAGTTGACACATGAGCCCGCGATATGGTCATGGGATACTGGTCAGTGGCTATCCTGTTTTGACAGCTGTCAATTGACCATATTGTGAATGTCCTAAAATCCTATATTAAAGATGTGGACTTGCCAAGACACGCCACAGACACCCCTCCCTTCCTTTTGATAGTCTCCCCTACGCCACCCGTACAATCTGTAGACGCGTACGTACGTATGTACGTACGTACGCTCGGTCAATCACGTGACAACCAAACGAAAAAGAGGTTGACCATATTCCATGAGAATGGGTCTCTGTCCCACGCGCGCTTCGCGCGCGCGGGAGCCCCGCTAAGAAGGCAGTCTTTGCCAAATCATTGATATCGTAACAGAAGATTGTAGTTTTTGTTCGATATTAGTCAAAAGTAAATCAACTGCGGTAAAGATTACAGTCCAGTTCAGAACATCTGGTAAAATTTTGAAAGCTACTCCCGGTGTTGTTTAGCATTGGTCACCCAGTGAATTAGGGTTAAGAAACTGAGTGAATCAAGTTTCAGTTAGGGTTGTTATACAGAACGAACTGAACTGGAAATTGATTCCCCAGTCACTCAGTTTTCTAGTCCATGAAAGTGTAAGAGACTTCCTCAGATATCTATCACCCCCTCCAGTAAGCTGTCACTTTTACTGGACAAAGTTTGTACTGTTTTTTACCCTTTTTGGGGCAGCAAAATGGTTGATATTGATTTGACATAAACCTTCGGTTGTCTTGACTCAAGTTGTATACAAAAGCTCATGGGGAAAAATAAAACCCACCATTTGACACCTCAAAAGAAAATAAACATAGAAAAAAACCCAACTAGGTAGAGTGAAACGAATATGTATATTTTATTTTCCTGTCCACTTAATAATACAACACGATAATTGCTTCGTTTTAAAGGCGTTTTGAAATAAGATAGCATTTGCAGGACATGGAGCAAGATGCCTTCTTAGACTAACTTTCCATCTCTACGATCTTGCTTTCTCAGTGTTTGTTTTCGCCAAACGTGAACACACATATTAAACGCAGACGATAATCTGCCGATTTATTGTCTCCGTTCTGCACACCCAAGGGTGTGTTCAGCTGGTTTTTTTTTTTTTAATACCGTCTCCTTTTGACTCTAATTTGACAATGAATCCTAGTTGAGTGAAGTCTGTATTTTCAAAACAGCCCAAAGAAGCCACACTCTGGAGAGAGCTCAGGAAGTTTTGTCCCCAGTGGAGCGGTGGGGGACAAAAATCTGTTATGAGAATGAGCAGTGATATTTGTAACTTCTGCTCATGCGAGACCGGATGTCCGAAATTTTCGGACATCCGGTAACGTCTGCCTCCAGAGCCTCTCGTTTCAAGACCACATGACCAAGAAACGACGGGCTCTGGGGACGAGAATGTGCCCTTTTAAGAAACCATTGGACTTCCATGACTCTTTCTTGGTGGGTTAATTTAAGAAAATAAGTGCTTTTCGAGTGTAGGTTTTTGTCGAGGGCCGAGGGTAGAATGTCGACAGTTGAGGGTATATTGTCGAGGGTCGAGGATAAATTGTAGACTGTTCACAGTCCTCTATTTCTCCGTAAGATCATCGAGATCGAGCTGAGCGCTTTGTGTTACGGGCTGCCATCTTGCATGAGTGTCAAAACTACTTAGAGGGCGGGGGCGGTTTGGGAGGAAGCGAGAAAAATAGAGGGACTGTAATAACATCACTGCAGCTCGCGTTCAGTAAGCGTGACAGGAATTTCACGCCTTTTACCATTCATTAATTAAGAAACTCCGCTGGTGATGAAAAACATGCCAGACACATTTAGCGTCGATTACGCGTGTTTATAAATATCTCCTAGCGAAACAGTGATTTTATAATGTTTCTGGGGTATTCCTCGATATAATGTTTCTGGGCCATTCCTCGAAATTAATAGCGAATGCACAGAAAAATCGAGCAAACCGTGGCCACAGCTCCAAACCTAACCTACCCTCATTTTAAGTCTGTAATATGGTTTTAATGAATTTATAACACTGCTGAGGTTTAAATTTCAAAATGCGGCCGAATTTGGGAATTATTTGAGATTTTCGATTTCAACGGTCTGCGGGCCTAAAATTAGCCGCCGAACACGGCAATATAGCCTAGCGACAGAAATGAGCTGACTTTCATAAACGAGCGAATATATTGGCAATCTTCCACTTAAATCTCAAAAAGCAGATATCTAACAATTTCTAAACAGCACATTTTTTTAGATTTAAAGAATAAAATATCGACGAACGAGCACAATTTTGAAACGTAATTTGCATAATGCTTATAAATACAACAATTTACCGCTAAAACCAAAATCGAATTTTCTATATGGGGGAATTCTCCAAATCACCCCAAATCCCGCTTACTACCTAATGAGATATAGTAAATCAACATTATCTGAAAGTTAGTCTGGTGTTCTTGCGAATGCTTGTAAAATAGATTGATTATTTTGAGGTTATTTTGCCCCAAACAACCGCTAATTGACCCCAGGGTCAGTTGACACGTGCACGTCACCTTAGTTTTATGCATCGATTTGAGCTCGTTAAAAGGGAAAAACTAACAAGGTTCATATGTACCTGTTTTAATGAAATACACGCAATTTTGAAAAGGAGAGGCCGTTCAATGGGTAATTTCTGTTCTTGAGATCTTGTAGATTGTACCATGGCGTCTGCGAGTGGACCAGAGTCTAGGTCTGTTTTCCCTTGACTGCGAAATCAGAATAACATCATGAAATAACATCATGAGATAAAAAGTGGGCCGAATAGGAAAACATTCTAGCGCAATTTGGATCCTTTGCAGCACGTAGTGTATTTGCTAAGCGGCGACGGTATCAATGACTTTTAATCCGATTGCGTGACCAAGCAATTATCGATTGTCTCCTGCGAAAAATAAGTGCACGGGAAACCAAAGCTTTCGGGATACAGTAAATTCATTTTCCTGTATGACCAGGTGTCCTTGTGTCCTATTTTAAAAGCGGTTAACTAAGATGATTAGCAAACATACTGTCCCACTTTTAGAAATGGTACAGTAACTGAGTGTCAGCTGTTCTTCTGATTTTACCCCCAACCCCGGACTGTTCATTTGCACTACGCATGAAAGGCAAATGGATTAAATTTTAAGGTTCAAGGCGGTTTTAAGGCATGGGTTACCAGTGGATTAGTCAGACTTGTCATAAGGTGCATTGAACAGAAAATTACAGGCATGATATCTCTGCTATTGTATGCCCGGCCCATTAAGTGATTTTCCAGCAAACATTATTTGTTGACTTTTTTACCCCAAAAGTTTTTTCCGTTCAATTCTTATCTATGACATCTAAACTTAGTTAAATTTCTGTAATTTGTTGTTTAAAAAAGCAATTCTGCAAACAACTAGGTATTTAATTTTGCGTAAAAGCTACATGAAATTGTACTGTTTAGCCGTAAATCATTAAAAAGAGAAAGCATCACGCTTTCCCTTTTCAAGTCTAGTGGGACTTAAGCAATGGCATTGCTTAAGTCCTAGTAGTTGTACTCCATGTCTGCTAAGGAGGAAATAGTTTGCTCTTTTCAAGAAATTGTTCTTGCCCATTGCGGTTTCAAACCAAGGATAGCAGCAAGTCTGTCGTGGTCATATACTGCTACTTCAGTGCAAACGAAGCATAGGCGCACAAGTCAGCGCTTGCGTTTAGTCAGGTGCCGAAAATGAAGTGGAAACTTAACCCCAAGGGCGTCCATGTTCGCTCCGGCTCGAAAAGGTAGAATCAGTTGTGCAGTAAAAACTAATGCGAAAAACCTGCGGGGGCCTGGGGAAAGAAAGGCTTCTAATTTTTCTTTGGCTTGTTCTATTTTCGCGACGTGGTACAGGCTACGAAATACTGACAAGCTTAGTATATGTCTTCACCACCGAGAGTCACTTGCCCTTAGCCGGACACGCCCCTCACGTATCATGTTTCGTTCCTAAAGTTATTTCAAAGCACAGAACCAAACCTAATCAGCGGCCGAAGGCAGAAAGGGGGATGAACAAACGGATGTCACAGCATATTTTGTAAGAAACTGGTATCCTTGTGCCTATCGGCTCAGGAACGATTGATCACTACTAGAATTAATATCAGGGTTAGAATTTGAGCGCTACAATAGGAGGGAAGGAAGAAAAGGAAACCGCCGCGCACACCTGTTAAGTCTTTTATAAACTTTCTCGTCCTGACGGTTTCAAAGAAGGGCGTTGTGGCTGCTATTTAATTTGCAGTGTCTGTTGCTGGTGTCGAATTAATCTTACAGCAACTGGAAACGTGGCCACGCCTGCTGAAACTGAGATTGCTTGTAGGATGAACGGCTATAGTTTAGTATATTCACGAGCGCGTTTTGTCCAGTGAACTGAGTGCGCAGTTTTTCTTAACGAAGGGATGGGGTGGGTCAAGTGAATAGTTCTGGGAACGTTTGCTCTCTTTGGGGGAGGGGGGGGGGGTATATTTGTTGATATCGGGATTTCTGGCCTGGATAGAGTCGTTGTAAAGCGCGCTATTTTTGCTTCGGAGTATCGGTTTACCGGAAGGTGAGCAAGGAAAAGTCAATGGTGCATTTATGGAATAATAATAGAGATTCTCATGGTCTAACGGTGCGAAGATAAAACTTCTGGTAAGCTGGCAACGATCAAGGCCCGCATTATAATTCATGATAATTGAAGGTCATGATGTGGAAAAAGCGACCGAAATGGTGGATGCTATGCAATCCTCTCGGGTGGGGGCGGCGTACCTGGCCTTAACGGTTGCCCTTGCGACAGAAGGCAAGCATGCCCAGATTGTCCACGGGTTGCTAAATGAGACCGTCCCTTTCTTAGTACCCGTTCCCTGGCTTATAATAAGACCCGGGCAGATTTCTCGAGATTGCACCATCATTTTGGGCTTAAAGCTTCCAAAGTCCAACAATAATAGCGCATGTTCGCGACGGTTTTTTAAGTCAGTCAAGTTCTTAAACCAGGCTTTAAACGGCCAGTTTTAATTGTCGATAACAGTTAAAAAGGCATACAAGCCTCATGCAAAAGACAGTGGGAAGGAAGTGCACATCGGTGATGGGGAAAAAGGAGTAGCCCACAGTTATTTAGGGGTGGATCTTTCGAAACATTCTTATACTCTTGGACAGATATGCATTGTTTAAAGTTTTAGACAAACCAGGAGTAAATTTATAGTAACAAACTGTTAAATATACATCAGCAAGATTTTTGCGAATCCTATTTTTCGCTGGAGACAATCGTTTACTGGCTGGTCACGCAATCAAAGGTAACGTACTTTCCCACGTTTGTTTACTCACCTTTCGCTCAGCAATACACTGCGTTCCACAAAGGATCCAAATTGCGCTAGAAATGTTTTGCTATTCGGCCCACTTTTTATCTCAGGTAAGGCACTGCAAAGCTGATTCACTTACGAAGATTCGAGGGAGAATTATTTCTTGATGTTACGCTGATTTCGCAATCACGGGAAAACAGACCTAGACTCAGGTCCACTCGCAGACGCCATGCTGCAATCTACAAGATCTCAAGAACAGAAATTACCCATTGAACGGCCTCTCCTTTTCAAGATTGCGTGTATTTCATTAAAACAGGTACATATTAAAAGAATCTTGTTAGTTTCTCCCAGGGGGGGCTGGCAACGGCCTTTGATCTTGCCGCTTTTCGGCTTTCCATGATCGCCCCAGTTAAGAAATCTGTCAATCATTCAAAAACTGTAGCGAGCATGCGCGAACGGGCTGGGAAAAACAACAAGAAGCTCATCTTCGCAGCGATTCGACAGTGTGAAGAGAATTCGCGTTTATAATTTTAGTCCTGTTGGTCATTGCTTTCTTTCGACTTTGCCGTAACCAATTTTTTTCCGCGGTAATGTGGAGCTTACGTTTTCCTTTCTTCTGGGCTTGCGTTTGTCATCACATGCGGTTTACTACGCTAAGAACGAAGAACAAGACTAGTGAACATGTTCCTCGATGTCCGACCTGTTGACTATGTGTTTCTGTTTAGAAGACCCACAAGACTAAAAGAAGGGCCAGCCTCCAATACGTATGTAGAAGAGTTTATATTTTCAAGTGAAAGGCCCAAAGTTAATTCTTCGCAGTATTAAAAAAAAGTGCGGTGGCTGTGGTCGAGTAGAAGAGTTGTCAGAGTTGTTTACGGTTTTACTACAGCTGTAAGACGAGAAGAAATGATGATTGAGATTCTTAATTTTACATCCTTGATTGTGAACTTATCCTGGCAGAGTTGCGTTGGATGATTGAGTGGCATGGTCAAATCTCGTAGTTCATGTATTTATGTACTAGAAGCTAAAAAAATATAGCCAAGAGATCATTCTCTCTTGATTTTGCACATGTTGATATGTTAAAATTTCGTTCTTCGTGTGATGTAATTTAAACTGTACCGTAGTTTCTAACAAATGAATCTTAGGCAAATGAAAGGGTAATTATTTTTTGTGTTTGGAATTCTGTTTTCATGACAGCAGTTATTACACTGCCTTCAGTTTGTGTTGCAAACAAAGAGGGAAAAATTATAAATTCCAAAAACTAAACTACCGCTTGGAACAAGATTATGGTTTAAAAAAGTTGGGATTAGCTAGGTTCAGAAAAATGAATGTTCAACTTTGCATGTCTTGACAAGGACCACATCTGGCTAAATATGCTTCAGGAATAATTATTAAGTCAGGAAAATGGTGACATTTATATTTTTGCCTTTCTTTTGGCCACTGCGATTAGTTTTTGCCATGCAGTTGCATGTATTTTTTTACACGTTTGGACATCACTCAACCTGCCAGGTTAGTTTGAGTCTGTGCTATATATAAATGTAGTTAATGAAATCAAATCCTCCCAACTGGATATGAAAAACACCATAGAATGCCTTGGAAAAATGTAAAATCATATTATTAAGACAATATATTTATTTTTAGTCAACTGAATAACAGTTGGAAACTTGTGTTGAGGCAGACAAAAACATTTTTCAGAGACCATAAACGTTCACTGACTTTGCTGTTACAACAAGTGGTAAAAGGGTTTTAAAATGTGAGAGCACCTAGTGGGACACATTGTTTATTTCCCTACCCTTTTTAAGCCAAGAGACCTTATTTTATAATTCTGATTCATTTCATTTAGCATACAGAATTAAGTTAGCTTTTAAACTTAGAAACATGGAAAAAAACTTGGGGAAAAAATAGTGGTACCAAAAATGTAACTATAGAACGCTCTTCATCAACCTTCACAGCTCAAAGAGACACCTTGTTCAAAACTCTAAAGGATGAAATGGTCACCAGCCTGAATCAGCAGCACATACCTATCTAGGCCAAGTAAGCCAAGGGTAGTATCATAAAATGAAATGCTGAAGGGATTGGGCTTAAGGGACAATAACTTCTTTTGTCGGTTGATATAAAATCAATTTTGCCTTGTTTGTTTTTGTTGTAAATCAAATTCATACTGGTTATACAAACAACTGAGGTTGTACATTTTTTCAAGCTCCTTCTGATTCTCTTTATAAACTTTGCAAAACATTCAATTTTCTTTTTTCTGTTTCTTGTACTTCAGTCCTTTGAGGGATTTTCTCAATGCATACCCCTCTCTGATGTACTCACTCTTATTAGCAACTGGATAAGCCTCTTAGCTTGTCCCCACACTAAACCATTATAATCATTTCAAGTAAAATTCAGAACTACAGGGTAATTTTTGTACAAACAATTTCAAGGAAATACTTGAAACCGAAGTCACTATCTAATACAAAACTACTAAATACAGTACTGTTGTTGGAAATTTATTGATTATCACTCCAATGATATTGCAGTGAAGGTTTTGAAGGTTCAGTAAAACCCTCCCAGCCTTCTGATATTAAAAATAGCTTATACTGACAGACCCAGTATATATGAAGCAAAGTGACGGGAAAATTTACCCAGGCTTTTACTAAATTGGCCCTGTATTCTGTATTTTCGCCCATAAATATTTGTTGTGGCTATCGGTTTGCAAACAAACTTACGAACAGCGAAGTAGAAAATTGGTTTAATGAACACTCCCATATATGACTGTTGCAAGACTCATACTAATATAGTGAGCTCGTAGCATAGGTTTAGGATAAGGAAGAGAGTTCTTCATACCACTGTAGGTGGAAAAATATAAGAGATGGAGACTAGGCTGGTTGCTCGAAAATTCACGAAGCTTATAAATAACTGTAAATAACTGAACTTGCCGAGATGCCGAATCACGATCAGTGTATTCACCCATGAACTGTTCATACATCACGCCTCTTGATGTCCAAAAATTCCATTAAAATGTTCTTGAAAACCTTTTCTTGATGTTTGGTCGTAGGAAAACTCAAAACCGAGCAAAAGCTCATCGTCCCTACATGTCTACAGTCTCCGCCATATTTGTTTTGAAGGAAAATGGTACACAGTCTCACTCGGCCAAGTTTCTTAACTGGGGCGATCATGTAAACTCGGTTCCAGACCTCGCTGCTAGCCCCCCCTGGTTTCTCCCTTTTAACGAGCTCAAATCGATGCATAAAACTAAGGTGTCGTGCACGTGTCAATTGACCCTGGGGTCAATTAGCAGTTGTTTGGGGCAAAATAACCTCAAAATAATCAATCTATTTTACAAGCGTTCGCAAGAACACCAGACTAACTTTCAGATAATGTTGAAGTACTATATCTCATTAGGTAGTAAGCGGGATTTGGGGTGATTTGGAGAATTCCCCCATATAGAAAATTCGATTTTGGTTTTAGCGGTAAATTGTTGTATTTATAAGCATTATGCAAATTACGTTTCAAAATTCTGCTGGTTCGTCGATATTTTATACTCTAAATCTAAAAAATGTGCCGTTCAGAAATTGTTAGATATCTGCTTTTTGAGATTTAAGTAGAAGATTGCCAATATATTCGCTTGTTTATGAAAGTCAGCTCATTTCTGTCGCTAGGCTATATTGCCGTGTTCGGCGGCTAATTTTAGGCCCGCAGACCGTTGAAATCGAAAATCTCAAATAATTCCCAAATTCGGCCGCATTTTGAAATTTAAACCTCAGCAGTGTTATAAACTCATTAAAACCTTATTACAGACTGAAAATGAGGGTAAGTTAGGTTTTGAGCTGTGGCGACGATTTGCCGATTTTGCTCGATTTTTCTGTGCATTCGCTCTTAAGTCGGCAAACATGCACAAGAAAACATTTTCCCAATCAAAATACCAAAAATCATTCGTGCGTTTGCGCAAGATGTGCCTTATGGTATGAAAGCGTACGTTTTATGGAAACGTCTACTTGTCAACGACTTGTCAATGTCCGCAACTTAGATTAAACCCATTGTCAACGCAAATTAATATCTGTTGTCTAATGACCAATCAAACGCCTGCGTTGCTGGTACAACGCGCTCGGTGAACGCGAGCTGCAGTGATGTTATTACAGTCTCTCTATTTATCTGGCCCCCCCTCCCCCCCAGAGCTATAATCCCCGACGCCCGACCCCTCGGTAATTTGAAAATCAAGATACCTGTGACGGTAAGACGCGGTATATCTAAGCGATCTCACGAAAAAAATAGAGGACTGTGAACAGTCTAAGTAGATTGTGGAGGGTAGTTTTTTGAGATTTGGTCGCAGGATTTCCCGATTTTTCGGACGAGTAAAAAACTTTCCTTGGGAATTCTATAACAATTTTCATGTCGGAACCCCACGTTGCTCATACAAAGTCTTTGAACATAACGCAAAATTTGACCGAGTCAAGCGGGAGATTAGCCTCCCACTCAGGCGTTTTTAGGGGAGCTCGTCTTTCATCCCTACCCACGAGGGATGAAAGACGAGCTCCCCCAAAAACGTCTGAGTGGAAGGCTAGTGGGAGATGTACTGTCACTTGACAATACCTGTTTTTAATAACGGTACAAAGCGCTTGTGACTGAATACTGTACTGAATGCTGAAGCGAGACTTATTGATCAGTGAAGCCTAAGCTCAGCTTGGTGCGTGAGATACGAGTGGTTGCAAATTCAATGGTTTTATATTTTTATACGTTTCCATGCATGCTACGTCACTCGTCACATGGTATGCAGAGCAAACGAAACAACACTGTTTTGAATGCATTTTTAACCTAATTTTGAAAACTGTCTTTAACCCGTTTTGTGAAATAGGTTTTAAATAGGGTGAAAAGTGTATTTGTAACGTATTTTTGACTGCTTTTAAAGGTGTGTTAACTTGTTTAAAACGCTATTAAAAAATAATTTTTAAAATATTTTTAAACTCTTTTAAAATATATAAAAATTTCCAGGGCTTTCGCAAGGCTCAAAACAGGTCTAAAACAGTTTTTAAATACCTTATAAATCGGAATAAAAACAGGGTAAAAACAGTTTCAAAAACAAATTTTAATTTGCTATACTATTTTAAAACTACTTTTTGATGGCAGTTTTAAACGTATTTTGGAAAAAAAAAAAAAAAGGTTTAAAATAGGTACAAAAATACAATAAAAGTACATTTTTCGACTGATTTTAAAGGTGTTTTAAACTGTTTAAAACGCTATTAAAAAGTTATGCTTCAAAATATACGGTGGCCCGTAAGGGACATTGCAATCTTTTTTTTTTTCTTAAGTTATCGCGCGATAATTCAAACTTCTCGCGCGATAAGTTAAAATTATCGCGCAATAAAATGAGCAGTTATCGCGTGACAAATGAGAAAATTTTAAAATTATCGCGCGATAACTGTTCATTTTATCGCGCGATAATCAGTCAGTTTATCGCAGTATATCATGAACTAGGCTGACAAAATAAGAGACGGTCAAATACAAATCGGCGACAAACATAACTACAGACCTCTCTCTCAACCCATGGTGAAAGAAACGCACAGCAAGGTCTTGCGCCTAATTACGGATTCTCAACGTGAAAATCATATTGATGACATGACATGAAAATTGCTGTCTCAAACACCTAATCCACAATTCTAAGCAGAACCGTTTTTAAACCTACAGTTTGGAAACGCTACATTGACGATATCTTTTCCCTGTGGGACATAAGTAAACCAGACTTCGAAACGCGAAGCGTACATCGAACAAGCAAACTTACATCACCCAACTATCAAATTCATGGCCGAAATATCTGACACTGAAACTGTGTTTTTAGACACGGTTGTATACAAAGGCACAAGATTGAAGGAAAAATCTATCCTTGACGTAAAGACACATTTTTTAAGAACGGAAACCTTCCAGTACACACATTTCACCTCTTGTCACCCGCCGAGTGTTAAAAAAACGATTTGTCAAAGGAGAAGCCTTGAGAATCCTACGAACAAACTCCTCAAAAACTACTTTTGAGGAAAATATTTCAAATTTCAAAAAACGCTTGATTGACAGAGGCTACCCACAAACTATGATAAAAAACCTTCTATCAGATATAAAGTTCACAGAGGGGGAGTCTGCACTCCTGAAACACAACAACAAAGAGGAAAAAGAAATATTGCCTTTCGTGACACAGTACCAGCCCTCAATGTCTACTTTAAAAGAAGTTTTACTGAAAAAATGGAATCTTACACAAAACCAACCGTTACTTCGCCAAATTTTTAAAGAACCAAGAAGAAAGGAAAATCCCTAAAGGACATGCTCCTTAGAGCTAAAATATAAAAGTTCTACACAAGGTTTCACGCCGGTATAGCTAATTATCGCGCGATAATTCAAACTTATCGCGCGATAAACTGACTAATTATCGCCCGATAAAATGACTGATTATCGCGCGATAACTCAAACTTATCGCGCGATAAGTTGAAATTATCGCGCGATAGCTTAAGGGAAAAAATATATTGTAATGTCCCTTACGGGCCACCGTAAAAATATATTTCAATAGCTGTTATCGGTTTCGAAATTTAGTGAAAAAATACTCGTATTTGCAAACACAATAAAAATACTTTGAAAATAGTATTACAATACCACAGAAGACGAAAAGCAATAGCACGCATATATTATGAAAATACATCAAAAATAGGATGCAAAAATGCAAAAAAAAAAAACAGTATAAAACTGTAAGAAAATAGCCTTAGAGTTGTCCGAAAACAGTACAAAAATCGGTCGAAAGAGCATAAAGACAGTACAAAAACAGGATAGAAATACCATTTAAATTCATGAAATAAAATGACTACAAAACCGTCGAAAATTACCCTGAAAAAGCAAGATTTACCTTGGCGAAATTTCTCCACACAGTTCTAGGCTAGGATTTCACGAGAAGTATCTCTTAGCCGTTTCCCTTACGTTGATTTCCCGAATAATTCTCGGGAAATTCTTATGGAATTTTTCAGAAATGCTCAAATCAATCTTTAGCCTGTGTACAGACCCCCTCCTCTCAATAAAAATCGGAGGGGAGGGGGGGTCTGTACACAGGCTATCAACCTTCGGCTTCAAAAGGATATATAGCGTTACTGACGTTACCGGTAAATAATAATCTACATACATCTAACTTACATTGTTTATTATATTCACGGCTTTATTTAAATATCATCAGAAGCTTGCAGGCTACGCCTGAACATTAATTATTGGCTGATAAAAAACAACATAAGAATAACACCATCAAATTTACGCGAGAATGAAAGAGGCTGGTGAAGTGACATCAAGTGACTGAGATCAATCATACAAAACAACGAGGCTGAGCAAGGTATCCTGTAAAAACTAAAATTGCCGTACAGGCGGGAGCATATATAACAATTATTCACCGAAGTGCAGATGGCTAGTGGCTGTATTTACCGAGGCCGCGCTAGCGGTGGGGTAAATATCCACCACTAGCCACCGATACTGAGATGAATAATTGTTTTAGTATATACTAAAACAGTGAGATAATTGAGAACAAAAATGATGATTTTTAACTCATCTACTGTTGCCCGCAACGATTACAATTTTGGCGCGCAATGACCGAACGGCCGCGGTCGTCGCTTTTTCTTGCCGACAAATAAAACTTTTGAAGGCATTTGTTTAGCTCTTGCGGGGAAATTTCCTTAAAAGGAGTTGTGAATTCTTTTTGTATTTAAAATCATTCAGTAAAAAAGATTATTAAATTTAGTTTTAAGCTTATTTATTATCGAACACGTCAACTAAATAAAGTAACGCAAGACTTAAGCTTAATTTGTATTTGTAAACAAAAAACGTTTTCGCCGCTTTTATCGATGAATTCAAGTCAAAAAGACAAAGCTTTAATTACCTGTTAAAACTTCCACCCCGAACTTCGTCACCTGCTTCGTGTATTTCGGAAACAGCTTGCTTGATCAGTTGTGAGATTTCTATGTCTGTTACGGCAGGAGACCGGGAAGGCATTTTGCTTGCAACTTACGCGAGTTTGGCGTCGCTGGCTCGGAGGAACTGAAGGTGAATCAGTGAATAGTGCAGGATATTCACTGATTGAGTACCCAATCAATGCGCGCGAAAAACACTATCCACTGTTTTGGTATATACTAAGGGACGGACCATTAGAAAACTTATGGGGGGGCGTGGGTGAAGTACAAAAAAAATATTCGCGCAAGGGAAAATTTAATAAATGAAAAAAATTCGTGCACTTAAGAGCCAATGTCGGAAAATACCGAGAATCTCAAATCAGTTCTAAAAATTCGAATTTTGGCTAATACCACCCAAACAACCCTTTAGGTGAACTATTTCAAGAATTGATATTAACAAATCCCCAAGCGCTTTACATTTTGAGAAATTTGGAAAAGTTCGAAAATTCGATAAAAATACATTTTTTATTCGCGAAATTGCTGCAAATTTGAACAATTTTCAAGGAAGCAGTACAAGCGCGCAAAAGCTCCTATTGACTTGATGTTGCACATGCATTTACCAGTTACTCAAAGCTTTAAGACTGCATAAAAATGTCTCGCAAAATAACTTTTGTAATATAGTTTTGGGCTTTTATTGCTTACACCTTGATTGTGTGTTGTTTTAGCGGTCGAAATAACGCCAAACTTTAACCGCAAAAAGTCGATTCTGGTATGTCTGAAATTTAAAATATGATTATACTACATGAAAGAGCTGTGATTCTTTTAACTAGAATTTAAACGCTTGCGAAAAACTACATTTTAAATATAGCCCCTTGGGCTACCGTAAGCGACAAGAACGTGAAATGTAAACAAAACGAAAACCGTGCACTTAAAGGAGAAAAATCACACCAAAGTTATTTCTAGCCCCCCAAAGCGTTAAGAAATGATGGAAATTTTGGCATCTGAATAAGTATTGCTATCTGAAAAGCTAAAACGGCGAAATTGTCCGTCGAAAAATAAAAAAAAGAAAAAAAAATCCTGAAAAATTAGCAACTGAGAATCGCGTTGGGTGACCATTTTTTAAATTCTGAACTCGGAATTAAAAATGCTTCCGGCTGGTCAAGTCCAAAAGGCTTCAAGAGCTGTTTTCGAAATGCCCCAATAAACTATCGACAAACTAATGATAGATCAGTTACTTTAGTAAAAATAAACATAACAAGAAGTCGGAATCATGATTACAAATGACACTTCTACAAAATGAATTTTAAACGCATGGCCTGGATTTTTACAAAGTTACCTTTCAGTGTCCATTTTTGTCTCGTGATGTGAGGCTCTGCAGCTCTCCTTCATAACATGACTTAAAAACTAGCAAATAACTGAAATTTCAACATTCTGCTTATTTGTAAAACGGTACGTTGCGGCCTAAAGTTGGTTCCTAAAGGAGACGTTTAACTTGGTTTCATGTTACGTGTATGGTAGTTTGAATAAATTACCCTGGAGCCCCTTCACGCAATCTTCCACAGGGTACACGTGACACATGCTATCGCCTTTAGCTCTGAAGGCCTGTGGACAAATGTTGTGTAGTTTGATGGCAATTTTTGAATTCGGTGTTAATGGGGAATATCCTTGTGTCTTGTCAATCCGAATTTATCCCTCCTTTTAAATTGCGAACGAGGCGTCTGATTGTTCTGGAATTACATGGCATAACCGCATCAGTGAAAATCCACCGTTGGATAAATAAAAAAACAACTAATCTCGCGCTGGCAAATGACAGTTGGTTTAATTTTTACTTTGTTATTAGTTTCATTGAATAACAAGATCGCTTGAGTTGAACTGGGAAATAGTTGGAAATACCTTGTTAACTGGAGAAACTAGGGAGGGGCTCGGCACGTGCTCCTCAACGCCCGAGCCTACCTGTACTCGGGTAATTGGATCCGGAGGTTCTTGTACTCGACTTAGCAAATTCTTGATTGGTGGTGTATTTAAAAGCAGTGCGGATGATACACATTGCGTTATTTTATTTTTGACGCTTAAACTGCTTGAGTGGATTTGACTTGGAACGTGGAAAGGTTTCTCGACGCTCAGATTCACGCACTCAATGTTATTGGCTTGAAGGTGCCTGGTTCGGAAAGTATGGTGTTTCATGGCACATTTCCGTGCTCCTTCGAAAATCTGACAGTCGCCTGCAGTGGCAAGGATGTATTCACGTCATCCAGTCATGCATAGTCAGAATGTGTTTCGTTTAGTCAAGGCGACAAGGCCTAGTACCCATACTTAACACAAAGGCATACTTTCTACGGAACAACGCTGGAAGCTATCAGCTTTGCAACAATCCTCGATTCCCTTTACGTTCACGGTATATGCGAGTTAAAGTCATGCGCATTGATTCAGTGGCCCACAGGTTGCTTAGGGAGCTAATTGCAGATTGCCTTGGACACACATTTAAAACTCATGAATAAAGGCCATGTTGTCAAAAATGCCACTAAATTACTAGGGCTCTCGTTTTACCTGAAAATAAAGGCTTGATAGCTTGAATGGATGTAGACTGTGAGGAAGCTCTCCCTTTGGGGGAATCGCGAGAAGCCACGCGAGAGCAGCAAGCAAAAGAAGACGCAAGTGTAAGGGGCGGGGAAAGAAAGGAGAAATTTTCTTCCTTGCACAGTGTAGATCTTTCCAATTTCTTTTAGCGCCGTGTTTCTAAAGGTGAGGCAAAAGTTCATGGCGGGTCAGCCAGGAGCTCGAGTGAAATCGATTATAATTAATTGTGGGTGAGTTATTTATTTTTCTGCCAACGATATTTCGCTTTGTCTAAGTGAAGCAAATTGGGCACAGGAAAGAACAGGCGCGCGAGAGGGAGACACACGCGAGGGGAGACACGTGTGTCTCCCTCGCGCGCCCCCTTCTTTCTTTAGCCCACTATTTCCAAGCGCCTTCTAGGCAGGCTATATTGAACAACAATAAATACCACCTTGCCACATTTGAAGGCAAATCCACCCAAGCAACTTTAGAATCATTTGTACATCATCTATCATCGGCATGATGATAGATCATGATGATAAACTCGCTTTTAATTACAACACCGCTCGAAAATGTGTTTAGTCAAGCACTTCCCTCCAGGTCTTTCTAAATACCGTAAATGAGCCTATTTACGCCCACTTCCAACACCTCTGTTCTTGAGAACGCCCCCTCAACGTTGTTAAAATGGTATTAGACCCCCTCTCTAATAAACTATGGGAACTACACCAAACCGCTAGGAATTGGCAAAAAAGGAGAAAATCATTCAATTCATTCAGTTTCTTGCTTGATTTACTGGGGGTCTGAGTCTTTTTATTTTCATCTTGTTAATGAAATGTTAACGATGAAAACGCAATAAAAGTGAGGGAGGACTCTGACATGGACGGGTTGAGATTTGAGAAGAGCGATATAGATCTCTAGAAGGCCCAGACATATCAAAAAAAAAAGAGATCGAGTGGGTATTCCGCCATTTTTAAACCCATGATATTTTTTTCCGAAATAAGTTTTGTTAAGTGCTACAGTTATAACAATAAGCACTTCTCCCTATTAAACGCCTCCGTTCTATTAATCGCCCCCGTTTGGACCCATAAAGTTAAAGGACGCCCCGAGTCACTGTGGGTGTTAATTAGGTCATTTACGGTTAATTGTATATATATCTTCTTCAGCGCACTTCCCGAGTGCGGGTGGGCTCTGGGCCACGTGCCGAGCCCCTCACTAGTTTCTCTCAAGGTAAAACCGGGTATTTACCTGTTCAACACAAGCGATCTTCTTATTCAATGAAACTAAATTAAAGAAAAATTAAACCACTTTTCATTTACTAGCGCTAGATAATAAGTTATTTTTTATCTGTCCAACGATGGATCTATGCCATGTACTTCCAGAACATTCAGACGCCTCGTTCGCAATTTCAATGGAGGAATAAATTCGGATTGCATGACAAGGATATTCCCCACTAACACCGAATGCAAAAATTGCCATCAACAAGAGTCGAAAAACTACACCGCCATTTGTCCACACGCCTTCAGAGCTAAAGGTGAGAGCCGTGTGTCACGTGTATCCTGTGGAAGATTGCGTGAAGGGGCTCTAGAGTAATTTATTCAAATTACACACACTTAACATGAAACCAAGTTACACGTCCCTTTAGGAAACAACTTTAGGCCGCAACGTACCGTTTTACAAATTAGCGGAATGCTGAAATTTCAGTTTTTAAGTCATGTTATGAAGGTGAGCTGCAGAGCCTTACATCACGAGACAAAAATGGACACTGAAAGGTAACTTTGTAAAAATCCAGGACTTGCGTTTTGTTAAAGAACTCATTTTGCGGAAGTGTCATTTGTAATCATGATTCCGACTTCTTGTTATGTTTTTTTCTTTTTATATTTTTCGACGGACAATTCGCTGTTTTAGCTTTTCAGGTAGCGATACTTATTCAGATGCCAAAATTTCCATCATTTCTTAACGCTTTGGGGGGCTAGAAATAACTTTGGTGTGATTTTTCTCCTTTGGGTGCACGGTTTTCGTTTTGTTTACATTTCACGTTCTTGTCGCTTACGGTAGCCCAAGGGGCTATATTTAAAATTTAATTTTCACAAGCGTTTAAATTCTCAGAGCTGAAACTTCAGATCTAGTTAAAAGAATCACAGCTCTTTCATGTAGTATAATCATATTTTAAATTTCAGACATACCAGAATCGACTTTTTGCGGTTAAAGTTGGGCGTTATTTCGACCGCTAAAACAACACACAATCAAGGTGTAAGCAATAAAAGCCCAAAACTATATTACAAAAGTTATTTTGCGAGACATTTTTATGCAGTCTTAAAGCTTTGAGTAACTGGTAAATGCATGTGCAACATCAAGTCAATAGGAGCTTTTGCGCGCTTGTACTGCTTCCTTGAAAATTGTTCAAATTTGCAGCAATTTCGCGAATAAAAAATGTATTTTTATCGAATTTTCGAACTTTTCCAAATTTCTCAAAATGTAAAGCGCTTGGGGATTTGTTAATATCATTTCTTGAAATAGTTCACCTAAAGGGTTGTTTGTATTAGCCAAAATTCGAATTTTTAAAACTGATTTGAGATTCTCGATATTTTCCGACATTGGCTCTTAAATACATAAACCTCTGTTGACTGCGTGCATCCGGTTCTCGGCGCTCAGCTTCGGCTGTTTGTGAAAAATTTCTATGTGAAATTAAAACGCAATTTTAAGAAGTTTCTTTTTAAAAAACTTCAGGAATGTCCCGTAACTGCATTCATTGAATCACGGCTAAAATCTACGCGGAGATTTTCGCAGAGAACTTGCAGGTAATGAACATTGAGAAATGGATTGATCTTTTATCGGCACACTGTCACAGTTACGTGTTGTCAGTCAAAGCTAAAATCTATTCCTAATTTTGTTCTCTTTTTTCAATTTCTTTTTTATTTGCTAAGAGATTTAATTTTTCGCTCAGCTTTGAACTTTGTTGAGAGAAGAATCCGGTCCACAATATGTGACAGCTTGTGTTAATTGAGTCATTTATGGTCAGTACTTAAGGACTTCAAACACATTTCAAATAGTCTATTTGAACTCTGTTTGTAACTTTGTGAGTGGTGCGCCTCAAAATACCTTTTAGATAAAACTCAAAACAGTGTTAAAGTACCTATTTAAAAGTATTTAAAATGCGGTCAGCATTTAGGCTCCTCTTAAAACATATTTCAAATAGTCTATTTGAACTATATTTGTAACTTTGTGACTGGATGCGTCTCAAAATACATTTTAGATACAGCTCAAAACAGTGTTAAAGTACCCTATTTAAAAGTATTTAAAATACAATCAGCATTTAAGCCCTTAAAACATATTCCAAATAGTCTATTTGAACTCTGTGTGTAACAGCGTTAGTGGTCCTATGTCCAAAATACATTTTAAATACCCTATTTTAATCATATTTATTAAACAAAATATATTTTAAATTGATGAGAGAGGTTTTCCTTTTGATGAAATACAATTTAACTACACTTAAGATTTATTTCAAACAGGGGCGAAAATTTAATTTTTTTTTGTCAAATAGGATTAAAATACAGGAAAATAGTGTTCAAATACTGGAAATACATTTTGAATACTTTAAAATCAGTTTCAAAATACATAAGGTTTGGTAAAAACGTTCGCCTGTATCGAGCCTGTAAAGCGACAACGACGCGTCCAGCAGAAAGGTGACGTGTCACCTATGGGAAGTGAGTTACTTTGCAGCCTTTCCTCGTAACGTGAGTTTGGGCTGCCTGTGGGTTGTGGAACTGAGAATTGTAAATGCGGAGGAATAGTAAGGTGTTAATTTGTGAAATTATGGGATTTGTCAAGATATTCTGAAAAGAGCAACATCCAAGAGGCCTACTTGCGAAAAACTAACATTTCAGGGCGAAATGTCTCTGAGATATTAGCCCAATTACTCTCTGATCACTCCATACAAATCCTCCTGCATTTGACTTGGGTCAAAACGTTTAGACCAAAGACAAATATGAGGTTACTGGTGGCGAAGTGATGACGTCATAAAAATGAAATCTGTCAAATTATGGGATTTGTTAAGATATTCTGAAAGAACAACGTCCAAGACGCCTACTCGCCAAAAAGTAGCAATTTGGGGCAATTGTCCTTGAGATATTAGCCCAGTTATGCTGTGACGATTCCATAAACGACTTGGAAACTAAAATTTGATATCATTTTGTTTCAAACAAGGGTATGGGCATGATTTTCAGTTGAACATGCCTAGCGAGCGTAAAAATCGCATCCAGTCTGACGATTAATGAGAGAGGGAAAATTTTATATATTTAGGCATGACAAAATTCAAGGGAACATTGTTACTTAGAAATAACATCTCATAGGCATGGAAAAAATGGGTTCATGCCCTCGCAGCCCAAAAATGACCCAGCTAAACTTAGGTCCCAGATCTCTCGCCGGGTTGATAATTCATTCCCAGTTTTTGCTCCTCCGGTTTGGCATGCCGGGCATGCCGATGGTGAAGCCAGTTGGTTTGGCATGCCCAGCATGCCAGGCAAGAAATTAGCATGCCCAGCGAGACTGATTTTGATGTTCGCTTCAGCATCATATCCTGAGAATCACATATAATCGCCAAATATATCTTAGGGAGCTTGAAGTTACAGGTTTCATGCCTGGCAATAAATGCAGATCATAACAAAACAAAAAAAGTCATGTTTGTCACAATGTGTGTCACGGGATCGACTGGCAAAACTGAAGACAGAAGCCTGGATTTATAAATAAAGAGCACAACAAGACAACATTATTCATGCATAAAATAGAATACTTAACTTGCAATCAAAGATTAATCCTTTTATTTCAAACCGATACTGACATTTCTGGGTCCAGATTTAAATTTGATCGCGGAAAAGCGTCTTAAACAATAAGATAAATCTTCTCAGTATAAACTTATCCATGCTTAAGTTTTATCGCGTCGGAATGTTTCCCGGTCAACAGCATTAAAAGACTGGTGAAAATTAAGCTTACCAGGTCGTTCAAGTCAGTACGAGAGTACGACGTTAATAATGCAAAGACGTTCTGATTTGGTGAATTTGGACTGCCTTCTCAGAG
Organism: Porites cylindrica; assembly: GCA_964035525.1. Lineage (NCBI taxonomy): Eukaryota > Metazoa > Cnidaria > Anthozoa > Scleractinia > Poritidae > Porites > Porites cylindrica. Next base: position 13,114,646 of record OZ037776.1, on the reverse strand, counting down.
AGATTTTGCTTAGTTTTTCAGTGCGCTTCTTGTCGGCTATGCGAATCTCGCCAACTGTTTTACTCCTTGCTGACGATAGTCCTTTGAGCAACGTCATCTGCGTCATCCGAAGATACCCCGAGCACGCACGAAATCGGCCAAATTTCCGTAGAAGTGTTTTCGGATGACGATGAATCTAGTTTGTTGTAGCGTGGCAGTTGTGGCGTCACGATGTCGTCATGTCTCTTCGCACTTGTTTGTCTTTTTTTTCTGCGGTGCATGGTTGAGATGTTGGTGAATGCTGGACAAGAAATGGTTTCTACGAGAGACTTTAAGTACAAATTTAGTATTAATTCGGTAAAGAAAAAGCCTTAATATCGAACAAATCCCGTGAATTAGCCTTTTGGCATTCAGTTTATCTTTTAAAGATTCCCGCTTTTAAAGATTCCCCATTTTAAAGATTCCCGCTTTTAAAGATTTCCCATTTTAAAAATTCCCGCTTTTAAAGATTCCCCATTTTAAAGATTCCCGCTTTTAAAGATTCCCCGTTATAAAGATTCCCGCTTTTAAAGATTCCCCGTTTTAAAGATTCCCGCTTTTGAAGATTCCTTGTTTTAAAGATTCCGCTTTTAAAGATTCCCCATTTTAAAGATTCCCGTTTTTAAAGATTCCCCGTTTTAAAGATTCCCGTTTTTAAAGATTCCCCGTTTTAAAGATTCTTGCCTGCGTGCAGACGTCTCCTATTTCCTTTGTTGCACGCGGAAAAGGGACGTTTGCGTAACGCCGTCGCTAATCGTGTTCCAGCGTCCTGCTGGGTTCCCAAGATCTTGGGAACACGCTGTGATAGGCTGACACACAGTGCGCATTGTTTGACTTAACGCTGATTGGTTGTTATCGAATGTGGTCTGATAATGTATGCGGTGATTTAAATGATTTATGTAAGCGGGGTTTTCTAACCAAAACAAATCAAAACATGTGCGATTGGGTGCTGTGTTTTTCGTCGATCGAAAAGCAGAGCGATCGAAATCTTGTGCGGGGACGCGGAAAATTTAACGTGTAGGAGGAAATTGTTTCTTTACAATTTACTGTGCATGACACATCACATCATATTTGTAAACAGTGTCTGAGAAAACTACAAAAGCGGCGTGGACTTCGCACCAGGCAGGCATTTCGGAGAAAGCCAGCCAAAGAAACTAAAATCTTTATTTAGCCGTAACAAACAGAGGTCAAGAAAATTTAAACACTTTACAACTGCAACTGAAATCAAATCCTATCGGGAACACCCACAGAAGCATAAACCACAGGAAATGATTACTCAGTATGCATGTAACAAACCTGCTTCATGACCTCCAAATGTAAGACTTAGCGCGGCAAAAATGAGATTTACTCAGTCAAAGGTTAGAAAGCTACATCCACTGTGTAGTGCTAGTAATCTTCGCGCGAGAGAGAAAAGAAGAAAACCCTCTGTTCAAGCAGACTGTCAAGGTCACGTTTCGCCTGTATCACGAGCTTATGATGTTTTGTTTGGCCTGTCAACTCTTATTTCTAACCGGATATTATTTCACAATTTATGCGAAATAGGATACCCTGGCAGCGGGAAGCTGGAACACGATCAGCGACGGCGTTACGCAGACGCCCCTTTTCCGCGTGCAACAAAGGAAATAGGAGACGTCTGCACGCAGGCAATAAAGATTCCCGCTTTTGAAGATTCCCTGTTTTAAAGATTCCCGCTTTTAAAGATTCCCCGTTTTAAAGATTCCTGCTTTTAACGATTCCCTGTTTTAAAGATTCCCGCTTTTAAAGATTCCCCATTTTAAAGATTCCCGCTTTTAAAGATTCCCCATTTTAAAGATTCCCGCTTTTAAAGATTTCCCATTTTAGAGATTCCCGCTTTTAAAGATTCCCCATTTTAAAGATTCCCTCTTTTAAAGATTCCCGCTTTTAAAGATTCCCATTTTAAAGATTCCCCGTTCCCCGTTCGCCATTCCCATTCTCCGATTTCCCGTTCCTTGTTTTAAAGATAGCCCACTAATCACGCAAGTACGAATTTGCAAAAGTTGAAAACTCGGCAAGTTTACTTTATTTACCCATTCCCTCGTCGGCTTAAACTTGGAAACAAGAACTGATTACGTGTACAAAACTTCGTGTACAAGACTTCGCGACTATTGAGAATTTCTCTTTCTATCAGTTACATAACAAATAGTTTTGCGTTTTTTCTCGGGAAAGTTAACCTATAACAGCATTAGCCGCATTAGCAAACTTTTTTTTTCTGTATTTGCATAGCCTAATATAAACACTCGAGGGGTTGGGAGAATTCTCGACTTTGTCCCGGGTCTGTATTACTGTCTCGTATTCTCCCAACCGCTCGAGTGTTTATGAGGCTATGAGACCAGGCCCAATTTTAGCGGTTCTCGTACATTCTCTCTAACGGCTACCGCTAAAATTGGGCCTGATATAAACTCTCTCACTTTTGTGCTCAGTGCGGCCACATTTTGGTCGTAACGCTGATTGGCTGTTGGAACAATGCCTCAGGATCTGATTGGCTGTTGAAATCAACGGAAGTTGAAAGCGGTTGTTCCTGGAGTGGTTGTTCTCGTGAATGATCCGCCGTCGGCCTAGAGAAAGGTCGATTTTGCTGTCTTTTTTGAATTGTTTTATGGCCTTATGGTAGGAAAATATGCCTTAATATGTGCCATGGAAATGCAGAAAATTCATATGGTTGTTCATATCTTCTCAGGATTTGCTTTATTCACGGAACTAATGTGTATCGCGGAGTTGAATCCCTCTGCAAGTTGTTGATCGCTATAAATAAAACAAGGTGCCGTTTTATTTACCAACAAACGCCGGAATGCAAATCAAAATACTGTCCATCTTAAAAGTGGTTTCATTTGAAAGTTTAGCCGGGAATGACTTTCTGAACGGGGTACGCAAGCGGAGGCTCATTGCAAAAGAAACCTCAATCGCCAACTGTGAAGTATTAGACGAAAAACATCGCATCGCTGAACAAGGAA
>OZ037776.1:13099156-13101656 GCA_964035525.1 Porites cylindrica | reverse complement strand
GATTGAGAAAACTAGAGCACTTCACCTTCTTAAGTAATGTATGTGCTCGAAGGAAGCGTTCCCCCCTAATGCTTATATTTTAGCTGTCACGCGTCTTCCGTACACCTTCGTTTGCCCTCGAGATAATGAATGTTAGGGTTTAGGGTTAGGGTTAGAGTTAATTGTAGTTGCTTACATTAAGAAACTTCGGCTTTTTCATTTTATTTGCATATAAAATAAATTTGACGGATTTTTTTTTTTTCTCAACGGTCTATCTATTACTTTATTATGGAAAGGTTTTGATTTTGAAGATGCATTTGCTTGTATTCTTATAATTCATTCTCCTTTTCCGTACATCTGAACAATTTTAATGCATTAAAATTGTTCAGATGTATTTTTGGGTGCCACCCAAAAATCTGTTATTTTAAATTGAGGGGAATTGCTCGACCGTGGACACAATTTTGGCATAATGAACATTCCTTGTTTAAAGACCAGTTTGAGCCAAGTCACTACTCACATCATAACTATCTGCCAAAAAGCAAGGCTTACAAAACAATGCTGTTTTGAAAGACAATTAATGGTTCAACACTGAAAAACAGCAAAGCTAACATACTTCATGCTTTTTACGTTCATGTTTAAACTTTTCACATCTTACTCTCAACTTACGGAAACTTTTGTTTGAATCTTCCGCTAATGACTGACATTAAATTAATTCTCAGAACAATCACCCTTTTTTCCTTCTAAAAGTTTCCTTCGTGGCCAAAATTTTCACCCCCACTCCATACTCTCCGGGGAAATTTTTATTCCATAATTCCGTTCATTTTCCAAATCGCATGACTTAATTCAAAGAGACTTCATAACAATCTATAGTTGTATTTTGCTAGGTATGATGTTCTGAGATGCATGCAAAACTTTAACACTGAGAAGAGCTAGAGAAGGCAATAGATAAATCCTTTAGCATCGATATTCCTGTAAAATGCAACAGGTTTTTTCCTGAAAACTTGCATGTTTGGCTAAAGAAATTGCACTCACCTTGCACGTTTGAGCCTTACCACTGCGGTTACCAAAGGATAGTCAGGTCTGACTGACGAAACCACGGAGTGTTTATTATATTTTATGCATGTTTTCATGAAAACAAAGATCCTGTGTCAGAGGGACAATATGACATCACCTGTCAATCATGGGTAATTTGATTTATAATAGAGCTTTAGAAGTTACAAACTTCAGCTACTGGAATTACTTAGCTAGATCCATGCCTGATTTAAGATGAAGGTGTCTCTGTATGCGTGGAAGTCAATTGCAAAGGCTGATGTTGACCTACTTAACTGTACGCAACGAGAGACAAGTTTGTATTTTTAGGTTTGGAGTTAAGCCAAGGACGAGCAAGATAATGGCTTTGTTAATAAAAGGCCTTAAAATAAACCAACCGATAAGCTTTATTGCGATTGCTCATCTCAAAGTCAACTATCCTGATACATTTTAGGGCGTTCACGTGTTTCTGAGCTGTAAGGGTGAAAATTTTTCTGTAACCTGTTTGGCTTACTTTTTCAACCTAACGTAGAAGTTGAAAAGTAAAGTTAGCACTGACCCTGTCATCAACTAAATAGTAATGGACACAAAGAATATTAGTAATCGAAGTCGAAGCTTCCCTCGGACATTGTCAGTGGTCAATGAGTGATTGAGTTTGGCATCCTTTTCTATTGGACATCATATCTTACTAAGAAATAAAACACAAACAATCTCCTATATATAACATCTGTTTGTCTCTTATTTCATATTGAGCTATGATGTAAAAGAAGAAAAAAAAGACTATGTAAGTTGACGATGAAGTCAATCTACGCCCGAGTGTCTTATCAAGTAAGCAAAATAACGACTGCCTATTGTTCAACTCGTTTAGTCAGTGAAGTCTCAAGAAGTGGTTTTTTTTAGAATCTGTTCATCAGTCTTTGAGCTTCGTTGCTCAGTAACGATCTCGCTGCCTCGAAGCCTTAAATGATTTCTGTGAAGTCCTTGATTGTTTTTACAAGTTATGCAACGCTAGCTAGTTGCGTAGCGCAGTATCTTGTTGTTGACTGATTACAGCATCTTTTGTTCCTACAAAATTTAGTCATACTCAAAACATTCCTCAATGTGCGTACGTGTTTTACGGTTTGTCGTTCAGTTTTGTTGGTGGTTGCATCACAAGTGAACACTCGCCTGCGGTCATTTTTGGTTTCTAATGAAAGTCATCAGTTAAAAAAAATATGAACAAACGTTTTGCTTTTCTTTTAATTGGGGGCCTTGTTATCCCTTCTGGTCCTGATTTTATCGACCCCAGAAACTTGAAAAGCCGAGTCCATTTTATATAAAAAGTACAAAGATATCTTATTCCTTAAAACTAAAAATTCCCTCACTCCTCTTTCAGATTCAGTGAGAGTGGCAAACAAATAGGCGCGCAAAGCATGCTTATAGCTGCCCCCTCTTTCTATGCCATCTTTTCAGGTTCACAAATTTGGCTTAATCGTTTGCTTCGTTAGGTATT
>OZ037776.1:13061656-13094156 GCA_964035525.1 Porites cylindrica | reverse complement strand
TTTCTACTGCTCGCTTTCGTATTCATGGTCAAAGAATGACCACACTCATTGGGAAATTTTAACGATGCAAATATAAGTTTGGAAGTCAAGCATGCTTTCGATCTTTCATACTTGAGTACGAGTGTTCTAGAAATGTTCTTGTCATTCATGAAGTTAGAATACTAAAAAGGCAAAATGGTGGAAAATGATAACCAGTACACTGTGGATTAACAGCAAGTGGAAGAGGAAACCAGCTTTATGCTGGAGCCGGTAAGAGATAAAGTTGTATTTTGTCATTATTTTAACACTTTTTTCAACACTTTTGCCATCCTTTACAAATTCATTTGAAATTCTTGCCTGGAAAACGGCATTTGTTTCCCATTTTGCACACTTTAAGCATTCAACGAATTAATCATTCTCATTTCTTAGTTGTCAAAGTAATTATCGTGGTAAGAAGGAGCATCTCTCTCAACCCCCCCCCCCCCGACCTTCATGTCCACCCGATCCTTGGCCTTAAGAGCTCTAGAGAGCTGGCACTAGTCACTGTTTTTGTACCCACGATGTTAAACCGGCATGCTTTATGCTTAGACTTTAAAGCCTCCTTTCCTATTGCCAAACAATTAATTCTTTAGTTGTGTTATTTGAAGGTGACAGTGCGAAATGGAAAAGTGCCGAGCAAGACGGAAAAGCCAAAAGCGTTTGGTTTTACCTTGCAATTGTCAACGAACATCCCCCATGGTATCTTTGCATATGGTTGGCTATATAGATTTTCTTTGCTTCTTTTAACCACTTGGTCTTCGGATTCGCCTAGATTAAGTGGTGACTACAGTATTTCTCTTTTTTCAACATTGTTCCTAATGTTTTCAGCATTTCCTTACCATGCTTGGATCAACATTGCCGATTCCCTTCATTTTACAAATTCCCATGTGTTTTCAAGGCAACAAACTTGTCCTTAGTGAAATCCTGAGCACTATATTCTTCGTATCTGGAATTGCTACATTGTTACAGACTTCGTCTGGTGTCAGGTTAATATATATATATATATATTTTTTTTTTTGCTGTAATTTTTGAATTGTGAGCAAGAGCAAGAGAAGTTGAAGCCACGGGGACAGATTATTGTTACGACAATGCTAAAAAGTGAAATACGCTTTTGGCTTAATAATGAGGAAAGAAAATAATCGTGCTCCACGTGCTGCTAACGAGCACGTGCGGAATGCAGAACACATTCAGTGTACAAAGTCGTTCTCTGCAAAACAACAACCAATTTAAGATTTTGACAAAGAGGCGAACATACAACAGTGAATCGTTCACTTCGAAATCCAGATGTGTTGGCCAGAACAAAACGTAGCAAAGAGAAGCAACGGATTCCGGTGAAGGATATGATCAACAGTTACAGAGAAATGCAAATGAAAAAAGCAAGGCTGATCAAATAGTGAACAGAATATATATGTATTATTCTAACTAACATTGCGAAAGGCATAGTCTCTCTTCAACATAATGTTTCAATGAGTTGTTGAACTATGAAAGTTGCGATAGCAATTTAAACTTTGTTTTATAGTTGTTTACTTATATATCGTTTCAGCTCTTTCATTGAAAGATAATTTAAATTGTTTCAGGCTCCCAATTATTTTATATTGCTCAAGGAGGAGGTTCCTTGGCTTTTGCTGGTCCAACTTTTTCCATATTGTCCCTGCCGCAGTGGAAATGCCCAGACTGAGTGGTAAGCTTACATCGATAAAATCTTATTTGCATTCAGGGACTCTTAAACCATGTTAGATTTCGTCTATGCAAGAAATACAAGAAAACAAGTCTTGAAAAAAACACCTGATACGAGAAAAATGAGAGAATTAAAAATAAATCTGCCAATAAGGCTATTTTTGGACATTTTGGCGAGTGGTTACGAAAATCAGTTCTACGAAACTTGCACTTGCACTAAAGAAAATACCTATGGCACTGGATTTGCATAATGACAAGAAATGCATGCACTCTCTTAGAAACACTTTGCCAATGCTCAGAAGGATTGTGCAAGTTATTTTGTCTCCCACTCTGTACATGCTGATGCGTATTGACGCAAAATACATGGCATTTTTGCATACGCATTTGTTGGATGAAAGGAAAATAAATCGGCCATCTCCTAATAAATTTTGCTCGCCTTTTTTTTTTGCTTCCAACAAAGATTCCAAAGGCCTAATTTGTACTCATGGACATCGTAAACTATGTTAGATTTATTCTATGCAATAAAACCTCTTCTAAAAACAGCTAATAGTAGAAAAATGGCAACATTTTGCATTTTTTCAATCCCACTGATGTTGACCTATAATGTTTGTATTTTCCTAGACACTGGTAACTCGACTGGAGGCTCAGACATCGACTTAACAGAAGTCTGGCAAGTCCGTAGGAGATAGGTAATTTATTCGTGCTGAGAGGTAACTGTTTCAAGATCGTCATCATTTCACAACCATAAGCCACCACAGCTGTCACCTCCACCACCCTCTCCGGGTGCTCGTATATTTTCACCCAGAAAAGTCAAAGCAAGCAAGGTCATCAGGCCCGCGGTCTGACTTCTATCTTGTGTATGCAGAATGAAATGGCAGCTATGAGCAGCTGTTTCGGTTTTGCTAGGACTCATCAGCATGGGAGACATTCATGCAGTTTACGTAATTGAGGGAAGGGGACCGCTGGGAACAACAAGGCATAACAAAAAGTCCCCGAGGAGTAGGGTTGGGGATATTAAAGGAAACAAGTGTCTAGTATGATAAACATTACACTAATTTGGAAATATCCACTGTAGATTCAAGGAGCCGTAATGGTGACAGGATTGATTCAGATTGTGATTGGTTTCGCCGGTGTTGTTGGGTTTTTCCTTCGCTTTATTGGCCCTCATCTGGTTGTGGGATCGATACAACCCCTTATGGTGAAAACATTGGAGCCATTGGAATGACGACGGAAAAAACCGGTCCTTTATTAGTTTGGAAGCTTTTATGCTAGTGTACTGTTAAGTTAATTTCAACTATTTCCTTGTTAACCTCTCATTCATATCTACTCGGGTTGGAAGTCTCCGCCTGGTTCTTTTTTATGATCTTCGGCATGCTTGGTAAATTTGGTGCGCTGTTTGTAACCATTCCAGACCCTATCATTGGTGGAGTTGTCATGGTCATGTTTGGAATGATCACTGCTGTTGGAATCGCGAATCTGCAGTATGCTGACATGAATTCCTCCAGGAACGTGTGCATCGTCGGATTTTCTCTTGTATTTGGATTGGCTCTTCCATACTATATGGAAGATCATATGGACGCAATTTAGACAGGTATAGGAGTTTGGATTATAATGGACAGTAAATTAAATTAGCTCAAACATTACATTTATCGATGTACTTTAGTGTTTGAGTTCACAAACAATTCATATTTTTATCTCAGACACATATTGCCTTCAATCGGATTTCAATGGCCTCTTTTCTTCGTCGTAGGTGTTAATGAGATCGAGCAGATCGTCAGTGTGTTATTATCAGCAAGCATGGCGGTGGGATGTGTTGTTCCATTGATTCTGGATAACACTATCCCGAGAACAATCAAGGAAGGTAGACTAACGGGATGGGGGGAAAATCCCGCGACTGATGAACCGGTTGACGAAAAGTACGAAGTTGCTCCCATTGAAGTGCATATATAATCTGCCGTTTGGTCTGCATCGCCTCAGTAAGTTCGGAATTGCCAAGTATTTGCCATTCTTGCCTTATCAATACGACAATGGTCAAGACCAAGATGAAAAACATTAAGATCCGCTTTTCCGCTTTTGAATGATAAGCAACGCCAACGGAATGGACAAGTTGTTCACGAACGGAGTAACGCAACAAATCGTTATGATTCACCAGATTATTTCAAATTTAATTTGTGAAGCTTCAATGCTTATTTAGATTGCTCGACTTTCAATTGACGTTTCTAGGTTATAACTCACGGATAGTTAGCGCTGTACGAAAATAAAATGTAATAAAATTGTAGGCTTGGTAAAGTAATCAATTGCGTAACTCCTGTTTGTTTCCTTATTATCTGATATGCTTGCAAAATAAAAGTTATATTTGTTTTCAACCATGTGTATTTGATACGAAAAGGATTGGGTGGACGAAAAACACAACAATTGTGCTGAGAATTTAACGAAAAATTTGCAGAAAGCATGATTATGATCTAAGATTCACGCTTGTTTCAATTCTAAGATTCTTTAGTAGCGATAACTTAACCTAATGACGTCGGATACACACGTTGAAGGGTCTTCTTATTCTTTTACTCGACTGGACTGGATCCAATATGAGCTGAAGGCTACAGTATTTGTATCGGAACCATTTCCTGTGCAAAGAAGCAAGAATTAAGAACTGGACCGTCTGACAACATCTCGGATTGCTTTCAGGCCACATGAATGAATGATAACTTTATTTAAACACGGTTAAAAACATCAGTCTAACATAGAAAATTAATGAAAAATCCAAAAAAACTGTTTTACATATTTGCCGTGTGGGAGTACTGATCAGAAAGCCATCTATGGGAACTTCTCTTAAAGAAACCTAAGGAATTTGATGTACGTATTTCCTCAGGAAGATTGTTCAATAGAAGAGCGCCATTGTAACTGAAGCTACGCTTCAGGTAATCAGTTCTTGGTTTTGGGAGCATTATTTTCTTCTTCGCGTTGCAAAAATAGTAATTCGGTGTTCTTGGGGCAAACAAATTACAGAGATAAGCTGGGGCAAGATTATTAATGCACTTGAACATTAAATTAGCCTTTTGTTTAGCCCTTCTAACAGATAAATTGTCCCAACCAAGCGAGTTAAGAAGAAATCTGGAACTAGTATCATAGCTAGATTTGGTGATAACTCTGATAGCACGATTTTGAAGTGTTTGAAGTTTCTCACTAAGCTGTTGGGTCAAGCCATCCCATACAGCGCTGCAATAATCAAAGTGTGGCTCGATAAGACCTTTGTATATTTTAATTGCAGTGTGCATTAAAACAAATGTCCTGACCCGCTTAAGAGCACCTATACCAGAGGACACTTTTTTAGAGATTTCATGAATGTGGGCCTTCCACGGGAGATTTTCATCAATGGTAAGCCCGAGAGATTTGCTTTGATTGCTTTGGTTTATTGGAACGCCGTCTATATGAATATTCATTGTGTAGTCATTTAAGGGGTGTAATTTCTGCCTCGAGCTAATAACCATAAACTCTGTTTTGGCGACATTGAGACTTAACTTATTAGCTTTAAGCCAGCGATCAATATATTTCAGGTCACTATTGATTTGGGACTCAAGATCAGGTATAGTAGTTGCTGAAAAGAAATTCTTAAGACAACCTTACGTATAGATATGAAAATAGATACACGTTGTCCAACGAATTTTGAGGAATTTTCCTCTTTTTTCTCCTGACAACTAAAGTTACAGCGTTTACTTCAATCATTTTCAAACATTTTAAAAGTGTTTCTTTATTTTCTCCTTCTCTCAGTACAACAAGATTTAAGAATAATTTCTTTGCAAGTGGATGTGACCTTATGAAATGCATGAAGATTGTGAAGATCAAACCATCGAACCAAATCAAATCGTTCAAAGATTTCAAGATACATTTCAAAGTTCAAGATTGCATATCACTAACATAACAACAGAGAAAGAAATATCATTAACATAACAACAGAGAAAGAGCTCGTTGTGGGTTTCACCCCGGGAATAGGACAATCTACTGCGTGTCATTTTCCTAAAAAAAATTAACTTCAAGAAACCCTTTTTGGGGGCAATTTTACTTGCAGTTTTTATTTTTGTAATTTGTTGTCTTTTTCTCGACAACTTTCTCTAAAGAAACCTTAATTGTAAGAGCGAACAGATTCAATCAATGATGATCACTAGTCATAACAAAACGAAATAAATCCTTGTTATAACATTTACAGTTTCCTTTATTTTGATAGGACAAAAATAGACAAAACTGGTGTTCAAATTTACGTGCAATAATAATGATACCGCACAGACCTGACCTGAGGCATAAAGTAGTTGCATGAATAGAGATCATCTTCAATATTTCAAATATAAGAAGTTCATAATTAAACTTCGACAAATACCTGACTTTCCGTACAAAATATATAAATGGTCGATAGCGTGACATCGATCGTTGCGCAATCCTTCTTTGCATTATAAAGAAGGTCGCTGTTGTTTGTCCTCTTAAAATCATAAACTACAGTAAGACTCTTTCGTTCATTTTGGTGTCAATTGAAAGTCGGACATGTTGTAACATTTATCACGGGAAGTTACAAGGTGAGTTCTGAAAATTTTGAGAAATTGCACTTGTATGTGATTCCTTCATGTCGTTTCAATTAATGAGAGACCAACATAAAATTTCTCCTCACAATATTATAGAAAAATGATTAAGAAAGGCTTTAAGAATTTGCAAAAAGATCTCATGCAGAATCAATTCGTTTTGTAAACGGATTCTCCAAACTACTGGGAGCCTGACTTGGCCGCATACTTCCGCGTAACTTCATCGAAAAACATTTCTCGAGATAACAGAAGGCATGAAAGTTAGCCAGGAGAATTTAGTCAGGTCACTATTTGACTTAGTCTCCCACGCAAACGTTCTTAGGGGTTTGTCATGCGTTCCTGCCCCACGAACGTCTGCTGACTGACCTCTGCTTAATAGCTCCAGAAAAGGTCAGAAAGGCCTCATGAAAGGTGGAGGCTAGATTTGACTGTGTTTGGCTTCTTGGCAGCAATGACAAAGTGTCAGTTGTCAGCCGAATTATAATCCCATTTGATCGCTGTCGGAATTTTTAGCAAAATCGTAATCAATCTGAGCAACCATGATGTAAGCAAACCAGTCATCCGTGGTTGCATACTGAGTACTTTAAAACAATTTCTCTTGGGAAATTTGAGAAGAAACTTTTTCCATCAATGTTCTTAAAAATTTTCGTTTCGCAACTTTGAAATCGTTCTCCGTGCATTGCATTAAACACTATTTCGACCACCATTCGTGTGTGAGGAAATACCTAGGTAGTCAGTAAGTGAGCAATAGAGGCACTAATAAATATTAATCTGAATGATATACCCCGTGGCGAGGTTCATTTAACATTGGTAAATTCTTTTTGAAAACGGTTTTATGTGTTACGGTTTAGTTATTGTGAAACTTCATCCATCCGTGATTGTGAAGAAGATTATATTCTCTAAAGTAGTTTCCTCTAAGTTTATACATTTTTGTTTTAAGTGGGACCACAAGTTACTGTTTACGACTGCTTTGAAGAAAAACGTTTATTAAGGTGAGTGGAATGCCGTTAGTTGAATAATTGAGCCTTCACTTTTAGCTGAGGCAAATTCTTGCGTGTCCTAAGATGTAGATTGCAGCCGCCACCCGTTTATATCTGTTTATAAAGTTAGAGCTTCGTGAATGTAAGGATGCGAAATGAAAAAACAGTGAAAAGAGGATTCACTGGGTGCGGCGGCCATGGAGGGAAATGGTTTCAAAAGGGAGAAGAGCCTCGTGTAAGAGTCATTTTTCACCGAATGAAACCGTCGCTAACCATTTCTTATCATTATGCGGATTCTTTAATTTTAATTTTCCAGTACTATTTACTAAGCATTTATAAAACAGCCACTAACTGAGCTCGACGTTTCTTCAACATAAGTTTGCATTTTGAGAGGAATGATGAAGAAGTATGTTAACTTCGGGTGCGTTTCTTTGGGAAAATCCGAAAACGGATCATTGATTCGACATCGTTTTGGACCACGGTGCATCAAAGGAACCGATGAATCCACCTGGAAAAGGATTCTTCGGTTTCTTTGATGCACCGTGATCCAAACGATCTTGGATCAATAATCCGTTTTCGGATTTTCCCAAAGAAACGCACCCTTCGTCAAAGCCTTTTAAAAGGTTTTCCGCCATGCTCAATCAACCTTGCCCTTCATTTACTGATGTTTTGAACGTTCCAAATTTCGTTTCATTCGTATTATTGAGTCATTGTGTTGATGCCCGAATTTTTCAACAATTTTATCCAAATAAAGCATTTTGGAATAATGGCATGATCTGGGAGAAGACTGCAGTCGTTTGTGCTTTTGAGGAGGAAATCCATTATGGAAATTTGCACGAAAACAAAACATAATATGATAGTCAAAAACACTTTCATGATAAACAAAAGTCAGATTGTCCATTTAAGTTCATTAGCACAAGCTTGTGAATAAGACGAACATGCAATTCAGTCGTTAAAATTTGCAGGCGATATTGCAAGCGTTTGTGAGTCCCGGGGAATGGTTTATGCATGACGATGTGGATGGACAGGTTCGCTACCAGCATGCATGTTAAAGGGGCTATGTCAGCTGGAGAGCATGCGCTCTGAGGTTATGCAAATTACTTCCAACTGTAAAAATTCTATTGTTTTTAACGCGTGACTTTCTCCATGTGCGCTCTGAGGTTATGCAAATTACTTCCAACTGTCAAAATTCTATTGTTTTTAACGCGTGACTTTCTCCATGTTCTCTGTCACGTCCAAGGCTCCGAATTTAGAGAGGTTAACAAGCGAAATGGGTTTAGATAAGGGAAATTTCGATAGAATTTACGGAACGTTTCTTCTCTGGTTATGTTAGATCAAGAATAAAATTGTGACGACAATTTTACTTGTAGTTTTGGGGTAAAAACGCATGCCATTCATAAAATAGTGCACAAACAAAAATTCAACAACAGCATATTGTCTTATTCAACAAAATAAATCGAAGTTGTATTTTACAAACGAGGTACAAAAGACGCTAGACCGAAGATAAAGACCGAGACTGTTTCAAATCATTAACAATTAGACTTGTCTGTCGCTAGTGATGTTATAATTTAGATGCTGATAGAACAAGAGACATCAAGTCTTTGTTTTGATCTTAGGGAAACATACATCATCGCGCAAAATTGTTCGATCATGCCGAATCACTGCGACGTTGAGAAAAACAGAACCAAGCATCATTGGTATACCACTCCACTATAAGCAGTCCGTTGATAAAAAGGGAAAGTAAACTCTGCTATTTTCCAAAAATATGCTCGAACACAAACAGTTCAAAAACATGGCATTTACAGGATCTAACTCGTACTAAGCTGCCTCTCTAAGTCCGTTGAGAACAATCTGGACGAGCAAACGGTCGTGTTTATCTTTGCCGTGAATCCAGATAAAAACAAGAAGGAATCTAGCCGAATTTTATAATGTTTCCTTCGCCAGGAGTTTAGTTTGGTCACGAAACTCATGTCCTGATGCTCTTGTAATCGTTTACCAAAAACGGCCGCCGCCAACTCGATAGCCGCTTCATTATATGTCCACATACTTTGAGCACAAGAAAAATCCAAAAGCCAGCAACCTCTAAAATAACTCAGTCGAAAGGTTCTGTGAACTATAGGGAAGATTCCATCAAAGATTCCATCACTCATTGTGGAGTAGCCGTCATTAACTCTGCCATTACAACGGCCGCTGATAAGAGGACACAGTAAATCCACGTAAAAACATTCCACAGGCAAACAATTTCAAAATAACGCCAAAAAATTATTCTGTAATCACCATAGAACGATTCTTAATACAAAACTTCGCTAACTATCGAACGATGGCTGAGATTTAGACAGGTAAAAACAGCCTTCCAAAATCTCCGACAGAACTTGAAAAAGACAGGCCAACTTTTTCAAGTTTGTTTTCATTGGCTCGCGCATGCGTGTGGGGTGACATAGCCCCTTTAATTTGCAAATGTAACATCATTCTCAGTTGTGGGAAGCTGTCAAATAACTGGACCAGTCAAAAACGTGAATCATGCGATAAAGGCTAGGAAATACCCTTACCCGAAGGAAAATAAAAATAATAATTTCTTTTCACTAGAGATGAATTCGAAATTCCTTCGCGTTGGCCGGGGTCGGATTCGTGGTACATCAAATTCGCGCAAAATTCAATTTGGCGGTGCCTTTGCACCATTATTAAAGTTAACAATAGAAAGCCATTGCACTGAAGGTTGCAGCAGGAGCAACAAGTGAGTGTAGAAGTGCATTAATCGCCAAAACATGTGGTTTGCCAGCGTTTTTCTTGTTTATGTGCTTACCGACCATTCAATAATCTTGAGAAAGTGCACCCCGGGATAGCGGGGTTGTAAGATTGCATGTAAAGGAGGGTTATTTTTTTACCCCACTTAAGAGCGGTTTTCTGTAAGGACCGACTAAGGGTATGCAAGATAGAAAAATCCGATTTTCCCAAACTTTGCCAGAGAGAAGGCCTTGATGAACTGTTTCTGAAAATATAACTTTCGGGTCGTTTGGGGATTTACTTATTTTTTTAGTGAATTTTTTAAATTTTGACCGTTAACGCCGGCTTTAATCACGCCGAAATATGCACTTTTTCAGAAGCTCCCATTAATACCTTGAAACCTTTCTTTAAAAGATTAACCAAGCAAATCAAACTATCGTCTTTTCTCAGATTATCGGTGTCGTCAAATGCAAATAAAATGTAAACGTGAAAATTTGACAGATTTTCTAATTTTACACCTTTCAATGGTGATTACAACAACAGTATTTTGGCTAAATTCAAGGCCTAAAAAAGCACTCTGGTACATCGCTTTGACCAACAAAACTATACTACGAGGAAACATTATCATTTCAACTAAACATCGATGAAAAAAAAAATTGGGGTAAATGAAACGGCGAGTTCTGAGAGCGTTTTCAAAATGGGTTACCTGGGCCATTTTTGAGCGACCTTTTGAACTTGGAACAGTTCCAAATCAGTCAAGTGTAGTCTCATTATATTTTTAGCAACATTGGATGTTTTGTACTATACTGACAAAAGGCATGGGATATTTCTATAATAGATACTTAAGTGTTAGGATAATTCCTAAATAATCGTACTTACCCTGAATAGTGCTGGGTAAAGTCTCTGGGACTCAAGGTAAAAACGACGCACAGGAATAACGGACCCCGGGGGTACTCCCTTATATGTGCCCCTAGACCGGGTATGGTTTTTGAACTCTCTGTTCTAAACAGGGTATATCATAAACAGAGTATGTATTTTGCAATTTGTTTCTCCTAAACAGGGTCAGGGTTTCAAATCCTCAGCGGCTCACATATACCCTAGTATTGGTCGAGTAACCCCCGGGTTACGGACCCACAAAGACAAATTAAACAAAACTTGTATGGATCGATTCCTTTCTTTCGTTGTCAGCAAAATCCTGTAAGAATTAAGGGAAAATCTAACATCGGGTAGATGAGCACAGATTTAGGAAGCGCTCGTTAAATTAACAATGTTTCTCTCACATCTGCTCTTAGTCTTATACGATCATATATGTATAATAATTAAACATCGTCAGTTTAAGTGATTATAATACGAGTCAAGTTATCGCTTTGCTTAGAAGTAGTAATTGTAATAATACAATTATTTTCGAACAAAACAATAGATTTTAAAATCCGACGACACGGTCCGCGGAGCGATGGGGGGAGGGGGGATTGCGCAAAATTAGGAATGCGCAAAAGTATGAGGTCACCAGTAGGTACAAGTTTAGAAAGAGGTCAGCGTGTAAATAAAAAAAACTGGAACTGAAGCTTTTTTTATACGTGATGAATCTGACGAGCTAAAATAAACTAGGTGGACAATTTTTTTCCAACAATCTCGCAAAACGAGATGCGGCCCCTCTTGACAACTGTTATCCAAACTGTTAACAGTAATTTGACTCTTAGGCGTTACAGCCGCACCCTTTTACAAGATCCCCTAACGCGGCAAGGTACTCTGCCTTGCGCCTTGGATTAAATTCTTCCGTGCAGATATCAAAATACTCGCATATGTTCTTCAGCATTGCAATGCTGAGTGTTTTCATGTTACCTTTCTTGGTCAATTCGCAAAGGTTTAGGTTGTCATAAGCGATGGGATGTTCCAGCTGTACTTCCTCTAACACAGCCTGGCGGGTGTCGCAAAACTCTTGTTCATCCTGAGAAGCTTGTAAATCTAAGTCGCTAACCTCTACAGCGTGACGCAACTTGCACGATAATCTTGAAAAGAAAGACTGTATCTGCTGCGAGGTAAGAAACTCACCACTCGAGAACAGCCTCGAACCATCTGCTTTTTTTGCAAAACGCATATCTCTCGCCACTTTCTCAGGGTTTTGTTTGTGGCCTGTTTGCTGTCCAAGCTCAAATTTTTCCTCCAGGTACTTTCTTTGTGATTCGTTAAACCGTGACGACTTCTTTGCAGTTTTCAACGCCCAACCCTCAGGTAAACTGACACCGTGCTTCTTCTCCGTTTCCCTTCCTTCAAATACTTTTGCAATGCCAATATCGTCCTGAAGGATAGCGTGGTACGTTAATTTAGCCCTGTCCAGCAAAGTCTCTTTCTCCGGAATCAACTCACATTTGCCAAACGACATATGCCTTTCGAGACTCGAGTATCTCTCGTATACCTTGATGCAACCTTCATTTGGGCAGGAGAACAAGACAGAAGCGTCTTTCGTTTCTTCTACTGTCATCGTTTCATTGGGTCTTGGCTTCTTTGAGGCTTCCTTGGATGCTTTTACAAAGTCACCAGGGGAAAATCGGCAAGTAAATTTGCAGCTTTGCAAGACATCAGCAACTAAAAAAGCGAACATTGAAATGGAAGTCTTTTTTAATTTCAGATGAAACGTTTTTCGCGTCTTTTAAAGGTTTGTTAATTTATCATGTACACAACTGACTGAGTTGTCTATAGTAGCCATTAGTATAGACTCTCTCATACTCTGTTAATGTTGCCCGTTATCCGTAATTATTAGCGGACTAAGTCAGTGAGTATTTGCAACACTCCAATACAGTACATTTATATATACTATGCCCGTATTTTTTTTTACCTTGAACTTTCGTTTGGCTGATCTCCCTTCCATTTCCGACGTTGAAAGCTCTCCAAACTGTCAACTTGTCTTTGCAGTACTCAAAGTTGTTTAACGTGCTGATACCATCAAGTTTGACTTGAGGAAGTTCACAGGCAGAAACGGCAGCATTAACAACAGTAACGCGAACCCCGGTGACACCCCCATTAGACAGGATAGCTGTTTGAAGCTGTTCAGCATTTTGCACGTCGTGGCCCTCATTTACATACCTGCGGACATGGGCCTTGATAGTGGCGGCTTTTCGGTCACAAGCCCCCTTGCCTCCTTGAGGGTCACTGAAATCTACTCTGCAAACGTCTATCCCAGTGTTTGCCTTCATTAGGGTGCATGATGCTATTACAGCAGAACTGTGATAACATCCCGCGTTATCGTGCCGTAGAAATGCTCTGTTGATTCTAGGATTCTCCTCTTTCAGCGACCTTAAGGTGTGCTCAATAATTCGCACTACAACTGAGCTGTCTTGTGATGTATTCTCAACTATGTGGACGAAGGACTGACTTTCTAAAAGCCCTCTCATTTTTCTTGCGATGACACTTATATGCCACGATATTCCTCGTTTCCCGTACCAATCTGATTGGTTTTCTCTATATTTGAGCGGTAAAAACTTCATAGCCCAATCTTGGGTTATGAGTACAGAGGTCTCATCTAAAGCGCTCAAGCACGCCGTCCTTGCTGTATCTTGCCTGACACACCTGAGTTGATGTGCTTTCCAGGAGTGGATTGCCTGGACTGCATGACTATGCGTGTACAAGACGTCTTCTAGTTCTTCAGGTACAAACGTTGACTCAGTCAAGAATGTTTTCATTGAAAAAAGAACATTACTGAGACTTTCACACTGAGAACACTGAATGTCATGATTATGAGAGCATTGGGATCTTAGTTCATCGTCCTTACTATCGCTGAGAGCGTATCCGCTGCAATGGTCTGCAACCGAGGAGGACTCGGATACATGAACCTTCAAAAAAGACAAAGTAGTAAATTTAGTGACCGTTTGAAGTTTCTGAGCTTTCATCTATTGTACGCGCAATATTTTTGCCAAGTTTGGTTAAAGCAATTAGAAAATATGAATCTTTGGCAGAATAAAGTACACACCTAGCAAGGCGAAGACGGTCGCCAGTATAGAGAGCGGTGTTCTTTTGCCCAACAATAGTATAATTAGTTTGGAAAAGAACCCACCTGATTTAATTAAGCCCTCACGACGAGTTAACAGATTTTGCCATTTTGCCAGTCTCGTGGCAGTTCGTTATATATTTCGGTTTACTTTCAGTTAACCATGTTTTAAACCGTATCCGATACCTTATAATCAGCCTTCAGATACTGCTTGCCTTCCCTCAGAGACACTTCCCATTTTTTGGCAGTCTCTCTGTCCAGACCTCTCTCTTTAAGTTGGTCCACTATTCCACACAAAGCTTCAAACCCTTTCGCGCCATCCGAAGCAATGTAGTCGAGCCCTTGCAAGGACTTCCTTACGGTCGCCCCGCAGGCAGACAGGACTCTTAACATTGTTGTTGGGCTGAATGGAGTGAAATTCGTCTCCTCGCAATAAGCCTGGTACTGCTTTACTAGCCTGTTAGGGATCATCGCCCTAATGACATTTGGGGTTTCTAATATCTTTCCAGAAGATAGGCGGAGATATCGCTGCCCAAAAGGAAGATCCTGGATAACGTGCGGGCTAGTTATGTAAGTCAAAAAGTGATCCAACTGTTTATTTTCTACTCTCATCCTAGGACTTTTTGCTCGGGCTGGCAAGGCACCCCGCCCATATTGAAGAGAGTGCTGTCTCGCCATTTTGAACCGGTATTCGGTGATCCCTGGAGTGTAGTTTAGGATACGCTTAAACGTTATCAGGTCTGCCATGATTGATAATATCTGGCGCCTTGTTTCCCAGGTAGATGCGTTTTGGTAAGACTCCGCCAGTGCCTTTAGATATTTTCGGTCTTCTTGTCGTTCACCGATGCCAAGTACCTTCTCGACTGAGCCAGATTTTTTCACGGCCTCCCAGAGGTAGCCTGCGTCTCCTGGAGCAATAACGTTAAGGCCAGAAACAATAACTGACTTCGCCTTTGACACATGGCTTGCTCTAGTACGTTCGCTGGCTGCCTCCCATCGCTTTTTGTATGACCCGACTGTGTGAGCATTACATGAACGTAAGAAATCGTTCAACAGAGAACGTCTTTTTGCTTGACTACTAATTTGTGGATCATCGCCGTTAGAACTCTCGCTGCTGCTGCTCGCTTGAGAGTCCGTTTGATACTGGCTAGTGTCGATCTCGGAGTAGTGTCCTGATTCGTCAGACTGTGGATGAGAGTATTCGTCTCTTATGGTCAGGTGGTGCATTGACTGGCTAACGTTGTCTTCAACTTCTTTACTCTCCACATCTTCTCTCTGTACGCGTTAGAAAGGAAAATGAACTAGTTAGCGCAGAAAAATTTATAAACTCGATGTCGCCGCTGTAGAGCGAATGACTTTTTTAACCGCGTACATATCACCACTGCAATGATATGTAAGTGTTCTCGCATCAATACATGATATAAAGGAGTAGTATGCAAGGAGGCTGGGGTCATCAAAAGTGAAGGGGAGGAAAACTCGCCTTTTGCTGAACCTCACTAAACTATTAAAAGCCACTCGGACAAGGTTATAATCTGTTATGTTCATGCCATAGCTATACCATATAGCTCTATCTACCTGTGCGATATTTTGTGATACCCGCTCTTCCGGTTTGTCTACGTTAGATCCTAAAGCTTCTGTGGTCGATTCTGAGCTGGGAAATACTAATAACTGTGATGCTTCTTCCAACTTTCTCCTGCATTGCTTGCAGATTTCTGAAAAAAATAGTGGATTGCAGAACATTACTCAGAAAATCTGTGCCAAACTCTCATAGCTTCTGTTTTTGCTCATGATGCTCTTCGTTTTTGAAATATTGCAGCTATGTGTTGAAACTGTTCGGTAACACGTTTCTTGATTTAAAGATTTTAGGGGGCGGGGGTATATCCGATAATGAATTTAAAATACAAAAAATGGCAGTGGAGGAAATTGAAACTGCCATTTTTTTACGCTCTAAACCCGGCAATGTTGTAAAATATCACTACAGGTTTAACACTCACGGGAGCCTACAGGAAGCAACACTTGGGTTTGCTGGTAGAGTAGCTTGGAATGTAGAGACGATATTCCTCTCTCCCCTGACACTAAAGTTCCATGCGATGACCATTCACTGGGAGCAGTGCATATCCTCTTATTTGAACGCCATCTAATGCCAAATTTGTCTCGATGTCTTGGGCATATTGTTAGTTCAAGGTGACTTTCGTTTAACTCAAAAATCCCTTCAAAGATAAAAAAGGTTGTAAGGTGACTTTTACTTAACAATTTTTAGCGTATATATCACAGCGTCGTTCACATTTTATTCGCTTCCTCCACGTCTTTCGTTAATTTATGCACCAAAAGATAAATCAAATGCTTTATTTTTAATTTTTCTTTGGACGTCCAGTCATCCCAAAAGCAGTTTTTGTTCCTCACTTTTGTAAAGTTCCTGTGAAACAAACAAGGCTGTAATGCTCGCGATAAATCTGAGATGGTTTATAAATGTAGGCAATATTAATATTTTTTTTAAAAATAAACTTCTCAACGCACTGAAGTATTAATGATCAGGAATAAGTTTACATTTTGCGTGTTTACTGAGAAACACGGAGGCTTTTACTTTTGCGTTTTGGCTCAGCTCAAGATGTTCTGATATTGATCTTAATTTGATGAAGTCGGCTACTGCACGGGTTAATTATCACTCATATCTTTGTCAGTAAAATTCATTCTTGAATAACACGCTATGTGTTTTAGGAATATGCCTAAAAATATTTTAGCGTTGTAAGTTGCAATCATGGCCCTTAATTAACGGGGTAAAAATTGTATATGAAATGCAGTAAAATGAGAAGTACACGACATTAAACAATCAAAGCAGGTGCTGAGCGTCACGCTTCATTAAGCCTTCCTTTCAAGTCATTTTCCGCGTTACCCTTGTAACTAAACCTTGAACATCGTCCAGTTTTATTTAGTGGGTAAATTATGGACAATAATTAAAATCTACAGGCTGCAGACGTAGGAAAACTAGTGATGCTTCGATAAATTTGCGGACACCTTTCAAAATATAACAACAGTCTGAATCAGACCACGATGCAGCTAAATTACATTTAGTTTTAGTCTCACACCGATTCTTCTTGATGTAAAAAGATTGGGAGGCGTTTATTTTCCTTTGTTTAAATTATGCGTCTATTCTTTCTTGTTTTTTTTTTTTTTTTTTTTAAGATGGCCTGTTTAATACAGACATCTACCTTACGTACCTGCACGTGCCAACAACAGCTTTGGTTCAGAGTCTAAACTAGCGTCTCGAATGTTGCAAGAACGTAGATGCCCTTGTATGGCTTTTGTACACTTCGCGAGGATCACGCTCTTCACATTTTCTGGATTGTCCACACTAGAACCACATGTTCCTCCT
Organism: Porites cylindrica; assembly: GCA_964035525.1. Taxonomy (NCBI): domain Eukaryota; kingdom Metazoa; phylum Cnidaria; class Anthozoa; order Scleractinia; family Poritidae; genus Porites; species Porites cylindrica. The sequence continues at coordinate 13,076,834 of OZ037776.1, read as the reverse complement.
GCAATCTGCCCATACTCACATGAAGCCATTTGCAAGTACACAATGATTGAATGAAGTCAATGAATAAACTGCACTGTACAAATTAACAGGTGCAATTAAAGAAAGTAAGAAGTAAGCCAGTGCTGCGTGCCTCTTCGGAATGCGGGCTCTTCTCAATTAACGAAGAACAACTCGATAATCCAGGAAAAAAGATTTTATTTATCAGTCCAAAGCAAAAAAACATTGAACTACCAAAGATGTACCGACCTCTCCGCGACCATATCCAACCCTAGGTGTCCTGTGGTATTCAATACTTGGTCATGTTGCACGTTCAGGTGATATATGCGCTCGGCGATTTTTGTCAGGAACTTCCATGAATGCGGTTCTTTCTATCCAAGAAAGCATCGCTGAGATAAGACACAGTAGTCAAGTACTTCGCACATTGATTTACCTCGAATTTGTTGCCGCATTTGTGTTGTATCAATAGACTGGTACTAGAGAGTCGGCGGTAGACAAAACTGACATGTCTGAGCAAACTGTCTCTAATTTCCAATTTTACTATTCCAAATTAATTGCATGGCTCAAAATTTAAAAGTCAAGTATTTCTAAGTAAAAACAAACTGGTAAAGACAAAAAAACGTCATCACGCAAACAAAAGTCAGAGCTCATGGCGTTTATTTCCATGAATATTAAAGGTCAAAGGTCACTCATAATTGATAAAATGACCTGTTTTGAAATCGCTCTCAGAACTCGCCGTTTCATTTACCCCAATTTTTTTTTTCATTAATGTTTAGTTGAAATGATAATGTTTCCTCGTAGTATAGTTTTGTTGGTCAAAGCGATGTACCAGAGTGCTTTTCTAGGCCTTGAATTTAGCCAAAATACTGTTGTTGTAATCACCATTGAAAGGTGTAAAATTAGAAAATCTGTCAAATTTTCACGTTTACATTTTATTTGCATTTGACGACACCGATAATCTGACGAAAGAAGATAGTTTGATTTGCTTGGTTAATCTTTTTAAGAAAGGTTTCAAGGTATTAATGGGAGCTTCTGCAAAAGTGCATATTTCGGCGTGATTAAAGCCGGCGTTAACGGCCAAAATTTAAAAAATTTACTACAAAATAAGTAAAACGCCAAACGACCCGAAAGTTATATTTCTAGAAACAGTTCACCAAGGCCTTCTTTCTGGCAAAGTTTGGGAAAATCGGATTTTTCTATCTTGCATACCCTTAGTCGGTCCTTACAGAAAACCGCTCTTAAGCAGGTTACCTCACCTACCTGGGGTCCCCCACCTCCACGTAAACAGGCCCTTAGAAATATTTGTAACTGAAAGACACTATTTACACGCGTCCAGCAGAGCGTTCATGCAAGTAACCACAGGTGTGGAGCACGAGAGTTTCTTTTTGTTACCTTCTCGTTCTTCGTGACAAAAGCCCTCTTTGAATTTCTTTTATAATGGCGTCACCTAGGGGGGAAACATTACGCTATTAAGTTCTGCTCTGTAAAAGCCTCCAAAGAAAAATGGGATTGTATTAGGAAATATTTGCAGTTACAAATGATTGCAATCCACGTACATCTTAAACCAAACCGTATTGAAATAAAACATAGGTATGAAGTGTAAGATAGTAATTTTGTGTACATCCACTTCCACACAAATCCCTAACCACAAAACAAGCAAAAAAAGACGACATAAGCAAGCAACACAGTAAACATATGTCAAGCTATTAGACAGGGGAAGTTGAGAAAAATTACAAAATGTTTGCTATAACCCGGTTTTCATAACTCCAGGTAGATTTTATTGGCCTGATTTTTAATTGATAGCTGTTGAGTAGTTTGGTATACTTTGATTGGAATGGAAACCTTGGCATCGGCGGGCGCTAACAAGAAACTATTTGGCGCTCCACAACGTTTCAAAACATCTCTTGTATAAAACAATTGAAGACGCGCAGGGAATAAGTAAGTGACTGACAAAATGTCGTCGTCGTTTGTTCAGCTACAGCTATGATACGAAGAAGACGATTCAAGTTTCAACTGGGATTCGCAGCTCTTTTGGTACTCTGCTTTTTCAGTTGGCGCCGAGACGATGCAATCAATGAGACTGCAGAAAAACCTATGCATGTAGTTAAAGAGGTCTCAGGTACGTACAGAATATCACCACAACTAAGAATGACATGTGCGTTCTGTTATGGTTGAGGTAGTTAAGAGCGACATTTGATCTTTTAAGTCTCACCCGCGGGATTATACCTGTGAGTTCCCGGTTAGGAAACTGGCGCTTTTTTGTCATTGGCTAGCTTGGGACTAATCAATTAAATGATATATTCGGATCTCACATTTAACATTTCATTTCGCATTTCACTTTCCATTCCAAATTTCTTATTTCATTTCACGTTTCATTCCACGTTTTATCCTACCGATGTACATTAATATTATAATACAGGGGAAAAAATTGGATCTCTGGATGTCATCTTGTTGTAGTAAGGAAAAATACAGCTCTTTTACTTACCTTTTTATAGGAAGTTAACGCTCCATGAAATTAAGGTATTGGAAATTAACGCGACTTAAATTAACGCGAAAAACGACTTTCGAATAAAGAAAATTAACGCGAAAGAGGAGGTAGAATTTAATTAAGGAAATTAACGCGATTAAGATACAGTTGGTGGTGACAACTGGAACAAATTTATTTCAACACTGGATGTAAACAAATTCAAAACTGAACAAAACTGAGCTGACATCACTTCTGACAGCGACAACGATGAAGATGAACACGAAATATTGGAAACCTTCGCCTTAGCTTTTGTGAAACATGAAAAATAAAGGGTAAATTGAAAGAAAGCTTGTAGTTAATGTTTTTTAGGTGTCAAGAATGTCTGGACAGGATCCAAAACGGGGGTTAAAATACTGGAAATTAAGAGCGCGGAAATTAACGTTGCACTTAATTAACGTCGCGGAAATTAACGCTCAACAAAATTAACGCGACTTAAATTAACGCGAATTTTAACGATTCGCGTTAATTTCACGGAGTGTTAATTTCCTATAATAAGGTAATATTCTGTTTCATTTCAGATGGATCATTCACTGGAAGACATCCTCTCGTTCACGAGACAAACGATGCCAGAAACTGCAGCCCACCATCAATCGAGGAATTTCCGGGTGATTTGTTCAACCAGCGTCAAAGGCGACTTGGTGCAGTCGTTATTCATTTTCTGGTTGCATTTTATACATCCTGGGCCATAGCTATCGTCTGCGATGATTATTTCGTCCCTTGCTTGGAGTTGATTTCTAATAAGATGAAACTTCAATCTGATGTGGCCGGTGCTACTTTCATGGCTTTTGGTAGTTCAGCTCCCGAACTATTCGCCTCAATCATTGGTGAGTTGTAAGAGTATTTCTTACGCTTTTGATGCACGATATTTACTGTCAGGGATTCACAAATGCCAAGTGCATAAACAGGCCTAAACTCGCTCCCGGGGTTTTCGCGGCGTCCAACATGGTGACCTGTTGCCCACCACCCACTCGGTGGAGAAAGTGCTGGGAAGGAGATTGCTGTAGAAACTAGGAGATATAGTCCGAGCTAGAAGTGCAAAAAGCCAAAAGGCAGCTAAGGAAATATTTAGGCAGATATGGACCGCCGAGTAGACAAACATGCAACTACGGATTATTCACAAACTTCCAAATACGCTTAAATATTATGCACATGCGTACTAGAGACCCCGGGAAACTCTCGCAGTTTTGATAACGAAGGGAAGTTTTTGCAAGTGTGACTCTACACCTTAGAAAAGATTTAATGACAAATTTCTGCTTTCTAATCATAGGTGTCTTCATCACAGAAGGGGACATTGGGATCGGCACCATCTTAGGCTCAGCGGTATTCAACGTGCTGTTCGTTATTGGAGCATGTGGCGTAGGGGCTGGAACGGTAAGAACATGACCAGGAGAGGATAACCACGTGATTTATAGCGTTTTCACGGATCGAGCTATTTCAAGACTGGCTCCGGATCGATGGATTAACTATTGACCCCTAAGGAACTAATCAATTATGCAAGCCTTCTGATTGGCTGGGAAGGACTTTGCGTCAGTCGAAAAAAGTGCTCAGTCCGTGAATTCGTGTAAAATTTTAATCTTCTGCTCTCGTAAATATTTTCTTTGCAGGATTTAATTCACAAATAATTGTAAACACTGCCCACCTCGACCAGCTTTTGCTAACTGCGGGCATATCCAAGAAATGCTTCTTATTTTCTAATTTTCTATTAAAATAGAAATTAAAAATAAAAAATTCAAATTCGCTGTGACATAAATCTTTGGAAGCAGTACCCTCCTGCTCACGGACTCCTGGCATGACCCTATCCCGTCAACAGACCTCTTTAACTTGTACATTTTGTTTTCCCAAACTAGACCACGTGAGGGTGTTTATGTTGTGGACGTGTGTATGCTTGCACGCTTTTTGAAATATCACGTGCTGTGAATGGAGAAAACAAAATGAACAAGCTGCAGCTGTGTTAGTGAACACTACAGACAGGATTGCAATGTTAAAATGTATATCCCTGCTTACTGGTTTACCAACAATTAATTGCTGATTTAAAACATTTTATGAGCCCATTCTTAGAAGTGTCCAGAAGCGAAGAGCAGACGAAGCTAAGGACTATTTTGTTCTTGCTGTTCCTATTTTAGGAGGGGAGGGGGTGGGGCTATTATAACGTCACATACAAGCGTTAACAACGCTGCATGTGCATCACATTTTGTTACCTTCGTCCTTCAAAAAAAACTGTTTGGTTCAACCCGAGATGTTCTAAAAAGAAAAGGCGTATTAGACTTTTAGGTGACATATGCTTTCAAGAGCGCATGTTCCGAACGAAAAATAAATGATCATAATGTAGAGATTTGAAGAAGCAACTTCAACTGAGCAATTTCGTCGTTAACCTACTTCGTCTAACTTGTGTGATGTATCCACGATAGGTTTTGTATTTAGCATGGTGGCCTCTCGTCAGAGACAATATGTTCTATCTCTTCAGTGTTGTCATTCTCATCTTGGTGCTCATAGATAGCATTGTAACCTGGTGAGTGTTTTATCTTCATGTAACATTAATTTTTAGTCCCTTTGGCTACTGAGGGTTGGCGCAGTGGCGAGGGCAGTTGCTTTCCATCAACGTTGCCCCGGTTCTATTCTGCCCTCGACACTTGTGTGAGATAAGTTTGTTGGCTCTCTACTGCGCTCGGAAAGCTTTTTTTTTCTCTCTCTCTCTCCCTCTCTCTCTCCCTCCCTCAATACTCCTGTTTTTCACTCTCAAATAAGAAGCAGCATTTGATTTGAATTGATTTGTAGTCTCTTCAGTTAACCACTTGACTGGCCCGCACAGCCAAGACTTAAATAAAGAGACAAGTGTCAATAAAGAGGATGCTTGTGACGTCAAGGCAGCTATATTGGTGAACCTCAACCTCCTCGGGTTTTCCCCTGGAGAGGCGGAAAAGCCCTGGGAACGAGGTTGTTGTTCTTGTTGTTGTTTTTTGCTTTTTTTTTTTCTCAGGGACTGTCTCGTGACAAATTTGACTAGAAGCTATTGTCGAAGGATTTGATATGATGTAATATGTACCCGCTAGAAACTAATTTCTTGTATTTCGGAGCAGGGAAATCATCTCGGTGAAAAATTCGAGCATATATTTTTTTAAAACATCAATGAACTTAATAGCTAAGCTTTTTTTTGTGATTTCTATTTATTTCGCAGGCCAGAGGCATTGGCCATGTCGTGTTCCTATTCCATATATTTAATCATTATGTACTTCAATCCCTGAATTGAGGCCTGGCTTTATAAAATAACCAATACGAACAGTCCTGAGTTTAAATCCAATCTACACGCTTCAATCGGCATCAAAGCAAACAACTATGGATACCAAAAGATTGCTGATGAAGAACAGAGCCACAGCGAAGGAAAAGAGAAGAAACCACTTAGTTCTAATGAACAGACAAACTCTGCAAAGGAGACGCCTGAAGAGAAAGGAGATGGAAAAAAGGAAGAGAAACAACAAGAAGAAAGGAAAGAGGACTGTGGGGAAAAACAACCACTAAAGGGTAAAGTTTACAATGTTATTGGGAATCGGAAACGACCAGGAAGCGTCCTTCAAAAACAGGAACAGGATAGAAGGTCTCTTTTTGGGGAAAGCTTTGACGGTGGATTTTTTGTGCTTTTGATAGTTCGATTTTCGTGAAAAGCGGCTCAAATAGTGAGATCATAAAGATCTCGTGTTTCAAGAGTTTTTCCTCAGAAATGCTTGCAATAATATGCATGCAGACATCAATTAGCGTAACAAAGTGTCCCCTTACACTTCGGGTCCATTTCAACATCACTTATAGCAAGAAATGCTGACAATAACCGCCATAAAGTGTCTTCTTAACTAAAAAAAAAAGAGGTTATCTCAATCCTTACTTAAAACAACCTTAAATCAAACGATAAACATATATTGTTATGGGGTAAATTGCGCGTGGACTTAGCAGGACACTTTATGGCGTCAACACCGATGACCACACCACGGGGCTGGTGTGACGTGTGTCCACCTTGTTTTTAGTCTTTTTTCGGTCTCTTATATTTACTTCTGTTTCTTCCCAAAGGTGTAGTCTTCTTTCGTTATGGTTCCCCCGGATTTGTTTTGTAGTTTTTCCAATAAGAGGAGTATGCGCGCTCGGAGAAACTTAAATTCAACGTTTTTTGTTTTTACAGGAGACGGTTTAAAACACCGACCCGTCCCAGATCTCACGCTAGGGACGCCATTTAATCCTCCAGAGGGACTGGCGGCTAGATTTTGCTGGTTCCTTGGCCTTCCAATCAACATAGTATATTTTTTCACCATCCCAGATGTGAAGAAGGAATCTTGCCAGAAGTGGGTGGCTGTTTCTTTTATAGTTTGTATTGCTTGGATTGCAGTCTCGTCTTATACCCTCGTTTGGATGGTTACTATTATTGGATATACATTTGAGATCCCGGATGCAGTCATGGGTCTTACACTCGTCGCTTTTGGAAGCAGTGTTCCAGATTGTTCGTCAAGTCTGTTCATCGCACGAAAAGGTAAGCTGTGTTATCATTTCTGTTGCAATTGACAATAAAACACACTGCACTACAATGGCAACAAGACGTTCGCATAAATGTCACGTAGATCGCAGAACTCATCTCGAGAGAGTTAATTTACGTCCCACTCGACCGTATCAGTAGAAGATAAAAACCTTCAGCCAGAACGCAAGACATGTGCAGTGTAGACGTTTGTTGGAGTACCTGCCTTTTCTTAAGTTTCTTTCGCCACACCATACAGGCGATCGCGAAGGCTGGAGGGAAAGAGAAATATTTACCAAGGGAGCTGGCGAAAGGCAATGGGAGAGGGTGAGAGTAGTTTCTCTCGCCTTGCCCAATATCCGCTATCCTCATGACAACGCTTTAATTTATAAAACAGTTGTAAGATATCTGGCCTCGCTTGAAAATATTTTGTTTCATAATGTTTTCAAACTGCACGCAAAAGAAGCATCCACATTCATTTACCCATTATCCCCCTCTCTGGGTTTTTATCTATCTCCAATTGCAGCTATTGAATCTGGGAGAAAGCTGATTGAGAAATGATACGAATTTAGTCGAAATTCCCAATGATTAAAGCTGACTTTGTAACAGAGGTTCGTCAATTAATTGCGAACCACGTGGGGGATTGCAAGGGGGAGGGGAGGGACATAATTCTCCTCTTTTACCTTTTACTTCCATTGTGGAGCTTTCCCCAGTTCGAAAGTTCTGATTTTTTGTTGTTGTTGTTCTCTCTCAGGTGACGGCGACATGGCGGTGTCAAACACCGTGGGAAGTAACACATTTGATGTTCTTCTGTGTCTGGGTGTCCCATGGCTTATTAAGGCAGCGGCGTGGAATGCACCAATTGAGATCAGCAGTCGTGGACTATTTGTGTCGTGTTTTTTCATCGTGGGATCTGTGGCTATTGCCTTTTTTGTCCTTTATTTGAACAACTGGGTCTTGAACCAAAAAGTTGTGTGTACCTTTATAGTCATCTATTTCATTTTTCTGGGGACATCAGTGTCCATGGAAATGTTCGTATTCGGCAGGTTTCGCCTGCCAATGTGCAGCATCGAAGTTTGAATTTTCTTCTTCCATAGTCATTTTCATTTTGTTTTCAAGGGTTGCATTTCTAGGCTTTGGAGCTGAAAACGTTTTGGTGAGCAAACCAATAAGATAAACTTTCCAATCGCGTGAGCAGGGGAAGTTGTGGCAACCTCGTTCCCAGGACGTTTCTCCTTTGTTTGGTTAGGCACATCAAGATGTCATGGGGAAGAGGTTAGGCCGCAATCTATCATTTTTAATTTATCCATGACCTTTACGCATAGTCGGTTGTAAAGCACACATTGGAAATAACGTTATACTAGTATTCGTGCGCTTTCGTAGCAGAAGTGAAGAACTTGTGAATTGTTCGCATAACCTTTTTTCCCCGGTGTGATCACGTTTGCCTATACCTGAGGACACTAATGAAGTATTTAGTACAATTAGGTGGGTTGGGGATAGCGCTAGATTTTGTGAAAATTTCTGCTCACAACAAAAATTTTATTTAAGCGAAACTGGGAGATTTTATTTCCACTAATTGGCTGCTTTTTGTTTCAAAAATTAGACGACAGACACGTTAAATTTTAATTTATGCAAGCTGCTGGCATAAAATAAGGGCATGAGGCTTTTGTGTCAAATTTTCATAGATGACCATTTCAACTGCATGATTGGATTCAAGCAGCTTTGTATGTGCGTCACAAGGTGCCATAGTGTGTCACCTTAAGCCTAAGGACTTTATTTAGAACTGTTTTGATTAGGGATTTTGCTTATACTTTGTACCAGGAAGACACTTTGAGACGTATATATAATGTGTCAGGAATCTCACTATGTCAAGTAGTGAATACTTATCGTAATTGCTTTCAGGGAACAAAGATTCCCAACGAGGTTCACACATTTTCTGTCATCCTTAATGGTCACCTTCCTGCTACTTTTCGAGTTGGGCGTTTACAAGTTCGTTTGTTTCAACGAGATCAACCCCTGAGGTGCCATAAATGTAATCGCTTTAAGCATTTCGCGCGTGAATGCGCTAATCTTGTGTTTTAATTGCAATAATTTAGGCTACATTAGTAAGGAATGTACGGACTCTCCAAGTAAGCCAAGTAAGGCATACTCTTCACGGTTAAGGTAACGTCTATTAACACCCGTGGTTTAGTATTTTAAAAGAAAACTTCAATTTTCATCATTACGGGTCTTTCGAAATATATTTTGCTTAAGGAATCTTAATTTTCGGACCCCAACTTTTATCTGCGTCGTTTAATGAAGAATTAGGCTTTATTTATTCATTTATTTTCCGATTGTCAAAGTCGCTTCCTTGATTACTGGGTTTAAGGAAATTTCTGTACCATTAGGAATACATCTATTAATATTGACCTTTAGTTCTTCGTCTGTATATTGACTACTTTGTCCGTGTGCTGTTTCCGGTATCTATGACCAAGAGTTATCCTCCAAGAATTTGCTTCGTAAAGAGTTTCACGAACATTTTGCCGATTTGAATTGATTGTAAAAGTAGTTCGCCAAACGGGCGGCGTTTTCATTTTCATTCAAGATTTGAACCAATGAGAGAGTTTGTTCTTGAAAGGAGAAAATCGATGTTTACATATGTTGTTGATGAAGATTTTGAGTTCTTTGGTCTGATCTTGTCCTTTCAGGTCACTAAAAGAGTTAAAAATGAACTTTTTGTTTTGTTAAAGAAAAAAAAGGATCGTGTTTTATCTACAAGGAGAAAGTTAAAAAATATATATAAAATGACGTCGTTTGATTTGTAATTTGATCGTTTCAGAACAATTTAGTAAGGGTATCTGTTTTTGCGTTTCTATTTTACGAAAAAAAAAACACAAAACAAAAAACATGTTCCTCGTACATTGCTGAATAATATAAGTGCTTGCGAAATTTCAAGAACACTCGAGAAAGTACGAGAAGCACTTGCCTGCGGCTCGTGCTTATCTACTAGCTTGTGTTCTTAAAAATTCCCGCGTGCTTATATAACTCAACAATGCACTCGACCCGCTTTTGATTTCTTTAACAAACGGTTTAACAACACGAAAATCAGTAGCAAAATAGCAAGATTTCAAAGACTGATTTTAAAATCAAAAGGGCTGACCCTGAAAAGCTTCAACTTGTTGTATTTCTTTACTTATTTCGGTATAATTTATACTTAATTTTGGTTAACTTTGTAGTCGAAAACAAAAATCAGTCAGCAGTTTTGATAACGAAAATACTTTTAAACTAAAAAAGTTGGTTCTAAAAATACATGTATAACTTAGGTTTAAATGACGCAAACACTTTCATGTATATAGTTTCAAGTAGCAATATAAATGAGTTCAGCACATTTTGAGTATAAATAGCGGTAGCTAAATAGTACTTATTCTTTTTTACCTCAGCATCAGCTATCTTGAATTATTCGAATAAACTTCATTTTCAAGCACCAATAGTTCGTGCAGTTGCTTTGAGTTGCTTTAATTGTAATTACTTTGTGACAGCTGTTATTCACTTTGGTTCTCTTCAAGAAACGCTTTTCTCGGTACCAGTCATTTCCTCCGAGTCTCACTCTCACAGTAAATCCAAATTGGTTTCCCTGTGAAATCGCGCCAGGCCTTTCGAGGATTATAGCTTGAGCGTTGGAGGCTATGAGATTCAGTATGGTTTGCTTAAACCTCCGCATCGGATGTTTCTTTATCAGAATTAACTGGCGTGCATGAATTGATATGTAAACAGCTGTGTAAACGATACATTGTTGGACGTTTCTCGCGTCGGAATATTACTAACAGGGCAATAGCGAACGAGGAACATTCAAGCAAGAGAAAGCTAGGTAAACCTAACTTGAACTCTAGCCCTATCCAGTAACTTCATTACCCAATCTCTGTTTTGCTCTTATTCTTGCATATCCTGTTGACTGTTCCCCTTGATAGTAACATCCCGTATGGCCATCGCGTTTACCCGTTGGAAATTTATATTACTGTTTTTACGGCTCAAAAACAATAAAAATCCTTACGGGTGAATGCGACGGTTATACGCGAAAACTGCAAAGGATGTCACTAAATCGAGGAACAGGGTTAACGAGCACAGGAAACAGGAGAATGAAAATGGATTAACAAAACAGGGAATTGGAAATGAAGTTACTGACAGGCCCAGGGTTCCAGGTTTTGTTCCTTGTTTCATTTTCCCGTTCCCCGATTTCCGTTTCTCGTTTTAGTAACATCCATATCTGCAAATGGATCCACCCTTAATTATGTTTATCTAATGATTTATCTGTTGACTACACCGGATGAATTTTCGCCAAATATATCAGTGTAAATCAAGTTGCAAGCAATTTGGTCGCCCGTATGGGAGGCCGTTGTTTTTCCTTGTAAGTGTTTTCGCTGACTTGTGTGCTTTAGGGAGCTTGGCTGAGATATACTGCAACTGCTCTTGAAGGTAAGAAAACAATCTTTAGTTATTTAACTTGCATAAAAAAGAGTTTGTCAAAGTAAACTGTTCAGTTTAGTCCGAACTTGTAACTAGCAATTAAGAATAATGTTTGCACTTGAGTTTAATACCTTTGTTAAAAAAAATGTGTGTTACTCAATGGTCTAGATTCTTCATATGAAAAAGAGGCCTTAATATCATCTTGTTTCGTTTTTTTTTTTTACCGAGAAAAAGCTGTCAGTTAGACTGTGAGACCTTTAACTGACCGCCTAGAAAAACACAAACCTGAAAGAAAATGCTTTGCATTTACTGTGCAACATTACAATTTGAAGCTACTCTTCAAGTCTTTTCTTTTTCAAACAGAGGTGCTTTTCCTCTTCCGAAACTATTTCCAAGATTTCAGACTGATGTTGCATACCTATATATATGACCAATTTGTGCATGAATAAAACCCTTAATCCTTTCTTCTAGCTGGTGGGCATATAATGACGTGAGACAGTCTTTTAAGATATACCCTCTCAAACTAAACTGCTCACAGTTTAAAATTTACATGTATACTATCAAAAAAATGCATAAAGCTGGTTTTCACTTATTATATTAATTACGGTGTGGAAGACGAACAAACCATCTCACGTCCAAGCCGAGATGGGGTGCGTTCCATTCAAAATCCAGATAGCTACATTGTAAAACCAGATGTTAATATATAGATTTAGCCAGGGCTAGAAGCGAAGCTCCCATTAAAAAATTTGTTATTTCAATCAAACAATAAACTTGTATTCCACAAATCAGTTCACTTTAGAGCACATTCATGTGACTTTTGTTTTGAGGGATTAAGGCTAAGTGAGAGAAAAATAATTTGCTAACAGTCCAAGAGTGCACCAAAGCTTACATCGAGTTGACGGCCTTTATATGTACACCCAAAAAATAGCAATCATCTTCGATCACATTTAACGTCCATAATGGCTCTTGATCACAGTAGATTAGGCCTGGAAAACAAATACTTGGAAAGCAAATCCGGCAGAATTTTTTCCGTTTGACAAGTTTGCTTTACAAAATCTTGCTAACAAATCTGGGGGTAGACTACGAGTGGTCCCCCATTTTTCCTCAGGGATAGTAGAGCGAGCGAAACGCGAGCGCGCGTGAAAATCGCCCCACGCGAGAAAAGGCGATACGCGGCGGGGAGAGAGCTCAATGAGGGAAGGAATCCCATTGGATGCTCTTAATTGATTTGGAAGGGGATACGAACTTCACACTCCAAAATCAGTCGGCCGTGAAGGGTCAAAAGCTTGGGCTTTGCCTGTAGTCCCTCATTTTTCTCTCTCCCCGCCGCGTGTCGCCTTTTCTCGCGTGGGGCGATTTTCACGCCCGCTCGCGTTTCGCTCGCCCTGCTATCCCTGAGGAAAAATGGGGGACTACTCGTAGTCTAATCTGGGGGCGTGTAAACCAACCTTTTATACTTTTTATACATCATATCTGACATTCTGAGGAGAAACAGTGCTATGAGGCGCTGTTTTTATCATACAGACCTCAGACACAATGTAGTATTTCACAGTTTTGAAATATAAATTGCACTCATTCAATATTCAGGACGATCGAAGCACGCGTGGGCGTTTAGCGAAACCGCTAAAAAAATTTCCAAAATCACCTATATAACGGTCAGCCAGTTGCAAGCTGTGGAGTGTTTGAATGAACATTAATAGAGTTACACTTCAACATAATAAAGAACTTATTGTGTTTTTTTAATGGTTTTATAACGATGTGTAAACTTAACAAGCGTTTAATACGCGCGACGTTTTGAGTACTCCTGCAAGCGATGTTCATGAACGACTGTCAACATTAACGGCAAATTGCAAGAGAGACCACTAACAATCAATAAAAGAAATATAATTCGGTGAAACATTTACAGAGACAACAATTTTCATTCACGAAGACAATTAAGTATTAAAGTGTCTCTAAGAATCCTGAGTCTTTATACTTAAAGCGTAAGTTTATGTTTTAAAGCCGGCTTCCCGGTGTTTGCTGATTTCAAAGATGACCTCGAGGCGAGAAAATTGCTCAAAGCTTTCTTTCTACAGCCAAAATGAAAACGCAACGTTTTTTTCTTTCTATTTGCGGTGAGAAAATATCGACAAAAGACTTTTTAAAGTTCTGCAAGCTTAAATCAAACCTCATACTATAGGTCAGATCATTATCTCAAATCTTAATTCAAACGTGCATAAACTATAGCCTCATAAACTGCGCTCGGCTTCATGAAATTAGATATATGAAAAAAAACAAAAACAAATACAATAATTACTCAGGCAGCTCCTGGAAGCTACATCGCTTCAGACTTTTCAATCAAGTAAGGTGAAAAACGAACACGAATCGATGCCATCCGAAATCGAATTTCCGACTTTGAAAGGCGACGTATTTCTCAACCAAAAACCCAATAGACAAACTAGCCATGAATAACAGAAGACTCTTGATAGTAGCTGAATTTCATTTCGTACATCCAGTAGAAAAAGACAGTTAAAATTAAAAGATCACAAGTTGACACAAAACTCTGTCAGCTTGAGCTGTCACAGTAAACAAGTTTCAAGATGATGCATAAATTTTCCGCATAACTAAGTCACCTGTCAAATTTTGACCAATCAGAGCATAAAAATTGGACGTAGAGCGTGACCTACGCGATCATGGCAAAGCGATCATGTAAGAACGAGATCTTGACAAACAATCAAGACAAGAAATATAATACGAAGAAACATTTAAAGGTCAACAATTTTTATTCCCGAAGACGTGTTTTGAGAGTAAAGCTGAGTCACGAATAGATTTAAATTAAGACTTAAGTTTTAAGCCGCCTTCGCCGTGTTTGCTATTTTGCAAGATGAACTCCAGGCAAGAATATCGCTCAAAGTTGTCTTTTTACAAACAATAGGATAACTAAACTATTTTTCAGAACTTTTTCTTCTAGTCGCAGTCAGAAAATGTCTAAAGACTGTTTAAGTTCTTTACTAGGTCAGATAAATTGATTCAAACCTTACAAACGTGCGTAAAATGACGGCATAAACATGAAAAAAGAAAACACATAAAATGCGATAAAATTACTCAAGCTTACCGGTCGAGATGCAGCACGGAAACCCATCAAATAAGGCCAGAATCGCTCAAGAGTTTTCGCATGGTCCCGCAAGGCGAAGTAAGCTTACTGAGAGTAGCTTATTTTTGAAAACGATGATTCCCGATTTCTTTTTGTCGTGCGGCGCATTTCTTAACCACAACCCAGTAAACAAGCCAGCCAAGAATAACAAAAGAATGTTGATAGCTGCTGTATTTCATTTTGTAGATCCAGTGCAAAAAGACAGGTAAAAACATCAAAAGATCTCTCAAAACTCTGTCAGTTTCAGCTATCAGTGAACAAGTCGCAGATGCTACTCAAATTTTCCACTTGAATCCTCTTCGCTAGCGCGCCTGTTAATTCTTACTCTATGCCTTTCTCTTCTTCTCTTTCCCCTCGCTTTTCACTTACAAGCAAATAGTTTGAATCCAATCCGCTATTGTTTGTTACCATAACAATTTCTTCGAAACAGTTTACTAGAAACTGAGCTCTCCGGACACAAAGTCCTTATGCAATGAAGTAGTTCCGTTGAAGTAAACATGTTTTTGAACACGACGACAGCCACGTCATTTCTTGCGCGATTTCCCGCCAAGAAACAGGTGGGTTGTTCAAATGCATCGCGCGATTT
>OZ037776.1:12969156-13054156 GCA_964035525.1 Porites cylindrica | reverse complement strand
CGCTTTTGATTGGTTAATTTGATGGCCCTTTGTTTGTTACGCAGTATACATTCTGGGATCGCATTGGTAGAAAACAAGGAAACTTCCAGATTGAGAGTTACAAAAGAAAAATAATTAATTTATCCTATTTCCGAAGAAGGCATCCAAGCAGCAGAACTTACTGTCCTGGTAAGTTCTGCTCCCGTGATTGTAATGCAAGACATTTTCAAAGAGACAATGGGTCTTTGACGAACTTCGCACGCATAAGCACTTGCATGAACGCTCTGATTAAAACAAACAGACATAGTTCTTATTTACAAACAATTTTTGGAAAGGAATTCAGCTCCCATGTGCCTGAGTGATTTCCAGATCTTTTCAACACCCGCTGAAATAATCCACAGAAATGGCTTAACAAATAGATGCTTCTTAGTCGCAAGTTAATCCACTGAAGAAAAACTAAATTGTATTTTTCTGGTAAATTAAATTAAAACGGGGTAGTCACAAGAGCAAACTTCCAAGCAGGATAGCAGCACGATATAAGGACAAAAAATACTTTCTCAAGACCTTGTCGTAGAAAGCTTTCCCAACTAGAATTTGAAAGGTTGAGTTCTTGCGGTTAAGAGGTTCGAAACAGAACCATATGTTGGTATGGTATATTGTATCGAAAGTGGAGGTGAATAATTACACAAAGCTGAAGCACTGAAAAAAGGCTCAACAAAGTCAACACAAACCCTTTTGTTTTTTTTCAGAGAAGTAGAATGCAAGCATTCGATTTTAACTGCTTTTACTTAATGTGAAACTAAACTTTAGGGGTTCAGGAAATTTAACCTTCATCATCTTTCTCTACGATTTACAGTTAAAACTTCGAGCCAAACTTTTCAATTTAAGAGTTAAGAAAAATTCTCCAGAAATGTTAAAACTTGAAGAGTTACAGATTAGTTTTAGTGGCTAACAGCAAGCGTCAAACAGGAAGGTTCTGTTTGTTATGAACCATGAAAATTATCTTCTTCTAAACTAAGTTCTTTTGTTGGAGAATGACTATGGTAGCAGGCAAACTGAAAATGAGTAACGATTAAACAAATTTCACCGAGTTTTGCAAAAGAAATCTCTCTTACAGTAAATTAGCAGGCGTACTCTTTGACAGAAAGTGTTAAAAATCATTTTTAACTGAATAAGGACATAGGAGTCCTTTGTCATTTGTCTCTCCTTTGCGCCCTCCACGTACCTTACGGGTTCACAGGTTAAGGCAATCAAGTTAAAAAAATCTTAATAGACGTGAAATCATAAGATACTAACTGGTATCAACTTTAAAACAACGTTCAAAAATGGTACGAAATAAACGAAAGGTTTGGCCTGACGAAAGCTATCATGGCCTTTACCTAAGGCTTCATTAGTGATTCAGTTAAAGGCTTCGCTCAGCTTCTGTTTTTCTAGCCGGGTAACCGTTATAAAATGGAAACCGACAATAGCCCCCTGATCGCCGATGCCAATAGATCCGTAAACGTTGACTGAGAAAACTAGATCACTTCACCTTCTGAAGTAATGCATGTGCTCGAAGGAAGCGTTCCCCCTTGATACCAAACCAACCAGCACCCTATCAAGGTTTAGCTATCCATCATGGATGACTGGGATTCTATATGGTGTGATTTGCATTGCTAATTAAGCAAAATCATTCGCGAAAGATGCATCGAAACCACAACTTTTCAAGGGCCGCAAAAATAACTTTCCAAGTATCGAGACGTATGAAGAAAAATGTATCACCATTAATAAAAATCAATAAATTCCCCACATATTTAGACGCTACGATAAAACATGAAATCGGCCGTAACGGATCTTGGCTTCCTTTGAAATATGTGGATTCTGGATTCCATAAAATGGATTCCTGCTTCCATGCTCTGGATTTCGGATTCCAAAATCTCAAATATTGCTGGATTCTGGATTACTTTACATCGGGCGATCTTCAGTTATGCACACGTGAAAAAGAATTACTCATTGCCTTACATTTCGCCCTTCTAGAATATATTGAATTGAATAACTATGAATTAGCATGTTGATGGCGTAGCAACGAAAATCGTTTATTTTAGCTGTCACGCATCTCTCGTACACCTTCGTTTGCCCTCGAGATAATGAATGTTACGACGTAATATAATTGTTGTTATTATTCCACTATTATGTCATTTTACCATATAAGGTCAAGAGAACAAGCAAAATACGAGGCCGTAATACACCGTAGTGTCCTGGTTTAACCGGTTTACAACAGGGCGAATACCGGCGGATGCAAAAGGAGCAACTGTGGCTGACAGAATCAGGATGTTTTGGATACTCTCATTAGAAAATAGAAGCCAAAATACCATTTTTCTTTTGCAGTGAAATAATTAACCTCTCATTCAATGGTTTGGCATATAATACGCGCGAACATTTTGCTAATTGTTAACGTCATTCTCACAGACAGAATCAGGATGTCTCTGAATACTCTTTCCAAAAAATAGAAGCCAATTGCCAGATAATTTTTTTTTTGTAGTGGAATAATAAACCTCTTATTCGATGGTTTAGCATATAATACGAGCGGACATTTTGCTCATTGCTCGTATTTGCAACTCGCAAAATATCCGCACGTATTATATGCTAAACCATCGAATAAGGTGTATTTATCATCGCTGTACCAGTTTATAGGATTTCAAAGAAATTGTTTTTCTTTTTGTACACGAAATAAAAATAGCATCAACAATGATTAATTGATTTGATTTTCTTAACTTCTGGCTATACTGGGTTGAAAGGTATCACAATTTATTGAATTTTTTTGCGTGTTCGGTTAGGGTTTAGGGTTGGGGTTAGAGTTAATTGTAGTTACTTACATTTAGAAACTTCGGCTTTTTGCATTTTATTTGCATATAAAATAAATTTGGCGGATTGATTTTCTCAATGGTCTATCTATTACTTTATTAGGTTTGAAATTTGAAGATTATTGATTTTGAAGATGCATTTGCTTGTATTCTTATAATTCATTCTCCTTTTCTTACATCTGAACAATTTTCTCAATTGATGCTTTGTCAATCCAAGCATGCCACCCAAAAATCTGTTATTTTAAATTGAGGGGAATTGCTTGACGGTGGACACAATTTTGGCATAATGAACATTCCTTGTTTAAAGACCAGTTTGAACCAAGTCACTACTCACATCATAACTATCTGCCAAAAAACAAAGCTTACAAAACAATGCTGTTTTTTTTTTTTTTTTTTTTTTTTTTTTTTTTTTTTAAGACAATTAAGAGTTCAACACTGAGAAACAGCAAAGAAAACATACTTCATGCTTTTTATCCTCATGCTTAAACTGTTCACATCTTACTCTCAACTTACGGAAACTTTTGTTTGAATCCTCCGCTAGACTGACATTAAATTAATTCTCAGAATAATCACCCTTTGTTTCCTTCTAAAAGTTTCCTTCGCAGCCAAAATTTTCACTCCCACTCTATACTCTCAGGGGAATTTTTTTTTCGATAATTCCGTTCATAACAGCCTATAGTTGTTCCTCGCGAAGCGCCGAGCGAAGTGAGTGTATAATCTTGTCGCGCGCGCAGTCAGTGCGTGAGCCGCGTGTGGGTCCTAGCGAGCTGCAAACTCGCAGCCGGGGGGGGGGGGGGGGGAAGCTACTTCCCATACATTCTCTTAAATGAAATCCAAACGATGTTCTCACAACTTGCAAAGAGATCAGCAAAGGTCTTGCTAGCGGATTTGTGTACTGATCATGCGCATTACGTCAAAAACCATAGATCAACGGTCTTGAAAAGAAACAAAAACATGGCAGTCGAAGGCGGGAGTCTAGGCTTTTGTACATTATGCTTTTGCTTCCCCACTAAAATGCTCCCCCTTAATGCTCCATTTTTCCCACTAAAATGCTCGGTCTCCCCAAAAAAGTCTCTAAAATGCTCGGATAATGCTCATTATTCAAACAGTTTTTTAAATTAATTTCAAAGTTTACTCTTACAAAAACGTACAAGCGTTGCAAGTAACAACGACAACGTGTACAAGTTCATAAATACAGACAAAAAGAACAGCTGTATTAGGTTTTTTGTGAATTTTGAGTTTTAGTCTTCATTTTCTTTAAAAACGCAGGAGCTCGTGGGGCATGGGCTCCTGAAAAAAGTTAATTTCTATTTTATTTTCTCGGAAAAATTAATTTTCCGGGGAAAATGCCATTAAAATGCTCGAATAATGCTCAATGCTTTTGCCTCACTAAAATGCTCGAAAAATGCTAGCATAATGTACAAAAGCCTAGGCGGGACTGTTTCTCAGTATTATATTTTGGTAATTCACAAATTTATTGATTTTATGTCGCTTTTTAGACATAGTGTGTGGTTTTCTTTTTCTGTTAAACAATTTCCCTTTGCAGAGTTTGCAATATCCAACACATAGCTCCGTATAGCTGCTAAGAACCGCCGAAGAGTTGAGCTATCGAGCAGTGTTTTGCTGCAAACCTTAGGAAAGTTAAAGTCGCTTCAAGGTACAGAGCTTTCAGTAGTAGTTGTGATTTGTTTATTAGGATCGTTTTGCATTTTAACTTTGGATTCAAGGTGTTGACTGATCGAAATAAACGAAGTGAAATGTTATGAAGTGTAAATTTTTATTCAGTCGGTTCAGTTATGATATGTAGAGCAGTAAGCTAATATTTATAAAGCTCTCTTGAATATACTTGCTTCCGATAAATTTGACACTTGCTCCAGTAATTTTTATCAGCATCAAGTTATCCTTGCCCGGCAAAAACGATGTAACCTATAAATAAATCCATCGAGCGCGTTGTTTGTTGTTGGTTAAGATCTAGCATGGTTGCGTTTTAGTTTCCCCCGCATTTCAGTACCGAAAGACAAATACGATACGCAAGAAAAACAAAGATGAATGATATGTTTTTTTTTTCAATTTTTTCAAGCATTTCTGATTTCCTCCGACGGTTCGCTTCAATTCTTGCTTCTAAAAAGTCAAAAAATATTTACTGTTGGAAATATACTGTACTTATCCGCTGACCAGCACGCTGGGTGACCGCTTTGCAAGTTGTGAGAACATCGTTTCTCGGTCCTAGACCTCGTCTCTCCCCCCCTCCGCTTCCATCTTTATTTGTATATATCCCATCTTTATTTGTATATATCCGATGGTGTCCGCCATGACGTCATACAGTAGCTGGACGGCACGGCGCATTTTTGTTTCTAGGCAACATTCGACTGAAAGCGATTTTCGAGTTTCACTAATGACTAAAGTATTCATGAAGAGCTGTCTTTTCATCGTCTGCAAAACAATGTTTACTATCGGTGAATCTCAAGCCATTTTTCATGAAAACAGAACAG
Source organism: Porites cylindrica (assembly GCA_964035525.1). Lineage (NCBI taxonomy): Eukaryota > Metazoa > Cnidaria > Anthozoa > Scleractinia > Poritidae > Porites > Porites cylindrica. The sequence goes on along the minus strand of OZ037776.1, from coordinate 13,048,842 downwards.
CAAACACAAGAACGCCGAATTGTCAATCCTCGTAGGGGAAGATTTGACATCGAAAAATCCTCTGGAGCGAGAACGCCGACTTGAAATTCAGCGGTGAGGGTAATGCATCGGTCAAATCGAAGCTTCAACATGCCCCCCCCCCCCCCCCTCCCCCCTCCGCCCCCGGGCATACCTCGGGCATTTGACACCTTTGCCGTCCCGGGGAGGAGGGAATTTGATTATCAGAGTCTTCCAGGAGGTGGGGAATTTGATCCCCATGCTTTAGGGGTGGGGAATTTGAACTGAACCCTCGATTTCATGTAAAATCTTTGGCGTGGCGAGCTATCATGGGGGACGCGGTGTTAGAGCATTTTCGTGGAAAAGATCGTGCCTTTGTGGCCAATTGGTTTCGAGGAAAGGGCTTAAACAAGCTTTGTGCTGTATTTGAAGTATTTAAATTTTTAAATTTCTAATACTGGATTCAGGCTTTGAATGTACGAATGTATTTTATTGTTGTGTTTTATACAATGAAATACAATACCTATACCGGCGATTCAATACAACAACAAAAAATAAAATAAAATAAAAAGCTCAGGTCAACTACTTTGACCTACTGCAAGTATGTTAGTTAATAAGGTGAACGATGCATATCAGTGAAATGGTCATGATGTAGTAATCTCAATAGATGGGGTCTTTTTTTATAGAACGCTTTGAGCATTCAGTGACCTTGTAGCAGCGATTTCCGCCGCTTTGCACGAGACTTTTGTTCTTAGTAAATACGCTAACAGTGTTTCTCAGTTTTGTTATATTTATAAAGATTTTGTTGGACAACTGAAGGCGTTTCCGCCGTCCCTCTGTCAGTTTTGTACCTGTGAAGCGTCCCCGGGGTGGGGGCATTTGATCACCTGAATGGACCATAGTGTGGGGCATTTGAACGGCATTTTGGCCCGGGTAGGGGGGAATTTGAACAATAATTTTCAAAAAAGTCAAATGCCCGGGGGGTTGCCCGGGGGGGGGGCATGTTGAAGCTTCGATTTGACCGATACATAAAAGGAGGAATGAGTTTGTGGAATGGCATGTGGCATGGATTGCGGAATGGCATAATTTTGCGGAATTTAATAAGCGCAGCTGAATAATCCAAAGAAATAAATTAAACTGAAAAGAGGGCCCTGTTTTGACGCCAATCAATTTGCAAACGCAGCCGCACGATGACAATCAAAAAACCACGAAGGCTCATTGTCGACCAGCCTTAAAAGATTCTTCGTGTATTGAAGAAAAGATGTTTTCGAAGGTCACGCTTCGTTCTACTTTAATTTTTTCTGCAAAAGATGTTTGTACGATTAACTTAACAGTTTCTTGTTACGTATATTTGAATTCGAAACCGTGTGAGAAGTGTTTCATTAGGGAGCTTAAGCAACGGTGTTTTTGAGCGACGGAAGTCAACCGGAAGTGGACTTTTTGCGTCATTAGGCAGTGGTTTGGTCGACACTCTCCGGTAAATCGTCTTTATAAGAGAAAAGAAACTTAGCAATACAAATTTGTTAGCGCCAAGGCAGATAAAAAGGGAGAAGGCCTCACTTCCGGTTGACGTGCGTCGCTCAAAAACGTCTTTGCTTAAGCTCCCTTTATGAGACTGTAGGTTACGTGATCGTGCCATAATTGATAATATTCAGAGATAAATCGAATCGTGTATTTTGTTTCCTCAGTTGCGAGCTTGAGACGTGCGAAACAGAAAAATCGACCACATCTTAATTTCGTTGCAAGAGTTGAAAAATCAATTTCTTTCCTTTTTGTTCATAGATAGCTTTTAGGTATATAAGAAACCTAACGTGGATTGCTCCCGCCGAAAGCCTTTTATTCGTGAGAAAGAATAGAAGATCGGTTTTCGATGTCGGAGTCTCAGACTGCATTAATTTTTAACCTGAAATTCGCTAACATCAACTTTCCTCGCGTTCACAAACGAAGCTGGATGGAGAAATTTGGACACTTTCCACGAACAGAAAAATTCTTTTCCTTCCACTACAAGATACTTTCTGGACAATAGGGAAGCTGGTAGTGCTGATATAGTTTTAAAAATGAGGGATAGGTTTACAGGATGACAAAAATTTAAGATCGTTACTCATTTTCGAAGGCAATATTCAACATGTGGTATAACTCAGATTCTCTTCTTGTTATTTAAATCACGCATTTAGACATTCATTTAAAACATACCTGGGAATTGGCTTGAGCCAGTGAAGGAAATCTCTGTAAGACACCATCGAAGTTCAGGAATGTTCATGGTAGTCGCCCCATGTAAGGGAATCCGGATTCCGGAATCCAGGAATTTTGTGCTTGTGGAATCCGGAATCCTGGGCTTTGGAATCCGGAATCCAGCACTAGGGATCCGGAATCCTACTAAAGATTGGAATCCAGAATCCAACTTACTAAAGATCCACTCCTGATTGGATTGAGCTACTCGCTCGAAAGAAAAACCATCTATGGAAAGCCTCTCCAGGGTGTATGCCTCAACGTGATGACATACAGTGTAATATCGGCATATCTGGTGTCAAAACCATAGTTGACGAGCTCCATATGAAAGGTCAAGGTCACGGTCAGCGAGGGAACCCTTGCTTATGAGCGGCTGACAGGATCACAAAATTCGGGGGTTTTCGAGGGAATACAGCGCAGCCTTTTTAAGGTATAAATTGGATTGTTGTGAATAACTTCAACCTCTGGCTATGTTTGATTCTCTGTTGTTCACTCGCTTCGCTGAACTTAAAAAATCAAAAGCGATTTGACCTGGCATAGGATCGGAAAAGGTGCACCCGGGGTGAACCTTTTCTTGAACCTTCCTGGTCCTCCTGGTTCCCAATTGAAAATAAACGTCCACATTCAACATTTTACCAAAAAAGAAAAAAAGAAATTCACAGTCTGCCAGTCCCTAATTTGGTCCTAGTAGTTTCGGTCAGAACAGTTTCATGGTTTCGATAATCTTTACTTGAGAAATAAGCTAGGTACTGTCAGAACCCGTACCAATCAGCTGTCACTAAAGTAATCACGTGCAAGGCCGCGGTGGGTGCCTTTTTCATTCATCCCCGGCATTCAAGTGAAATCTCGCCACCTCATCGATGAGACGAGCCTTTTGAAGTTTGTTGTCTGTTGGATTTTTCTTTTCTACTTTATTAAAAAAAGAAAAAAAACGTTATGGGAAAGCACAAGCAAAAACAAAAGGCTGAGAGAGAAAGGTACGTGTAATACTGCGTTGTGAGATTTTATACCAATTTTTAGCTGACTGATAGATCTAAACGTGCCAAAGGCAAAGCTGCATGATTTTTCGTTTGTGTCGATCTGTGGACTGTAACGTGGCGGTAAGCAAGTCACAAACATGAACGAAAAATTGATTTTTTTCTCAATCATAATTGAATGTGATATGAAGTTTACGTCGTCCGTGGAGAAAATATCGTATAAATGATCGCTATATGGTTGTAAAACGCTTAAAACTAGCCAACGCGTGAGAAACGCTTAAGTCTCTCTTCATCTCTCAGTCATCTCAGACTCGGTCGAGGAACAGACGGATTTTTCATGTTTTCTTTCTACAGTTGTGCTCCTGAATAGGCCTCGTTCACATTACCTTCGCTTTTGAAAATTAGACCGATCTGAGATCGGTTTAGTCCGTAACTTTTTTTTTGTTAGAAATGGATCGTAGAGACCCCAGACCATCTCAGAGACCCAGATCTCTTATTGACGAAGCCGAAGGCGAGATCTGGTCAAATCCGATATTGCCTGTCAGGAATGTGACAGGCGATGAAAGAGCGCATGCTCGAAATAAATCCTCAATTTTCGACGTCTTAAACAACGAATTTGATAGAGCCGTGAAGTTTTTTTTCTAACAAAACGTGGTTATACGCACATCCTAAGTATGAACCAACTATTTTTTTGTTGTTTGTGTTCTTTTTAACATCAGATTCAACGCGACAGTTAGTTTGAATTTCATTATCATTGCGCGCGCTAAAACCTCAAAGCAGTACGCGTCAACTTCTACGCGAGAATTTTTTACCCTCTTCAAAAGTCTTTATTGACACGGAGAGAGAGTTTTAAAAAGTCTTAAAGGATAAGATAAAAATGGTTTTCCAAGTTTTATTGAGACGGAAAACTACTCTTTAGTGAACGGAACCAAAGACTTTAATTTGCAAAGAATGAATTGCACACGCCACAGCGTATTTTTATTTGGCCAGTTACTAATAAAACGAGAAACCAGGCAAAAAGAGACAAAACGACCTAAACGATCCACAACGATCAAAAATAATCGACAAAAGATCCACAACGACCCAAAACAAGCCAAAATAAGTTCCACCCTCCTAGGAACGTCGGTTAAAATTGATTAAATAATGACTATTTCACTGCGTTTTCATACCCGGAGCGTAGGATGATCTGTATGGTCTTTTTATGCAAAAAGGGGTTCTTAGGGGTTCGTCACGGGAACGCGTGACGAACCCCTAAGAACGTCTGCGTGGGAGGCTAGTAATTTTGTAAATCAAAAAAGAAAACAAACTTGTTATGCCTTGCCTCTATGGCAAAATTCGAACACGAAAACAAAGTGCGAAGAAAAGAATTAAAACCGGAAAAAAAATGGAATCCACCTCTTTTTGGAATCCGTAATCCACTGTGCTGAAATCCGGAATCCAGTACCCAGGATCCGGAATCCACAGCATTGAATCCAGAATCCAAGACTGTCCTGGATTCCCTTACATGGGGCGATGGTAGGCTGGCGGTAATTGTCTGTATTGTGTAAACACTTCCAATTTCGAAACGCACATAAATAGATATTTACAGCCTAAAGGCTCGTTCTTCGTACGTCTTGCAGGTTTTCCCTTTGCAAAATTGCTTTTCTCAATCAAAGAATGAGGTTAAATGGTGAAACTGGGTCAATTTTAGCCATTTTGAAACACTGAACTTTACCTGCCGACGACTCTGCGTGACAGTCTGTTCCGTGACTGCACGTCGCACAACGTTCGTTTGAAGAGACGGAGCTGTAAAAATGACAGTCAAGAAATCAAGGTAGTAACGCAACGTAATTCTTGATCGAAGGAGTAACATTTTCGGTGCCGACAGTATTTTGAAGAAGCAAACAATCAAACGCACAAGTATTTATTTTGGTCACGCCTCACGATATTTACCGGAATTCAATGTTTTCGTTTGGAGGCTGCCTTCAAGAACCCTAGCCAATTCTTAGGTATGTTTTTCAAAGGCGTAGCCGGGACTTTTCAAAGGGGGGGCCACAGAGGCTACTCACCAGATTGTCATGTCGACCTCCACGCCGTGCATATTTGGCTTAATGTTACAGTTTTGAGATGAGCAGTGAGAGTACAGTGGGCAGGACAAGCCTACAAAATATATAGTTCCCAAAAAAAAACAAATTTTAAAGAAGTGAGCTTTTCAACAATGGCTTTTACGGCCAAGACATTGTCATGGCGTTCTCGCCACCTGAATATTGCAGGTTGTTTGCTCCAAAGAGGGCCTACCAAGGGGGGGGTCACGGGCACCCCAGGACCCCCCTCCACCCCCCCCCCCCCCCCGGCGTCGCCCCTGTTTTTATAGAGAAATGTCTAAATGCGTGAACCAGTAAAGCAGTTGCTCACTCAAATTGGCGCCAAAAAAGGTGCGGCAATGACGCGCGCATGTCTTTCAGTTTAATTTATTTCTTTGCGCCAATTTCCATCATTTTTTTACATTCCACATAATTATGTCATTCTGTAAACCATGCCACATGCCATTCCGCAAACTCATTCCGCCATTTACCCTCACCGAGAGAATTTGGAGTTATACCACATGTTAAATATTGCCTTCGAAAATGAGTAACGATCTTAAATTTTTGTCATCCTGTAAACCTATCCCTCATTTTTAAAACTATATCAGCACTACCAGCTTCCCTATTGTCCAGAAAGTATCTTGTAGTGGAAGGAAAAGAATTTTTCTGTTCGTGGAAAGTGTCCAAATTTCTCCATCCAGCTTCGTTTGTGAACGCGAGGAAAGTTGATGTTAGCGAATTTCAGGTTAAAAATTAATGCAGTCTGAGACTCCGACATCGAAAACCGATCTTCTATTCTTTCTCACGAATAAAAGGCTTTCGGCGAGAACAATCCACAAATATACGTAACAAGAAACTGTTAAGTTAATCGTACAAACACCTTTTGCAGAAAAAATTAAAGTAGAACGGAGCGTGACCTTCGAAAACATCTTTTCTTCAATACACGAAGAATCTTTTAAGGCTGGTCGACAATGAGCCTTCGTGGTTTTTTTATTGTCGTCGTATGTTAAGCCAGCAACATTAAAACAGCTGTTGCGTTTGCAAATTGATTGGCGCCAAAAAAAAGGGCGCTCTTTTCAGTTTAATTTATTTCTTTGGATCATTCAGCTGAGAATATTAAATTCCGCATAATTATGTCATTCCGCAAGCCATGGCACATGCCATTCCGCAAACTCATTTCGCCTTTTACCCTCACCGGGAGCAGAGGGAACACAACTCAATGAATTTCGAATGCTTAAGTACTTTAAGAGCAAATGGAAGCGATTGTGGATAATTAGTCTTAACATATGAGCGAACATCGCGGTAACAAAACACGTTTTGCTCTCAGACGAGTTGATACCTTATCGGCCTAAATGGTTACCATGGGCTTCCATCCTTTACATCCAAATGCAGTGAAATGCGTCTACGTTGGGTTTTCACTGTCGAAACTGCAGTCATTCTTCTGAAAAATATCTTTGAATTCACGTTTAATAAGACTTGAAGGTTTTAATAATAAAATTGCCGCACATTCCGGTGCGCTTTCCACGTGGCCTAGTGGAAAAGTTCTGGCCCGGATCGTCGGAGGTCCCGTGTTCAATTCCAGACATAATCTTTTTCTCCTCGCTTCTTTTGTTTTGTTCGTCTTTTTTTTTTCTTCTCCTTTAGTTTTCATTTTCGGTATAACAGTTTTGTTATGTTTCTATACATAGCTTACAATTTTTAGACTTACAAATTTTCTTCTCGGCTTTACTTGCCGTTCCCCCGACGTCCTTCGCGAGGTCCTGCGATTTACGTATATCTAGGTATTTTGATAGGTATGATGTTCTGAGCTACATGCAAAACGTTAACACCAAGAACAGATGGAGAAGGCAATAGATAATACCTTTAGCATCGATATTCGTGTAAAATGCAACAGGTTTTTCCAGGAAACTTGAATGTTTGGCTAAAGAAATTGCACTCACCTTGCACGTATGCCTACAAAGCAGTGTTGTATTGGAAACGGCGCCAGGTCTGACTGACAAAACCCCCGAGTGTTTATTGCATCTTATGCATGTTTGCACGAAAGCAAAGATCCTTTGTCACAAGGACAATATCACATCACCTGTCAATCATGGGTAATTTGATTTATAATAGACCTTTAGAAGTTACAAACTTTAGCTACCGGAATTATCTATGTGTGGAAGTCAATTGCAAAGGTTGAGGTTGACCTACTTAACTGTACGCAACGAGACAAGTTTGTATTTTTAGGCTTGGAGTTAATTAAGCCAAGGACGAGCCAGACAATAGTCTGCTACACAGACGTTTTTAATAGCAGACTAGCCAGACAATGGCTTTGTTAATAATTAAAAGACCTTGAAATCAACTATGTTGAAATAAACCAACCGATAAGCTTTATTGCGATTGCTCATCTCAAAGTCAAATATCCTGATACATTTTAGGGCGTTCACGTTTTTCTGAGCTGTAAGGGAGAAAGTTTTTCTGTAACCTGTTTGGCTTACTTTTTCCACCTAACGTAGAAGTTGAAAAGTAAAGTTAGCACTGACCCTGTCATTAACTAAATAGTAAGGGACACAAAGAATGTTAGTAATCGAAGTGGAAGCTTCCCTCGGACATTGTCAGTGCTCAATGAGGGATTGAGTTTGGCATCCTTTTCTATTGGACATCATATCTTACTAAGAAATAAAACACAAACAAGCTCCTATATATAACATCGGTTTGTCTCTTATTTCATATTGAGCTATGATGTTAAAAAAAAAGACTACGTAAGTTGACCAAGAAGTCAATCTACGCCCGAGGGTCTTATAAATTAAGCAAAATAACGACTGCTTATTGTTTAACTCGTTTAGTCGGTAAAGTCTCACGAAGTGGCTTTTTTTTTTTAGAATCTGTTCATCACTGAGTCCTTGAGCTTCGTTGCTCAGTACAACGATCTCGTTGCCTCGAAGTCTTAAATGATTTCTGTGAAGTCCTTGATTGTTTTTACCAATTATGCAACGCTAGCTAGATGCGTAGCGTAGTATCTTGTTGTTGACGATTACAGCATCTTTTGTTCCTACAAAATTTAGTCATAATCAAAATACTCCTCAATGTGCGTACGTGTTTTACGGTTTGTCGTTCAGTTTTGCTGGTGGTTGCATCACAAGTGAACACTCGCCTGCGTTTTTTTTTTGGTTTGTAATGAAAGTCATCAGGTAAAAAAAATATGAACAAACGTTTTGCTTTTCTTTTAATTGGGGGGCTTGTTATCCCACAAACCTTCTGGAGATAAAGAAGCGAAATACTTAAGATCTTAAGACAGCGCAGAACTTTATTTTATAGTCACAATGCCATAGTAAACGTATTTTCGTTTCATATCTGGCGTGTGGGAGATCTGCTCAAAGTCGTCTTCCTACCAACGGATATATCATAATATCTTTCATTGAGGACTTGGGAAACTAGTGTTCAACTCCAGTGAGATGGAACTTTTTGCAATTTTTGAGATGTCAATAGAGATTAGTTGATGGTTGGTGAGTGCGTACGGATTTTATTCACGAGTTGTGAACAGAATTGCAAACGAACGAGTGCCGAGCGCAGCGAACGAGTGAGTTTGCGATTCTTCACAAAAAGTGAATAAAAATCGTACAAGCGAACCAACCATGAAGTTATTTGTTTATTTTATAAGTAGTGAGATTTCATTCAAACAATAATGACAATTAACAGCGATAAGACAATGAAATGAGTTTTATTTACTCATACGCCATTTAAAAATTCAACATCTTTTCAAAATTTCTAGACAATGAAACAAGGTTTCTGCATTCAAGCTAAGAATATTACCACCTATTCCTCGCGGAAATTTAATGGTGGACTTGTCCGTCTTACATTCGTAACTCTTGATAACATCCATAGTGATGTGTATGACAAGTTTCAACCTGTTACTTTGAGGTCGCATTGAGATCTTTTAATGTTTAAAACTGGAACGATCCGTGAGCAAATTAAAATTTCGCAAAATTTATTTATTGATTAGTCTCAGTCAAGGCTTCATTGTTTTTCAGATGACTTGCCTTATACGTTGTACATAAAAAATAGTTCCGTTAGGTTAAGAGTCAGCATTGTTCTCTAATGAACAACAAAGTAACTCTCTGTGTAAACTCATGGACCTTCTGGTGATATATATTTTATTCACAAAGCAGGAGCACCCAACGGCAATTTTCGGGAAAATATCTGTTCGGAAGACGATTTGAGAACTAGAATTTTCGGAACATTTGTTGTAAAATTTCTTGCTTGCCTGTCTCTCCTAGGATTTTCGAACATCTACAAAGTGGTATAATTACCCATTTTAAACGGATATTTACCCTAAAAAAGGCCACCTAGAATTTTCGGGAGCCTTTTCCTGGCTGAAATTTTCGAAAAGGTAAGTTTTGATCCCTATAATTTTCGGATCACTAGACTTTCAACTAGGAAATCCGAACAGATGAAAAGTTTTTAAGGGATAAAAATATGCCTATATCTACCGTTTAAATACTAAAATACTTTCAACAATGCTATGTTAAGTGGTTTTTAACTATATCCTCGTTGGGTGCCCCTAAAAAAAGGCCAATTTAGTCGGCTTAAAATGAATGGTAAAGCGGTTTAATGGTAATTGAAATAGCCGGTCATCCGTAATTAATAGGTAAACGAATATTGACATTAATGCACGTAACACCAATCCCACAAGATATTGTTCGGCGGCCATATTGGAGGAGTAAAACAATAAAACTATTTTCCTTTGGGAAAAAGTTTAATTCTCATGCAAAAATATTTGTATTGTTTTGTCCTCCAACATAGCCGCCGCGCACAGACCCTATAAAAAACGTCAAGGATTTACATAAAGCCAACCTGAATAGCTGAATATGGATAAATGTTCCAGAAGTAATAAATATAGTACAAAGTTCAAGATGGGAGTAACACGAAAGAAGCTGACCTCAGAAGGCTTTTTCTATCTCCCCTTCACGGGAAGAGAAGGGCGCCGCTTTGCCCCTCTCTCCTGGTCCTGATTTTATTGACCTCAGAAACATAGAAAGCAGAGACTGTTTTGATGAAAAAAAAAAATTCCCTTACTCCTCTTTAAGATTCGGCGGCAAATGAATTCACTTGTCAGCTATTCTATGAAACAACGATACTTGAAAGCCTTCTTTTCTGACAGACGGCAGTTTGTGTTAACATACTTTACGCACGTTTTGTGAGTTAACTGCGATTGGAGACCGTGGCTAGTGAGAAGTAACTAACCGCGTAAACAAATTTCACTTGGAAAAAGATGTTACCTTAAACAAATTTTCTTGTAACTTTTTCAGAATTTATCGCAAAGCATTATTATCATACCACGAAACAATGATTAACAAGCCAATGAAGCGTTTTTACAGAAATTTGATTTCTAAGATCAAGAAAGAACGATTTTAATACGATAATCGCGCGGCTCACTGCTGAATCACAAATTGGCCAGTAAATAAACTCGTGGAGTATTACATTAAGGTGACCAGCCGACCGACCACAGACGAGCGAAACTGAGTGGTAGAGGTTGGATAAACATTGTTCATTCATTGTTTGTACTGCCTTGTAATTAGCCTCAAAACTGCTGTTAGTCCATGTGAGTCACTATTACAAAATCAGTGCTCAATATCAATTTGTTTGAAGCAAGGATAACAATGTGGTGAAATGAACGCAAAATGTAAAATGTTGAAGATCGAACAAATATGTACAAAAACAGCTCTTTTCGTTGTGTTATATATCGCGCGGGCCTTTTATTGAAATGTATGTATGTTTGTATTATAAGGATAGTTCTGTGTATGGCCCGATTGTTAGTCGATCACCCTTTTTCGACCATAAACTGATGGAATTCAATCATCTGGATGAGTGAAACCCTACGAAGGATTCATCTTGATGAAATGACGCTCCTCTCCGACAACTTGGGCCTTAGTTATCTTTGAGTTATTCAAGTGCTGTTGACTTCCGCTGGTGTCGAAAGGTCAGCCAGTAAACAGCATTCCCTTCCAGGACTTCACTATCCCGGAGGATTGCGTCCATCAAGATTTATCACTTCTGGGATCAAAATGTTTGTCAGGTTTGGTTTGGCACCCCGGTTTATGGTTAACACTGAAATCGTAAGTAGCAACCGACGTCAAACGCTCCGTCCTGTTGCTCAACAGTTTACCAACGTTATGTAATTACAACAGAAGTTCAGTCAGTACCGTCAGTATTTGATGCTTTTATTCCACTATCCTGGAAAATACAGTGCGAAGAATATCTAAAATATTTGAAATTTTCGCAAGGCTCCTCGCGTGATCTTTGATTTCACCAAAATAATGCACAACTCATGAGGTGACACAAATGGCTTTTACTGTAAGTACAATCCCACGCAGAGATGTTTTCTTCGCGGGCAGCTAATCCGACTTAATCCCATTTAATATGTCGCGCTTCTCGAAAGTGTGAAAATTTATACTTGCCGTGTATTAGATTTCGGTATACATTTTGTTAATCTTCATTTCGCGCCAGAATAAATTAGTTTGCGCGCAAAGGGCTTCTAAAAAAATCACAAGGTTTTTCCCACTTCGAGACCACCTTCTGGAGGAACGCCGACCTGGTAGCTGGAATACATTGCCGAAGCGAAGATCTGGCGTCTTTTTCTCCTCGTCGTTTTTACTGCACGACATTTGCTTTAATTGTGAGGTAAGAATTGAAGTTTTAAATTTGTTTCTTGGCGAAAATAGTGCATAGAACTCGTGAAACCCGTTAGTGTTAACCTCTGTTATACCTAATGTCATGTGATGACTCCTCGCTTTTTCGATGGGTAATACGACGGATACAAAGAATAGCTTCTTTCGCAAAGTTAAGTATAATTTAGTTATCGAGGCCATTTGAGGACGATTTATCGTTATATGCTTCATTACTTGGCTTATTCCGGCTATGTGCGAGGAGTTAGATGACAATGTTTGAGTGCTATGATTATGCTCCGATAATTTTTTGCACCTTTGTATTGAAACTCGTGAAAGCAGAACTTGTTTTACCCTAGCAAAAAACTCTTCTATTTTGGAGAAACTTTTAACGTCTTTCGGGGCCCAATATGGTGTAAAATTTTTAAGGAAAACAAAGTTTGATTTTTGGCGAAACGGACGGTCGCTTTTACCTTTGAAGAGAGCGCGAGCCAAACGCGAGCTTTAAGCCCCGTGAGTGCAGTGTAACTCAGTGATTCTTTAGGTAGAGCTAACAAACATTAGGCTGCACTTAAGGTGGCGCACCCATAAGTGTAGTGTAACCTAGTGATTCTTTAGGTAGAGCTAACAAACATTAGGCTGCACTTAAGGTGGCGCACCCATAAGTGAAGTGTAACCCAGTGATTCTGTAGGTAGAGCTAACAAAGATAGGCTGCACTTAAGGTAGTGTAACCCAGTAATTCTGTAGGTAGAGCTAACAAACATAGGCTGCACTTAAGGTGGCGCACCCACAAGTGTAGTGTAACTCAGTGATTCTGTAGGTAGAGCTAACAAAGATAGGCTGCACTTAAGGTGGCGCACCCACAAGTGTACTGTAACCCAGTGATTCTGTAGGTAGGGCTAACAAAGATAGGCTGCACTTGAGGTGGCGCACCCACAAGTGCAGTGTAACCTAGTGATTCTGTGGGTAGAGCTAACAAACATTAGGCTGCACTTAAGGTGGCGCACCCATAAGTATAGTGTAACCCAGTGATTCTGTAGGTAGAGCTAACAAACATAGGCTGCATTCAAGGTGGCGCACCCACAAGTGTAGTGTAGCCCAGTGATTCTGTACGTAGAGCTAACAAACATTAGGCTGCACTTAAGGTGGCGCACCCATAAGTATAGTGTAACCCAGTGATTCTGTAGGTAGAGCTAACAAACATAGGCTGCATTCAAGGTGGCGCACCCACAAGTGTAGTGTAGCCCAGTGATTCTGTACGTAGAGCTAACAAACATTAGGCTGCACTTAAGGTGGCGCACCCATAAGTGTAGTGTAACCCAGTGATTCTGTAGGTAGACTGCTAACAAACATAGGCTGCACTTAAGGTGGCGCACCCATGAGTGCAGTCAGGAGGGCCCCTGGTGCAGTGTATGTGACCGAGTGTTCTTTAGGCGCAGCTTACAATATAGGTGTACATAGCAGCACGTTGATCATAAAACTTTGTGATGCTACAATTTGCATAGCACTTTGACTATTTCTTTATCGCTAGAAACATTGTTTTAACGCACACTATTGATAAACAGAGGAAGTCTATTTTTAAAACCATTTACGCACATCACAGAGGTAAGGTAAGGTAACGGGTAATGTTATTTATACATGGTATTTCGTTCCGGTACTAAAATAATAATAATAATAATAATAATAATAATAATAAACGTAATTAACAAGGAGGCCGTGTGAAAATGATACATATCTCTAAATTAAGATTTTTTAATTTTTCTTGAAAAACAAAAAGGGATGTCAATTGCAGCACCCCCACAGCCAAGCTGTTCCAAAACACATCAGCTGACACATTTCCGCTATGAGAGAGGCTTCTTTCATAAAATTCGGTACGGGTTTTGCAACAACGAGCTTGTATTTATTCAGGGGCACCCAACGACTGTTTTCTCTGAAATATCTCAATTTTCTATAGCTTGGGGAAGGCTGGAAATTTCTATATGACCGTTCCAGTTGTGTACAATATCCGAAGCTTATAGAATAAAATCTCCACGACTCTACCAAGATGCCAAGATGCTAATCAATATTTTGAATGGCGTGACACTGAAAACCAGCAATAACCCGGTTTTCATAACTCCAGGTATATTTTATTGCCCTGATTTTTAATTGATAACTGTTGAGTAGTTTGGTATACTTTGATTGGAATGGAAACCTTGGCATCGGCGGGCGCTAACAAGAAACTATTTGGCGCTCCTCAACGTTTCAAAACATCTGTTGTATAAAATAATTGAAGACGCGCAGGGAATAAGTAAGTGACTGACAAAATGTCGTCTTCGTTTGTTCAGCTCTAGCTATGATACGAAGAAGACGATTCAAGTTTCAACTGGGATTCGCAGCTCTTTTAGTGCTCTGCTTTTTCAGTTGGCGCCGAGACGATGCAATCAGTGAGACTGCAGAAAAACCTATGAAAGTAGTTGAAGAGGTCTCGGGTACGTACAGAATATCACCACAACTTAGAATGACATGTGCGTTCTGTTATTGTTGGGTAAGGTAGTTTAGTGGGACATTTGATCTTATAAGTCTCACACGCGGGATTATAACCGTGAGCTCCCGGTTAGGAAACTGGCGCCTTTTCGCCATTGGCTAACTTGCGACTAATCAATTAAATGATATATTCGGATCTCACATTAAACATTTCATTTCGCATTTCACTTTCCATTCCAAATTTCTTGTTTCATTTCACATATTATTCCACGTTTTATCCTACTGATGTACATTAATATTAAAATAGAGAGAAAAAATGGAGCTCTGTATGTCCTCTTGTTGTAGTAAGGAAAAATACAGCTCTTTTACTTAATATTCTGTTTTATTTCAGATGGATCATTCTTTGGAAGACATCCTCTCGTTCACGAGACAAACGATGCCAGAAACTGCAGCCCACCATCAATCGAGGAATTTCCGGGTGATTTGTTCAACCAGCGTGAAAGGCGACTTGGTGCAGTCGTTATTCATTTTCTGGTTGCATTTTACACATCCTGGGCCATAGCTATTGTCTGCGATGATTATTTCGTTCCTTGCTTGGAGTTGATTTCTAATAAGATGAAACTTCAATCTGATGTGGCCGGTGCTACTTTCATGGCGTTTGGTAGTTCAGCTTCCGAACTATTCGCCTCAATCATTGGTGAGTTGTAAGAGTTTATGTATTTCTTACGCTTTTGATGCACGATATTTACTATCAGGGATTCACAAATGCCAAGTGCATACAGGCCTAAACTCGTTCCCGGGGTTTTCTCGGCGTCCAACATGGCGGGCTGTTGCCCACCACCCACTCAGTGGAAAAAGCGCTGGGAACGAGATTGCTGTAGAAACTAGGAGATATAGTCCGAGCTAGAAGTGCAAAAAGCCAAAAGGCAGCTAAGGAAATATTTAGGCAGATATGGACCGCCAAACATGCAACTACGGATTATTCACACATTTCGAAATACGCTCAAATATTATGCACATGCGTACTAGAGACCCCGGGAAACTCTCGCAGTTTTCATAACGAATGGAAGTTTTTGCAAGTGTGACTCTATACCTTAGAAACAATTTAATGACAAATTTCTGCTTTCTAATCATAGGTGTCTTCATCACAGAAGGGGATGTTGGGATCGGCACCATCTTAGGCTCAGCGGTATTCAACGTGCTGTTCGTTATTGGAGCATGTGGCCTCGGGGCTGGAACGGTAAGAATATGACCAGGAGAGGATAACCACGTGATTTACAGCGTTTTCACGCTTCGAGCTTTCTCAAGACTGACTCCGGTTCGATTGATTAACTATTGACCCCTAAGGAACTAATCAATTATGCAAGCCTTCTGATTGGCAGGGAAGGACTTTGCGTCAGTCTAAAAAAGTGCTCAGTCCGTGAATTCGTGTAGAATTTTAATCTTCTGCTCCAGTAAATATTTTCTTTGCAGGATTTTATTCTCAAATAACCGTAAACACTGCCCGCCTCGACCAGCTTTTGCTAACTGCGGGCATATCCAAGAAATGCTTCGTATTTTCTAATTTTGTATTAAAATAGAAATTAAAAATAAAAAAATTCAAATTCGCTGTGACATAAATCTTTGAAAGCAGTACCCTCCTGCTCACGGACTCCTGGCATGACCTTATCCCTTATCCCGTCAACCTCCTTAACTTGTACATTTTGTTTTCCCAAACTAGACCACATGGAGGTGTTTATGTCATGCACCGTGTGTATGCTTGCACGCTTTTTGAAATATCACGTGCTCTGAATAGAGAAAACAAAACGAACAAGCTGCAGTCTATTTTTAGATTGGGTTTCTAGGCAGGGTAGAGTGAACACTACAGACAGGATTGCAATGTCAAAATGAATATCACTCCTTACTGGTTTACCAACAAAGAAATTGCTGATTTAAAACATTTTATGAGCCCATTCTTAGAAGTGTCCAGGAGGCAAGAGCAGACGAAGCTAAAGTCTATTTTGTTTTTGCTGTTCTTATTTTAGGAGGGGAGGGGGTGGGGCTGTTACAACGTCACATAAAAGCGTTAACAACGCTGCATGTGCATCACGTTTTGTTACCTTCGTCCTTCAAAAAAAACCGTTTGGTTTAACCCGAGATGTTCCAAAAAGGCACATTAGACTGTTAGGTGACATATGCTTTCAAGAGCGCATGTTCCGAACGAAAAATGAATGATCATAATGTAGAGATTTGAAGTAGCAACTTCAAGAAAGCAATTTAGTCGTTAACCTACTTTGTCTAACTTGTGTGATGTGTCCATGATAGGTTTTGTATTTAGCATGGTGGCCTCTCGTCAGAGACAATATGTTCTATCTCTTCAGTGTTGTCATTCTCATCTTGGTGCTCATAGATAGCATTGTTACCTGGTGAGTGTTTTATCTTCATGTAACATTAATTTTTAGTCCCTTTGGCTACTGAGGGTTGGCGCAGTAGTGAGGGCAGTCGCTTTCCATCAACGTTGCCCGGGTTCTATTCTGCCCTCGACACTTGTGTGAGATAAGTTTGTTGGTTCTCTACGCCGCTCGGAAAGCTTTTTTTCTCTCTCTCTCCCGATACTCCTGTTTTTCACTCTCAAATAAGAACCAGCGTTTGATTTGAATTGATTTGTAGTCTCTTCAGTTAACCACTTGACTGGCCCGCACCGCCAAGACTTAAATAAAGATGGGAGACAAGTGTCAATAAAGAGGATGCTTGTGACGTCAAGGCAGCTATATTGGTGAACCTCAACCTCCTCGGGGTTTTCCCCCGTAGAGGCGGAAAAGCGCTGGGAACGAGGTCGTTGTTTTTTTTTCTCAGGGACTGTCTCATGACAAATCTGACTAGAAGCCCTATGCCAAAAAAGTATTGTCCAAGGATTTGTTATGATGCAATATGTACCAGTAACTTTGCTAATTTGTTGTATTTCGGAGCAGGGAAATCATCTCGGTCAAAAATTCGAGCGTATTTTTTTTAAAAATCGTCAATGAACATAATGAAATTTAGCTAAGCCTTTTTTTGTGATTTCTGTTTATTTCACAGGCCAGAGGCATTGGCCATGTCGTGTTCCTATTCCATATATTTAATCATTATGTACTTCAATCCCCGAATTGAGGCCTGGCTTTATAAAATAACCAATACGAACAGTCCTGAGTTTAAATCCGATCTACACGCTTCAAACGGCATCAAAGCAAACTACAATGGATACCAAAAGATTGCTGATGAAGACCAGAGCCACAGCGAAGGAAAAGAGAAGAAACCACTTAGTTCTAATGAACAGACAAACTCTGCAAAGGAGACGTCTGAAGAGAAAGGAGATGGAAAAAAGGAAGAGAAACAACAAGAAGAAAGGAAAGAGGACGGTGGGGAAAAACAACCACTAAAGGGTAAAGTTTACAATGTTATTGGGAATCGGAAACGAACAGGAAGCGTCCTTCAAAAAACAGGAACAGGATAGAGGGTCTCTTCTTGGGGATAGCTTTGACGGTGGATTTTTTGTGCTTTTGATAGTTCGATTTTCGTGATAAGCGGCTCAAATAGTGAGATCATAAAGGTCTCGTGTTTCAGGAGTTTTTCCTAAGAAATGCTCGCAGACTTCATTAGCGTCACAAAGTGTCCCCTTATACTTCGGGTCCATTTCAACACCACTTATAGCAAGAAATGCTGACAATAACCGTCACAAAGTGTCTTCCTAACTTAAAAAAAAAAAAAGAGATATCCCAATCGTTATTCCCACAACCTTAAATCAAACGATAAACATAATTGTTATGAGGTAGCTGGCGCGTGGACTTGGCAGGACACTTTGTGGCGTCAACACCGAGTGTACATCCATTTATTTGAAAAAAAGTCGATGACACCACGGTTGTTTTTAGTCTTTTTTCGGTCTTTTTTATTTACTTGTGTTTCTTCCCAAAGGTGTAGTCTTCGTTCGTTATGATTCCCCCGGATTTGTTTTGTAGTTTTTCAAATAAGAGGAGTATGTGCGCTCGCAGAAACTTAAATTTAACGCCTTTTGTTTTTACAGGAGATGGTTTAAAACACCGACCCGTCCCAGATCTCACGCTAGGGACGCCATTTAATCCTCCAGAGGGACTGGCGGCTAGATTTTGCTGGTTCCTTGGCCTTCCAATCAACATAGCATATTTTTTCACCATCCCAGATGTGAAGAAGGAATCTTGCCAGAAGTGGGTGGCCGTTTCTTTTATAGTTTGTATTGTTTGGATTGCAGTCTCGTCTTATACCCTCGTTTGGATGGTTACTATTATTGGATATACATTTGAGATCCCGGATGCAGTCATGGGACTTACACTAGTCGCTTTTGGAAGCAGTGTACCAGATTGTTCGTCAAGTCTGTTCATCGCACAAAAAGGTAAGCTATGTTATCATTCCAGTTGCAATTGACCATAAAACACACTGTACTACAATGGCAACAAGACTTTCGCATAAATGTCAACTAGATCGCAGAACTCATCTCGAGAGAATTAATTTACGTCCCACACGACCGTATCAGTAGAAGATATTAAAAACCTTCAGTCAGAACGCAAGACATGTGCAGTGTAGACGTTTGTTGGAGTACGTGCATTTTCTTAAGTTTGTTTCGCCACCATACAGGCGAAGGCTGTAGAGAAAGAGAAATGTTTACCAAGGGAGCTGGCGAAAGGCGATGGGAGTGGGTGAGAGTATTTTCTCTCGCCTTGCCCAATATCCGCTATCCTCAAATACATCATGACAACGCGTTTAACTATAAAACAACTGTAAGATATCTGGCCTCGCTTGAAAATACTTTGTTTCATAATGTTTTCAAACTGCACGCAAAAGAAGCATCCACATTCATTTACCCATTACCCCCCTCTCTGGGTTTTTATCTATCTTCAGTTGCAGCTATTGAATCTGGGAGAAAGCTGATTGAGAAATGATACGAATTTAGTCGAAATTCCCAATGATTAAAGCTGACTTTGTAACAGAGGTTCGTCAGTTAATTGCGAACCACGTGGGGGATTGCAAGGGGGAGGGGGGGGGGGGGGGCATAATTCTCCTCTTTTACCTTTTACCTCCATTGTGGAGCTGTCCCCAGTTCCAAAGTTCTGATTTTCGTTTTTGTTCTCTCTCAGGTGACGGCGACATGGCGGTGTCAAACACCGTGGGAAGTAACACATTTGATGTTCTTCTGTGTCTGGGTGTCCCATGGCTTATTAAGGCAGCGGCGTGGAATGCACCTATTGAGATCAGCAGTCGCGGACTGTTTGTGTCCTGTTTCTTCATCGTGGGATCTGTGGCTATTGCCTTTTTTGTCCTTTATTTGAACAACTGGGTCTTGAACCAAAAAGTTGGGTGTATCTTTATAGTTATCTATTTCATTTTTCTGGGGACATCAGTGTCCATGGAAATGTTCGTATTCGGCAGGTTTCGCCTGCCAATGTGCAGCATCGAAGTTTGAATTTTCTTCTTCGATAATCATTTTCATTTTGTTCTCAAGGGCTGTTTTTCTAGGCTTTGGAGCTGAAAACGTTTTGGTGAGGAAACCGATAAGGTAAAGTTTGCAATTTCGTGAGCAGGAGAAGTTGTGGCAAGCTCGTTCCCAGGACGTTTCTCCTCTGTTTGGTTAGGCACATCAAGAAGTTCTGGAGAAGAGGTTAAGCCGCAATGTATCATTTTTAATTTATTCATGACCTTTACGCATAGTCGGTTGTAAAGCACACATTGAAAATAACGTTATACTAGTATTCGTGCGTTTTCGTAGCAGGAGTGCAGAAGTTGTGAATTGTTCGCATAACCTTTTTACCCGGTGTGATTACGTTTGCCTATAGCTGACGACACTAATGAAGTATTTGGCACAATTAGGTGGGTTGGGGATAGCGCCAGATTTTGTAAAAATTTTTGCTCACAACAAAAATTTTATTTAACCAGAACGGGGAAATTTATTTCCACTAATTGACTGCTTTTTGTATCAACAATTAGACGACAGACACGTTAAATTTTAATTTATGCAAGCTGCTGGCATAAATAAGGGCATGACCTTTTGTGTCAAATTTTCATAGATGACCATTTCAACTGCATGATTGGATTCAAGCAGCTTTGTATGTGCGTCACAAGGTGCCATCTTGTGTCACCTTAAGCCTAAGAACTTTATTTAGAACTGTTTGACTAGGGATTTTGCTTATACTTTGTACCAGGAAGACACTTTGTGACGTATATATAATTTGTCAGGAATCTCACTATGTCAAGTAGTGAATACGTATCGTAATTGCTTTCAGGGAACAAAGATTCCCAACGAGGTTCACACATTTTCTGTCATCCTTAATCGTCACCTTCCTGCTACTTTTCGATATGGGCGTTTTCAAATTCGTTTGTTTCAACGAGATCAACCCCTGAGGTGCCATAAATGTAATCGCTTTGGGCATTTTGCGCGTGAATGCGCTCATCTTGTCTGTTTTAATTGCAATAATTTAGGCCACATTAGTAACGAATGTACGGACTCTCCAAGTAAGCTAAGTAAGACATACTCTTAACGGTTAAGGTAACATCTATTAACACCCGTGGTTTAGTAGTTTAAAAGAGAACCTCAATTTTCATCATTGTAAGTCTTTCGAAAAATATTTTGCTTCAGGAATCTTAATTTTCGGACCCCAACTTTTATCTGCCTCTTTTAATGAAGAATTAGGCTTTATTTATTTATTTATTTATTTATTTATTTATTTATTTATTTTCCGATTGTCAAAGTCGTTTCTTTGATTACTGCATGGGTTTACGGAAATGTCTGTACCATTAGGAATACATCTACTAATATTGACCTTTAGTTGTTCGTCTGTATACTGGACTACTTTGTCCTGTGCTGTTTCCGGTATCTATGACCAAGAGTTATCCTCCAAGAATTTGTTTCGTAAAGAGTTTCACGAACATTTTGCCGATTTGAAATGATTGTAAAAGTAGTTCGCCAAACGGAAGGCGTTTTCATTTTGATTCAAGATTTGAACCAATGAGAGAGTTTGTTCTTGAAAGGTGAAAATCGATGTTTACATATGTTGTTGGTGAAGATATTGAGTTCTTTGGTCTCATCTTGTCCTTTCAGTTCATAAAAGAGTTAAAATTGTAAAAGAAAAAAAAGGATCGTGTTTTATCTATAAGGAGAAAGTTAAAAATATATATATAAAATGACGCCGTTTGATTTGTAATTTGATCGTTTCAGAACAATTTAGTAAGGGTATCTGTTTTTGCGTTACTATTTTATAAAAGAAACAAAAAACATTTTCCTCGTACATTTTTGAGTAATATAATCACGTGCGAATTTTTAAGAACACTCGAGACGTACGAGAAGCACTTGCCTGCGGCTCGTGCTTTTCTAGAGCTTCTCTAGCTCGTGTTCTTAAAAATTCCCGCGTGCTTAATATATAATTCAACAATGCACTCGGCGCGTTTTTCATTTCTTTAACAACAGGTTTAACAACACGAAAATCAGTAGCAAAATAGCAAGATATCAAAGACTGATTTTGAAAAGGGCTGACTCTGAAAAGCTTTAACTTGTTGTATTTCTTTACTTATTTCCGCGTTATAATTTATACTTAATTTTGGTTAACTTTGTAGTCGAAAAAAAAAAACAGTCAGCAGTTTTGATGAAGAAAATAATTAAATTTAAACTAAAAAAGTTGGTTCTAAAAATACATGTATAACTTAGGTTTAAAAGACGCAAAGACTTCCACGTATATTAAGGAGTTTCGAGTAGCGATATAAATGAATTCAGCACATTTTGAGTATAAATAGCAGTAGCTAAATAGTACTTATTCTTTTTTAACTCAGCATCAGCTATCTTGAATTATTCGAATAAACATTTTCAGGCACCAATGGTTCATGCAGTTGCTTTGAGTTGCTTTAATTGTAATTACTTTGTGACAGCTTTTATTCAGTTCGGTTCTCTTCAAGAAACGCTTTTCTCGGTACCAGTCATCTCCCCCGAGTCTCACTCTCACAGTAGATCCAAATTGGTTTCCCTGTGAAATCGCGCCAGACCTTTCGACCATTATAGCTTGAGCGTTGGAGGCTATGAGATTCAGTCTGGTTTGCTTAAACCTCCGCATCGGATGTTTCTTTATCAGAATTAACTGACGTGCATGAATTGATATGTAAACAGCTGTGTAAATAATACATTGTTGGACGTTTCTTGCGTCGGAATATTACTAACAGGGCAATAGCGAACGAGAAACATTCAAGCACGAGAAAGCTAGGTGACAATGAAAAATGGGAACAAAACCTAACTTGAACTCTAGCCCTATCCAGTAACTTCATCACCCATTCTCTGTTTTGCTCTTATTTTTGCATATCCTGTTGACAGTTCCCCTGGATAGTAACATCCCGTATGGCCATCGTATTTACCCGTTGGAAATCTATGTTACTGTTTTTACCGCTTAAAAACAATAAAAATCCTAACGGGTGAATGCGACAGTTATACGCGTATACTGCAAAGGATGTCACTAAAACGGGGAACAGCGAACGATTAACGAGCACGGGAAACAGGAAAATCAAAATGGGTTAACAAAACAGGGAATTGGAAATGAAGTTACTGATAGGCCCAGGGTTCCAGGTTTTGTTCCTTGTTTCATTTTCTCGTTCCCCGATTTCCGTTTCCCGTTTTACTAACATCCATATCTGCAAATGGATCCACCCTTAATTATGTTTATTTAGTGATTTATCTGTTGACTGTCCCGGATGAATTTTCGCCTAATATATCAGTGTAAAGCAAGTTGGAAGCAATTTGGTCTCCATTATGGCAGGTCGTTGTTTTTCTTTGTTAGTGCTTTCGCTGACTTGTGTGCTTTAGGGAGCTTGGCTGAAACACACTGCAACTGCTCTTGAAGGTAAGAAAACAATCTTTAGTTATTTAACTGGCTTAAAAAAAGAGTTTGTCGAAGTAAACTGTTCAGTGTAATCCGACTTATAAATAGCCATTAAGAATAATGCTTGCACTTGAGTAACCTTTGTTAAAAAAAATGTGTGTTGCTCAATCGTCTAGATTCTTCATATGAAAAAGAGGCCTTAATATCATCTTGTTTCGTTTTTTCACCAAGAAAAAAACCGTCAGTTAGACTGTGAGGCCTTTAGTTGACGGCCTAGAAAAACACAAACCTGACAAAAAATGCTTTGCATTTACTGTGCAACATTATAATGTGAAGCTACTCTTCAAGTCTTTTCTTGTCCAAATGGAGGTGCTTTTAGTCCTCCGAAACTAATTCTAACTGATGCTGCATTATATGCATGAATTAAACCCTTCATCGCATCGTTTCTTCTACCTGGTGGGCTCATAATGGGGTGAGACGGTCTTTTAAGATATACCCTCTCAAACTAAACCGCTCAAAAGTACCCTTCCTTTACTGACAGTTGAAGATTTACATGTATACTACCAAAAAAATTGTATAAAGCTGGTTTGACGTAATTTAAAATCCTCAGTTTAGTGTCGAAGACGAACAAACCATCTCACGTCCAAGCCGAGATGGAGTGCGTTCCATTCATAATCCAGATAGCTACGTTGTAAAACCAGATGTTAAAAGTACGTCAGGTAACAATTTGTTCGTTCAGGTTTTTTTACCGCGGGGGATGACGAAATGAGAGTGTGAAGAAGGACCGAATGAGTATTTGAAAACATATTTGGCCTCGTGTTTCCGGACCACGGAATTTTGTCATATTCTAGAAGATTTACCCTAGCTAGTGCAAAGTTTACGGAACATAATGGAACTAAGAGGAAAAGTGGGGTGATCATAAAGAAGTTCCTCTGGTGAAAATTTGGCGAAGTGAAAGATTGCGGCATAAAATTTTGTGTTGCTTTCTTGCTAAACTAACTTCCCTCTACATTTGAAGTCAATCGAAGCATGTTGAGTCATCCTCTTTTAGTCTCACGATTTGAAGGACAGCTAGACTCTAATTCCGGTAAATCATGAACTGGTAGTATCTCAAACCCAAACTCATATGACTGAGTGTTCTGCATTGAGGTGACTCTTATTTTAATTTAAATGACTTTTATCTTATTTTTAACAGTTACAGTTACTTTTAACAGTTAAAAGCATTTTTAATGACTTGTCCAAATAGCGGCGTTAAATTGATCGGAAATTATTCCTGATCAGCTCATTTTTTTTTAAATATAGATTTATCATCTTAATATATGTTAATGTTAAGACAGTTTAACTCAACAGTGTAAAGTTTGCAAAAGTTCACAGACAGAGAACGCAAAAACGCATTAACATCGTCGCTTTTATTAGGCCATAAAAGCACTCCAGTCGTGTTAGTAATATCCTCGGAACACGGAAGAGTTCGCTTTATTTAAACTAAAAACAGGTATCCCATTTATTTAAGAAGAAGCAAATGGAAGATATGACAGTATCCTAGCTACCTGATATTCTCTTTCCAAGAATAATATGTCCATCTCGAGTATATCACTCAAAACATTTGTTTAGTTATTTTTAAGGCCAACCATGAGTTTCCCAGGTAATAAAGGCAAACACAGGGAGATATACAAAGGGCTTTAAGACCACTTGACCGCTTCACAGACAATACATGAACAGCGGCATTGCCGTCCGTCCTTCCATAAAGTTTTTCAAGAACTTGAAATGGCGACTCCAGCCTCCTTAGTCTCACAGCTTTTAACCCCGGCCATTTTAAAAACAATATA
The DNA here is from genome assembly GCA_964035525.1 of Porites cylindrica. Lineage (NCBI taxonomy): Eukaryota > Metazoa > Cnidaria > Anthozoa > Scleractinia > Poritidae > Porites > Porites cylindrica. The sequence continues at coordinate 13,023,799 of OZ037776.1, read as the reverse complement.
GTTTGAACAAATTTAACGTAGCTTAAGAGAGGTAAGACAGACAAGAAAGGTATTTCAGAGGTAAGACAGAAACTTGCAAAAAAAAACAAAAAAAAAACGCGGTCTACATTTTGGAAGCAGATATTGGTATAATTGACGCCGTGACGATATTCACTTTTGACATGTCATTTGTTGACCGCCCATGCAGCAGGTGAATGTTAACTCACGTTCAGAGTAGCACGATCCATGCGCCTTTTTGGAAAACTGCCATGCAACCTTCCCAGTTTTCGTTAATTATGAGCTTAAATAATAATGAACGAAAACTAACAAAAGTGGCAGCCCCGAAACTTACAAATCCGACTTTTAAGCTGGTATACTATAGCCATTTAAATTTGTTGCCTTGGAAAAGCGTTCTTGGGGAAAAATTGTTTTCATATTATCTAGAGTAAATTGCATTTTGTTGGAGTTACCGGTGAATGATTATGTGCATTAAGTACCAACATAATCAAAATAGCGTTTAACTTTTCTGGGCAAAGGATCTTAAGTTCTCGTCTACACGAATAAGTTAGCAACTGTTTGGAGGCAACTTGAAAACAGCAATGTAACGCCTTAATGTATAGGAGTTTTATTTCAAGGCGAACGAGAGCTCGCAATTAAAGTTCATTTTACCTTTTGCTCGAGAAAAAACATGCCGCGCTAGCCCGGCTGCGTAGCTAGCGGTTTTGAACGATGGGAGGGGGGGGAGGGGGGGGGGGGGCGGGGGAAGGCAGTAAGAATTCTCACGCTCCCCTCACAATCGGATGAACGCGCAGAACGACTTCGATTAGAAATCGCAAATTAGTAATGATTTCAGACCAAAATCACGGAGTTCAATTGCCACTTTATTACGGCCATTTTGAAATCGCAGAATTCAGTCAGTACCAATATTTTATTGATCTAGAGGCAGATTAGTTGAAAAGAGGAAACAAAAAGGCTTTTACATTTCATTTTGTAGTTGAAAAAGAAATGAACCTATATAAAGCGAAAATAGATCGATTTAAAACAGAAATGACGTGATTTAGAACATGAATGACGCGATTCAGAACAGTGTGATTCGTGAAGCGGTGTGCGACATACGCAGACTGCAGACTTGCAGGTAAACCAGGAAAACTTTGTTGTGGAATGCTTTAACAGAGTCCCTATCCCTAAAGTTTAAGTCATTTAAAAGTCTATTTTAGGGAAAGGGAATCTGTTAGAGCATTCTACAACAGTGTTTACTTCGTTTACCTGCCAGTCTGCGGTCTTCGTTTGTCGCACAGCGTTCGTGAATAAATCACATTGCTGAGAGCCAATCCGATTTCAGGGATCATCAGTGATTTCAAAATGGATATAATAAATAGAGAATATTACATGGCTGCGCAGAGATACGAGGGTTTTAAAATTTCTCTTCGAGTGGTGAATAATATCGCGAACGAGTGAAATAGGTTTCAACTCGAAAAGAGAAATTTCGTATCTCCAAGCGACCATGTAATGTAAATCTACATATTATATAAACATCAATGAAATACCAAACCATTTCACTCAAATAGCTTTTTGCTGTGAAAGGCCCAATTTATCATGTAGCCATAGCAACGGTAATCTTTTCACATGTGAAGACAACATGTTATTTTCACGTGTGAAGAGATTCGTGTTTCGGCTCACCTGCTATTTCATTGGTGTTTATATAATCAATTCGTTAATACAACTCTCCGGTGTTCTGCAAGACAAACCAATGAACAGCGTTTCTACGATATGGTAGGTCAAACACTATTTACGTTACTACCATTTGCTGTTTTTGTCTTAGGTGATTGCGGTCAAAACAATCGACGCATCACATTTCTGACACCAGTCAGTGGTTTTTACCTTCAAGGACATGTGATTTCAAATCATTCTGTGGAACTAAACCTAGACTGCCAAGACCAATGCGCCTTTGCGAGGGAATGTGTTTCATATAATATTGGTCCAATGATAAACAACAAGATGACCTGTGAACTCAGTAATTCAGATCACTTGCAGCACCCAAAAGATCTCAAACCAAGAAAAGACTGGATCTACAGAGGCACACAGGTAACATCAACATGCGTCGACACGTGATCATGTCTTACGAAATGCCCTAAATCGTGATAATGGATGACTACAGTTATCGTTTTTTAAGACTTGAAAGTCATCTTAAGTCGCTTTAAATCGTATAACATTTGAGAAATTTTCCTAGAGCAGCTTTCACTTAGTTTTATCTTAGACTAATTCTGAGAACAGTACACATCAGAGTTTTCTAAGAAAAATACGTCTCCTCCTTTCAGAATCTTTGCGCTGCTAAGCCCTGCCTAAACAATGGCACCTGCTTCATGGGGTACACAGAGAAAAGATTCGTTTGTTTTTGCCCAGCTGGCTGCAGCGGAAAAAATGCGAGAAAGGTAAAGAGAATTTTGATGTCACGTATGTCAGTACATCGTACAGTGGCTGTTCACAGTTGATAGGATTGCGACACCCCATATTACCGGAGAAAGTTTGATTATCTTTTTAGTGTCTTTAACGGGTATTCTCCTTTTGCACATCTCCCATAATACACCTTGTTACGCCCCACCCCCCCGAAAAAAAAATTGCATAACCTTCGTCATCTATTTCTCCTGGGTATTACAGTCATCCCAAGGAGAATTGAAGACAATGCTTAAGCAAAATGTTTAGGGGCAAACAAGGTGTATCTATCATCATGGGAGATGTGCAAACGGCGAAGTAGGAGGCAAAAGAAATAGTGATGATGACTTTTTTACTAAAAATGCATTGATATTTATAAACATTATATCAGATATCAGATCGGTCCTGGTATCTCCATCGCTTGCGAAATTTCTTGTTGAGAAGGGTATTACGTTTACGATAATCAGAACTAAATTAAAGAAGGACAAAGGCATTTTCCGACATAATGTGCGAATTATCATCAAACCTGTACATTGAGGTTTATCACTTTCTCTAGAATCTCTTTGCGGCAAGTTCAAGTCTTATTCAAATATTCTAATTGTTCCCTTTTTTTCTGTGACATATCTTAATAACTTAATAACTTAATAATTTGTGTATTTCACTCAGTTTCCTTTGTAATATCTTTAGCTTTTAAATCAGCATTACGCCTAACAGTTAACAACTCTTACACAGAGCACCTGACATCTTGAAAACACCCGCGCCTTAGTAAAATAGCTCTAAGTCTGCGAAAAAAAGGTCATTGATGACCGAGGTAACGCTCGGGGGAGGGAAGCTCGTCGTCTCACTTTGGAGTGTAAATTGCAGATCTTGGCCTCACTTAGAGTGTGTGGGATGGAACGTCACTATATTTGCCCATTCTGGAATCGCCTAATACTGCGCATAAAGCAATTTAAATAAAATGCCCTGGCACTGATCGCAAAGAAATCTCCCTTAGGGGTCAGTTTAAGCTTGAGCCACACCTACATTAGTCTCCCTTAGGGGTTTAGTTTGAATTTTCTGACGCGCATCCCCGTCACTTTTATGTGGGAGTCCCCTCAAGGGTAACGAATAAAAATATTAATTTTGAACCTTCTCTCACTAGTTGCATCATGCAGTTATTTAAAGAAGAGTGACCCTACGGCAAAAAGTGGAAATTACATCATTGATCCAGATGGCAAGGGAGGTCAGGCAGCATTCTCAGTGTACTGTGACATGACTGACAAGAATGGTGTTGGCGTGACAGTCATCAGTCACGATAGTGAGAGTAGAACACTTGTGAGAGGATATGACCCCTTAGGGAACTACTCACGTGACATTCATTACACAGGAACGAGTCTGTCTCAGTTGGCCAGTCTTACGAGCGTCTCCTCACACTGTGAGCAGTTTATCAAGTATGAGTGTTATCATTCGATGATGTTCAGGTACGGCGGATTTGCTTGGTGGGTTTCACGTAATTCTACTAAGATGACGTACTGGGGAGGAGCATTATCTGCCAGTGGTAAGTGCTCATGCGGAATGAACAACTCATGTGCAGACTCTAGGTTTGGCTGTAACTGTGATAAGAATGATCACGTATGGCGTGAAGACAGCGGTCTGCTCACTGAAAAGACATAGCTTCCAGTAATACAGCTCAGGTTTGGTGATACTGGTGATACGAAACTTCGCGAGAAGGGTTACCACACTCTGGGGAAATTTAAGTGCTACGGCACAGCATAAGCATCTTGGTATCACACAGACAAGCTTATGGGTTAACTGCAGCTTACTTGAGCGTAATTAAGCAAAACATCGAGGATAATGTCCTCAACTAGTAAGATATCTGCATTATGAAGATTGTTGACTGTGGGGATGCACAGGAAATCCTACCTCTCCGCTCACGCATATATTATCTTGTTTCGCGGATTGTATGAAGATGTAGTTAAGAACTTTGCGTCTCTTTTAACTGCTGTAAATGCACTGTCTGTAATACATTAATAAAGCACAAAACCAAAACGCATTCTCAACTGTTTCACAGCCATAAAATGCGTCTGTTAGCCTTTTTAGAGACCGATATGACAGACTTCCCTACCCTTTTGTATACTGTATTGTTATTATTTTTAAAACTAGTGAAATCTCTATCCTTTCTAGTCTAATACACAGCCGTTTTTTGTGCGTCACGCAACGCTCCTTTTGTGGCAAGCGGAACCTCCCCTTTAATATAAGCCATTATTTAGTACCCCCTCGGGAGTAGATTGACACCTTGCATGCAAATGTCCGGAAATGTTGCCAATCCAACGAACGATAATACTGACCGTCAATATCACAGAAAAAGACGTGAAATGATAGAGAGAAACTTAAAAACAACAGGTACAAGAAGTCTTTCGATTGTCGTCTTCACTGATGCAAAAATAAAGGAGCAAGATGAAAAACAAAAGGAAAAAATCTCGACGATTTTGAAAATGGTAACTCAAACTTCAGAGTTCTCACACGAGAAATTACAAACTTGCGATGGCAAGATTCCCTATATCTGATCGAGTGCCTGTGATGGCGTCCAGATTCAAAATGTTATGATTGAAGATTTCAGGGCATTAAAAGACGCTGTAGGAGACCTAAACAGATAGGAAAAAGAACAGTTTTAAAAGCGAGTAGGAAACATGCTAACGAGCATTACGGTCTAAAGCAAATGCTAGAAAACTGTGAACTTTACATGTATGCTTCTCATTGGTGCCAACGTCTTTTTTATTTTAATATTTGCACGGAAGTTTCTCTGCTTGTCAACGTACTCCATACTCCGAGTGCTCCTACTAAAAAGCATATTTAAAAACCTTTTTCTTTTACGTGGCTTTGGGTATAGTCTCACATGAACCTCTCCTTACGATCTAATGATGCCATAGCAAGTGCATAGCAGCTCTGGTAAAACGCACATAGGCCTATGATGCTGCTAAGTTTTCAACAACCTTAAGAATTCTTTACTTTTTCTCTCTGCCGACATCGAGGGTTCAGCTGCTCTAGCAAAAACACAGAAGAAATGATAATTCTTTACTTCGAATTTTGAAGACGTCAAATGAAAACCAGCAATTCAATCTTCTCCTCTAAATTATGTCATCTTTTTCTCTCACGTACTTGTATTCTCTACTAAACATTTGGAAGATCTGTTCGAATCTATTGTGCTCGAAATCGATGGAATTGCTGCGGTTCTATTTATTGTTACTGTTTTTCTTATGCCAACCACTCCTCCATGAAGTTTTTCTGTGCATATTTCAGCTTTTTCCCATCTATGTATATATTTACGGTACGTGCTTTCGAATATCAGTATCCATTATACTTTATTTACAGTTTGTTATTTTGTTAAACGTGCATTACCAAAAACTCTAATGAGAGTAACACGTTAACCACGATATTTAATGAAATGAGCACACTCTTAAAATCAAGAAATAATTTCACTTGCGTTATAGACTGTTAGAATTTTGACAAATCGCGGGTGGACATACTTCGTCATCATCCGAATACCCACAATTATCTTATTACGTGCGAGAACATTTTATTATGTTTATGAATTGAATAGTTAAATATTAATAAAGACGTCAATACCATATTTATCTTTTGCCTATGCCGGACTAGATTTTCCCTTATATAAATGACAGTAAACCAGTTCAATCAGAAGAAGTTCTTTCTACGGGGTCTTCAGTATGACAGGCTGCTGTTTTTCCGTGTTGGCGCTCTTGTTGGTTTGTAATTTTTGGGGAGCTTGGTTGAAGTACATTGCAACTGCACTTGAAAGTAAGAAATAATGTTACTTAAGCCATAAAAATGAAGTTTCCCTTTGCAGATAAATGGTTTCTGATAAAAATCTAGACCAGTAAGTTTAATCGGACTTGTAATGACTACCCATATTCTGTATTCTATATATACCACACATGAGCCTTAAGTATGAGGACATAGTCTCAGCGACTTTAAGAGAGCTCTCAGTTAATTAAAAGTCACGCCTTGAGCTGACCACTAAAAAAACACAAGCGTGAAAACCGGCACACCCTTGCAAACATATCGTGCAACAATCTCAGTGTAGCTAGCAGCCAAATCTTTCCTTTTATCTATGGAGGTTGTTTTGATCTCAGACTGATACAGCCTACTTATTTGAAAGAAAATTTGTTAAGACTTTTGTCGATTCTTCTAGCAAAAGGGTTATAATGAGTCTGCGTTGGAAGACACACCCTCTAAAACCAAACAGCTTAAACGAGCGCTACACGCATACTTGGCCTAGTGGTTTCGGACTCAAAGCGATAAAGGATAGAAGAACGTGTTGAAATTTTTTTCATATTGAATACGTAGTGCAAACAAGAACGTGTATGGGACATAATGGAATTTGAGGAAAATAGGAGGGGTGAGAGATGATCGCGTAAAAATGAAAAACTCGCTTTCACTTTTTTTCATTTTCATTTAGTTATAATAATTTGAATCATCCCCTTTAAAATTGATTCGACAGCCCGGTACAGTCTTTAACTTCCGGTGAACGGCGGTAAATGACGAGCTTGACGTCTCTATTAAACCCCGATGCATTTCGGAACCGAGTGTTCTGTGAAATAAAGACAAGTTTTCAAACAGAAAACAACAGTTATAGTAGGAAAGATTTAAAGTATTCTTTCATGAATTTTCCAAAAAGCGACGAAAAATCTATCGGTAACAAAGTTGTTCAGAGAAATATCATGCAGATATATAAGTTATTATTCAGACATACTACCGAGTAAAACTGACAAAAGTTTTTACTGAAAGAGAACACTTTAAGGTTTAAATATCGTCAGTGTGATGGGCAATCGAGTTCGCCATAGCCAATGAAAGAGATCAAGGACTAATATTTGTCACCAATATAATTTCCAGCGTTATTTCAATCAAGTTTACAGAGCACCTTGCTAGCTACACTGATTATTAAAGACACAGCCAAAAGATGGTATGGCAATATCATTTTCAGTTACTTAATAGTTCTTTTCAAGACAAACAAGAAGAGAGTACATGTATAAAAGGCCCTCATTAGACCGTTCTACAAACACTAATTTTAAAACAGCTGCAATAAAATGCCGTTCTTTACATCGACCTTTTTTCAGAAAACGGTGATTCCATCTTCCTTATTAGTTTCACAGCTAACAACATGTTCCCCAATTTGAAAATAATTTAAATTCAACAGTTTAAACGAAGCATGAGAGGAATAGAGAAACAGAAAACCGTCTTAAAACAGTCACGTACACATTTCAAAAGAGGAAATTTTGCAATAATTGACGATTGTGATATCCACTTTTAGCATGTATATACTATTTGTTAACCGCCCACAGCAGGTGGATGTTTGCTCACATTAGCCACGTTGCGGGTGACAGTATACTTACGTTAGTCACGTTTCACTGCAAACGGCCGGCAAACGTCACATTTAAGTTTTTAATTTCTGAAAATACTAAAATAAGTAGACAAAAACTGTATCAAGCGATTCTTGTTGGTTAAAGGGGCGTTTGATTGCAAACATATGAGTAGAAGTAATGAGCAATGTACGTCAAGTAAAGCGAAAGCTTTGTCACGTGATACAAACTTATTAACGTTTGCCGTTTGGTGGAAACGTTTTCTATATTGTGCCTCTTTGTCAGGCAACCACCCTTCCCAGGTTTAGTAATGTGCCTTGCAATTTACAATCCGGGTTTGAAGCTGGTCAGCGCTTGTCATCATTATCGAGTTTTTCAAACAGAAGTTAGCCTCAAAGTGTAATTGAAAGAAAAAGAGGAAAATAACTGAAATGAGGACATTAAGTCGTCCTTTGATAAAATCAGATAGCAAATGTTTGAATAAAGGCACGTGAGAGTGAACAGCATTATTTATGGCTCAGTCAATTCCAAGCGTGCCAATCCCCCGGGGCATTTGTCATCTTGTCGGTCCCTTCGGCGGGGATTTGTCGCAGAACCTCTGCCCGCGGGTGGGCCATTACTTTTTTTAGGTTGAACATAAGATTTCGATCGTTGCCCTGACAACGTGGATGATTTACAAAAAAAACAGCTATCATGAGAAAAACGATTGTGTCACAAAACTCCCGGCTTTTTTAACTTTTATTTTCACTAGTTCATTGACCAAGGTGCGATACAAACAGAATTTTGGTCAAATTTCTTCATATTTAAATGCGTAGATTTTAAGATATTTGTTGTTTGTTTAAATTGCCTATAAAACTCAACAAAACAAGCGCTCTAACATTACTCCCGAAGTACGCATGCTCAACACTTGAGAGCACTTTGAAAACACATGATATGTCAAAGGCGACGAAAACTGACAAATTCTGGGCATTTTTTCCCGCTTTCCTCACATCCCATCATGACTTAAGATGCTAATAGTAAAGAATAAGGTGTTTGTAGAGAAACTGTGTTCACCTTAATAAAAATCTCAAAAGAGCTCGCCTATACCAGTAAGGCAAGTGTATTTTTAGGGCAAACAACAATGACCTAATATGAAAGCAAATGAAATTAATTATCCTATTTTACTGAGAATAAATATGTGGCGCACAATGGTAGCGCTCCATTTAAAACTACAATTTCCGTCGCGTGGGGAAAGTCTTATTTTACCAAAGAATTATAATAATAAATTAAAATTAAAATCAAAAATCGACAAGAAAAGGAAGAAACACTAGAATGACTTGTTGGGTAGGAAATTACAATGATAACAACTAGTTCAATGTTTAAAACAAAATAAAAAATAAAAAAAATTAAAAAAAACTGGTTAGGCTGTCTACCTTTAGGCAGGATTAAAGTTAAGAACATTTTTTATTCATCTTAACTTTATCATATATGGCGATACTTAATACCTTTTATAATAGAGAAGAGAAGTCGTTGCGTCGCGTTGCCATGGTAGCAAAATTTTTTGATGACAACAAACCAAAATGTCACTTAAAAAGTGGATTCGCACTGTTTCAAACTTCATCGATCTTATTTAATTTCATCTAATGTGTCAAATGTGGGCGAAATTTTCTGGGTTAAATCCGAAAGGACTGTATGTAAGTTTAGAAAAAGAAAATCAAAATTTTTGTGTTGTACTCGCCTACTCCATGAAGTGGGCGCGTGAAATTAGGAAGTTTCATGTCGCGGTCGCGCAACAACGGCTAAGAAACTACAAAAAAGCGTGAGGCACGTGCAAAGATGTTTTTTTGCCAATCTAAACCTATTGTTTTTTTGCGGTTGGCCGTCGCTGTTGCAAAAACTCCCTATTGTTGCCATCCAGAAAATTTGCTACCATGGTAACGTGACGTCACACTTCTCCTCTCTATAAAGTTCAGATATTAACGCCCACTCTGATTGGATGAGAGTATAAAAGACAGGGACTAAAGCGGTCACGCCATCTGTGAATCACACCATGCGGAGGTTTTCTAGACCAAAGTGTCGCATTTCAGAGTGAAAAATACACCGTTGAAAGACACAAATTGAAAGGGAAAGTTCGATTGAATGCTCAGTTTTCTTTTTGTGGACAAGGAAAGCTTTTGGTTTCAAATCGTCCTTCGAGCCTTCAACGATATTATCTTCACGCCGGAGCGCAAAATGTTATCTGTTTTGAAATTAATCCAAGGCAGCGAAGTTTTTGAAGACTTTTCAGGTACATTTCTTACTCTTAATGGTCAAGAAAATTACGTTTTTAAAAGGAAATTTATGTTTGTATAAGTGTTTCAAAAACGTTGTTTAAATTTTGTCTTCGCCGTTAAAGAAAGATTTCAAAGTGCACCCCGATTTGAGGTGGATTTTGTGTTGAATTTTGCCATGTGTTCATCCGATTTTCCATGCTTTAGACCAACTTCTCACTTTTTGAATAAAAATTTTCAAGAAATAACGTTTCTGTCTTTTGTTTTGTTTCTGTCTTCTGCAAAGACGTCGGCGAATTTTACAGAATTTTTACTTTCAAGTTCAGTTTTTGGGCACTTTAAGCAGTTTGTTTTCAAATTTACATGTTAATGACGTACAGGTTTTCATGGGAACCGATTCAGCCAGTTTTAAAAGCTCTTTTTCCTTCTGGATTCAAAGAACGTTTCGCTCGTTTCACTTTGAGATAGCTTTGGTGTTTTGACAGCTTTTGTCTTATTCAACCAATCAAATCATTTGGCCCATTCTGGCTAATCTAAAAAGGATTATGATTGGCTAATTAAGCGTGGTTTATGGGAGTGTAGAACATGCTGAGGACAATCTGGTTCGTTTTGAAAATAAAGTTTGTTTTCAAAATTAGAAAGCAATGCGTTGGGAATTTAACAAATTCTTCATCATAAAACAAATCAGAAAGAAGCCTTGACTTTGCTCTGTTCTGTTGTAAAGTACTTAGGAGGCGACTAGAGTACAGCAAGAAGAAGTAGGGAGAAACACTCGACTACGACTGTTTGACTGTGACAATAGGCGGATCGAAACGCACCAATGACATTACGAGTCTTCATAGCCAATAACGTGAAGCTTTTACGGACAGACGACCAATAATATCGCGACTTATTGACGAACCAGGTCAATAACCAGAGTTTAATACCATCAACTGACGTGATACAACTGACCTTGACTCTGAAGATAACTACCACACAGGTTGTAGAAACGTCAGTCACTGTCGACAAATAGTCCTATTCAGGACTATGTTTAACCTTCTTACTTGTTACCTTCTTTTTATAGTCGTTCTGCAGAACAAAACTTATTAGTAGCGATACTACGATATAGTCGGTGCAAATGCTCTTTACGTTTTAACTACTTGTTATTTTGATACAAATCTCTATCTTAGGTGATTGCGGTCAATTCAACCGACGAATCTCATTTCTGACACCAGCCAGAGGTTTTTACCTTAAAGGACACGTGTTATCAAATCATTCTGTGGAACTAAACCTAGACTGCCAAGATCAATGCGCCCTAGCGAGGGAATGTGTCTCATATAATATTGGTCCAATGATAAACAACAAGATGACCTGTGAACTGAGTGACACAGATCACTTGCAACACCCAGAAGATCTCAGACCAAGAAAAGACTGGTTCTACAGAGGCACAAAGGTAACAACAGCATTCATAGTCACATGTCACATGATCATGTCTTATAAAATGTAAGGTTAAAATTGATGACTAGGACGCATGCGTCTTTTTAAAACTGTAAGCGTTTAACTGATTTATTTTGTTTGTTCTTTTTTTTTTTTCATGTATACTTGTTATAAAATACACTGCTTAAAACACACTTTTAGTTAAAAGGAGGCTAACTCTCCAAATTGTTATTAATTAGCTAGAATTTAAAAACGATGATGGAATGGATAATGATTACGCGATTGCGATGATGATGATAATTACTATGATCATGATGATCATTTTGATATCGCAATGAAACTGTAGCGATATTAGGGATTTGATTAACCAAGGGCGCAACTGCATTTTATCAAAAGGGGGGGGGTTTGGGGGTCAAATCCACGGTGCTTACCAGATTGTCAGTCGACATCCATAGTAAGAGTGACACTCATTTTTTCGCATGTGCAGTGTGTGAGGCGGCAGGGATATGCCCACACCCTATACTGCATTGACAAGTCAGGTGACAAGAAGGACCGAGTATACTACAAAATCTTGTCCCAAACTATAATTGGCGACGAAAATACTTTGATAAGAAAGCGAGCTCACAACGATGGTTTCTTCGAAAAAATTTCGACTGCCTACATATCTTCGTTCAAAAAGAGTGAATCTTTGAGATTAACCTGGGCTTCGGTTAATCAATATCCTAGCGTTTTGCGGTAAAAAGAAAGGGATGCATGTCACATATGCTGGGGGAGGGCAATCTAACAACCCCCATCACCGTGGGATGTAAACCGTGATGACAGACCAATTGTGGTATGATGATGAGATAATATCTACTAAGTAGGCCGACGCAGACCCATTAAACCTATTGCAGGTTTCGTTGAATATATCGGAGACAAATTCTGAGAACATAACACATTAGAGTTTAATAAGAAAAAAAATGACTCTTTGTTTCAGAATCTTTGCGCCGCCAAGCCCTGCCTAAACAATGGGACCTGCTATATGGGATACACGGAGAAACAATTCGTTTGTTTTTGCCCAACTGGCTACAGTGGAGAAACATGCGAGAAAGGTAAACGTTTTGTTGATGCCAAGTATGTGCACCGTACATTATGCACCAGGCGTACGAAGTTCATAAAATCGCGAAACCCTGCCACTGAGAAAAAAAAATCATGCGCTTATCTTATAATCATTCTCATATCATATATGCTCGATCGTCACCCTCATAGAGAAGAAGGACAGGGATACAAGATTGATATAAAAAAAACTGGAGACCGTCATCTCTCGTAAACGTAGACGTTAAAAATTAACAGGCTCAAAAGCTATGGCAAAGAGATTAGAAAAGATCCTGCCATATGTAATCCATCATGACCAAAATGCATCCGTGAAAGAAAGAACGATTTTTGATGCAGTTAGAATAATAAGCGACATCATGGATTATACGATGTAATTACGTGATCAATTAATGCAAAAGGCCTATAACATAACGGACCCTTTACAGCCTCGGGAGGTTTTGCAACAAAAGTATTTCTAATAATAGACCCCGGCGGAAAAACGAATTATGGCAAACGACTGGGGAACTTAAGCACGGGCATTTTTGAGCGGGCACATCCACCGGAACTGAGGCTTTAATATGCCTCAGGGCCCAGTTGTTTAAAAGGTGGATAATGCTATCCACCAGATAAATCACTATTAACTGGATAGCACAATTGGTTTCCCTAACTTTTATCCATTGGATGGTGATTTATCCGATGGATACCGCTATCCAACTTTTGAACAACTGGGGCCAGGACGCTACCAAATTTGTGTAGATACGATACGTACGAAGATTTGGGCACAAACGTTTGGGCAAAAACTCTGCCCAAGAATACAGAAATTCCACTTCAGTTTGAAGTGCGTCTATTAAAAACGTCTTTGCTTTAGCTCCTGTTGTGAATCTTCTCTCGGCAGTTGCGTCATGCAGCAATTTAAAACAGAGCGACCCTACAGCAGAAAGTGGAAATTACATCATTGATCCAGATGGCGAAGGAGCTTTGCCACCATTCTCAGTGTACTGTAACATGACAGACAAGAATGGTGTTGGCGTGACAGTCAACAGTCACGACAGTGAGAGTAGAACACTTGTGACAGGTTATGATTCCCCTGGGAGCTACTCACGTGACATTCACTACACTGGAGCGAGTCTGTCTCAGATGGCGAGTCTCACCAGTGTCTCTTTACACTGTGAGCAGTTTATCAAGTATGAGTGTTATCATTCCGTGATATTCAGGTACAGTGGATATGCTTGGTGGGTGTCACGTGATTCTACTAAGATGACGTATTGGGGTGGAGCATCACCTGGCAGTGGTACGTGCGCATGCGGGATGAACAACATGTGTGCAGACTCTGAACTGGCCTGTAACTGTGATAAGAACGACGGAAAATGGCGTGAAGACAGCGGTCTCTTGACTGACAAGACAAAGCTTCCGGTAATACAGCTTAGGTTTGGAGACACGGGGAATAACGAGCAGGGATACCACACTCTGGGAAAATTAAAGTGTTATGGCAGGGCATAATCGCTTGGGTAATACCGAAATCGCTAAGTTCAATAGACAGCTTTAACACACTCAAGTCCAAGATTTATACCTTCTTGCTTAAAGCAGACAAAAGTGACCATCAGTGTTCGGTGGAAGACTTAAGTGATTCATTTTTATAATCATCATGTAATTTTCACTGATCTTACGTTTTTATTCTAGATTGTTTTCTTTTTTCTTAACTTCCGATTTTATCAGGATTTCTATATATATTTAGATGTAATAACATTAAGCTGCACATTATCATCGGATAAGGGTGATAAACAGTAGGCCCTGTCTCACAACCCTTGCGAATACAAATTTCGTGGGACGTTAAAAAAACCCACACTGCTCGTAAAGAGTTAAGGGGATGTAGTCTCCGGTGTGGTAGAGGGACTACTCAAGGGGTGAGGGACTGTTACGGGCCTGCGTAGTGGCGCCAGGTGCTTTTGCCGTAACCCTGCCAAGAATCTGGAGTAACTAAGTAAGGCCAGGTTCAGACGCCGAACTTTTCATCAGCCGAACCTAATACATTGAATTTTAAAAATACATGAAAAGTACATGGAACGCGCAGCCCATTCCGTCCGGGAATTTCAGCTTTGGAGTGACTTTGGAACGGCTTTGATTTAGACGCCGAACTTTTTATGTCCCGAACCTAATGCATAAAGTATTTGGAAGCAGTATTACCGAAATGAGCATTTTTTTTCTTTTTGAATTTTGTTCGGCTGGAATTAAGATTGGCGTCTGAATCAATTCAGCCGTTCTAAATTATTTGAGTCGGCCTTAATTCGAAATAGGCTCGCCTCATGAAAAGGTCGGCGTCTGAACCGGGCCTAAGTGTAAATAACAACAACAACAACAACAACAACAACAACAAATTTATTCATAGTACCCAAAGCAGAATATTATAGTTATTTTACAAGATGTTAAAATAATCAATTAACTAAAAGGGGTACTGACTTCGTGAAATAACTAATATAAGTTAAAAAGGCCAAGAAGCCAGATTCAGTAAAATAATTCAAATTTCATTGTGCGGGGTACAATATGGCAGCATATCAGACAAGAGATAATAATAATAATAATAATAATAATAATAATAATACACTTTATTTAAAGAGGGTGGCACGGAATAGTTACAGAAACTAGTGAACTTATGGCCGTCTATTGAGAAAGAGAAACAGCTTAAATCTTATCAATTGAGTTCCAGATCTTTGGTCCTTGAAATCTAATATTAAATTTTCCATAATTAGTTCTAGCTTTGAAAAGGTAATATGACTGTTTAGCTGCAGATCGTGTATTGTAATAATGGATCTCACTTACTTTAGAGAAAAATGCATCAAAAGCAGAAGGTAATAATGAATTGTTGAATCTATACATAAAAACTGCAATATGATATGATAACAAATCATTCAGCTTGATTATGTTTAATTTTCTAAATATATGACTCGAGTGTTCATGAAAACTTGCAAATGTCATTAGGCGAATAGCTCTTTTCTGTAAAATAAAGAGAGGTTGGAGAGTTGTTGAATAAGTGTTGCCCCACGCAATTATTCCATAAATAAAAAAAGGATAAATTAAAGCATAGTAGAGGTTAGACGGTACATTAATACCGCTATAGTAGCGAATCTTGGATAATATTCCAACACCTCTCTTAATTTTGGTTAAAATATATTGAATCTGAGATTTCCATGACAAACTTGAGTCAATGAAGACACCAAGATATTTTATTCACTTTTCCTGATTTAAGCACTTGTTTTCTAAGATTAACTGGAAATCTTTTTTGTGGAGGATGGAAGACAACAAAACTTGATTTTTGTATATTTAGTGAAAGCTTGTTAGAACGAAGCCACATACTAACATTGTTTAGTTCAGTATTTATATTTTGTTGTAGAATATTTATGTCTTTATGTCTACAAAAGAGATTAGCATCATCAGCTAAAAGGTGGAAGTCAAAAAGTGTTGAACCAAAGATGAAAGTCATAAATATATATTTAAAAAAAAGAACTGGGCCGACGACTGATCCCTGAGGTATACCACAGGATATACTAGTAAGGTCAGACTCTATGCCATTAACAGTACCAAATTGTTAGCGATTAGTAAGGTATGAAGTAAACCAGTCCTTAGCAATACCTCTTATGCCATAGAAGTCAAGTTTTTCAATAAGAATAGCATGATCTACAGTGTCAAATGCCTTACTAAGGTCTAGAAAAATACCACATGATAGATCACCTTGATCAATTGCCTGTTGAACTTTGTCAATAATACTAACAATGGCAAAGTCAGTTGAATGTTTACAACGGAAGCCAAACTGACCTTGAAAAAGCATCTTTTCCTTTTCTAGAAATTTTAAAAGTCTGCCAGACACAATTTTTTCTAAAAGCTTATTGAATGTAGAAAGTAAAGGGATTGGACGATAATTACATAGGTCGGTATGAGAATCCTTTTTATGAAGGGGAATTACGTTGGCAACTTCAAACTTGGAAGGAACAATTCCAGTTGATAAAGAAGTATTAAACAAGGTTGCTAGGGGTACTAATATAACACTTTTGAGAATTTTAAGTATATTCACAGTATATAAATAAATAAATAAACAAATGAACATTGATTTATACCAGTAATACTTGACTGAATTGCTGACTCATTCTGCAGGGTATATAAAGTTTTTATTTACTTATTTTACTCAGTAAATAAGGTTTTTATTTACTTATTTACACAGACAAGCTTGATTTGGCAAGTATATTCTTGGTTTGCAACGAAGTGACAAGAGGGCCATGTTGGTTGACAAAAAAATAAAAGTTTTTTTTCGCAGATTTTGCAAGAAAAATAGTTTAGTTCTTAAAAGTTTCACAACAAAATCTTACGGGGCGTAAATAAAGGATGAAGAGAGAATGGTCAAGAATAATAAAACTTAATGATAAAAAGTAAAAATCGAGGGAGACAATCAAGTAGAATTTATTTTTGACACATTTATTTAAACTCGTTGGTATAGTCCACAGTTATCGTTTTGGATTTTGAATTATGTGTGATTCAAATAAACTTCGCATAAATGCACCAAACGTTTGATTACTGTAACAGCCCTAACTGTATTCATTTTCTTTTTGCCAGCTCTTACCTCAATTGTCGTCAACAACCGTTGGCCTTTATGATAAGAGCCTTATTCTGGATGGGGAATACTGCCATATACATTTTTAAACTACAAGGGAGTGGGGACACTATGAGGGGTAGGGTTTCTAAGACGTTTCGTGTGGGATAGAGTGTAGAATTCAAAGGTTTCTGGTTTACGAAGACGGCATCAATTCTTGGTCGTATGAAGAATTGGAGATTCTCTTTAGTAGTTAGTCTGGGATATGGTAGGGGTTTTGGTTTCTAGTCTCACGGAATAGGGTGACCAAATTACAGCTGAAAATGGGTCTGTAATAGGCTAAGGTTTCCAGGGTCCCAGCCACACATAAACATACCAAAATTCATTGAGTGACCCCTCCCCCCCCCCCCCGGCTTATCACGTACTAGTCGATGGGAGCCACGGGGAAGGCGCAACCCACAAAGTGACAGGAGAACGGACAGAACAGAGGGACTTGCCTCGGACTTGTTCGCAAACCGCAGGATACTATAACATTCCGGAAGAGAAGAAACATTGTATGCCGGCGAGGGACGAGAGATTTAAAAATGCGCCGCGCATAAGGGGGAATGACGGGGAGTTCAGGAATCAATTTAGGTTTCTGGGAAACTGCCCACCTACCCATTCCCTAAGCCATCATTTTGCCCTAAGCGAGAAGTAAGTGTTGATGTTAGCTTAGAGTTAGGGGAGGGGTAGGTGGGCAGTTTCCCAGAAACCTAATTGATCCGAGTTCAGTAGGGAGCCAGTAGACAGCTTACCAAAACAATGATACAGTGAAACCTGTATTAAGCGGACACCCTCTATTGAGCGGACAGTAGCCGAAGTCCCCAAATTTATTTCCCCCATTTACTTTAAATGAAACCTTTATTAAGCGGACACCTCTATTAAGCGGACGCGGACACCTAAAAAGTACCTGAAATGGTCATTTCTATTGTTGCCAACCTGTATTAAACGGACACTTGTAATTAAATTCCACCACAAAACATGCCAGACACCAGAAATGGGAAAGATTGCCTCGAATTACCACACACAAATTTTTCGATTTTTACATTAAAAAACGTGACTTGACGAACTTATTTGATTAGTTTCCCAGTACAGTATTGTTTTCTATTTCGTTTTGTTTGCATAGAGCTTTTTTCACTCATCTGATTTCTTCAAATTTGAGTTGCAATCTATGTTTAAGGTACTATGATCAATTGGTCCACTTTGATAAAGAAATTCATGCAGACGTATATCGTCATAGTCTCTGGGAGTATTCTAAACGTTTCCACTGTTCAATTGAATGGCATTTGACACCTCATATGACGTTATCAGTTGAAACCTGTATTAGGCGGACACCCTGTATTAAGCGGACACTACAGCATTCCCCGAGGGTGTCCGCTTAATACAGGTTTCACTGTATCAAATTGACTACATACATCAAGAACCACGCATAAGCTGAGAGAGCAATCAAACATCACCAGACGTAGTTAATCGATAAACCGATAATCGATATCAGTCAATAGTAATCGATGATATCGATGATTAATATCGATTTCCAATACCACTCGATCGAAATCGATAAAAAAAGTTGATTTCGATTAATATCGATGATTTTCCGATAGAAATCGATAATGATTTTTTATCGATTATTATCGATGACTTCGATTTCTATCGTTTTTCGATATGAATCGATATTAATCGGGGGATTATATAGATCGATTTCCGATATCCATTCTTATCGATTAACTACGTCTGAACATGAGCGCGGCAGAATCTCCTTTAGGAAGAGTGTCGACTGTAAAGATATAGAGGAAGTAAAAGCTCTCTCTCCACACACACATTATCCTGTTTCCGTATATAGATGATGACAGGAAATTTTGTACGGGAATCAATCAAGTTTAGCTGAGGTACGAAGTTCTTTTGCCCCAGCAGGGTGGTGGAGGGCTTTTCTTAGAAAACAGTGTCCTTTTGCGCAATGACTAGTTGCTGTAAGCAAAGGCATACTGAACCAAACAAGTATTTAATTTCCCGTCAATACAGGGAATAAACATTAAAAAATGCAAAATAAATATTCTAAATGATAATCTTACACGAAACTAAAATAGGTTTCCTTCTGTTTCTTTAAGTGGAATGCCACTTAAGCCAGATCTTAGAATGGATTCATTTGCTACATACGCGTAAAGCCGTTACATTTTAGTGACAATTGCTGGTTGAAATTTTTCATTGAAAATTTCCAAAGGGCGAATGTATGCGTATGTTGTGAACGTCAAGTCTGAAATAACAAAGGAATTCAAAGTCTACGGAAAGCTTAGAGGAATTTGTTTTAGTCAGGAGCGCACAGTACTTCCTCATAGTATTCAGCAAATTTAGCAGGTATCAGCTCAAAGTCTTCGCCATAAAATGACCGCGAGTCATCCGTTCGCCATGTTCTTGTCCAAAATTTTCTGTCCGTAGATAAATCTACACAATAAGAAAGACGGCTGGACTTAGGCAAAGAAAACCCCCGTTTTTTATTAAATATTAGCGCACGCAGCGGCACTATTAGAGAATGCCATCATAACGGTACAAACTGGATTGTTTATTGGCCTCGTGGACAAGGTTCCCATTTTAATTGAAAACAGATATACTCTATAACTTCGTTTCCCTGTTTCCGGCCAAAATGGTCACCGAAAACGCATCTTTCAAAAAAAAAACCTCAGATTGGGGCTATTTGCAAACTGAGTCGATTTTAAATCCAAAACGGAGATTTTGAAAAACGATGAGTGAACGGTAAACGCAAATGCTTTATCAATGATGATTTCCTACGTAAACGTTTTCATGTGGCGGACTTGCGAAAACAGGTTAAAAACGGTTCTTTAAGGTGTTTCGATACAGTTTTTCGCAGACCATACCGATGAAATGAGGTTCTTCAAAATGCAGTTTTTAGTAAAATCGATATCACTTCGACAACAATAAACAAAAAACTTTAAAATCGATTAAATCCAAATTCCGCGCGATCTAGACCTGCTACTAAAAACGTAACCCTCGGACGTACAACCCCATGAGGCTTTTCTGAGTTTTTCGCTAAAGGATAAAACATCAGCACCTGACGTTTTCAGTAGCTGTTTTTTCATCCCTCGCGCAGATTTTGATTTAAGTTTAGTGATGGTCAGTTGTTATGGTTACGAGATATGACATTATAAGTAGCAGGTGATCAAGCCAATTTTGGGTGAAAATACATGTTTTTTAACTTTTTTCGACAATAAAAGTAAATCTTGTTGCTAAAATCATGCAAACTTATTTATGAGTTAATTTTCACGTAAAGCACAAAAAATTACCATTTCTCGCGGTTTTAACATGATTTCTAATTCTCGGTAAAATCCAAGATGGCAGCCAAGATGGCGACCATTGTTGGTGACGTAACAGGCCTCCAGCAGCGCCACCAACCATAAAATATACCTCATCTTGCTAAGAAGATCAAAGGCTTTCCACTGACGGTAAAGTCGTTTCAAAATACTGCAACATATCAAAAACTCCGGGGAGGGGTTCCATCCACCCCCCCCCCCCCCCTCCCACCCCCTTTGTACCACGGTGGGGGTACGAATCTGCGTGTGCGTCAGAGAAAGTGTGGTGTTTAGCAAATAACCTCTGTGTTAAGTAAAAAATTCTGTATGTTTGAATTGAAATTTTCAGGGTTGTCATTAAGAGCCGGGAGCCGGGGATTTTCCCCGGCTACTAAGAGAGTGGCCCCGGCTACTTTTATTGGAAAATAGAAGAAAAATAGAACCAAAAGAAATCCCTAGCTGTTTGATTCCCCGCCTACTTGAAATCTTAGTGACAACCCTGTGAAATAAAACGTAAATATATTTCAAACCTTTTATTTTTAATAACCGTGATAGAATGATTGATTAAAAAGTTCTAAATAACTCAAATTAATCTTAAGTAGCTTCAGAAGTCTGGTTAATATCATATTTCGATGCATGGAAATTCTGGTGTATTTCCCTTCTTGCGATCCTGAAAACCAACCTGTTTTCTCACCGCCTGTCTAAGTGTAACGTTATTCTGAATTTTGACTTTTAGCGCTTCCCTGTATATCTCTAAAACGGCTCGACAGAATTCTTTTTAAACCTCACCAAACAATCTTCATGATGTATATAACAATGTCTGAAACTTTCATTAAGATTGATTCACTGGAACACCTTGAAATTTCAAGACGAATCTAGCCTACGAACCGAACAAAAATCCGCGTCACAACATTCACTGTTTTGACGTTATACTAATTTTTCCAAATTTAGTTAAACAATTTATCACGGCTATTGAAAATATAAGGTTTGAAATATATTTACGTTTTATTTGAATTCAAACATAAAGAATTTTTTACTTCTCACGGAGGTTATTTGCCAAATACCACACTTTAAGTTCCTGGTGTCGGATTTTTAGTGTAGCAGGTCTAGAACGCGCTAAATTCGGATTTAGTCCATTTCAAAGTTTTTTGTTTATTGTTGTCATAGTGATATCTATTTTACTAGAAACTGCATTTTGACAAACTTCAATTCATAGTTAATCACTGGTGAAAATTTTGTGGCGATCGCACAAACATAAAATCACTTTTAAGGCGATTGAAAAACAATGGTATGGTCTGCGAAAAACTGCATCGAAACACAAACTCTGTTTGACAACAGAGAGAAAAGTAACCAATTTCAAATAAAACCGATAAAGCGGACCGGACCTTTCTCTAAAAATTTCCGTTTTACCGGGGAGGGGTAAAATGCGTTAACCCAACGTCTTTTTACCCTACTGTCAGCATATCGGCACAGAGGGTCCCCAAGCCCTAAACCCGTTTTCTGTACCATTTGTGTGGATTCACCGATGAAAGCGACAAATTTACAGGTATTTCGTAAATGGTACAACTAGGTCCCATTCCTGTTTTCAGTACAAAACCAAATACCAGTACCATTTATCGGAAAATGTTCACCAAAAAACTGCCGTACAAATGGCCAGCGAGAACTCGAAGTCTTTTCCAGCCCTGCAGTCAAGACCACGACCTTTATGCTTAATTAAGCAATAATACTATAGCGCGAAATTAGATGAACCCTTTAGTTAACTCTATTCAGACTGGGGGGGGGGGGGGGGGGCTTTTCGAACCCCCCCCCCCCCCCCCCCCCCCCGGCAAAATCGTGATAACTCCTACACCGAAAGAGCTATGACGTTCAAATTTTCTGACTTTTCCTAAAATTTATCTAGGAACATTTTGGTATAATTACCATGTCCATGTGATTAATCATGTTGCCATGGCAACCAGTTTCTGACACAGGTTTTGGAAAATTTTAAAAATGGTGATTTTTTTGTTTTAAGATCGCGTTTTTACACTTATAGTGCTTTTTGTTGTTAAAATGGTCTTTGCTTGGGACTAGTTTTTGAATTACATCAAAATGTTTCAACATCGAATATTTGGGGGGGAGGGGTGGGGTAAAATTTGTCACTTTTTTGCTTTGACAAATGTGCTGCTCTATTTTCCAAATAACACTTCCAAAGTCATTTGTTTGGGTAATAAACATTAGTTTGATACTTCTTTTATACATTCTGAGCTTTTTCCCCTTTGAAAGTTACTTTAAATTATAATTTTAACAAAAAAACGGAAATCCAAGATGGCGGACAACCATTTTAAATTTTAAATTTTATTGCTTCCTATTGCTTTTTCTCGCTGTACAAGTGTTTCCTTGTTACTAGTTCATAAGAAAGGATAACAAAGAGATGACTTTACCAATATTATTGATATTTTACGTATCTAAGTGGAAAAATAATAAGAAACATTAAAAAATCGGAATATGACGTCACGGTGACGTCATCATTGGGCGTGGCAAGTCAAAAGTGGGTGTGGGGCTTCTTTTTACGGAGATGATCATTGTGTGTAAATTTCATGACCCTAGCATTATTGGTTCCAGAGATACAGAACGGGGGGGGGTCCGAGGAGCCCCCCCCCCTCCCCCAGTCACAGATTGACCAAAAAAGCCCAGTCTGAATAGGGTTAAGGAAAAAAATACACTTCTAGACCCACTATACCCTAAACTCAAATCT
Organism: Porites cylindrica; assembly: GCA_964035525.1. Classification (NCBI taxonomy): domain Eukaryota; kingdom Metazoa; phylum Cnidaria; class Anthozoa; order Scleractinia; family Poritidae; genus Porites; species Porites cylindrica. Next base: position 13,000,637 of record OZ037776.1, on the reverse strand, counting down.
TACCTTCTGCATGTGGCCAGAAATCCCGTAAGGCAACGACTGTTTCAATTTCCCTGTGATGACGCCTTAACAGCTCTCCCTAAGCCGTCAAAAAAACCAAAATGAATGGCCGTGCAAGTCGAAGAAAACAACATGCACACATCACCGCTTTATCTGGCTCTTCAAGTCGAAGTTCGACTTGATTGTTTGAAGGTTTGATTACTTAACTGTCGCGTGATTATTACGCGCGTAAACACGTAAATTTTACGCGTAAATTAAATAGAGGCCATATATGTAAACGTAAAAGTTGAACCGCACTCAACTTTTACATTTACGCGCACCTTTCATATATTGCCTTTATTTTATGAACGCGCGTACATTTTACGTGCGCATGCACATAACACTAGACAAGAGACTGTACGATCCGACGACGCGACGGCAACGAGAACGTCAAAAATAACAATAGGTTTAGAAGACAAAACAACAGCTTTGCACATGCATCTCACTTTTTGGTAAATTTCTTTGCCGTTTTTGCACGACTACGACGTCAAATTGCCTGATTTTACTTTTTAGGGAGGACGTAAACGAGCGACGACGAAATTTTATTCTCTCTCTAAGCTTGAATATGGTTCTTAGAAATTCAACTCCGGGAGGGTTCGGCCACATTTGACAACGTAAGAGAGTTGGCATAATCGCGATGAAGACCGAAAGAACGCAAGTTTAATTTTGAAGCGACGTTTTCGGTGCCGTCGCGTCGTCCGGTCGTAAATTCCCTAATTACGCGACAGTGGAGGTCCAACATAAGGGTCATCCAGTCCTTACGGCCATACGCCGTCAAGTCAAAGTCATGAGCATGACAAAGAGAACTCCTTTTAAATTAGTAAAGTTACGGTATTATAAAAAGCAAGTTTTTAAGAAAAACAGGGCCATATGTTACTAGGTCAAAGATTCAAAATAGCGATGAAAAGGAAGAACGAAGAAAAAAATCACCGCTTATTAATACAGGATGCTCAAGATTAATATATAGATTTAGCCAGGGCTAAAAGCGAGGCTCCCATTAATAAATTTATAATTTAAATTAAACAATAAACTTGTATTCCAATTCCACAAGGGAAAGGCTACCTGATTTTAGAGAAAAATAATTTGCAAACAGCCCAAGAGTGAACCAAATCTTACATCGAGTTGATAGCCTCATATGTACACCCAAAAACTGGTAATCATCTTCGATCACATTTAAGAGCCATAATGGCTCTTGATCACCGTAGATTAATTAGTGGAAAAAAAAAAATCAGGCCAACTATTTTGCGTTTGACAAGTTTAATTTGCAAAATCTTGTCAACAAATCTGTATGCGTGTAAACCAACCTTTTATACCATTTATACATCAGATCTGAGGTGAAACAGTAGTATGAGGTACTGTTTTTATCATACCGGCAGACCTCGGACAGAAAGCAGTATTTCACAATACAAATTGCACTCATTCAATATTCATAAACTGTTTAAAAAATTTCCAAAATCACCTATACAGCCATCCGGTTCTCACTTTTATAGTGCAAGCTGTGGCGAGTGTTTGAATGAACATTAACAGAGTTACGCTCCAACATTATAAAGAATTTATTCTGTTTATTTTTTATTTAATGGTTTATTAACGCGCGGAATTTTGAGTACTCCTGCAAGCGACGTTCACTGAACGACTGAAAACAATCGGCACAGCGATTAAAATTACAAGAGAGACTACTAACAATCAATAAAAGAAATATAATTCGGTGAAACATATACAGAAACAACAATTTTCATTCAGGAAGACAAGTATTAAAGTATCCCTAAAAATCCTGAGTCTTCAAGCTTCAAGCTTAAGTTTATGTTTTAAGCCGGCTTCCCGGTGTTTGCTTTTTTCAAAGACGAACTCGAGGCAAGAAAATCGCTCAAAGCTTTCTTTTCCGGTCAGAATTATAACTAAATATTCTTTGGAACGTTTTCTTTCTATTTGCGGTGAGAAACTGTCTAAAGGCTTTTTAAAGTTGTGGTTATATCAAACCTGATACTCGGTCAGATCATTGTCTCAAATCTTACAAAAACTAAATGACCGCACAAACTCCGCTCGACTTCATTAAATTAGATCCAAAAAAACAAACATCAAATACAATAATTTCTCTGGCTTACCATTCGAGATGCAGCTCCTGAAAGGTATCAAGAAAAGCCAGTATCGCTTCAGTCTTTGCCATCCTCTTACGCATCAAACAAGGTGAAAACGAAAACGATGCCATCCGAAATCGGATTTCCGACTTTGACAAGCGACGTATTCCTCAACCAAAAACCCAATAAACAAACTAGCCATGAATAACAGAGGACTCCTGATAGCAGCTGAATTTCATTTTGCACATCCAGTGGAAAAAAAACAGTTAAAAACATCACAAGTTGACACAAAACTCTGTCAGCTTCAGCTGTCAAAGTAAACAAGATTCAAGATGCTGCATAAATTTTCCGCATGAACTCACCTGTCAAATTTTGACCAATCAGAGCATAAAAATTGGACGTAGAGCGTGACCAACGCGTGACCATGGTGAGAAAAGTCAAAAGCAACTGTCCTCCCTGCCTGTAACAGCTGGCTGAATTTTCGCGTCCGAGGTCAGTTTGCAATCAAAATTTTAATAGTGTAGCACGTAAACTAGCCTCCCCGCAGACGTCCGTTGGGGTTCGTTTGTCACGCATTCATTTCGAAACCAAACGGACGACGGAGAAATGAATGTGTGACAAACGAACCCCAACGGACGTCTGCGGGGAGGCTACACATAAACACAACATATTTCAAATGAATTTAGAAAAAACTTGAACTTGAGCCTGCGATCACTTGAAAACTAGTAACTTGTCAGCGGATAACTTCAAAAAAATACTTGACCTCGATGGGTCGACACCTGAGCCCGCGATACGGTCAAGTGATACTCGTCAGCGGGTACCCTGTTTTGACAGCTGTCAATTGATCAAAACATTGATGTCCAATATGTGTGCATTATCAGTTTAACTGGTAAAAGTATGAGATTGAACATTGTTCGCGATCTAGTAAAACAATTAACTGGTCAGCGGACAGCTTCCAAATAAATCACGTCACCTCGATGAGTTGACACATGAGCCCGCGATATGGTCATGGGATACTGGTCAGTGGCTATCCTGTTTTGACAGCTGTCAATTGACCATATTGTGAATGTCCTAAAATCCTATATTAACTGAGACACCCCTCCCTTCCTTTTGATAGTCTCCCCTACCCCACCCGTACAATCTGTAGACGCGTACGTACGTATGTACGTACGTACGTACGTACGCTCGGTCAATCACGTGACAACCAAACGAAAAGAGGTTGACCATATTCCATGAGTATGGGGCTCTGTCCCACGCGCGCTTCGCGCGCGCGGGAGCCCCGCTATGAACTGCCTTACCCTATCCTCGAACGCATTATTAGGGTAAGAAAACTTAACTCACCATGAGACAGACAAAAGTAAACAATATTAAATACCTTAAGCGTCTTGAATTTGCTCAGGATCTTGTCCACTTCCGCTTTAATTGACGCAGGTTCTTCCTCGTATACCCTGGCTTTCTGAGAAGTGAGGCAAGGACATATAAACCATTCAACCCATTAATCCCTAAGAGTGATGAGGATCAAATTTCTCCTTGTAATATCAAAACTTTGTAAAACAGAGAGGTCATGATAATTATTATAGGTAATAGCATGATTTGTAGTGATATTTCGAAATTGTTATACGTAATTTCAAGAGCCTTTAGGCGAGTGAAATTTGAGACAATTGTGAAATATCACGAGTGGTATTTATGCCAAATATCACGTACGAATCATGATATTATTTGTTTCTACTACTAGGTATTTCAAATTAAGCTGAAATACGTCTGCTCTAAGCCAATCAAATTGAAGAAATTTCTCATGTAGTAGTATAAGGGACATAACCACACAAGATGAATTTGCTTGATATTTTATCATTTCACTCCGCTAATTAATTATGTAGAAAATGAATAGGAGCAACAGATGAGAATTTAAAATTTGATCTTACGGTTTAAAGGGTTGAAAAATGGTATATGCTGTCTACAAAGGAAGTGCCCTTACTACAAGTAGGTAGCTGCTCATGATAGTTTTAACAGGGTTCGTACAGATTTTTGAATCCAAAATTAAGGCCTTTTTATTTTTTCAAACAAAAATTTCTTTTCCAGACTCAAGTTTATCAAAAAAGGTGATCAACAGAGATCTTGAAAAACGCACGAACTGTGCTTTTCTTATGAGGCACTGCAAACGTGCATCAACCACAGTGCACGAAGACTAAATAAGGTTTGACTAAGGGTAAAAAAAAATTCATTTACTAACCAAAAAATCCAGCCTTTATACCATTTTTCAAGAATTTTTCTCTATTTCCCAGACTATTTCCAGATCTGGAAAATTGCTTTGCAAATTTCAAGAGTTTTCAAAAATTCAAGACTCTGTAAGAACCAAGTTAAATATGATTTCAAACATTTAACAAATAAAACATATATAACGAACCTTCACTCCATTCAACCCCATCTGCGAAGTCAACACTGTGCATGCGCCGTACGGTACAGCGTATCCAGCTTTCTTTCGAGTGAAGTTCCCAAACAAACGAACAAGCTCCTGTTCTAGGGTCATGCGCAGTTTAACCTAAGGAACAAGCGATGCCAAAAATGGATTGTTTAACTCGCGTGCTGACGTATAAAAAATACGGGGCGCGGGATAAACGATGCACGCGATACACAAAGGACGATTTCAGCAAGTTTTAGTTCTGTTACCGAACAACGGCAGAACTAAAACTCGCTGGAATTGCCCTTAAAAATGCTGAGAAAACATCATAACTTTAGACAAGGGAAGGAATTCTGATGTATTTCTATAACTATTTTTGACCCTTAACGATCGCTGAAATCTCTATACAAACCCTTATAATATTTCTTGGTTATGCAACGATTCTCGCCCGTGAGCTTGGGGTACCTGTGGTCTACCATGCAAGGTTAGGGTTGTAGGAAATATATCAATAATCTTTTTCACAGAAAATTAAGCAGGCTCGAAAGGTTTGAGGTTCCGGTTGATTAATGACGCTAAAGGATAATTCGATCTAAAAGAAATCTCATTGCGTCCAACTTTAAACAACTACATTGTACGTGCTGCTAACGTATAAAACAGCCAAATATTTTCTAGCCTGTTCCCGGCTCCGAGAGAGTTAGCCTGCAAACAGCAAACGTCCGGCAATACGTCTGCTCTTCGCAGGCTCCGAGATAGTCAGGTCCGCTGAATAAAGCGCGAACAAGAACCTGGAACAGGGTAAAGTATTTTTACGCATCGTCCTTTTCACGATTCAACAATAATTCACCTTTTCCGTGTCGTGTTGCGAGACAAGCTGGTCCAGCTGTCTTTCTTTTGGCGTTTTTTCGTTGAGCTGAAAAAAAAATCATCACCGTTTTTCAGTGTAGTATTTACATTGCGCATTCTTTCAAAAGGTACCATAAATCCTCTATTAAGCCCCCCGGGGGCCTTACATTTTTCAAGCAGTTTTGAGGAGGGGGGGGGGGGGCGCTTATTTAACCCACGCATCACCGGTAGCAAAAATACCGTAGTAAGAGACAGGGTAGACTTACGTGTTCTATAAGTCACTGGTAACAGTATTTAATTCACTTGTGGGAGCCTACACAGAGAACTAGAGCGTAAAGTTGAAAAAGTTAAGCACATGAAGTTGGAGGTCATGCGGCTGAAGACCAAAAACAATATGAACTTCCAGCCTGAATAAACCACACCTGATCAGTCCACGTTAAATGTTTGTGAAGAATAAGGATGGAGGGGAGGGGGAGGGGAACTTAATAGAGACGGGGGCTTAATAACTTTCCTCCTGTGGAAAGGGGGAGTGCTTATTAGAGAGGGGGGGGGGCCTTAATAGAGGATTTACGGTAACCCTTCAACTACTTGTGTCAATTACGCATACAAGATACCTAAGCCCCTTTTATATGGAGAAAAGCTGTCCCGGGTAAAAGGGTCGCCCTTCTAGCTGAGTAAACTTTAGTAAGCTTTCTGACTGCATGTCTGACAATTTACCGCTAGTTTTACACTGGATTATAAGCGACGGAGTTAAGTGAGATGGGCCCTGTGTGCTTCTCCGGGGCACAAAAAACGTCCTAGGATAAGACAAAAAAAGGAAACTACCATTTTGAAAGATGTGGGCTCTTTTTTTGTCTTACCCCATCCCCGTACGTCTCTTGGGCCTATCAGGAGAACATAGACAGGCTGATTTTTTGGGGTTGCGAATTTGTCAAGTTGATGACAGTTGTGGTCGTTTCGCCAGTCGTAGATTCGCCCAGTGACATACATCACCTCAATACAAAAATCTATTGATCTCCAATATTTCCACGTTTATTCCATTCCTTCAGGTTTGGAGAAAAACACAAATAGACATCGAGGGAATCGAGTTAAGACCGAGCGAACAGAAATTTAGGCGAGACGGCGAACGGATTCTACAATCCAATTCCGATTCATAAAGAGCAACTAACCTCATTTGAAGAAATCTTTGTTCTGTGGCAGTTCTTGCTGTTTATAAGGAAATCCTCATAGCCAGGAACACACAGTTGCATCGTTGGCCAGCTATACTTGTATTTAGCTAGCTCTGATCTCCAAGTCGGATTTGCGATGTGACTTGTACATTCTTCCCTAACTGATGAGGTAGGATTGCTTTCAGAAGACCTTGTTGATGTTCTTTTTCTCCTACTGGACTTGACGTTTTTCTCGACACCACTAACCTCTTTTCTTTTTTCGTTTCTTGGCTTTATCTTTGTGAAATTTGCAACTGACTGTTGTTCAAATGAATTGTCTACAACATTTTCTTTAGCTTTGTTATCAGCTTCACTTGACAAAGCACTTGTAGCATGATGCTCATGTCCAAGACAATGGATATGGTGAGCTTGAGGGCCCTCTGCTGGAAGTTTAACTGAAGCATCCAAATCACTACTTTGGCTAGTTGGTTTGTTTCCTGTCGGCATAGTACTGGTCTGTTTGAGAATCTTGTCAGTAGAATAAGGTATTTCTTTGCTGGTTTCCAAATACGTGGAAATCTCAATGATTGCCTTGTCAAGGCACTCATTTAATTTTTCAGGGGCTGGTGTATCTTCTTGAACCTCTTGAGTCACAGGGAGACCAGGTGCTGCAGAAAAACGTTTCCCTGTGTGAAGCCGAATAAGTGTTTCAGTTGCAATGGATTCTTCACAAGTGTTTGGAGTAGTAGAGTCAGATGCTGTGTCCCTGACGACATTATGTGATTGTAAACCACTCACACATGTTGCCATGGTGATGTTCTGGCTGTTTACAACTTCAGTGTTTCCATTCAGCTTCAGCTCATCAGAATTCATGCCGCAAATCTGTGTTTGCTGAAAAAGCAAAGCCACGCCATCTCCATTGACACCAGTACTCTCTTCTTCAGTTTCTCTCGATGACACCTGCATAATGGAGGCTGTTTCTTTGCGACTTAAAGGTTCTTTGCTGTCAACAACAAAAACACGTTTGTTTTCACGTTGACTAGTTTCTTGCAGATTCTTTACAGTGAAACCTTTTCCCTCCCAGTGACTTTCAGTACTAACTTCACTATCTCGCGGTTTTATAAATGTAAGTTTTTCTTTATCAGGAGAAACTTCGGTAGGAATGACTTTGGATAAATTGCTTTCATCTACATTAACTGATAAAAAGTTATTAAATGTTTCATTGTACACGCTTTCTTGGAATAAAGGCCTGTTTTCTCCATGAAACTGTTCTTCGACAACTTTGCCCACTTCCTTGGCTTGTGGCAGTGGATAATGGTAACCTTGAAGCCTTGTCGTGTCAGAATCCTTTGTGCCTTGCTCTGAACTCAAGAGGCTTCGAACTTCTGCAGATCTTGCCAGGTCCAAGGTGCTGTAATTGTGGGATGTTTGCATCATTGGATCTGCTCCATTGTCTAAAAGAAACTTGACAACCTGTGAACGGAAAATTGAACATCAACTACATAAGTTGTTTCATGCTGAAGTTACCTTTCCAAATTGCCAATCCCCAAGCACGGGTTTCAGTAAGCACCGACGGCCGACGAAACACGTCAGCTACTTTGCTGATAGAAGTCGGTTACTTTTTGGAAAGAAGAAGCAACTAGTTTGAATAACGTAAACAAAAAATTAACCATAACATCTGAATGAAAACGTAGTTATGACGTGTTTTCATAAAGGCCCAGTGGTTTTACGTCATGCTTTAGCCATGTGAACGCTATATTTCAGTCAATTTTTCATAAGTTTCTTTATAGGTTTACGCAGAATTTGTTTACATGGAAAAGTATGCAATTTAGTTTCATTTGTTCATTGCTGGTAGGAATTGTCCGAATTGATTGTGTGACTGATAAATCGAAAGTTGCACGAAAGCTACATTTTCTTCAATGAAAAAATTTAATGTACTCTCTTGTCCTCAATTTAGTCCCCAGAACGCCGAAAATCGCATTTTATGGCTTTGAAATTTCAAACTTTTCTGGGGAAGCACGCCCACCGACCCCCCTCCCCTCTCCTACAAAAAAGGGACTAACGGTCCCTTGTCGATACGGTCGGTTATTCTATTCAATTGAAACCTGCTGGCTACTTCAATTTTTATTGAAACCCCTGCTCATGCTGACAATCCAGTTAGGAATGGAGAGAAGTTACATTGCCAGCAGAGCCTGTAAAGATAACCTATTCACAATACATGTCTAAATATAAAAACCAAAGCATTTCAGAACAATTTAAAACGGAATTCAGAAAAATTTTTTCTTGCGGAAACTGGAATCGTGTTTTGGAATCCAGAATCCAAGTTCCATTTACAAAGACTGGAATCCAGTACCTGGAATCTGGAATCCATGGCATGGAATCCAGAATCCAAAACTGCATGTTTTGGATTCCTTTCATGGGGTGAAACAACAATGCACATTGTAAGCAAACCTGGGTATGATCATTGATGACAGCATCATGTAAAGGAGTGATGGCTTCATATCCTGGAATGCTAACATCAGCACCTGACCACACTAATTCCTGTACAATTCTGAGGTTACCATAGTTACAGGCTTCATGAAGAGGTGTCCACCCTTTGAAATAGTGAAAAAAATAAGAATAAAAAGGAAATAAAGTTGTGCTTATCTTTTCTTGTTTAAAAAAGTTACCACACTTATTTTTCAAGATAATGCTGGAATTAAGTTACTATACAGCACCAACAAAGTGTCTGAAGCACCAGTGTCTGAATAAACAAAATAATTAAAATAATGATAACGATAAAAGTAAAATAAATCTTTTAGAAGGAGGCCACCATATCTAAAGATGGCTTTCAGGAAGTCCTCTAAAGTATATGTTAACAACAAATACATTGTATCATAAGATAATTGAACTACTAAGTGCCCCGATAACAATAGGCATCCCGTGGTACAGCTACTTCAATAATTTGGCAAACTGCTTGTTGCTTGTTGTTGATATTGTTATTAGTAGTAGTAGTAGTAGTAGTAGTAGTAGTAGTAGTAGTAGTAATAATATTAGTTTTGTTATTATTGTCTATTTAATTTATTATTATTATTTTTTGCATAACCAACTCATGACATTTGAGGAAAAATTAATGTTGCTCAGAGGCTTGAGCAAAATTGGAAATGGTCAAAACAAAAACTACTTTCATTCTTAGTGTGTTCTCAAAAAGAAAACTATATCACCCCCAAACAATTGCCAGTCATTTTGTCTTTTCAAGGATCACATTGGGTTTTCAAGGACTACCGACCAGGAATGTAATTTCACAGATTGCACAAAAATGCACATTCCCAGCCCATTCTAACAGGACTTTAAGGCTTGAATTATTTGCTCCACCAACTTCTCTACACTTTTCAGTTCACTCGTCTCAAATTTATAGTTAACATTATAATTCTTGCAAAAACAAAAACAAAACACTTTATGTAAATCACCCTTAACTTCTTTGAGCTGTGATTTATACAATGTATTCTGTCTTGAACAACCACAAAGCATTAAAAAAAAAAACATTTTCCAGGCCACTAAACTGTACATTCAAAGTTAAAGAAAATTCAAGGACTTTTCAAGACTGTACGAACCCTGTTTTCATGGAGACATCCACCCTAATTTCCAAGGTCCTCTCACCATGGCTCGAAAAAAAGGCCCGTCCGGTAGTCTAGAACAAGTGCATTTTCTTACTGGGCAAGCATTTTTTAAAGCTTACTTGCTCAATGGGCAGAATACAGGCAAGTCATCCTCTAATAAAATCATCAACTTAGGGCACGTTCCTTTGGGATGATCCGGATTAAGAACAGCGATCTGAGATCACTCAGATCGTGGTAGATTAAATGAACCGATGAATCCACTCAGGACAAGGATTCATCGCTTCATTTGATCTATCATGATCCGGTGATCACAGATCGCTGATCCTGAAACAGATCATCCCAAAGGAATGCACCCTTACAATGTAGGCGGGCAAGAAGTAGGCCTGGGCATGCAAAATGTTAGAGCTTCTTGCCCAAAGGGCAAGGTGGAATTCAAGTTTTTTCTTCAAGCCCTAACTCTCCTACCCATCCCCTTTCTTGACCCAGGGGAAGAGTAGGAGAGAAGAGAGAGACAAGGTTAGGAGACGTCTTCTGTACATTTTTTTCTTACCAGCATTGTCTTTCGCATTGACAACAGCACCAGCTTTAATCAGGGCTACTACATCCTCCAAGTCGCCTTTTATGGCAGCAACATGCAATGACGTCTCGCCACGCTCATTCCTCTTCCTGATGCGAGCCTCAATCTGATTATCCTTGGCAATGTTTCTCTTCTTTGTTTTGCTGCTATTACTAGGCAAATCATCACAGTTGCTGGATTCAAAATCTTGCCTCACCTCTTTGGCTGTTACTTCAAGGAGATACTGTAATTGCTGACGTTCTGTGAGAGGATAGTTAGCCTTGGAGCCTGGTTCTCCTTGAGGTTGTACATTTGCAATCTTGGATGCATTGTACTTCTTGGCTATAAAGAAACAGTAAAACAGTACACAGTGAGTGTGGTGCTGTAAGACTGACGACCCTTTATCAGTCAGTATAATCAACTCTTTTTTTAGCATGTACGGTACCTTTACGGGAAAGACGTACACCCTGTTTAGTACCTTCCCTACCATTTTTTGGTCTTTTTACAACTATAACGTAACTCTTTATCAAACATACACCTCCCTAACATGGATGGTGTCCAGTATCAGAGAGTTAAGTTTGATGTACCCCACTCACCTACTTTGCATGCAACTTTGCTATAGCGTCTTGATATCAAATGGGCACGTTTGTGATTTGCTTATTATCCATACTTCATTTCCCTTCCCTTAACCATGAGTGTTTCACTATGGAAGGGGTAGCTACTTACCAGGGATATTGCCATAAATCCTATACAAAGCCCCTAACTGGGATTTTTTTTTTCAAGATAATTTGAGGGTGTTGCAGGGAAGGGTCTGGAAAAAAAGAAGGAAAAACCAGAGTGCAGTTGAGACACTCTAACCACTGTTTTGACTGAGGGCACGGGAATCATTGTGTGATCAAACAGGAACGTGAATAAGAATGTACAGAATAGATATAGGCCATTCAAAGGATGGCGTCATTTTACTACTACAACCAGAATCCTCCAGGGTATTGCTTTCTTGTGCAAATTAAGGCTTTTGTTACTTACACTTCACTGTGCTGGGACTACCAAATTTAAAGATGACAGGAAAAACGAAATGAATTACCGTAAAATTCCGAAAATAAGCCCCTCCAAATAAAAGCCCCCCAAACTCACAACGCAAAAAACCCTCCGTTAAATCACCCCTCCAAATATAAGCTCCCGAGGGGCCTTGTACTTGGAAATTGCCCTCAAATACAAAGTAAAACAAAGCAAAAACCATAAATTTCCTTGCAACTATAGGGCTAGCCTAATCGATTTTGAAACGCAAATTTCCCTCCATAGATAAGCCCCTCTGAATATAGGCCCCTCCAAAAATAAGTCCCTCAAAAAAAGCCTTTGAAAAATATAAGCCCCGGGGCTTCTTTTTAGAATTTTACGGTAATTCTTAGTAGTAAAAAAACGTCATCATGCAAATGGCCCATTGTGCCTTATTTTGATCAAGTTGCTGCGCATGAATTTGATCACTAAAGTATGGTACATGCTCCAAATGCTCCACTTGGAATGATAAAGTAATAGTTAAGTAAAAAAACCATAGAACATATCTGTCAGGAAAAACTCAATTCAGTTTGTAGTTGTTTTCAAACTCCTGTTTGCTCTAATTAAAGGACTTTGAAGTTCTGTTATTGAATTCGTTCTATTCTGCCTTCTTCTACTTTCTTGCTGCATCTTCAGTTCTTCATGAATTTTTTTTTATTATTGGGGGGGGGGCACTTAGCAAGATCTTACCTTTAAGTGGGGAGGGGTGGTATTGAATGAACATATAGTCTTTCTGGAATGTGAAAGAAAAAGTCGTAGGAGAGGTTGGGGAGGGAGGGGGGTGCACAATAAAAAAGAAACGGTGCAAACAAACCAACCAACATAAAAAATAAAAACAAAAGGTCAGGTTCCTCTATTCAACTTCAACTTAGGATCTCCACTTCAGAGATCTTCAAATCACATAGCCTATGGTATTATACAAAAAAAAGATTTAAACATTTTTTTGGAAGAAGTTAGAAGACAACTTGCCTTGACCTCATTGATTGGCCAAGTAACATGTATTTGTATTGCTGGAAAAACTAGTTGGGCAACAGGACACATATTTTTTCAAGTTCCGTATACCAGTCTTGGTCAGTGTGAAAAAAAATGGTCACTTTTACAGCTCGCCATTTGAACAAGCTGTACAGCTACAATCAGCAACAAGAGTAGTTGAGGCACTTTGCCTTAAAGGGCTTTTCTGATGTTTTACCAAAACTAAAAGGAGAAAATAAAGTTTTCCTTACCCCGTTCCTGCATGCAATGTTGTGCCGCTGTTCGAGCTACTTGTAGAAAACAACAAACACCCCAGCTTTGAAAGATGGGGAGATGGGAAGGGTGTGGATTGTTTTGTTCTCTTAAGTTAACCTATTTGACTGCAATGTTTCAACAATTTTGTTGCCGGTTGTGGCATGTGCTAGCCCAAGAGTTACTTAAAATAGCCCCAACAATTTTTTTTTTGGATGAGCAGGATTGATTACAGTTCTCGAACTGTACATGTGTAATTTTAATTCCCTAAATAACACCGCCTGCCTGTTGGGAATGTTGGAGACTGAATTCACTAGCCCAATAACAAAATCCACGCTGATGGTACCAATTTGCTAACACTCCCTTGAAAATGGCCTACTTTGACCAGTCTGAAATCTCTAAAACTGATATCAAACAAACATCAGTTTTAGAATTTCAAACCAATGCTTTCACTGCCTCACTGACAATATACTTCTGACAGTGTACAGTGTACAGTGCAAGTTCAACAAATCACCTACCCGCCCCCCCACCCCCTTGCTCAATAGCTCCCAAATGGCTAGCATACATGGGGTTTGTACCCTTTTCTGAACATAAATTCAAGGACTTTGCAAAGATTTTCAAGGGCACATTTCCCATTTTTGAAGGACTCCATTCAGTGCAAAAAAGAGCCCATGTCTTTGTTAGTTCAATCCACAACATGAGCAATTTTATCCTGAAGGTCTTGCTCCTTTTCCTTTGGGTTGGATAAAGTTAGCACCGAAATTCAAGGATTTTCCAGCAACAACTGCAATCGTCAAGGACTTTCAAGGTGCATGCAAACCCTGCATACAGCTGGATCTTACATTTTACATGCATGCGTGCATGACAATGAATCATGGAATACCTTTGTTTATCTGTAGACTCTGACCATTCTGAAGAAAGAGCTTTCGTTTTGATACAAGTTTTCCTGATTTCTTTTTCAAGGTAGGATCCTGAAAGAAACAAGTGCAGTAAATGATACTGAACCTCTGTTTGAAAAAGTTGCAACTAACTGCATGCATGCCAATTTTTTCAACCCTAACCATAATCTGCAATAATTTCGTTCATGCAATTTTTGGAGGATAAATTATTATTATTTACTACATAAGAAAGTTAACTGCATCTCAGCAACCCTTGCTTGCAAGACATGTTTGAAGAAGAATAGAAATTGGCCATATCTTTCTGGTTTGTTGCCATAACAAACGAAGAAATTTGACAAATAATCTAAGAAGCTGTACCCGAAAAAGACACAAAGAAAGCGACAAAATTTGGTTTGGAAGTTTTTACAACAACAACAACAACACTTTATTTCACCCCATAATATACAAGAAATAAAAATTTATAACAATAGTACAGACGATGATAGGGGTGCTGCCTGCCCGAAATAACCTAAGAGTTAAAAATGCCAGGCAGCCAGTTAAAAGAAAAGATGTTTAAATGTTTAGGTCAGGGACACAAGAACAAAGAAAACTCAAGAGCTTTGTCTGTTTAACCGAAACCGTATAACCTGAACTTATTGATGACGACGCTGAGAAAGTTTTTTTGCTTAGAAATGCAAATTTAGTCTTGCGTTACTTTATTTAGCTAACACGTTCATAAATCAGCTGAAAACAAAGTTAAATGGGTTTTTGTACAGAAAGGTTTCAAATACAGGAAAAATATTAATTTTGCAAATCTTTTTGAGCAAATTAATGTCTCCACTACATCTAAAAAAAACGCCTTCAAAAAAGTTTTATTTGTTGGCAAGACAGCATGGCAGCAGTAAGTTCAGTCATTTTGCACGCAAAATTGTAATGGTTCACAGCAAGATCATTTTTGAGCTCAATAAACTCACTGTTTTAGTATTACACTAAAACAATAAATTCACCTTAGTGTCGGTGGCTAGTGCTAGAAGTGGATATTTATTATTATCATTATTATTATTATCATTATTATTATTATTATTATTATTATTATTATCTATTATTATTATTATTATAATTATTAGTATTATTTCGGTTTATTTTATTTCCACTTCTGACCCAACTTACTATTTCAGGATGATGGTAAAAGAAAAAATAAACGAAAGTTTAAATAAGGGATGAAGTTAAACCAGATGCTCCTGGCGTACAAACAAAAGATAGATGCAGTGGTCCCAAATTTTCAACAATATATGCATATATTTTTTGACCTCCGCAGCAACGGTTCGAAGAGTCATGCATGTAAATGAACATCCGCCACGCTCATTAAACTCATTATTTATGAAGTTTAACACATTCTAATTATTCTTACTTTATACGGAGTTTCAGGATCTCTTTCAGTTTCTATTGATTCTAACGGAGTGATCTGTAACGGCAGGTTTCCTGTCTCTGAAAACACTGTCTGGTTGGGTGTCTTCGGAGAGATACCGCAGTCTGCCTTGGTCATGAAGCTAGACCCGGGGTCTGCCATAAAGTCAGATGAACCTCAAATAGCTAAGAAAAATCAAGAGTCATTTCACTATTAAAGCTATACACGAAACAGATGCAAGTAATAAGCGGAGTAGCTCTATATCGACGTGAAAAATTTGCATACCCGGCCATGGAAAACATGCATACAATAAAAGCTGTTCTTTTGATTCCTAGTTGCCGATCACCCGTTCGAGAATGAACTGACGCGGGCCCGGAAATTATGCCGAGCGTAGCATAAACATCCCAGAATCACCGGACAGAATCACCGGACAGAATCACCAGACAGTCATGAGTTTGAAACGCCTTATCCTGAAAAGTTTACAAGTGTTGAAGTCAAGTGTATTATTATGCTCAAAAGCGAGCCAGTAAACAAGCTAGAGCCCGTGTATGAAACCGAAACTGCAGATTACCCAAGCTAAGCCAACAATGACAGTTACGTTTAGACACGAATAAGATCCAAAACGTTATATTGGTTGAGAAAGTCGATCTGGAAGCACTGCTCTTACCGAAGTTCTTGGGAATTTACCTTGCTTTTCTTTGATTTCTCTGTGTTTCAGCTGGATCTTTGCGAGAAGTTGATGATTGATCGAAGAAAGCGAAGTGTTCTTTGTTCGCATTCAAGATTGTGATTCCCGCCAAAATGTTACATCCGGGAGACTTTCTTTATGATACTGCTGACCAGTAGCGTAACGTAAGTAAGCAATAAGTAAATGAAAAAAATAAATACCGCTGTGTCACACTAGTTAGTCATAAAAAACTGTCACAATTTGTAATATGCGTTAATCGCACTTTGTAATAAACTAAGATACCGCAATTTCTAAAGTTGTAATAATTTCATCATACTTTGAAGTAACTGCTTTATTTAATGGTCTCTTACTAACTAGGAGTTTCGCTTTTATGACTTCAATCTCCGGCCGTTGTGGACCATGAAACTTGCTGCGACATGTCGGCTAGTCTGTATTTTCTTTTTCATTGTTTTTATATACCTCCCGGGGGTTCCCCCGGGTATATACCATACATTGAAAATTATCATTTCTGCCCGTTGTTTAATTGTTGCTGCCAGTTAGAGACAATCAAATATCTTTTGAAGGAGAATACAAGAAAAGAAAAGGAAAAAGTTTTCACATAAAAAAAATTTCTTGCACACGTGCAAGCCATTTACTCCTTGGTAATCGGCTCCTGGCAGGGTAGGCCGGAATCTACAAAAAGGCCATTCGTCTGAGTTCTAAAACTCTCACTTTCAAATCGAGGCTTCAAGCAAAACCTGCTTTTTTTTTTTTTTTTTTTTTCTGTGAAAATGAGTAAGTATTTCACCACTCGGAAATGGCCTGACGGCTTCAACAAGGAACCCATGACCACACAGCCTTGTCCACAGAGCATTTGAAAGACTTTCACGAATATCAGGAAACATCCAGACCCCTTTCCATCACTTTGTACAGTATTAAACAAAATTAATATTCCAGTGTCTTATGGACGAATTCGAATGGATCAGAGCTATTGAATGAAATAAATAGTTTAGTTTAGTAGTTTTTTTTAATCCATCTGGAGAAAAAGAATTATTAAATTCCCAATTATATGTCACAAATCATTAATATCATTAATTACTTCGCACGTACTGTCTAGATCTAGTATCACTTTATAAGTGACGTCACAAACATTAAGTGACAAAATATCCTGAGGCATCTTTTGTCCGATCATATCACTTCGAATATTCCATCAACGCGCACGTGAAAAGTTCCTAATCGGCAGTTTTATCTTCAAAAAATCATGGCTTCGGTTGATAAAGCGGCGATGGAGAAAGCTTATCTCGAAGTGAGAGACGACAAAGTGGATACTAACTGGTAAGTTGAAGGTTTTGTCCATTTTAATACGAATGTTACCGAACGCCGGCGAAAAGAACTAATGATCAACCGGCTTCTTGCATAATGGGGAGGTTACCGCCTCCTTCAAGGATCATCACAAAGCCAGCGACAGTAATCTCGAATATTGCCATTTATTTCTTCAATGCGAATGCCTAATAGGAACTTGCATATTCTTAATTACTTATAGAAAGAAATGAAGTAAAATATTTGGCAATGATGGGTTGTTCTCAGTACGCCAGGAATTATAATCTGACGCCGCCGTTTGAAAATGTTAAATAGCCTCAAAGGAAATTGCAACGATTGCGGAAATAATTAAATTGGGTGTATTGGCTAGTGAAGGATATTCGAAAAAATATTTGACATTGGCGATGTACGAGTATTTTACCTTGGTTTTTCCTTTACAAACCTGAACTTTTTATCGGGGTTGAAATGTAATACAAAGGTAAACGCGCTTTTAACAGCTGAGTTATTTATTTAAAGGGTCATTGTTTATTTTCAACAACAAAGATCTTTAAAGGCGTCTCAAATTTTCAAAATCTTGGGTCAACTGGTCAATCCCTTTTACGTTATTTCCGTTCCAGAAATATCCTAGAATAAGCAATGAGATTCATCAATGAAACTTTTCAAATGCAATATTATCGCGAAAGGGATTATTTATTGCGGAGTACGGATAATAATTAAACCAAGAATGTTATGGGAGAAGGCCTATAGATACCAAAAAGTTTAAACGGGGTGGAGAAGGGAAGATTGTGCGAAAATAGAAACATACACGGTGAGCAGCCAAAAAACTGTTTCCTTCACCTTCCAAATTATAGTTTCGGGAAGTCTTTGAATAGTGCGCAATAAATTGGAAAACTTTGAATTCTAGAATGCCTCATCTAATGGCTCCTAATGCAGCAGGACGGGACTCAGGTAAAACAGTGACAGGGAGAAGCCCCCAAATCAGAGTGAAAGGCCAAGGCCACTTGACGTGAACCTCAGTAGCTCCTCACCTCCCCTGCTGGGCCCTAATGGTCCGCTCCCAGTACCGCGCGGAGAGCAATGAGACATGGCTTGGAAAGCGGAAACAGTAGCCTGCGAACACAGACGTATTTCCGGTGGTCGTTTCTCCCGGAAATACGTCTGTGTTTGCAAGCCAGGAAAGGGTGGCGTTGGACGCGTTGGCCTGGTTTGCGACACTGACTGCCGGCCATCGTTATTTCCGAGTTCCAAAAAATCTCACTTTCGAGACGAGTATAAGTGCGAAACCTTTGTTGTGAAAATGAGTTTTTTTGCATCATAATTAAAAATCATTTTCATATCAATGGCTTCGCACTTTGCCTCGCTTTGAAAGTGAGATTTTTTTGAACTCGGAAATGGCCTATTGTCTTGTCTCTCAACCCTTGCGTGATGACTATGACTATTATGGTAGGCCAAAAAATGGGTCTCAAATGTCGCACAGCTTAGAGAATATTTTTGTCACGTTTTCGTTATTCTCAGTAAATTTCTTAACCTTAACATACACGTCGCAATTTCACCACGCAGAATTTGTTCTGCCCTTGCTAGATCTCTACCAGTACGTATGTTTTGTTCCTTATAGATCACTAAATCACTATAAACCACGCGGGCGCGCTTGCGTATTTCTCGTTCCAGCCTCCCCCAACTGTAGGTGTCAATTAAAAGGGATTGTGACTGTATTTCTTTGTTTTGTTCCGCTAGGGCTGTTTTTAAGTACGAACACAACACGATCGTTTTCGAAGCATCAGGGACAGATTATGAGGAATTTTTGTCAAAATTTGGAGGTTTGTATATTTTATAGCCTCAGATATTTACCGTATTTATTTAATAAGCATTACTTTTCGTCGTTCCTTGCACTGTTAAAAACGTGTGACACTAGAACTATCCCCCAAGACAACTTCTACTAGCGTTAATATAGGCTGCGTATCAAGCGTTTCCGCGTTTTCGGAGCAACGAACGAGGAACGAGAGTCAAAGACTTCGCGAAAAACGGAGCGAGTTAAAGAGCGGGGAGGGGCTCTCGTTCCATTTTTCGCGCGGCCAAAACCGAAAATCCCGTTCTTCGTCGTTCCTCGGTCTTTCTTTGTTCCGAAACCACACGGAAACGCTTGCTACACATGCAGGCTAGCGTTAGTAGACCTTTCCCGCATTTCTATAAACAAAGCACCAACTCGAGGCTTGGACTGACAACACAGTGATTTGTCTGCCCGAACCTCGATCTCATTTCTTTGTGTTTTCTCAGTCTGGTGTAACGCAGGAAAGTCTTGTAGCCTACATGACAGACGTTTGAAACTAGGGGAAGAGAAAAAGAAGGAATTAATTCGGAACCCCCATCCTCCTGTGCGCCCCATTTCCCCTCCCTTTTTAGGGATGCCTTCCACAAAACTCACGTTTTATAACTGCTAAAGGCTTTGTTCATAGTTGAGGTGCACTTAAGTTCAGTTACAGACTAGTTCACAGACCCTCCCTTCAAAATAATTTCCAAAAAATAATACGAATATATGGTAACGGAATAAAGAAAATCCAGCTGGCTGGAAGCAACGAGCTGGCTATTTACAAGCATGACGGAGGATTAAACTAAGGCTGATCGATGAATAAATCCAGCCAGTGGTCAGAGCGGAACTCAAACCCACTAATTCGCGCCGAATTGCGATCGAGTCCGACTTGTTGACCACTCGGACACGCTGCCTCCTTACCTAGGACCTTACGATCCGACGACGGCGACCTCCATGAAAACATCGTTGAAAAATCCTTTAACTTTTTGTCGATTATTCTAAGTCGCCCAGATACTGAAAAGAAGGGAATTTATGTTGGAGCTGAAGAGAGGGGACCGCCCCCGAGTTCAGACGGAGATGCTAGAATTTATGGCCTTGCCGTTCCCGTTCTCAAGTGAACGTAAAATTTGGCCATGTCTCGTCGTAGTTGTGCAGGGATGGTAAAGAAATGTACAAAAAAGCCTGATACACGTGCAAAGTTGTTGTTTCGCTCATTAAACCTGTTGCTTTTTTGATGTTCCCGTTGCCGTCGCCGTCGTAGTTTCGTTAGGTCCATAGTACAGGGGCGGATCTAGGGGGAGGGTGCAGGGGGTGCGCACCCCACCCCCCTCCCCCCCCCCCACCCTGAGATGACCTGCGGTTTTCTAATACAACTGGTATTCTGCGGGAAAAAAAAAGTGGTTTATTGGTGTTGAATTTGAGCAAGAGACGAGTGCACCCCCTCCTAAAAAAAATCCTGGATCCGCCCCTGTAGTAACGTTTACTATACGAAGACGAAGACTGTTTCGCAGACGGACTTAACCAGTAGTTTGGTACCGTCTGTGGCGCAGGCTGGATTTGTAAGGCGAATTTTCATTCTAACTAATCTTATTACGCAGAGGGTGAACGAGCCTACGGTTATGTCAGGATTGAGACTGGTGACGAGTTAAGCAAGCGAGCAAAGTTTGCTCTCATAACATGGGTCAGTGAAACTGTTCCTCCGTTAAAGAAGGCCAAAGTCAGTACAGACAAAGCTTCTGTCAAGCAAACTATCCAGGTAATGAACTTGTTTTGTTTTTGGAGTTCTCTTGTTATCATCACGTTCTTGGGTTCTCACGTTCTCGCTTCCTCACGTTCTGGCGTGTCAAATCCCCCACCCCCCACCATCCTCTTCTCTTTTTCAACGTCGCGCAGGTTATTTATTCCCCTTTTTTTGGATATGTTGTTTATAGCAATCATGTTTCGGTTATCTCCTGGCTTTTTTGTGCATTTCTTACCTGTAAACTCCCCCTTAAGTAATGTCATAAAACCTAGTCTACAATGTCATCCGAGTCTTCACCCCAACCCCTAGCGGGCGTGAAGCAAAGAGACGGATCTTATAGGAGAATTGCTCTCGAGGGTCGATATTGACTTTAAGCCTGTTCCGCACTGGTGACGCGATCATAAGTGTGAGGATAAGGAGCTTGTGCGCTAGTGAGGACACCCTTGACAAACAAATAAGCATAAGAATATCAAAGCCTTGCGTTCTTGTTATGTTAATGTCAAGGTCGCCCTCAAATACGCATATGCTTACTATGCTCGCGTTATTCTAGCCTGAAAAAACAGCCGACATTTCGCGACGCCACCACAGGTTTCTCCTAAAATGATGTCTGAGAAACGAGAGCAGAAAGTCCATACCTGATGATGCGTCACTACCCAGATCTAGGTAATGCTTATTGTTGGTCGTGCCGCGCGGGAAATTTGCTTCAGCCAATCAGAAGCACTGTCCAAATCTGGGTAGTGACGCGTCAGCAGTATGGAATTTCTGCGCTCGTCTTGTCAGACGTCATTTCGCGGGTGTCGAGAAATGTCGGGTGTTTTCTTAGGTTAGCGGCATTCTTACGGCTTACGGTTATGCTTGTGTCTGCGACGTTAGTGAGGAGCTACAAGCGTAATCCCCGGGGGAGGATATTTGACCAATATTTGGGTATAGCTAACCCTTACCCTGTTCAGAACAAAAAAAATTCTAAAATACACAGTACCCTGTTTATGACAACACCCTCAAATTTATTACCTTGTTTAGGGCAAAGGACAAAATGGGTGCCGTCTTATTTCAAAGCCATTCATTGGCAATTCCAATAGATCAAATTCACGTTATAGTCAGCGGTTTTGTATACTTGGAGTACAAACAAATTTCATCCTCGCTTATAGTGAGGACAGACTCTATCTAATCATATACGGTACCCTGATTAGGACAAACTCGCCCGAAATTTATACCCTGTTTAGGACAGAGAGGTCAAAAACCATACCCTGTCCAGCGGCACATCCCCGTATAGGCCATATAAGGCAGTCCCCCCCAGGGGCTTAATGTTACTCTTCGCGAGAACCTAGTTTAGAGGCCTGAGCTCCCACAAGTCCCCTGTAGCTCTGTGGTAGAGCATCTGGACTGGTTACCATAGGCTCATAAGTTCGGCTCCTGTTGAAAGTAATCGGATATTTTCTTCCGAACCGTGTGTGTCATAGACTGAAAAAAAAAAATCTTTCTCATGTATTCACCAGGCTTGAAGTTCACCATCACATTTTGTATCAATAGTGAGTTGGAAAACTACAACACTCAAAAACTAACGAAATAATGTCCCGACTTTCGGCGACATCATGACACCATTTTTAAGGAATGGAAATAGATGCGCGTTCAAAACAAAGACCGCCTTTGAACGTGCAAACTGATTCAATCCCTGCTAAAAGTCGATAAAGTCTTTGTGTAAATCTGCTCTTCCATACAAATTTTAGAGTACTTTAACTCCTTTTTGCCGGAACTCGTATTTATTTCCATTCTTTGATGATCGCGTCACGATGTCGCCGAAACGTCGGGACATTCTTTCGTTAGATTTTTAATGCTCAGACATTTTCTATCGAAGGCTTAATTGTTATACTTTCTGACTTGATTGCAGAACTTTGCGGCGGAAATTTTCACTAGTCACAAGGAGGAACTCCAGTTTGATCATGTAAAACAGATTCTCGTAAAAGCTGGTGGAGCAAACTATGGCACCGGAAAATAAATTATAAATTCACTCTCGATTTTACTGAAATTATCATTTTTGCTTCTTCTTCTGTCCCTAATGAATTCGCCCTTCAGTAATTACAAACCATCAACAGTCGATCGCGTGCTGCGATTGAAAAATTACCAAAAGCACTTCACTAACTTTTATATTTCAAGAGTCATAATTAAAACAAAGAAATTCATCAAACCAGGTTTCATGACTAGCCTAGAAATGTCTGGAAGTTCAATTATATCGACGAATTTGATGCGCGAAAGAAACTGAATCCAAGCACAGATTTATCTCTTACTAGTTTCGATACTTGAATTTGAAAAAATCATTAATTCAGTCGACATTGCGCCTGCTTTACGGCTGTGTTAGACCTGTATTCCTGTGTCTCTAATATGTCTTTGTGATTGAGAAGGAATAAACTATGGTAAAATATCAAAGTCTGATGTTTTGATAATCCATAACAATTTACTATTTTGCAGCGTTCGACATGTTCGAAGTGAATACTTAACGGTAACTTTGTACCGAGTCTTAGAAAACGGGTAAAATTACATTGTTTCGACCTTGCTTAAGTAAATAAAACGACCAGAAATAGAAGTTATCGAAGAGTGAATACTTTTAAAAACTCTAGGACTATCTTTCAGTTAAATGTGGAGGGGCAAAAACGAAGTCGTTCAAGACAAGTCAATCATCCACAAGCTTTAAAATTGTAGAGTACAGGAAGATTAGTGCTAGTCTCTAATCTTTAATGGTTTTCAGCAATAGATCACATAGATTAGGTCCAGACGTCCGATAATAGAATGAAAACTTTCAATTTTTGCGATATTGACGCTCAAAATGAAAGCGAAGGCTCTAGTATGGACGTCAGCTTTTGACGAGTTTTTGCTCTCGTGAAACAGAGGTTTTCGAAATGCATTGGTATGGACAGGGCCATAAGCAATTTTCGCGCGCGAGTTAGCGAGTTACGCAAAGGAAAAAACGTTCACGCGGCTGAGTCGTTATCTGAATTTCTGAAAAGGTCAAATATGAAGGGTAATTCCTCTTCCTGGTTGAAGTTTGTACTCCTCCGGGAACCCTGGATATAAAAAAAATCCAAGGAGCATTGGCTGGCCGGCCTCGTGCAGAAGGTGTAAGCTAGCTCTCTCCTTTGATTTCACATCCACGACAAATAAAATATGGCCCTTTAGTAAGGCGATAATCTTAATTCGAGAAAATGGTTAGCTAGCCTTAGAAAATCAGCCAACATCTCTCTACGCCATTACCGGTTTCCACGCGAAATGACTTTCAACGAGCTCAGAAATTGCATACTGATGATGTATCGCTACCCAGATCTGGCTAGTGCTACTGATTGGTCGTGTTACTTGGGAAATTTACTTCAACCAATCAGAAACACTCGCCAGATCTGGGCAGTGATGTCATCAGTATGGAATTTCTGAGCTCGTTCATCAGACGTCATTTCGCAGGAAAACCAGTGGTGGCCTCGCAAAATGATGGCTGTTTTCTCAGGCTGCTAGCGAGCATGATCGTGGTTGTAATTCTTACCAACACAATGGCCTTTGCTCCCATTTTTCATCTTTTACTCTTTACTGGTGTCCATTTGTTTTTGTCCTCCTTTTGACTTAACACTTCCGCCATTATAATTTACGCACGTCCCATGAATCCAAGAATGACAAGTCATACAATGAATCTCCCCAGGTTTGAACGCTTGCGTTATCAAGTTATTTAATTTACCGCCAAAATATGAAGGATAAAACCTATCTTGCTCCTAAACATCATTTTAAGAAAGAAATTGGGTGCAAGAACACGAAGCGTTGAATACGTATCTCTTTTTGTGGTTAGTAAAGACACTCCATCCACTTAGATCTACCCCGGGTCCCAGAGACTGTTTTTTTTTTCCATGCCTGGTGTCCGGTTTTCGTCAAGTCTTTATACATTCGCGCAGCTTTGGCTTTCGGCCGAAGATCTGTCAGCGGCCGACCGATGTATCCCGCCGCACGCGACAAAAAACGCCTGGTACCTAGGGTAACTTTGATCCGCTTTTCCCTGGCTGTCAGTTAATTACATACCCGACTCCGCTGTCAAGAGATCCATTGTGCTGATCGACCAGAATGGCAACAAACTTCGCCATAATTCCAAGCATGAACACAGTCACTAGAAAATGATTTATTCTAACAAAGGCAAGGCCCACGAGTGAATTTTGAGATACAAAACCATCAGGAACAGGCTGGTGAGCCCGCGGGCAATCAGCTCCACCCCTGCCCAGCTGTAGCTGTGATAACCGACTGACCAGAATTCCACGAGACCTGCTTTGTTCATCAAACTTGTAAAAGCCACAGCGCCCAAACAGCAAACCTTATAGCAAGCAAACGAAACCGACAAAACTACGCTATTTTTGTTAACTGGCTTAAACTGTGTAAATTAGAATTTTCCTGAAATATATGTGCCCATTCTGTCGACAAACCTATTATAGGTAAGTAGCCACCTGGGTTATTCTAAGAAGCTCTGTAGAAGGAACTAACATAGAGATTCATTATGAACTTTGCCTTCTCCCCCCCCCCCCCCCCCTTTTTCTACCCTGGCCGTAACAAATGAACAACCTCTACGTCACATTACGGCATCTAGATTCTTTAAGCAGCATACCGCATTCTCCCCCTCCCTCACCCCCTCCTCCCCCCAATGCCCGTTTTGCCTTACATTCTTTCTACTCTAAGGAGAAAAAGAGAGAGCGAGGAGGAAGAAAGAGAAAGTAAACGAGAAGAGAAAAAAAAGGAATGGTTGCACTTTTAATTTTTATAACAGCTTATAATGGCTACTTTGGCCGAAAAAAACTGTTGGACGCGAAAGGTCCATTTGGTAGTAACGTTTTCAAAAATCCGGCTAGATACATACGGTTGTCATTTACAATATTATCAGGTAAAGACACTAAAATAATTATTAAAAAGGTAAATCTTTATTGAGAGTCTCCAATGGGATCAACAGCAATGCAATTACACTAATTACGGAAAGGCATGAGAGCGGGCTATTCTTTATTTTTGAAACCAATTACAATACATACGTTTTGACAAGATCAATTGAAGAAATATGTATAATAAAAATAGTAAAAAAACAAATGTACCGGTATCCAAAGAAGCTAATGAAGGTGTAAAGCTTCAAAACTAACAAAACAAACAAACTCTAGCCTGCGTAGCTTGCGGTTTTGTTTGTCGAGAGCGCAAACTTGAAGCGGCGAAGCCATGAAGAGAATGTGTTGGAAACAAACAAGCCGCCATTAGTGTGTAGGCTAAAATGTGTTTAGACTCACTTAAGTCACTAGTTAAACTAATTGCTATACAGGCTGTGCAAAAAAGGAAAAGGCTAAGAACGACGTAACTGATGGGTACTAAATAGAATTCTCATCTTCAGGGAAAGATTTTCTTTCATTTACGACAGAAGAGATTGATTAACTCATGAATAAAACGCAGATGGCATCGCATTGAACGGACGGTACACCCTTTGATGTTCCTCCTGATAAGCAGATCAGGTTTCGTACAGGCTGATTAACTATAAAGAGGTTACTAAAATGGCAATAGATTGTTCAGTGTTGATAAGAATACACATCAAAAAGGTTAAGAGTAAATGGAGCAATTTAGGTTTCTGGGTAACTGACCACCTACCCCTCCACTAAGTCAACATTAACGCTTGCTTCTCATTTAGGGCAAAATTGTGACTTAGGGGAGGGGTAGGTTATCAGTTACCCAGATATTGTAACTCAGTTGATCCGAGTTTAAAATAAGGAAGATGTTGAGGACTTCGAGTTGAATAATCACGTGATCAAAGGTTTGAAAGGTTTTCGGATAGGGGTATTCCGATTTCACGTTTGAGCTGTGGTTATCAAAACAGAGTTTAAGCAGGCGGTGTTAAATAAAACATTATTAGCATTTGCTCAACCAACCCATGTTATCTTAACGATGTTCTCTTTTTGTTACCAGCGTCGAGAGTGAAGTTGGGCGAAAAAATCACTCATAAGCCATTTTATAGGCTCGCTGACTGTTTCCAACCGCTAGGTTTCGTTAGCAAGAAATGGACAGTCATTCAAAACGTGTTTCGACGTGTTCAAGGCCCTGTCCACACAAATGCGTTTTCAAAAGAATGCGTTTTCATTGTCATCGAAAACGCATCGACTGATTCGCTTCTACACCACCTTTTTGATGCGTTTACGACTGTCCACACCAAAACTTTCGAAAACAATAGAACTGTGCGGTGTGACGTAAGTTGAACTCTATGCACATGCTCCAAACAAGCGCGCCTGTGATATTTTCGGTCATCATTTTTCTTTTGATGCGTTTTCGACCGTTCACACTAATATAATATGTACACGTTTTCGTTTTGATCACTTTCAAGAGCGTTTTCAAATCAATGCGTTTTCGATGAAAACGCTCATGGGCATTAGTGCGGACGGAAGGCCTAAACGCATTGAAATGTTCGCTTTTTCAAACGAAAACGCATTAGTGTAAACGAGGCCTAAGATATACCAGAAAACGTCTTAATTACACCCGCCATTTATCAGTCAGTTACTTGTGATTCTTAGACAAATGGTCACATGATAGTATCACGATGTTCACTGTAAAGTTGATCATCTTTAAACTCTGGACGACTAGTTAACAGAGGGCTTGTTTCCTGATTTTTGTGCGACACCCTAATGAAACCAAATCTGGTCTGCACGAAGAGAAAGTGTAAGCACACGTGAATGAGAAACCCAAGGAGCATTGGCAGGCCGGCTTCGTGCAGTATCTGCAAGCTTTCTTCCTTGATTTCACAGCTACGACAAAATAAAATGGCAGTATTATTGTACGGTAATAAATACTTAGTTTTCTTGGATCATTATACGTTTCTGGGAAACTGCCCACCTACCCCTCCCCTAAGCCGACATTTTGCCCTGAGGGAGAGGTAAGTGTCAATGTTAGCTTAGGGGAGGGGTAGGTGGGCAGTTTCCCAGAAAAGTATAACGATCCTTTTTCCTTTTTCTCCACAGGGTTAGCGTACCTTAGTTGTTAAAAAGGTGGTTAACAAATCAACCACAATTTTCCATGGTCTACACTTTGTAGACCATAGCTTTCAACCAATCAGCGCGCGAGGATTCGTTCAGTTATTGTAAAAATAGCGCTGTCCACAGGACAAATCACTATCCAGCGGATAATTATTAGGAAAACCAATTAACTGCACTGTAATTTTCAGGGAGTTATAATAACTCCTCTAGTGGGGCTAATTTAACTCCTTACAGTGGAGTTATTTTTCGTGGAGTTATTTTAACTCCAAAAAGGAGTTTAAAGAACTCTTTTTCAGGAGTAAAAGTGACCCCAGATATTGAGGAGTTAAAATAACCCCAAAAAAGGAGTTATCCTGTACCTAAAATTTTTACTCCACTTTCAGAGTTAAATTAACTCCAAAAAGAGTAAAAACAACCCCTGTAAGGAGTACAAGTAACCCCATTTCGGAGTAATTTTAACTCCAAGACTGGGAGTAAAAATAATTCTTTTTCAAGAGTAAAAATGACCCCAAATTCGGAGTTAAATTAGGAGTTAAAATAACCCCAAAAAAGGGGTTATCCTGTACCTAAAATTTTTACTCCATTTTTGGAGTTATAATAACTCCCTAAAAATTACGGTGTGGATAGAGATTTATCCACTACTAGTGGATATCGTTGTTCTCCTTTCGAACAACCGGGGCCTTCGATTCGATTCGAGTCGATTCGGCGCTTTCCAAGGGAAACTGCCCACCTACCCCTCCCCTAAGGCAACATTTTGCCCCAAGTGAGAAGTAAGTGTCAATGTTAGCTTAGGGAATGGGGTAGGTGGGCAATTTCCCAGAAAAGTATAATGATCTGAACCATCTCCTTTGTGCATAATATTTAGGATTTGACTGATGTGGATGGTTAGTTTTTATTAAAAGTGAAATTCTCATTACGATGGGAATCGAATGGGTTGGTCGGTCAGTACTGACAAATGAAAAGTGCCCTTTTTAGCTTAGTTTCTATTATGTGGTTTGATTCCTTCGTTCCAGGTTAATTTATTAGCTAGTGAACTGCGTTAAATTTGCTGTGAATGTTGAAGCAATGATCGTCGATGCCTTAGACCGTAACCAATGTGTTGAATACCTTTTTCATTCATTTTGAAGACATTTAACCCCTCTTTCCCTATCGTAGTTGTATATATATCTATGGATAAAATCCTAGCACTTCCACAGGAGACTAGTTCTTTCCTCTCCAAATTGAAGAGGGGGTGGGTGGGAGGGACACAGAGGGTCCAAATCCCCGCCTCTTCCTTAGCCCATTTTCGATTGCAAATATAAAGCATTGATGGGTGATTTTCCGTATTGTTCTATTTCCTGCCCTCTTAGAACTCCCACCTGTTATACGGTCCTCTTTCCCCCTTTTCCTCCGGGCTCCCACCCTTTGTCCTTTCCCCACTTTGGATAACGCTTGAAACGTTCTCGTTAGTTCACGCACCTTATTTTCAAATCGAGAGGTCCAATGTACTCATCAACCAAAGAGGAAGCGAAAGCGGCCATAATTCCAAGCATCAACACCGGCACTAGAAAATGATTTATTCTCACATCAGGGTTTCTCAAAGGCAAGGCCCGCGCGTGAACTTTGAGATACAAAACCATCAGGAACAGTGTGGTGAGCCCGCGGGCAGCCAGCTCTACCCCTGCCCAGAGGTAGTTGTGATAACCGACTGACCAGAATTCCGCGAGAGCTGCTTTGATCATCAAACTTGTAAAAGCCACGGCCCCCAAACAGCAAACCTACTTGGAAAATTAAACAATTAGACAAACAAATAAACCAGGGAGGGAAACTTGTTTAAGTATGAAACAAAACTAAATGCAAGGCTGGTACTGCGGCAAAGGGCTGATTTATTATAGGTCAATATTTCGGCTGACAACAGCCTTCCTCAAGGCCAGAGCGACCGAGAGAAAATATCTTGAATTTAAATTTAAAATTTACATAAGTGGTTAATAATTAACTACAATTATAAATACTACATAGAATAATATACAGGTAAATGATTATAGAATAAAAAAAAAGACGGTTCAGACCGTCTGGTGACAGGGTTTTGCCTCTATCTATGAGATACGCTTCTCTTGCCTTACGGCGTGAGATCCTGAAAGTGGGTTGTAATTCCAGCGTAATAAGTTCCATGTCTGCGAGTATGTTACACGCGAGTAAACTGAAATGAAACAAGTTTAGATATCTACAAGTAAATAAGTGGTCGCTCATAGAGATCTAAGAGCTACTCATCTCTTTGTAGCCTTAAATACTCAGTCAAGCTAAATCTATGGTAAAAACTGCTGTACTGATTTTTCTTCAACTCACCATAATTTTCACCCCTGCTGGATCTTGATCCCTCTTGTCAAAATCAAGGTTGTTCTTGAGTAAGAGAACCAATCCGCACCCAAGAATACAAAATGAGTTTAACACAGTAGCTACAGCCCGCGTGTAAACGCTAAGTTCCAGCTTTCGGACATAGTAAAGGCCGCACGTGAATGGTGCGAGAAGGCAGCAAATACCGACGATAAACCCGATATTCCTGTTTTGCCTGCGCGATGACGTCATAACCCTCCTTGTGAGGGATTGGTCATCAACGAGTTCTTCAGGATCGTCTGTTTCGTTTTTGATTTGAATGGAATGCTCAAGGAAAAGGAGCGTGCAGAGGAGACGGTAATCTATCAGCAACGCTTTGTATAATTCGTAGAGAACGTCAAACCAGTTTCCGTAAACCGATCGGGCATCATCTTTCAGAACCGTCTTGTTTAAGTTCACTTGGGCGTCTACCCATCGCATAAAGTTGAAAAACGCCAACACTTTGAAATAAAATTGCGCGTTCTCTTTGTAATAATCACGGACTCTTGAGTTCCTCAGCCAGGCGTACACAGCGACTTGAATTAATTTTTGAACGACATATTGCCCATCTTTTATCACATTAAGCATCCACACGTTTCTAAGGGATTGCGGGGTCTCGTCTCTCGAGGCATGGGCCGCTAACAGAATCAGCAGTTCCGTTGTAATAAGAGGCAAGGTGATGACTGTGACAAGAAGCCCCATGGAGGGCTGATGTTGCCCGAGGGTACGACGATTGGAAGAGCCAGTTGGTTTTACAAAGAATAATCCGGCACCAAACAGGATGAATACCACGCCGACAAGGAAAACGGCGACTAGGCGATGATATAGACTTATCGTTGAATCGTTGGATTTTGTGAAGACATCGATTGAGGTTATTATTAGCCCGACAAGAAAGAGAATGAACGCAGAATGCGAGGAGAAGAGTTTGACGAAGGGCTTAAAGCACACTCCAAGAGCACTCAATAGCAGCAAAATCAGGTAAAACAGCATTGAATACGACGCAGTGATGACTTGAGTAGCAAATGCCGTGGCGTTCAAATCTTTCAACACCAGGCTTTCGTTGCAAAGGCTATGGCTCGAAGGGTGAAAAGACATATATACTCTCATGTTTCATGAGCTCGTGTCCTTACCTACTGAGCCTTGACAATGCTTTCAGCAACCTTGAGTGACTTATTTCGTTAATTTCGAAACAACTTTGCGGTGTGCTCGTTTAAGCTAAATAAATGCAACTTTCGGTTTCTAACATTACATTTGCCACACTTAATCATGTATATGTATATGTTTATTCATCATGTGAAACGCTCAAAATAAACTATTACACTTCGTCAAATATAACTAAATAATCGATGAGTTTTTTGTT
>OZ037776.1:12886656-12966656 GCA_964035525.1 Porites cylindrica | reverse complement strand
ATCTTTTTACAGGTTTTCATTCCCGTAGCATGTTTCATTTCGGAAATACAGCAATTTGAACTTCCGAGTTTTTACAGTGCGTGACACCAAAACAGGAATGCTGTCTCGTTGAAAAAAAAGTATCTCCTCTTGATTTTCAGCAGTATAACCATTCCAAGTATTAGAATATATTTTTTTGCACACGTATGCTAGTTCTCGAGTGAAAAGAAGGAACTTTTATAGAAAAAGTGTACTCCAGATGTTTTTGTTGATTTTCGGCGGCCATATTGGTGTACCAAAACTGTGCCCCAATATGGCGTCTCCATACAAAGCTCTACAAAGGTGCGTGAAACGTTTCGGCAAATAACTCGGAGACTGTGGGCCACAAAGACCTGAGACTTGGACAAATTGTTTAAAAATTAGTCTTTTATAACATTTCAGTTTCTTGGCTTCTTCCACTGGACGGTTTCCAATTTATTTTTTTGTTGCGTGACAGTGAAAACGATCTATTAAGAACAACAACAGAAACAGTAGTTAGCGGTGACGCGCCCGACGGTGTTGCCGCGTCATGTTAACGAAAGTAGAGATTACGATCCAGTCATTGATCCTTTCACTCCAAATAGTGGCCAACGAACAAATTCAACAGTACCAAAAAAAAACATAACACAGATCCTCGATCTGCATAATTCTCCATAGCCGGTATGATACTTTATAAAATAATTGCTTAATGTATGATAAGAAACTGCAACGATTAGACCCACCAAACTCATCACGTGCTCCTTCAAGCACCTCCTTGGCTGTCTGAAGGTCCGCCCCTATTTCCGTTTCCATGGCAGCGGACACCATCACTAGCAACTCTCCAGCGTCTAGTCTGTTGTCATCATCTTCATCGATTGTTTTGAACATTTCCTTTACAAAAGCAGTATTGATATGTAACAACATATTAATTACCTCTACAAACGAGAACTTTAACTGTTAAGAATAAGAAGTAATCATATTGATTTTATTGTGTAAAAAGTATTGCCCAAGAGGTTTTATATGGAAGTTTGGCACACTAGTCACTAATTGGGAAGGAAAAAACAAACAAACAAACAAACAAAACAAAGAAGAAAGAAAGAAAAGAAAATTCCACTGAGTTTTTAATGGCCTCGCATTTCATATTTTCTACATCTATTTTTCCAGCCCATAATATTCTACTCTCTATTTTCGATATATCCATGTTATTTACAGTGTCTGAAAGAGTTTTTCAATAGATGAGATGGTATCAAAGTCAATCAACTACAAAACGTTTCTTCAGGGTGAAGGTTTTTTTTAACCATGTTCACGAAAAAATAAAAATAAACAATTATTATTATAATAATGCCTACCTTTTCACTGACTGTACGAGAAGAGAGATCTCCAATCTGTGGAGTTTCATTTTTATGTCTAATATACGACCGTCGTAAAAATAGAAACCTTTTTATGTCTACCACATGCACTTTACCTTGAAAATGACAATATGCTGCGATAAATTTTCCAGGTCTAAAGCTAAAGATGCATCTTCGGATTCAGTTCTGACAAACAATTAAAAAATAATGAATGAAAGAGAGATAAACCAATAGCCCTAGTTAATCATTTCACGCGGCAAGAAAAACTTCAAATTTCTTACTTAGTTCCAGAAATCTGATCATTGAGAGCACAAATGGCGGTAAATTCTCTTTTATCGACGGTGTGATCTTTGTTTAAGTCAAACACCTAAAAGTGAAAAAAAGAAAAGTACGAGAAAATTTAAACGCGAAACCTAACAAAGACTCGAAAGTTAGAATTACAGAAGCCTGTTCACAGACATTTATTTTGTTTTTCTCGAGGAAATTGTCAAGCGCGAGCGATGTGAGTGATAGACTGTTCGTTTAACGGTTGCTTATATAAGGGAGTCTAGCCCAACCCAGGTCAAAGAATGACTTGACATTTGTTTAAAACTTTGATTACATATAATTCTGAAAAGGACAAGGTTTAAGGTACTTTCTTCTTTTTTACCTGTACAAAATGTTTAATATCGTGTCTAGAAACAGAAGGCTGCATCCTTAGCTTGAGTTCTTCTAGAGTTACACTGCCATTTTTATCTTTATCCACTTCATCAAAAAGAAGGCCAAACACATGTCTCTGTTGATCGTTGATGATTCCGTAACGCGTATCCTGGAGGAAAATAAAATGCTCATTTAAGTTGGAATCTCACGCTAGCCCTACATAGCCTGCGCCAAAGACGAAACTAAACTCTGGTTACGTCCGTCTGCAAACCAGCGCCAAAATCCTTGTGGCGGACCCCTGACTCCAAAAGTGTACTAGGATTAGAGTAAGCGCCATGACTGCCTTGTTGAAAAAGTTATTGTCGATTTGGCAATCAGGTTGAAGGGAAATTCAAATCGCTCTTCCATTGCAGGGGCGGATCCAGAAATTTTTGATGGGGGGGGGGGGGGGGGGGGGAGGTCCAAACTTTGGTTCACAAATGACCTTTGAACTTTTTTGTGGCAAATTACTTCTCACAGAGACGGCCACGTGTTTCTCAAGCTGTGAACGCCGGTCGCCGGTGGCGCGGAGGCGAACAGATCATTCGAGGGTACCCAAAAACAATGACATTTTTGAATATCCCTGGAATTTAGTTTAGTGGCAAAATGCAATGCGCATCTCATAAAAAAAAATCAGCCAGTTAAAAAGTGATATACGATCCTGTCGATGTAAGAATTTCAGTCTCAAACAAGCGTCAGATCTTGGGGGAGGGGGGCGCACCCTTCCCCTGGATCCGCCAATGCGTTGAGGTCCAGAACAAGGATATCGGCGCTTCTTTGCAGACGTTACTAACCTGTCTTACATCAAATCTGCGATACAGGCTAACTCCTGCGAGCCTAAAGAGTCAGGTTGTATATAAGGGAAAAATGGTTAACAAAAAAGTAATGAATGAAAGTTGAAAGGAGGTATGACTATGACTTACAGGCGTCTGAAGTTTGTCGTCTTCCGCTTCCTTTCCTTCAGTGATCTCTGTCAAAAATGTTCTGCCACCGCGATAAACAAAAATAAATGTATTTATCGTTTGACATGTAACCCTTTCTTTGGGGTGTTACATGGTATACTGTTATAATTGCTTCATTAGCGGTCGGCTATATATTTGAGTTGTTGTCATTTATATTCATTCGCGTCTTACCACCGTCCCTACGACCTCATAATTAAATACCCAGTGACTAGGGGTTATCAGTTTCTCTCAGACGTAGTTTTTGCATGCTGCTGTCAATTAAAGGTTTAGCACCTTTACGGTATCATTGTTATACGAGCATAGTTTTGATCATTTTGTAGGGTGGTTTTCTTGCTGTATTTTTTACATTTCCGAGTTTTCATTCTGTTTGTTGTATCATTCCCATCCATTTTGCTGATGAAGGCATAATAGGGACTTTAAGATCCAATGACGCGGACGACAACGAGAACGTCCAAAAAAACAAATGGTTTAATTAGCAAAACAACAACTTCGCTCGTGCATCACACTTTTTTGTACATTTCTTTCCCGTTTTTGCACGACTTACGACTTGAAAATGCCTAATTTCGCGTTTTTTGAGGACGTAAACAACCAACGACGAAATTTTATTTCTCTTTCTGAGCTTGAATTTGGTCCCTTGAAATTCAGCCTCAGGAGGGTTCGCCTACAATTGACAAAGTAAGTGGGTAGGAATAATCGCTATGAAGACTCAAAGAACGCAAATTCACTTTTTAAGCGACGTTCTTGTCGCCGTCGCGTCGTTGGATCTTAAAGTCCCTAATAAAGAGGGTCGCACATGCCTCGTGTTGACACACCCCAATAGAGAGGATAAGTCGTTACGTCACGTTTCCATGGTAGCAAAATTTTTGGATGACAACAAACCGAAAAAGTCACTTAAAAGTCTATTCGCACTATTTCAAACTTCACCGATCTTAATCAATTTCATTTTAACTTGGCAAATCTTGGAGAAATTTTCTTTGGGACCATATCTAACGTTATCTAAGTTAAGAAAATGAAAGGGACAATTTTTGTGCTGTGTTCACCTACTCCATAAAGCGGGCTCGTAAAATTAGGAAGTTTCATGTCGTAGTGGTGCAACGACGGCAAAGAAATGTAGAAAATGGCGGGATGCACGAGCAAAGTTGTTGTTTGTTAATATAAACATATCATTCTTTGCCGAACTCCTTGCCGTCGTCGCCGTTGGTTTTGTTGTCATCCAGAAATAGTGCTACCATGGTAACGTGACATTACACTTCTCTCTATTGTGGCTCCTTATTACATGATAAATGTTTTATATTCGTTTGAGCGGGGTAGCGAATTAGAATATAAATGAGAAAAGGTCGGGACATGCGTGTGATCCAGAGCAGAGCCTAATAACTAACACATCCGACTTATTCCAAGTCCCTCCTAAGACAGACGTTGCATCAATGGAGAAGAGGTCTCCTTTTCTCTCCTCGTGTGCGCGCGCCCTCGAAATTTCTCCCTTCACCTGGCGCCAATTCCAGTATTAATCCCTTGCGATCTTCATTGCCTTCCCCGGGCGACCCTAAAGGCTTTTGTGGACTGATGCAGGATGGTTTATTTCCCAACTGGAAGTTCGGATTACCACTTTGTATCCTAGTTCTTAATGGAGAACTGATATCATCGTCGTTTCTAAATTAAATAAGCCCCCCCCCCCCCCCCCCCCCCCATCTCAAAAAATCTTGCCGTCTCTATCAAAGGGGCTTGAAATAAATAAACTCCGGGCGGGCTTAAAAGAGGATTTACGGTAACAAAAAAGGGATTCAGTGGTAACAATCAACGGAGACCGATACTTACACAGGAAACCTAAGGGAGCGACACATGTGCCTGTTAACCACGAGGGAAACATTTGTGTGTCCCACTGTCTCTACACTGTTCAAAGTCCCCAATATTTCCGTAAGATCGTCGAGATGGAGCTTACAGGAGCCATCTTGGTTTCTAGTTGGGGGATGAGTGTCAAATCTACTTAAAGGGCGGGGGACTGTTTGCCTCTCTCCCTCTACCACTAAAAACCCCCGACGCCCGTCCTCTACGTACATTTGAAATTAAGATGGCCGCCCGTAAAGCAAATCGTTCGATTTTGACGATCTCAAGGAAAAATAGGGGACTGTGAAAAGTCTACACTGTCTTTCATTCATACAACGGCATAGTTCCTGATTACTTACGACGAAAATTTTCCTCCTTTCTTCTTTGAGACGTTTGTGTTAGTTGACATAAAAATCCTGAGGAAAATAAAGTCAAAGAATCATAAGTACTAAAAGAGAGCAAGAAAAACAAACAAACAAAAAACCTACTACACGCGCCGCAAAACAGAAGGTTAAGTCACTAGACGCGTTTTATTTGATGTCCAAATTTGTCGAAATAGGTGTACTAGACTCGGTTGCGCCAATGTTCTCTTGTTTTAACCACTTCTTGGTAGGTCTAGATATAACAAATAAAACACCTCTTCTCGTACATGACACAGCATGTGTAAAGACATAATTAAAAGTAGAGCCCGAATTATACCAGCATGTACCTGTTTGGTGGAGGTTTCCCCGGCTGATATCTGGTATCAACCTCTTCTCTTTTTATTCCGAGCCACTCATCTAAATATTTATTTCTTTTCTCTTCTTTTGGAGCACTTGAATCACCAGCATCATCTTTCGTCGCTTCTTCATCATCCTGCCCTTTCCTTGCAATTTTTCTTTTATCCTTACTCTTTTTCTGATTGTCAGGCGTCTTTCCTTCCTGATCTTTGAATCGTATTTTCCCTTTTTTAACCCCTTTGGCGGAAGGAATTCCATTCTTTTTCACAGACTGTGTCTTTTTATCAGTGCCTTCTATGCTGTCCTTGTTTTCGAAATCGGGGGAATCGCCATCTTCAACGCCATTTTGAGATACTCTCTGATTGAGTATAGCGGCTTTGCGATCCATGAATTCCTTCCGTCTTCCTTTGATTGACACGCTGTCAAACTCGTCAACTGAACTGATATCCGACTCTTCTTCCGCCCATTTTCCATCAGTTTCGGCGCTTTCCAAATCAGTAGCAGAAGAAAATGCCTGTATGCAAAGACAAAAACAAAAACGAAAAAACCTAGAAACTTTAGTGACAACGAGCAGCAACAGTTTGAACAATAACAATTTCAAGAGAGGGTAAGAGATGACTAGCTGGGAAGGTTGCTGTTTGTGATAGCTGTTTTTTCCCCGTGCTTTGATTCTAGATAGGCCAGAAAAAAAAACAAAACAAAACAAAACAAAGCAAATCCCTTGCACTCCCTTGCGTGTAAAATGATGATATCAAGATTTTATATGCATGCACGATGAAAACAAACAAACAAACACTTGAAAGAACAGCTACAACGAAAACGTCCCTATGAATTTGGCTTTTAGACGGGTCACAGGCTATAACAAATTAGAACTCAATCGCACAAAAGAAAGACCGCTGAAGCATGCCTCGGTGGGGTCATCAACTATTTGCAATCTATACAAAAAATTGGACATAACGGAAAAATTGAAGCGCCACGACGAAGAAAGAATTAAGGTCTCAGATAAACATTCTTTCAGTAACAACACAAGAGGATACTACGAAATGATAACTGCAATTGCAGAAACGTTTAGGAAGAAGGCTTACCGCGGAGCTGGGTGCCCTAATTCCTGGCACAGGGGTACTAAGCTGACCACTTGGACTGTCCCGAGGATTTCTTGAAGCAAATCTGTAAGTAACCGTTTCATTAAATATCACTCAAACACACTGGGTCGGTTATCCCTTATGTAAGTAAAGGTACTTATTTGTCATTGTCACTTCAATCGGTGTCAAATATAAAACGGAACTGAGTGAAATAAATCTTCTTGTCCTCTTGTCTATCTAAACGAAGAATTCATTGGACTTCCAGATTTCTTCTCAGGTGGGTTATTTTACAGACTGCGAGTAGCCACTTATTTTCTTTTGAGTCACAGTAGCTCGAGAGCCGGCACGCGTGAGAGGAAATCTAAGCAGCGAAGCCGCCAGAAACGAGGACGGAAATCTTCTCTCCGCCTCAATCTCCCGTCTTTTTCACCACTAATTTGCATAATTTTAATTTTGCGGCGGGCAGTTCTGAGGAAAGAAGGACGACCGTTCGTGGTGTAGCCATTTAAGAAGAAAAAAGGTTATCCGGTCTAACCTAGTGCTTTCATAAAACTGTTCAAGCTTCTTTGCGATAAGCGGTGTTAAGATAAAAGTGTTAGGCAAACTTAAAATGGCTTAGAGCGCCGTTTTGTTTGCATGCAGAGCGAAAGGCCGGACTAATAAAGGAGATGTGTTACGGCTGCTGTCTACAAGTTCACTTTGTTGACATTGCCGATTACGTGCCCTCATTTGTTTTGTGTGTACTGGAGAATTTTTTTGGAAATCTTTATCTCCGCAACAGAATTTTGTAGCCGCAACAAGTCACAACAAATCAATGAGAATTTGACCGCGCAAACAAGAACGGCGCCTGCTTTAGAGAGATTGCTAATTAAAAGGAAACGCGCTTTGAGCTTTATGTTCTGCAATATTGGTCATAACTTTTATTATATTTGGTGGCTCCTAAAGGAACCGTTGGTTTTGGCGGTAAACTCACGAAGTAAGTTTACTTGCTGCTGGTGTACTTGGTCACAGCCTTCGTTCCTTCACTGACAGCGTGTTTGGCCAGTTCACCCGGCAGAAGCAGCCTGATGGCGGTTTGGATCTCGCGGGAGCTGATGGTTGATTTCTTGTTGTAGTGGGCAAGGCGGGAAGCTTCGGTGGCGATGCGTTCGAAGATGTCGTTGACGAACGAGTTCATGATGCCCATGGCTTTGCTGGAGATACCAGTGTCAGGGTGAACTTGCTTCAACACCTTGTAGATGTAGATAGCATAGCTTTCCTTTCTCTTTCCTCTTCTCTTCTTCTTTCCATCAGATGAGGCCTTTGCCTTTCCGGCTCTCTTCTCGCCTTTCTTACCTGCAACTTTGGGTGCCATGTCTGTATTTCAATATGGTTTAGAAATGCCTGAGTACTCTATGCACTTGATATTTATAACAGAATAGGGTAAGGATCGATTAACATACGGATCGAAAATCAAGTTATTTGATTGGCTAAAAACACGAATTCTTTTACACTTAGCCACGTGTTGCAATGTCACATGAAAACAAAGCTTCTTTGAAAATTAAACCGAGAGCCTTGATTGGTGCCTTTCGATCCTACAGACTTTGAAATAATCTACAAATATTGCTTTCTGCCAAAATTTGAACTTTCACTTCACTAGAAGGCTTCTGTTAACTTTGAAAAAATGTCTGGTCGCGGTAAAGGAAAGGCAAAGGGCACCAAGTCCAAGAGCCGATCATCCCGAGCAGGGCTTCAGTTCCCCGTTGGTCGTATCCACCGTCTTCTTCGGAAAGGCAACTATGCTGAACGTGTTGGTGCTGGTGCTCCAGTGTACTTGGCTGCAGTTCTTGAGTATTTGAGCGCTGAGATCCTTGAGTTGGCTGGAAACGCTGCTCGTGACAACAAAAAGACAAGAATCATTCCCCGTCACCTTCAGCTGGCCGTCCGAAATGACGAAGAGTTGAACAAACTGCTCGCCGGTGTCACTATCGCGCAAGGTGGTGTTCTTCCCAATATCCAGGCTGTACTTCTTCCCAAGAAAACCGAGAAGAAACAGAAAGCTTAATCCAGCTTTCATTTACACAAACGGCTCCTTTAGGAGCCACCAAATGCTATAAAAGTCATGACCAATAACTCGCTTTGAAGTCTCAACCACAAAAGAGTACTGCAAGTAGTTAAAACAACGCGGAAAGATAAACTTTCTCGGTAAATTTATCTTTCCAAATAACGCTTTTATTTCTAAACGTGCACTAAGATAAGATAATTTACATCCAGTTTCAGTGAGTTAGCACTCCAGAGTATTCTTTAAGCTTCATCTCTTCTTAACTGTCAAAGCGTACGCGCTTTCTCGTGCGTATCCTGCGTCAATTTGATTATACCATTCGAAAGCCAACACAACTGTTTAAATGTAAATTTTAAGAACATTCTTGAATGGAGCGCGAAATTTAACCGCATCTAAATGAGGGCAGTTTTAACGCTAAGCAAGAAGTACCTGTTTTAATAGTTTCCGATAATGAGATGATGTCCCGTTAAACTTTATAGTTTTCATGCGATGTTAAGTAGACTACACGAGTTAGCATGAAGAATATTGTAAAGGTATTTTTTTACAAACGTGCGCAGCCACCCATACATAAGCAGCCAAACCTCCGAAACTCTAGATGCTCACTGAAGTGGTTTGTAACAGACGGCTTAACCTTCAGTGAATCAAACTGTGGCGGCGTTTAGTGGTTATTACAAACGGTTTTGCCGCCTACTGCTTTCTTGCTCTATCTCTGCCTTTCATAGACCCTGCAAATAGGTACCTTACTCTTATTTTGGAAAGATTGATGTGTCTCTACTAAGCTGATGACATTCTACTAAAAGATGCGAATCAATGCGAATGAGCGGCAAAAAAACTAATTAGCATAAAATAAAGCTAACATAACTATGCTTCGCTCGGCGCTTTATTTCCCACCCTTTTGACTTTGAAGATAACCTTTGCGTAAAGATATCGCTTTGTACCTAAAAGTACCACAAGGCACAATAAACAAAACTGGTTTCTAAGAACTTGACAGACATTAATGTCAGCAAACTTTCCAGTGAATTGCGCTTACAAGAACGCGGCACGTGACTAAAACTACGGATTACCAAAGGAACAAGTAATCATTAGGCTGCATTTTTATTTCTAGGATTAAATAATGTATCTTTCATTGGGCTTTGTATTTACTGATTTGGTGTGCGAGCTCTCTGGCCGATGCGTTCCCACTACTTGTTCTTTGGTGACGAGTCACCCTTGAACGACCACCGAACTTTTCACCGCGAAATCTAAGGAACGCTTTTGAAGTAGGCGTCTGCATGAAATAGCGACATAATCGATACGCACGGAGGCCGTTAGTTCTTAGTATATACAGTAAACCCGTGACGAAATGAAGTAAGATTTCTGAGACATTGTAAAGAAAAAGACATTAAAATCACTTTTGAGTCATTAACATCGGATTACACAAGCGCGCGCAACCAGGGCTGAAATTTGAAACAGTTTTCAAAACTTTGCTCACTACCAGCTTCATGACTTTGATTCCTTTCGCGTCGAAAAAGTCTTATGTTTTGGTGGGTCAAATAGTAGGAGCGGCCGTTGGTGGTTACTTCAAATAGTTTTGCCGTCTACATGTACCGTAGAAGCGCTACGGAAACCCTTCCTTTCAATACGAACTCAGAGTAGGAAAAAAGAGTTAAGTACTGTACTGGAGCATTGGTTACGACTTTCATAGGATATGGTGGCTCCTAAAGGAGCCGTTGGTTTGTTTAGACAGTGGAATCTAACCACCAAATCC
This sequence comes from Porites cylindrica, assembly GCA_964035525.1. Taxonomy (NCBI): domain Eukaryota; kingdom Metazoa; phylum Cnidaria; class Anthozoa; order Scleractinia; family Poritidae; genus Porites; species Porites cylindrica. The sequence continues at coordinate 12,956,257 of OZ037776.1, read as the reverse complement.
GTAAAGAGTACGTCCCTGGCGTTTAAGGGCGTATACTACATCCATGGCTGTCACGGTCTTTCTCTTTGCGTGCTCGGTGTACGTCACGGCATCACGGATCACGTTCTCAAGGAAAACTTTGAGAACACCTCGGGTTTCTTCGTAGATCAGGCCAGAGATTCGCTTGACACCGCCACGACGAGCAAGACGACGGATGGCTGGCTTGGTGATGCCTTGGATGTTATCACGAAGGATTTTTCGGTGACGCTTGGCGCCTCCTTTTCCTAGACCTTTGCCTCCTTTACCGCGACCGGACATGTTGTAGCTCTCTAACTAAAATGATATCCAAAAAAGTGTTCTCCCTGGCTTGTATACCAAAAAAGTGGACCTCTCCGAAAACTTAGTAATATTTTTATTGGTCAGATTAAAACAAAAGTAAAGAAAGTCCAAAGAGCAATTATACACACACACACACACACACATGTAATATATGCGCATAATCAGTTCAACAAAGTGAGCTTCGTATGTTCATGGCACAGTATTCATAGAAGTATAATTCATTTAGTCAAAAAGAAAAGGCGTTTAAGCACCAATTACTTATTGCTTTTGCGATGGTTATATGTATTTTCTAAGGCGAAACGTCTTGGAAAAACAACTCGAGATAGCGTAAAGTTTGTTGGGATCCAACTCTGTCGGCATGGACCGTTGAAACCGTTGAGCCAATCAGAAAGGATATTTTTCGACCAATCAGAATGTAGCCCGCCAAGTATAAAACTCTAAAATTATAATGGAATAAATAACAATTACTCACCGAAGTGGAGGTGGCTAGTCCTGGAAATGTACCGAACTGCGAAGCAGTGAGGTAAATATCCACGACTAGCCACCGACACTGAGGTGAATAATTGTTTTAGTATATACTAAAACAGTGAGATAATTGAGCACAAAAATGACGATTTTAACTCAAATACTGTTGCCAACTATTACAATTTTGGCGCGTAATGACCGGGTGGCTGCGGCCGTTGCTTTTTCTTGCCGACAATTAAAACTTTTGAAGGCATTTGTTTAGCTCTTGCGGGGAAATTTCTTCAAAAGGAGTTGTGAATTCTTTTTGTATTTAAAATCATTCTATAAAAAAAGATTATTAAATTTAGTTTTAAGCTTATTTATGAACAACTCAACTAAATAAAGTAAGCAAGACTTTACTTAATTTGCGTTTGTAAACAAAAACTTTTTCACCGGTTTTATCGATAAATTCGTGTCAAAAATACAAAGCTTTACCTGTTAAAACTTCCAATCCGAACTTCGTCACCTTCTTCGTGTATCTCAGAAACAGCTTGCTTGATTAGTTGTGAAATTTCTTTGTTTGTTTACGGCAGCAAACCGGGAAAGCATTTTGCTCGCAACTTACGCGAGTTTGGCGTTGCTCGCTCGGAGGAACTGGAGGTGAATCAGTGAATAGTGCAGGATATTCACTGATGGAGTAGCCAATCAGAGCGCGCGAAAAACACTATCCACTGTTTTAGTATATACTAAACTAATTTATTGATCATTTTATCCTCAACGATCTTCTTGCAACGAAAAACATGGCTCGTACAAAGCAAACTGCTCGTAAATCAACCGGTGGAAAAGCGCCACGCAAACAGCTCGCCACAAAGGCAGCTCGTAAGAGCGCTCCTGCCACGGGTGGCGTTAAGAAACCACATCGTTACAGGCCTGGCACGGTCGCTCTTCGTGAGATCCGTCGCTATCAGAAATCTACCGAGCTGTTGATCCGCAAGCTGCCCTTCCAGCGTCTTGTGCGAGAAATCGCTCAGGACTTCAAGACCGATCTGCGTTTCCAGAGCTCTGCTGTGATGGCTCTTCAAGAGGCTAGCGAAGCTTACCTTGTTGGTCTGTTTGAAGACACCAACCTGTGCGCCATCCACGCTAAGCGCGTCACCATCATGCCCAAGGACATTCAGTTGGCCCGACGAATCCGTGGAGAACGAGCATAAGTGGATAGCATCTCAACAAATCAAACGGCTCTTTTAGGAGCCACCACATTAGTAAAAGCAATGACCTCTAGTGCTATTATTTTGTCAATAATCCAAGTTGCGCTAGATACTTTAAGTGAACCAAATTTCTTGAGCAGTTTCAAAGCTTCAGTTCGTATCGAAACGACCGGTTTCCCTTTAGACTTGAACGTGTCACAAAACTTTTAATGATAATATATTACTATAGTACCCTCTAAGTTTTATAGATTTTCAATGACACTGTTAACTGTAGGCCGGCTCTTAGCCAATGAGCCGAAAGAGAATACTGTGCGTAGCACATGGTAGCAGGCGCTTGGATTATGCGAGAAACAACGGGGCTCGCAACGGAGACAAGCGAGGGGAGATGGAGCACCTGCCCGAGAGGCCGAAGGAAATCGTTACCACCCCCTATCCAATTACTTGGCAGTCGCTGCTTGATATGTCACGCACCGTTCTTTCTTTCCTTTCAACACCTCACGCGCGCAGCGTTCTTTCTTGTGCCCATTACTTCCAAGGGCCTATTACGCAGGCTAGAAATACAGTGAGTACGAAAACTAGGGTTTGGATACAAGGAACAGGCGACATGTGCAATACCGAACCATTATGCTTTTCGTAACGAAAACGAGTGTCGGAGGCGGTGTACCGTAAGTGAATTCTTGCAGGTATAAACAGACCCTAAAATATTCCATTGGAATGATGACATTCTTACGTTGAAAAAAGTAAAAACAAACAAAAACAAAAAAGACAAAAAAGAAAAAGAAAATCACTTACTTTGTGTCTTTGGCAGCCTTGTAATCCGACAGTTGCTTTTGTTGTGAAAGAAGCCTCAGCTGCGACAGGTCTGTGTTGTCTACATCATACCTACCAATCAAATTACAAATTGTACATACTGAAACAAATTGCTAAGATACATTTAATGGTCAAGGGCGCACAGGATCCAGTAGGAAGATTTAGCAAAGACTACGCGACGACGCAGTGAAGATAACAAGCCTTTTCTATTTTTTTTTTCGGGGATGCGTGAGAGTCGGTGGTCGGACAAATGGAACATAACTTTTAAAAATTCATTTGGCAGAGCGGCAAATAAAGCACCCGAAGTCGTGTTCAGTCCTTTTTGCGGCCCCTTTGCGTTCTTATTGGACATTGCGTTGTCTTAGCTTAATCTGCCTAATGAGGCCCACTCGGTGAATTAAGTACATGAAAAGTTCGGCGTCTGAATCACTTAGAAACGCCTATTTCAATTTGAAACGGCTCAGCCGTTCTTCACGCCCAGCCGAGCCGGGAAGTTTCGACTGTGGAACGACTTTGAAACGGCTTTCATTCTCCCTATTTTTCTAACTTCCCGCCCTTTTAGAACTCCAAGTCCCCCTCTCTCCTCTCTTTACCTCGTCCCATCCCCTATTCGTCCGGACTCCCGCGCCCCTCTCCTGCCCCACTCAAAAATTTTTCTCAAGCTGTAGTCCATTTCCATCTTGCAATCGTTTGCCATCTTCTGGAACTTCTCTATCATTTAGCAGAGGATTTGGTATTATACCATTGTCATTGTTTAGGAAGGCAAAATTTAAATATCTTAACCTTGTAGACAAACACGTTCTGAGTTTAGAAGAAACAGTTAACGGTATTATTCAGTAAAAGCTGTAAACCAACCTTCCTTGCAACGGTATTTTTGTTCCTGCCATGTAGTACTGCTTGTCAATCCTGTGGCTAAGAATCTTGAAACAGCAATGCATACATTATAAGTTTTTAACATTTTGAAATGATAAGCCATTATCAATAGCGATAGTAACCTAAAAAAATAAAGCCTGGAGCCTGTTCACGGACCCTCTATTTTCTCTTTACGGATCTTTGAGCGAGCGTATGAAAATATAAGCCAGGAGGGATTTATTGACCGCAAGTGCAGAGGTGGACCGGGTGGGGAAAGGAGAAAATAGTTTTTCTTCTTTTACTTCAGTTTGTTTTGTTTTGTTTTGTCTCGTTTGATTTTCCCGCGCACTGTCGACTTCTCGAAAAAAAAAAAAAGGCTGTGGTCAGGCTAATAAAAAACGTTTTTCGTCCACCGACTTAGTTTAATTTTACTACTGACCGCAATAAAGTACTGCTATAAGGTTTCATTTTTACACACTCAGGAGATTGTCTTGTGGCACTTCTCGTTAATCGCATGCGTAAAGGCCCGTTTTCGAGCGAATTTTGGCAGCGATTTTTAGGCTTGATTTTAAATCATAAGTGTAAAGTAAGGCGACTGCATAGTTATTTTTTGCGATTTATCGACGATAAATGCGCGGGAGTCATAAAAACCTAGCCTATGGAAGCCTTGTCTTTCCAGTTGCATCTCCCCGGCCGCTGTAAAGTTACTATTTGTTTTGATGATCAAAAACCCATCTTGGTCCAAACTTAGTGCAGTTAACTTGGGGACAGAAGAAAGTGGCCGTAGAGAGGTGACCGTTATAGATGGTTTTAAACAGGAGTCAGTGTAAAAACTGTATGGAATGTCCGCAAAAAAGGGAGCCGTTGTAGAGGGGTTTAAACAAGAGTCAGTGTATGGACTGTCCGCCAAAAGAGTGACCGTCGTAAAGAGGTGGCCATGGCTGCTAGTACAGGTTTGATTGTACAATTAAAAATGTGGTAAACGTTTCATAATGCCTATTCATAAACCTAACCCCAAGTCAAGTATTTCAGAACAGTTTCTTTTTGCCTTTATTTGTATTGACAGGTTTTACCAACCTCAGACGTCCTTTTCATTCTTCTACACTGTTCCTTTGCTTGTTCTTCGGCCTTCAGTCTGTCTCTTTGTCTACTGTACAATATTCTAGGACTGGTAATTTTGATGACAGAATGTGGCTTAGATTAACATCAAATGATTAGTGCTGATCTTAATCAGCTTTCCTACGGATGTAAAATGGGTACTTATTCTGTAAACTTAGCCAGCTTCAGTTAAACTCCTCCTCAATGACCACCTTGGAGACAGAATAATGAGTTAATGTATAGACTGTCCTCCAAAAAAGGTAGTTGTTGTAGAGAGAGATGGCCGTTGTGGAGGGGTGGCCTCAAGTAGAGGTTCGACTGCATCTCATTTCTAGGCGTTTGTTCTCTTGGTTATACATGTACATCTACCACCCATCAAAAAACGTCAAGATTTAAAGACTCGTACTTTGCACTTATCGCCAACATCCCATAGCGATTTTCGTATGACCTTGAAAAATGATTTCGTTAACTGTTCGTTATTTGTTTTATCAGCCAATGGATGAAAAGACCAAAACAGGACCTCTTCCTTTTCCCGCCAAAGAAAACCTTAATATGGAGTGTTGTGAAATCGTATATTGCGTTACGCTCGTTTGTATTTTTGTTTAATTCGTTAATTTTTTACCAGTTTGACATATATCATTATTATCACAGTTGTCTAGCCCCGGAGTTTTTTACCAGATCTAATCGGAGAGTACAAGGAGTTTTTTACGGAGTTATTTCATTCAGTTTTTTCCTATTTTGTTGTTCCTTTCTTTAATACGCTTGGAGGAAATATAACGTAAGTTCTTTTCCATTTTTGTCTTTCATTTTAGGTTTGTTTTACGCTCGATTTCCTTTTAATTTTAGTTATATTTTCTTGCGTAACGCGTGTCTATGTATGTTTTCAGTTCTCACCATATGCTTCATTGATACTGCAATAAACGAACTTTAATCGAGTACGGAGCGTGTGGTTGATCACAGCGAACTCCACCCGTGGGAACGCGACAGTGAGAAGTTTTAGTGAGAAGCTTATTTCGACCTATTCTACTGGAGTTCTAAGAATCGCATCAAGCAAGCAACTTGGTTATGCAATAGCACATGGCGCACCGCCCCCAAGATCAGTATTCGTATATTTTCGCCGATATATGTTAACATGGCACAAAGGAGCGGGAGTTTAACAATAGGAAACAATTCGGAAAATCCCTTGGAGCCACTTTTAAGCGAAAAAATGGATTCTGCTTCGCAAAGTTCTCGGAAACATTCGCGAACGCGTTCGACCCTCTCGTCTCGCGCGTCTACCTCGTCTAGCGCGGCACGAAGGAAAGCCTTGGCCAAAGCCGCTGCAGCGAGACAAGAAGCGGAATATGACCGATTACTGGCCGAGAAAGAAAGGGGGAGAATTGAAATGGAAGCCGAAGAAGAGAGAAAACGTCAGTCTCAGAGGGCAAGATTCGAGTGCGACAAAGCTGTGTTAACAGCAAATAAGAAGCTGGCAATCGCCGAGGCCAAACTAAAAGCTATTGAGCAGTCTATCGAGGAGGAAGACGAGAAAGCCACTATGGTTACTATCCCAGGTTTGGACAACTCTATCGACACACAAGAGATAACGCGAGCCTGGATTAATGCACAAGGGACTATGGAGACACTGGATCGCACAGGGTACCCAAGCCCCCAACACGACTCGGGAAAGGTATCACACACTAAGCTCTTTCAAAGCGAACTAACGAATGCTCGCTCATGCGCAAAAGAAGAGCCCTTACCCAGCACAAACGCTGCCAGCTTTGAAAAGTCACCTCCAGGGAAAAGTGTTACAGGAAACACGCCCCTTTTTGGCCTCCGAGGAACAAATCCCTTCGCGTCGACTCCCACAGATGATCTCACGACAGTAAATCAAAGGCTAGTTGCAACGTTAGCGCGACAGAACCTTCCTAAGTGCCACCCGGAGATATTCACAGGAGACGTGACACTCTTCCACCCATAGAAAAGTGCTTTTCGTGCCATGATAGAAGATGCAAACGTGTCACCGGATCGGGAGATCAACTACTTAAGAAGCTATACAAAAGGAGATGCACAAAAAGTAGTTAATAACTACCGTCAGAGACACTATAGGAATCCTGCCGACGCCTTGCGCGACGTGTGGAAGGAGCTGGAGAGACGCTTCGGGAATACCGCCGCCATCACTAACGTTCTCTTAGTACGACTTCAGACAGCGGCCAAATTTGGAGAAGAAGACAGCGACAAACTTCAGGCTTTTGCTGACGTATGTGCTGACGTGGACAGCCAATTGGATTTTCTTCCAGGACTCGGGTGCCTGAACTACTTAACCGCGATAGGCCCTATTGTCGAGAACTTACCCCGTTCTCTTCGTTCGAAATGGGAGAGGCGTGTAGTCCAGTATGCAGAGAAATACGACGATGCCTACCCTAGCTTCAAAGACTTTGCCGAAATGGTCCAAGAGCAAGCTCGATTAAAGAATCACCCGAACGTTTTGGCAGCAGCTCAGCCTAGTAATCGTAAACCGAAAGGCCGCGAACACAGACCACGACTTCCCGAAACAGACACTGACCCAAATTGGAGAGTCCTCAAGACAGGCTTGGACGGCAAAAACGAGCCAAAGAAGGAGCCCCAGCTTGGAGAAGAGAAGTACTGTCATTATCACCAGCGAAAAGGACACCTTTTAGTCGAATGCAAAGCCTTTGAAAAACAAGCACTAGAAGTGAGAAACGAATGTGTTCTCAAAGCAGGACTGTGTTTTCGCTGTTTATCAGCAGGACATAGATCGAGCGAATGCAATACAACCGTGAAATGCACCAAATGCGGGGACGACCGTCATCCCACGGCACTTCACAAAGAGAAGCCTGGCACGACACGTACGGAGCACGGCGAGGAGCTTAAAACGGCCTGCACTTCGGTTTGCCACAACCCCTTCAGCGGCGGAGTGTCTTGTAGCAAGATTGTTCTCGTTGACGTTCTCTGTGAGAATCGCCCTCAGCAGTCTCATCGCACGTACGCAATCATAGACGACTAGAGCAATGCTTCTATGATAACTCCAAACCTAGCGAATAGGTTGGGCGTAACCGGACCGATTGTGAAGTACTTCCTGACTACATACAGCGGTGGAAGAGAAGAAAAGTCTGGACGGCGAATTTCCGGTGTTGTGCTACGCTCTCTGACCGGCATAATTGCGAAGCTACCGCAGCTCGTCGAGTGCACAAACATCCCTGAGGACAAGCGCGAATCACAACACCAGAGATGGCCAGACAGTTTTCTCACCTCAAGGAGATTGCCCATGAAATCCCGCCTTACGACCCTAAGGCAAGTGTCGAGATCTTTATCGGAAGAGACGCGCCGGAGTTGTTGAAGATAAGAGCTAGCAGAAACGGACCTAAAGGAGCGCCATGGGCCCAGAAACTAGACTTAGGCTGGACCATCTCGGGCCAAATGTGTTTAGATCGAGTCGGTGGTCAAGTCCACATCTCAGCACACCGCACATCATTGGAGCGTTTAGACAGGCTTGTTACCAGTTATCCTCGGAACGTGCAAGCTTCACATCATCATGCTGAAGAAAGTGAAATCGTGCCCTGCCCAAATCATTTCCAGGTCAAAGAAAGATATGCAGAGAAAGGAGAAATCGGAGACAACCTCTTTCAATCGACACCCGGCGACAATTTGGTCAGTTTGTCGCAAGAAGACAAACGCTTCCTGAAAATAATGGAGACGGGGACTTGCAAGAACCAACAGGGAAACTGGGAGATGCCGCTACCGTTTCGCTCACCTACCGCCTCGATGCCTAACAACCGACCTTTGGCTGTCAACCGCCTAAACGGCCTGCTTCGCACCCTCAATAGAAAACCAAAGATGAAAGAAGATTACTTCCAGTTCATGGGCAAAGTCTTCGAACGCGGTCATGCGGTTCCAGTGCCACAGTACGAGTTGTTAACACCAAACGACTATCCCAATAGGAAAGAACCATTGAAACTCACCGAATCAGAGCGAGAGCACGTGGCAGGAGTCAGAGGCGAGGGACGCACATGGTACTTACCTCACTTTGGGATGTACCATCCCAGGAAACCGGATCAGATCCGCGTGCTGTTCGATTCGTCAGCCGAGTTCCAAGGGATCTCCCTCAATAAAGAACTTCTTCCAGGTCCCGACCTTATGAATAGCCTTGTTGGAGTGTTAATCCGCTTTCGTCAGGATAACATCGCCATGATGTGCGACATTGAACAAATGTTCCACTCGTTTCACGTGGACCCAAAGCACCAGAACTTTCTCCGATTCCTTTGGTTTAAAGATAACGATCCGTCCAAGCGAATCATAGAGAACAAGATGACAGTGCACCTGTTCGGCAACGGGCCCAGTCCTGCTATAGCCACCTTTGGGCTACGAAAAACAGCAGACGACGGGGAGGAGAAATACGGGAAAGAAACAAGAGACTTCGTCCACAGAAACTTTTACGTAGACGACGGGCTGACCTCGCGCCCCACGGAGAACGAAGCTATTACCCTCATCAGAAACGCCCAAGCCATGTTAGCGACCGCGAATTTACGCCTACACAAAGTAGTCTCCAACTCGGCCCTCGTCATGGAAGCCTTCCCAGCAGAAGATCGCGCCCAGAACATCAAAGATCTAGACCTACGCCGCGATGTACTACCATCGCAACGCTCTCTTGGGGTCCACTGGAACATCGAGAAGGACCATTTCACCTTCCATGTCTCCCTCCCAGAAAAGCCCTTCACACGGAGAGGAGTTCTGTCTGTCATAAACTCGGTGTACGACCCTCTGGGATTTGTATCCCCAGTCATCCTGGAAGGGAAACTAATACTACAGCAGTTCGTCATCATGGGGAAGAAGGTGAACGGCAACGATCCTCTTGGATGGGACGATCCGCTTCCGGAGAAGATGAAACACCGCTGGAGTCGATGGAGAGACGCACTCCACAAACTGGAAGAAGTATTGATTCCTCGTTGCCATCACCCCAAAGAATTCGGCACTGTCACAAGGAGGGAGATACACGCGTTTTCTGACGCAAGCAAGGAGGCCATCGGAGCTGCCGTGTACCTGCGCGAATTCAACAATGATGGAGTTGTAAGCGTTTCTCTTCTGTTCGGACGATCTAAGATGGCACCAACTCACACGACGAGCATCCCTAGATTAGAGTTGTGCAGCGCAGTACTTGCAACACAAGCCATAATGATGATTCGCAGGGAGCTTGACGTTCAAATTGATGAAGAAATCTACTACTCAGACTCGAAGGTTGTACTTGGCTACATTCAGAACGAAAGTAGAAGATTCTACGTCTACGTCGCGAACCGCGTCCAGCATATCCGTAACGCAACTGCACCAAGTCAATGGAGATACATAGACACTGCAAGAAATCCTGCTGACCTCGCAACTCGCTGCGTTACCCCAGAGAAACTGGTAGAATCGCCATGGATACTTGGAATTGAATTTCTACGAAACCCGCAGCTTCAGCCTCAAGCTTCACTCCTGGAGGTACCCCTCAATGAAAGCGATCCAGAGGTGAAAAGAGAAGTTACCACCTGTGCCACTGCAACACACTCACCCCAGAGTCTTGGCTGCGAGAGATTCAAGCGCTTTTCCAGCTGGTCCTTCCTGAGGCGCGCAATTGCAAGTCTTATTGCGTTCATAAGAAAGTTCAAGGAGAGAAATCAAGTGCTCTCAAACAAGCCAGTCATCCCCCGGCCTACTCCGTCTGCAGCCGAACTCGAACAAGCTGGCCAGGTTGTAATCAAGGCAGTACAGAAAGAAGTCTTCTCCGCAGAGCTTAAAGTGTTGTCATCCGCTAAAATGGAGAAATCAATTCCAAAGCATTCAAACCTGTTGCAACTCGATCCCTTGGTAGATTCTAATGGAGTACTCCGCGTCGGAGGCCGTCTCGAAAACTCGACGCTCGAATATCAAGAGAAACACCCAGTCATTTTACCAAAAGGTCGTCATGTATCAGAGTTGATCATCCGCCACTTCCACGAAAGCGTCCATCACCAAGGACGCCTCATCACGAGCGGGGCAGTTCGCGAGGCCGGCTACTGGGTTGTCGGAGCTCATCGAATGATATCCAGCCTTATTGAATCCTGTGTAAATTGCAAGAAGTTGAGAGGAGCAACCTTAACGCAACACATGGCAAACTTACCACTAGATCGAACGGAGACCAACCCGCCCTTCACAAATGTCGGCTTCGATGTCTTTGGCCCCTGGGAAATCTCAATGAGAAGACTCAGAGGTGGTGCAGCAAACGCAAAACGCTGGGGTCTCATCTTCACCTGTCTGAGTAGTCGTGCCATTCATATCGTGGTACTAGAAACTATGGAAGCCAACTCGTTCATCTGTGCACTGCGACGGTTTTTCGCCATTCGTGGATCAGAGACGAAACTCAGATGTGATCGTGGCACTAACTTTGTTGGAGGAAAATCACAGTTGGAACGAGCACTTTCGGAGACGGACCAAACACGAGTCCAGAAGTTTGTAGCTGAACAAGGTTGCGAGTGGATATTTAACCCTCCACACGCATCGCATTTTGGAGGCGTATGGGAGCGACAGATTGGCACTGTACGACGCGTTTTGGACGGAATATTACTGGGGATTGGACGCGCACAGCTAACCCACGAACTAATAGTGACTGTCATGGCAGAGGTGACTGGAATCGTCAACAGCCGCCCTATTTCAGCAGTACCCTCTGACATCCACGAACCGCAACCACTAACCCCTGCCATGCTGCTTACGATGAAGACTCGCCCCCTAGCACCCCACCCTGGTAACTTCGTGCCACAGGACCTGTATGCCCGTAACTGGTGGAGAAGGGCACAATACCAGGCCGATCAGTTCTGGGTCAGATGGAAAAGAGAGTATCTGCAGAACCTTCAGAACAGATCGAAGTGGCAGAAACGCGAACGCAACCTCTCTGTCGGTGACATAGTCCTGGTTAAGGAGGACAACACAACCAGGAACGACTGGTCGCTCGGAAGGATTTCAGAAGTAACGCAGAGCACCGATGGCAAAGTGCGGAGTGCCAAAGTGACTTCATGTAGAGCGGGAAACGTGAAGACCTACGAACGACCAATTTCCAGTTTCGTCGTTCTACTCAAACGGGAAGACGAAGTCTAATCTTGCGGACAATATAATTTGATTCCACGGACTTGACTTATATAATGTTGACGGAAGAAAGGATTTTCAATCCTTGGGCGAGGAGTGTTGTGAAATCGTATATTGCGTTACGCTCGTTTGTATTTTTGTTTAATTCGTTAATTTTTTACCAGTTTGACATATATCATTATTATCACAGTTGTCTAGCCCCGGAGTTTTTTACCAGATCTAATCGGAGAGTACAAGGAGTTTTTTACGGAGTTATTTCATTCAGTTTTTTCCTATTTTGTTGTTCCTTTCTTTAATACGCTTGGAGGAACTATAACGTAAGTTCTTTTCCATTTTTGTCTTTCATTTTAGGTTTGTTTTACACTCGATTTCCTTTTAATTTTAGTTATATTTTGCGTAACGCGTGTCTATGTATGTTTTCAGTTCTCACCATATGCTTCATTGATACTGCAATAAACGAACTTTAATCGAGTACGGAGCGTGTGGTTGACCACAGCGAACTCCACCCGTGGGAACGCGACATGGAAAAGGCATTGTTCGATTGGCCAATTGTGTTGTAGTGTGACATCAAAGAGTATCGGTTGATTTCTGAAAGTTCTCGGACATGAAGTTTTTTCACCCGAGCGTTCGCTTAACCAACCAAAAGCCACGCGTGTATACGCTCGATAAACCGATCAAATCGCTCTATTTCCGTTCGTTTCTTGTTTCTGTTGAGTTCACGCGTTTTTATTTCAAGGACATAAGAAAACTGCTCTAAAGTAAAACTAATAAACCAAGGTATTCAAAATAATGATCAAAGTAATACCCTGTTCCTGGCTCCGAGATAGTCGGGTCCGCTGAATTGAGAAAGCACAAACACGAAAATAAAACGGGAGGAATTCGCGTGCCTTTTTCTTTCGCGTCTTCCCCACTACCTGAGAGCCTGGAACAGGCTATCAAAGTAAGGGCAACAGAGAACAAGCATGTCTAAAAATATCAATAGTTACATTTTAACAACTTTAGATTAGACTTACTTCTCATTTGTCCAATATCTTGATGGTACTCCCTAAAATAACAAAATTCACATAAAGAAAATATAAAAACTCTGCATTTCTCTAACAGTTTGCGCCAGGTGAATAAGACAAGACAGATGTAAAGTTTGTCTGAAGAAAGAAAGCCTTGGTTTACATGTAAATGCAGTTTTCGAAGTTACCTTTTTTACATATTTGGCTGTCAAACTTCTAGAAACATGACTGTTTCAGTGAAAGGAAGGTCAAAGAGATGGTGGCCACTATTATTATCCCTTAAGGCTTTAGTAAGCCTACATGGTAGGCATTCAAAGGGGATGGAGGAGCGGAGAAACAACTTTTACTCATGATAATCTTTTTCCACCAAAGAAACGCTGGTGCATTCCTTATAGTTGTAGTAACAAGGAAAATGAAACAAGTTTTGCTCTCACTTTAAATTCTAGCATGAGACAAATTACCTGCTTATTACTAATGGAGGGGGGGGGGGGGCATAACAGTGTCAGTGATAGTATTTTGGCAAATTTTGATATGGTAGATTTTCTTTTTTTTTTTCACGGTTTTTTGAGTGGTTTTGCAGTTTTTCGACCTCCTTATACCCCTCCCCACAAGTAGTATTACCATGTTGTGGCTGAAGGAAATGGGAACTGTTCTTGTTGTTCCTGTGGGAGATGGTGAGTACTTTCTGCTCAGCGGCATGGCGGGGAGAGATGTTGTTTTGAACTTTACAGTTGGTCTGAGAGAAGAAATAATCAGAGAAAGCAAAAGCTAATTTTACAAAACACAGAGTAATAATACATTGATCAATTAAAAGATAACAAAAACTGTTCAAAATAATTATACATGTAAGATGAAGATTAAAATGGCTGTCAGACTTACTGAAAATTATATCCTGCATATTCACTCCTTGTTGTCGATTTTTCAGTGACAGCTGAGCTTGTTTCATTTATAGGCTAGAAGGTAAATGCATTATTAGGTTATAAATCCAGAATTGGTGGAGGTAATTGCAGAAGTTGAAAGGTGATGATGATGATTCTGATGAAGATGATGATTATGATGATGATGAGGAGGAGGAGGAGAAGGAGGAGGAGGAGGAGGAGGAGAAGGAGGAGGAGAAGGAGGAGGAGAAGGAGGAGGAGAAGGAGGAGGAGAAGGAGGAGGAGGAGAACGAGGAGGAGAAGGAGAAGGAGAAGGAGGAGGAGGAGAAGGAGGAGGAGAAGGAGGAGGAGGAGAAGGAGGAGGAGAAGGAGGAGGAGAAGGACGAGGAGGAGAAGGAGGAGGAGAAGGAGGAGGAGGATAAGGACGATGGTGATAATGATGACAGTGGTGATGGTAATGGTGATAGTGATGATTTCATTGCTGGAGCTGATGACAAAGGCGATAATATAAATGGCAATGACAACTATAGATGTATTGTAAGAAAAAAGATGACCACAATGATAAATAAAGTGATCAATGGGAAAATATGAGGGGTGTATAAAGACACATCTCTAGGAAGTGGGGTGGAGAGCGGAGGGAGAAATGAATTAGCATCCCATTTACTGTAGGATCTAGCCCAGGAAACGGTCTAAACATCTGAAATCTTCACAGGAAGGGTGGTGGAAAGAGATCTTGTCTTCAAGGCAATGGAGCGAGGGGAAAATTTCAATAATGTTTTTGTATGCTGGAACACCTTATTAAATATGGCACCCATGCATGTGTACCTGAAGGGCCATGTCAGTTTCTAAGAGGCCAGGGGCAGACATGACGCTGTGTGTTGGACTGGCCACTTTGAGTCGGCCGACTGGTGATTGACTCTTGAGGTATTGATGCCGAGCATGTGTCTGTTTCTGCCATTCTTCATTTTTAACAGAGGGTGAGATTATTCTTCTGTAAAGTTGAGCTATACTGTAATCATCTTCAATGAGTGAAGAGGGGAAACAAAATATTATGAGGAAAAAATACATTATGCAGAAGTTATTATAATGAATAAGCTTATATACATTTCCAGCTGGTTTTTACAACGGTATGTACCGGTATTTCATTTTAAAAAGTTTCCATTATTCTCAATCAGTTTCACTAAGCAGACAAAATAATTGGGTTATTGCATTTAAGATAAGTAACTTACAAAAAAATGTCCGCATGGCCTGCATGAACTGAAAAGGTTTTTAAACCCTATTTCCGCATAATTCTGCTCTTCATGAGTGCAGTAAACTTATTGAAAAGCTCATAGAACTATTAATGTGAACTCGATTTCTAGGAAAAGTTCAGTCTGGCTCAGTATTGTGGGCCCGTAGGGTTTATCTTGTGATAAGCAATAATTTTATGATTACCTGTTATGCCTAAAACAACAAGCTTTAATTTGTTAACTAGTCATTAACAAATAACTAAACGATCTAGAGTTAATCAAAAGGCCGGACAAACATCATCAAAACATTACTCAGTGTATTTTGATTTACTTTTTGATTTCCTTTTGAAATCAAAACATGATGGCAGCTTACCCATTCTTTAGCATGCGTCCTTCCATAGCAACAAGGACAGATTTAAGTTAATTTGTTCCAAATTCCTGAGCAAATGGCAATGAAGTAGAGCATCACGAAGGGTTTTCACCACAGCGTTCGAAGACTTGATCGTACCTTGCCTCACACATTCCGAAGTTCCAAAGAGAAGACGCGCCGCGGGGAAGTAATGAAAGCAGCAGTTATCCCATAAATTAAAAGACCCCTATCGAGTTCTTTGATTCGATATCAATAAATTATGGTCAAGACATCTAATGAGCGTGTTGTTGACAATAATTTGTAGAGTTTATGAATAAAATTAGCATACTTCTCGCGTCCAAGCAACGAAGTCGCGCGCTTAAAGTAGCGCGGTCACTAAGCCTTCAAATTCAAAATGGCGACCTCCAAGCCAAAGGTAGAGTTTGAAAACCTAGGGTTTTTTGGATTGTAATGTTTAGCAGCGCTACAACTCTTTGTGCTTTGTGGTTTACTTTCAAGTAAATGAGTCAGTGTAATGTTAGACTGCAATAATTCCTTACAGATTGGAGGAGAGGACACAAATATCACATTCGAAGATCAACAACAGATAAACACGTTCGCACGAAAAACTGCAAGAATGCAAGAACTTCAGGACGAAATAGACGCGAAAAAGGTATGCAAGAAGGCGCAGCATAAAAAAGGGGCAGCATTTCTTGGAAGCTTTGGAGTAATGCTCCGTGGTTTAAGATAATGATTTTCACTTTTTGCAACCTTCCTGAAAGAGCGTCACTGAGCTATTCTTGGTTTGCAACCACGTGACAAGGCGACCATGTTGGGGGGTCAATACAATAGAAATTTTTCACGAAAATTTACATCAAAATGGAGTTTAGTTCCCAGGGGAGAGAAGTGCTTTTGTTCTTGACTGCCAACACGGCCCCTGTGACATCACGTGCAAACCAGTGATATTATTTACTATATTTTTGCTTCTGTCTCTGCAGAAAGAACTTCAGAATCTTGAGGATGCTGGTGATGAGCTTTTCATGCTAGAGGACGACACAGCACCAATACCATATCCTTATTTTCTTTTTTAAGAAATACAATGCTTGCATGTGGGTTCTGTGGTATCTTTGAGCCGTCGCGAGCACTCATCATCTGACCCTTACTTCTGCCATAAAGGGCAAGTAAGAGTACTCTCATCAAGCAAGGTTTTGACTCAAGTATGTACAAAACTCAGACTGGATCAACTCATTAACTTTACATATGGGGAAAACAATGGAAACTTAAAACTGTCTCATAAGTATGTAAATGGGGTGATCCAGTCCAAAATTTGTTCCCAACTTTTTTGATGGTGCATTTTCCCTGATCATACAACACACTGAAAGACCAAAGCTCATTATCTACCTTATGCGGGTCTTTAATTTTGTGTGTGTGTTTTTCTTTGTAATTGAAAAAAAAAAACAGAACTAACTTGTAATATTGCAACAACATATACAGAATATGTATCAACAAACACAAATTGCTTACTGGTTTTACTGGTAAGCTCATATTTGTATCTTCAGTTTTGAAATAACATTAGCTTGCAAAGATTTCACACATTTCTTGTGCCAGTTCATCTAAAAATATAATTAAAACCCTTCGAAAAAACCCTCTCATCAAAATTGCGAAATTAAGTGCCAATAAGGTATCTATATTACACTTACCCTATCCATGCCATTAACATCAACCACTACGTCGCCATTGGGTAGGTTTTCAAAGAAGGCAGTAGAAAAATTGTAGGGAGCCCAAAGCTCTGAACCCAGCTGGAAAATTTAGGGTCCTCAGTATAATGAGTTTTATGCAAAACCTTAGATTTCCTAGTTGCCCAAGGAAAAAGGTGAGTACAAGGGACGGGGCTCACGGGGCTGTTCTTTTACTCTTTCGTTGCACTGGCTAATAGTAATAAGACTGGTATTGCAAGACCTCTTTTGGGTAGATTTGTCGCAAATGTTGTCAGAGAAAAGGAAACATGTGGACTCAGCTTCTTACAGTTTTATTCTGCATTACAGCAGACATTGCTTCTGAATCAGGCTAAGGTCATGCTTCTTTCAAGGGTAATTTTGGCTACTACCAAACACACTTGTGACTGAAATTTAACAAAATATCACAGCAACGAGCAGCTTAAAACAGTAAAGGAATGCAAAAATACAGGAAAGCTTAAAAAGAACATGGACTGGTAGACTTGAAAACTAGATGTCCACTTTTTTTAGTTTGTCTCAGTTTGTTATTTGTAGGTGTTACTTATAATTCTCTAGAATGAGCTATTTGTTGTGTATAGTGTCAGAGAATGCTATCAGTGAAAGGCATTTCTCTAATACTAGTTCACAGTTTAAGACTTGTATTTGTCAAAAGTCATAGAAAAGTACAATGACCAAGACTATTTTAGTCTCTTACAGCTTGAATTAAAATTTTAGCCTATTTGGGCTCCAATTTTACCAAACCTCCCCCTGGGCAACCAATTTCCTTTTTAGAGGGGACCTTTTTGCATGGAGTTTTAAAGTCTACCAGAAAACAATCCAGCGTAGCTGGCAGGATTGTTACATGCAGGCTACATGTTCTTTTTGGGGCGGAGCTGTGAAGGATTTTTGTTAGCAGCAAAACCCTGCCAGCTGTACAGGCTACCAGAAAACTTTGTCTGATTTAATTTTGCAGAAAAGTTGTTTGCTTTCTTAACACTCCTTACTTATAGAATAGGGGAGGTGTTCATTCATCTGTCTTCAGAGGAAACTCAGGAGTACCTGGAGAGTGCAAAATCCAAGTTACAGGAAGAAGTCAAATTACTGGAGTCTCAGTCTGGAGAAGTTAAAGCTCTTTTAGGAGATTTGAAAGTGAAACTTTATGCCAAGTTTGGGAATAACATAAATTTAGAGGCAGAGGAAGAATGAAAGAAATCCAATATAGTTGCTAGCCGTTTAGTGGCTGTTTTTTTGGATATGTATTAAGTTTATTTAATAAAAGACTTAGGTCTGCTCAATTTCTCAGTCATTTTGTAAGACAGTGTGAATGAGGCATCCTGTCTTGACGAACTCAAGAATAATGTTTCACTTAATATATAATTTGTAAAAGATGCAGTTGTTCAGGTTTGATGTAAATGAAATGTTAGAAGCAAATCTTTGGGTGAGATGACCTTAGGTTCAGGTTTTTCCCACTTTTTGCCCTGGTTTTCCCTCAGCTAACCCAAGCTCCACTAGGTCCT
This sequence comes from Porites cylindrica, assembly GCA_964035525.1. NCBI lineage: Eukaryota > Metazoa > Cnidaria > Anthozoa > Scleractinia > Poritidae > Porites > Porites cylindrica. The sequence goes on along the minus strand of OZ037776.1, from coordinate 12,937,743 downwards.
CTTTTAGTTTTGCATGGTAGAAAAAGTGTTAAAGTCAATGACCTGTAATTTGAACATGATCGAATCAAACGCCCCTGAATTGATGAATTGTATTATTGTTTTAAATCCACCCAAAGAACCACACTAGGGACACAAAAAGACTGACCCCAGCTGGAGAGAGGAGAGAAAGAGGTACTGCCTTTTATAATGCTTGTGAAAAGCGGCTGAGCCACATGTGTCATGGGGTTCCATTTCTTACTGGTATCTTTCCACTTACCTAAACAAGGTTGATTTAAAATGTCAGGAAATGAAATAGTAAATGAAAACTCCCTTCAGTGTTGGTGTGGGATATGCTACCTTAGCAGAACATCCCCCCGCCGGCCCCTTAACTCCTTCCCCATGTCCCTCTTGTGTTAAGGCACTTTAGATGCTTTAAGAATTCCAAAAGAGTATTTTCCCGTGTATAAGAGCCTATAATTTCCTAAACAATCGGTCGTCAGCAGGGGCAGATCTAGGGGGAGGGTGCAGGGGGTGTGCACCCCCCCCCCCCCCCCTGACATGACCTGCGGTTTTCTAATGCAACTGGTTTTCTTCAAAAAAAAAAAACTATGTGGTTTATTGGTGTTGAAGTAGAGCAAGAGACGAGCGCACCCCCTCCTAAAAAAAATCCTGGATCCGCCCCTGGTCAGGGTTTGGTATGCCGTGAGATCTGCAGTACAGTTTGTTTCACGCTACATGACGTACAAAGTTTTGTTTGTCCCAGTTTCCCCTCTACCTTACAAGTGAAGGAAAGTCATGGCGACCTGTTTTCGTGATTTGAGACGATGTAAAAGTTGCTGGCTTCTTTTAAGTCGTCGTCTTGGCGCATCAGTTAAGGTACCATTTTATCCGTTTTTTCTCTACCACCATTTTACAAGCCGATAAAGATATCTTTATCTTCATAATTTTTACACATGGGCCTACAGGTCACTGCCGCTAGAAATTTTCTTCCATACATTCATGTCACACGACTATACCGTGTACGTGCAATGCCTTCAGAGGACATTTAATTCCTTCACATAAGCCCTTTTTTTCTTTTCGGTTCAAATAAGCTGACCTTTTGTGCTTGCTGTCGGTGTTCAGTGAAAACAATGAATGTCAATGTACTATTTTGTTAGAAAGGTACTGAATTGTGCTGGGTCTTCAGCTTTGTTTAGGTGTGCACAAAACAAAACTCAACCTAAGAAATCTCTCAGTCAAAATGACTAAGGCCAGCAACTGCACAGAACTGGAACAAGTTGTCCACACACATCAAATAAACATTGTGCCAGAGCGATTGACCAAGAAGGCTTAGGTTACCTAGATCCCAGTCCCGTAGTTACTAAAACCCGGAACGACCCACAACGACCCACAACGATCCCACAACGACCCACAACGATCCCACAACGATCCACAACGTTGTGTTACATAAACTGGAACTGACTGAGAACAATTTACGCCCATGTGATTTTGTTATATAATACGTTTTCCTCCAAGTGTGGCACGGAATGTACTAGGTTTTTCAACAAGGATTTTATGAAGATGTTTTTAAGTTGGCGAGTTTCTTAACTCTGTGTTTTTACGAGGCTGGACAAATGTAAGTTTTCTGCAATTTGTTTTCGTTTATTTGACTGTCTTTTCGCTAGCTAAGGATTCCCTTCTAATTTTGTATCATTTCGCAATTTTTAGCCTCAGATTACCACATTACTACGTTCTACCGCGTTGTTTTAATAAATACTGAAAATCCAGCCTTTGCCGTGGTTTTGCTACTTTGACCCATGCCGGCCATCGGCCCAGCACTATTTTAAATAACGTCAACGTACCATTCAAATATACATGAGGTCTCTGCCTGTAAAGGGAAGCAATTACGTACAATGGAACTCGTGGTAGATATATACATGAGATCTCTGCCGTCTTGATGGTCATTGTCATAACACTGCAATCCCAGTTCGCTTCGCTAGCGCAGAAATGTTTACGGAGAACAAAGCTGATGAAACTTTTCATGTGTCTTATGCATATCTTTATTCGATGGTCGGCTGATCATGAAGAGACATCGATCGGACATACAAATGTGTCTCTGAATGGAGATTCTTTCTCGTGAAAAGCTGCATTTGCCCATTTATTTTGTCCTGTTTTTACCAACCCTATGAATGTGTTACCGGACTATCAAAGGTATTCTGGGTAGTTGTGAGTCATTATGTTTGCTATTCAGTATGCTTTTAAATTTTTGGAAAAAATTCAAAAGTTAAGTTTTTGATATTGTTTTCTTGGGTGGTTCAGGGTTGTCACTAAGATTTCAAGTTGCCGGGTATTTGTTGTTAGTAGCCAGGGAAGTCGCAAGCAGTCCTAGAGACCCCCCCCCCCCCCCCCCCCCCTACAAGAAGTTTTTGCAGCGCAACTTCTTCCGTTTTCTAAAACGCATTACCGCCCCAAAAAGGCAATCTTCATCAAGAGTACAGCTATCATTAGCGGTTTTATGATGATCACGTCTTTATTAAAGAAAACAACATCATTCGGAGACCCTAAAATAATAAGTTTTTACTTTACGTAAAGGCTCGTTGGAGAGTTTTTTTAGTGGCCGCCAAATGGGAGTATACATGTAAGCACCGGGTCTGAAATAGATGACAGGTAGGCACCGGTCACGTTATCCACGCAGTCTTATCTTCACGCAGACAAGGCGCATGCTGGCCAGTGAAGAGTTAAATCACAACGATACTTTACAAATGTTAAAAATGTGGAAAGGACAATCGATTCTTATATGGTGCAAATGAATTAACATGTGTTTAAAATCAATTGTAAATCCTCATTTAGTTATACGTAAGAACGAAACAAGTTACAGAAAACAAAAGTAAAACTAATATTACAAATGAATTAACTCACGGAGAAGCGGAAAGACGACAAGCGGACGATGAATGTACGAAAAAGCATCATAAACACAAGGTTACTATGGTTTGTTGAAAAATAAAAGTATGATAACGCTAAAACAAGCGTAACGTACGAAAAATCGCGGGATAAAATATGGCAAAACTAAACTGCGCAACTGGTAACATTAGTGGTCTCGAATTTAGGAACGAAACATCACTTAACATACGAAGAAACTGACATACGAAAAAGCATTTAAAAGAGAGGGCTAATACTTTATAAACGACGCTGAGATGTCAAAACGAGACTCAGGGAGAAGAATGCAAAAGTAATGCTAATGCTTAACTTCCCTTTTAAATATAACTTCTTGGAAGTAGAACTGAGAGGATGTGATCATGACCTGCGGACAATGATCTAACATTTCCCGTTGACCGTGCGTTATAGACCTGGTCACTTAAACGTCAATTTATTAAACATAGCAATCAGTCATAGAGTTCATCTTCAAAGCCTCCATCATAATCCTCATTATCATCAACATCAGCATCAGGGAGATTTAACGCTCGGGTGAAGTCTCAACTTCTTCTGTGATGTCAACAGAGATCTGCTCAGGTCTTTCATCGTGAACAAAGAGTGCAGATTCCTTTGCCACTTCTTCGACATGTTCAACACAAAACCGACACAACAGTTGAAACTAGGGACTTTTAGCATCGACAAAGGTGACGGCAGCGAAAACGTCGCTTTTAAAATGAATTGGCGTTTTTTCCAATTTTGTCTTTTTTTCTTTCAGTTCGCTGAAAATAGCTAATGTAGGCCAATTTCCCTGGAGTTGATTTCTTTGCGACCGCACTCAAGTTTAGAAAGAGAAAGAAAAGTTTGTCTTCGATTGTTTACGTCCTCCATAAAACGTGAAATTAGGGGTGCGTTCGATTGGGAAATCTGGATTTAGATTTTAAAATCCGGATTTCGGATTTGCAATCGAACGCGAAATCCGAAAACGGATTTCAACGCTAAGATATCTGTTTTTGGATTTTCATTTTTACCGTTCGATGGGGAAATCCGAAAAAGGATTTGAAAAACTGTCGTTAAGAACAGCGGTCTTGCACGCGCACGCATAATTAGGAAAAATAAGACCGCTGTTCACGAGAACAGTTTTGCAAATCCGTTTTCGGATTTCCCAATCGAACGGTAAAAAGGAAATCCATGAAATCCGGATTTGGATTTCTTAATTGAAATCCACCCTGAGGACGGATTTCTCGGAGGTGAAATCCGTTTTCGGATTTCGCGTTCAATTGGGAAATCCGGATTTAGATTTTGAAAATCTAAATCCGGATTTCCCAATCGAACGCACCCTAGGCATTTTCACGTCGTAGTCGTGCAGTAACGGCAAAGAAGTGTACAAAAAAGCGTGATGCACGTGCAAACTAGTTGTTTTGCTCAGTAAACCAATTGCTTTTCATTTCGCGAACGGAGAGTTTTCGCGCGTGTGTACTAGTACCAAATCTAAGGCCGATGTCTTTTTCCGGCATTTCTTAGTTTTTGCACGTGAGTATTTCAAAATTACTTGAACCTGCTGCAGATGAAACTTTCATTTAGTTTGATGGATAGTCTCTGTGTGTTTCAAAGGTGTGCTCTTTTGGTTTAATTTAATGACGAAAGTAGCCGGGGGCCATGCTCTGAGTAGCCGGGGGAAATCCCCGGCTCCCGGCCCTTAGTGACAACCCTGAGTGGTTTCTTTCGTTGTGGGATCGTTGTGGGTCGTTTTGAGATCGTCCTCGGTCGTTTGAAGATCGTTGTGGATCGTTGTGGGATCGTTGTGGGTCGTTGTGGATCGTTGTGGATCGTTGTGGGTCGTTGTGGATCGTTGTGGGTCGTTCCGGGTTTTAGTAACTACGATCCCAGTCCTCAATCCTGAATTTTTCCTACCATTTCACACTGCACCAAAGTGTGGCACAGAACCTATCCAATATGAAACATTCCACTCTCAAGATCGGAGTGGTACAGCTTTGCTCCATTGCAGAAATTGCGTCAAAGTCTCTGTTTGCTCTTATGTGTGAAAAGTAGCCCTATCTGGTGAAGTTTTCAAGCCGGCACAAAAGCTACTCGGTATATTCAGTGTGAACATAACCTAAGAGACACTACTTAGGGTTCCTTTCCCTTATTCAGTTAAAAGGTAAAGGCACACCCGAGCCAAAGGCCCACATGGCCGGAGCTTATCCTGGTTTCAATAGCATGAAGCTACTCCCCCTGGACGAGATGCTAGTCCATTACAGGGTTACTCCCAGCAGTATGTCGCCAGTACCCATTTATACACCTGGGTGAAGAGAGACATGGACTAAAGTTCCTTGTCTAAGGGAACAACACGACGGGCAAGGCTTAAACTCCCAGACCTCCAGATCTGGAGTTCGAGACGTTAATCACTCGGCCACACACACCTCCACCTTATTCAGTTAGTTTGCTTGCAGTGAAATCCCACCCTGGATCTCAGAGGATGGTCTCATGACCCCTTATTGCAATTTTCTCAACATTTTTGTAAATAAAAAGGCCTTGAGCATTAAGGAACTGTTTTTTTTGTGGTAAAATTCCATGCCTCACAGGTGTTTGGTCATTTTAGGTCATGCAGAAAAACTTGTTTTATTTCCCGTTAGGTCTTGTCTTCCAGTTTTAGCACAATCCATGTTGAACCTTCTAAACGTGAAGAACAAATAAATACTAGAATTGAGAAGCATGCCTATGGGAAAACTGGTTTGGAGAAGAGGAACAAGGAAGCAGATGGATTGTTTTATCTCAAGACAGTGTATTTACCTGATCAACTTGAGAAAAACCTGAAACAGTTTTTGAAAAGTAAGTGTACAGATGTATATAATGTATAAAGTAAAATAATTCTTGAGTTTAACCTGAATTTCCTTTTGTAATTGTGTGATCTCCTATGAATTGTTAGAGCTAAGAAAGAAAGGAAAATCTGAATCAAACTTGTTTAAATAGCAGTTATTAAAAATCTGGGAGTTTCTTTGTTTTGCTCGTGAGAAAAACAACAATAAGGAGCCATCAAAATGTCAAGTTTCTTTTATATTGGTGATTTTGTTCTAACTATAAACAGGTATAATAAATGTTCAAAAAAGACAGCTTTTTTTATTAGGATTTTCAATTTAAAGTGGATAGTACTTAAATTTACTGCATTCGACCAATTTCTGTTTTTGAATGTCCTCGGTAAAAATTGAGTGGACGGAACTGTTTTGCTTTGTGATACAAAATTTGCCCAAAGAGGGAGATAGAGTGAACCTCATATGCTGCCAACATAAACTCAGTTTTTTTTTGCATTTTCTTCCAGAATTCCCAAAAAAGCTGGTTGAAAATGATGGTAGAAAACTTGCCAGGCATATTAAAAACAGGGGTCGTCCAACTGAGCAAACATGGCAGAAATACAGAGAATCTAAAAGGCGTAGAGAAGTATTAGCAGGTAATCTGAAGTTGAATATGAAGTTAGAAGTATTCTTCTCAAGCCTAAAGTAAACATTTGGAGAGTTTGTACCAAAAATGCTGTTTGAAGCCAGTGGAGCCATTTTTTGGTCTCTTTCAATCATTTGTCTGAAAGGTAAAAAATTACAGCTGGTTCTCTCTATTAATATGGATACCTTTGGGACTGGCCCCGACTGTCTGTCTTAAACAGGTATCTGATTTATAGAGAGTCAAGGTGACGTGACACCAGTAATAAAAAATATAGCTGATATATAGCTGAACCCATTCACAATGGTTACACACCTGTTTTACTTAATATGCAAAACAGTGTGAACTGGAACGTTATGTAATGGAAAAGGTGAATCATTTTTCTCATGCAATTTGCTTCCCTAACTAATTCGGCAACTCAAGTGGTACAAGCTGGAACTTTACAACCTTCTGATGTGACACCTACTGTAACAGTAACTTTACATGTATCTCAAAATGTCACATTTACATACAGTGTTAATGGCTGAATCCTCAAGTGGGCAAGATTAAATGAATCCTGTATTCTGACTGGCCACCCGAGCAGGCAAGATGCTTGCAATTTCCTGCGTCAGTCCCATGACAGAAGTTTCTCTTTCTGGCTGGTATTTAAATCCTTTATTGACCAAGGTTGTTCATTCTTTCTTATCTTCATCTCATCCGTAAAAATGCAAAAACGAACTTTGTCAATAAATTTATATACAAATGAATGTACAGTGCAGCCATCTTGACCAAATAAGATTGGTCAATAACATGTATTTATATTATTTTATTAATTGTTTTTAATCTTGATGTTTATACAGAAAGTGAAGTTAATCCAGAAGACATTTTAAAGTTGGAAAGTCAGGAAAGAGAGAATGTATTATTTGATGAACATTTTGAAGATATTAGCGAGGATGAAGAGAACGAACTTTATGAAGACTATGAATCAATCAACTTAAGTGATGGAAACACGCAGGATGATGACGGCAAAAGGGTTGATGATGAAGATGGAAACGAAGAAGACGACATTATGGCTAAAGAGACTGATAACAATGTACTAAATGTGACAAGTTCAAAAGTCAAGAATACAAAGAAGCCAAAGAGAGCTGAATACAAAGTAATAAGGTAGGGTTTGTATATCATGTGCTACCCGCCAAAAAGGAGCGTGGATTAAAATAGCCTTTGTCGCTTTAGTCTAACCCCGTTAGTCAGGGGCACCCAACGAGAATATAGTTCAAAACCACTTAAAAATAGCATTGTTTTAACGTATTTTAGTATTTAAACGGTAGATTATAGGCATTTTTTATCCCCTAAAATTTTTTCATCTGTGTGGATTTCCTAGCTGAAAGTCTAGTGACCCGAAAATTATAGGGGTTAAAACTTACCTTTTTGAACATTTCAGCTAGGAAAAAGGCTCCCAAAAATTCTAGGTGACCTTTTTAGGGTAAAAATTCATTTAAAATGGGCAATTATACCATTTTTAGATGTTGGAAAATCCTAGGAGAGGCAGGAAAGCAAGAAATTTTACAACATGTTCCGAAAATTCTAGATCTCAAATCGTCTTCTGAATAGATATTTTCCTAAAATTGACGTTGGGTGCCCCTGGTTAGTGACTGTAAAGCAGCACCAATACCCTTGTTCTAGGCCCTCAATTGACACAACGAATTACGGAAAATGTGTTTCATGTTTCCACTCAACTTGATTGCAAAATCAACAATGGCTTTTTTAAGGGGCCAGTCATTACTAGTACACTGTCAGGTGGGAACCTGGAACAAGGCCTTTTGGGCTGTTTTAATTTGCACACTGACTTATGGTAACTTGAATTTTAGTTGCATCTGTGGCACAGGTCTTATAGTATTAAAGGGTCTAGAGAAAGTTAAATTTAGATTGTCTTTTTGTGCAGCTCATTTTGAAATTGTGAAAGGTTTAAACCCAGGAGTCATTTCAAACGTGAGGTATTCGTATGTATTATAAGACGTGACTGATTATCCAATGGCCGAGAAAAGAGAAAACTCAAAAACAGAATAGGCCTTCTTTTCCCGTACTGCAGAAGAAAATGGCGTTTCTTCTATTTTAAATTAACCAACCATGCAAAGAAAATTTGCCAAAAAATGGCATCCGAAAAGGTCACGGAAGCTTCGTTTTCACCAGCAGAGGACTTTACGCCATTGTGAATGCTACCGCTGAAATGGAGCTTTTTAATTTCCGCAAGCCCACAAATCTATCATCGAACAACCATACAATCCCTTGTAAAATCAATACGAACACATGCAACGTTTTCAAAGTCTCTGAATAGCTTTGCATGGTGAAATTGATTCGTAAAGGACACAAAATCTTCCAGCAGCTGCCTCAGGTGATCTATTAAGCATTTCTTTTTTTTATATTTTCAGCCTAGAAATGTCAGTGACTAATATGGAACGTGTTTCGGCATCTGAAAATAGATGTTGATGTTCAATAATAAATTCCTTGACCTAACTCACTGTTCAATAAATTTTGTTTTAAATACTTCCTCTGAAATGCTTATTTGACATACATCTAATACAAAGAGCTGAAATTTAGGTATTGACTTGTACAAACTGTAGATACAACAAAAGAGAGTCTGTGGCATATGCAGCAAGTCGGATACCTGCCAGTTATGGTGCTACATTAAGAGTATTTCATGAGGTAGGTACTGGTAACTGCACTGACAAGTCATTTGAGTGCACATTGTTATAAATATTGTATTCTAAGGTCCAAAGGGGTTTTCCTTAGAAAATGAGCACCCAAATCACTTATACCCACTTTCTATGAGCATGGTCAATTCACCCCCTCTAGGAGAGGCACCAATAACAATAAATTAACTGGCATACTATGGGTATCAAGTTTCAGTTTATTCCCAAAACTATCCCCAAAATTACCACAACTTTAACTGAACACAGATATCATGTTAGGTTGTACGTGTACGACCCAGGTTAGCAGTGCCAATCCACCCCCCCCCCCCCCTTACTCCCCAGAGGAAAAAAAGGCATCATTTTTATAGTGCAGCACCCCCCTCAGTGAGCAGAGTTCCTTAAATTGCAAATACCCATAGACACATTAATTTTTAACTTTCCTTTTCTTCGGAAGTGTCCCTTAAATACTGGTATTATTTTTGATGAAATTCATGGATGTTTGTTTCATTTGGTTTTAGATTAGTCGGCGAGAACCAGATTTTAAGCCAGAGACTCTACTAGACTTTGGTTCAGGCACTGGAATGGGAGTGTGGTAAATCAAATTTGAAGATGAGAATTTAGACTGGGGCAGGACATTATTTTACATTGGTTCCCACTGTTCTTAACCCAGCTCAGGGATTTGATATTAAGCACAAGTTTTGAAAGTCTGTCAACCTCCTCTGTTAGATTCTAAAAGTGAGCAGTTCTTGACAGGAAACAGATCACCACTGAGCATAGGAAAATTCATGATATAAAAAATATTTGAGGTTTTGGTCAGGATGAACAAAACCATCTGTTAGGAGGGTTTCTGTACTGCAGAATTTTACTCTTTTGTAAATTATGGAGAAAAAATCTTTCAAATAAAATATCGTTAGATAAAAAAATAAAAAATTTTAGCATTTCCTGAAAGATGACATTATCTTTTAATTTTCTTATATTAACATAATTGTAGGGCAGCTCATGAGAAATGGGGCGACTCAATCAGGGAATATCAGTGTGTGGATGTGTCGCAGGATATGAACAATGTAGCTGAATATCTCTTAAGAGGTAATGACCTGTATCTTTGACATTTAAATAATAAGTGTCAGACCTTCTTTGTGGGTATCTAAGAACTGAGAATTTGTTGTTCCCTTTGTTAAGAGTCCTTTAGTCTTCCTGGTAAAGTGCAAACATGTTATTATAGTGCTCAACATTTCATGTCCTACAAATAATAACCTCTAAAGAAGTAGAGGGAAACCTCTCTACAAGGGCCATGTTGGAGACTACTACTACTACTATGGCCGAGCAAGAGCACGCCTCAACCCACCACGCCTCCTCCAGGTCTCACTATCCAACATAGCTGCTCTCAGCTCTTCTGTGTTTTTTTCGTTGGAGAGAGGTGCCAGTATGGGCCCTTATTTTGAGAAGTGGCTGTGTTAGAGATGTGTAAAAAAGGAGCCTTGACTCTGAGCTTGCTGACATTTGACATTTGCATGAAAGAGTAAAGAAATTAATCAGTCATCTTGGTCCTTAAAAGGGCTCAAGAGGGTTTAATAACAGATGCATTTTATGGCTGCGAAAAAGTCGAGAAAATGTTCTGTTTTTGTGATTTAAAAGACAGTGCATATACAGCAGTTAAAGGGATGCAGAATTCTAAATAATTATTAGGTTTAATTATGTCCCTTTGATGAAAATAGACCCCTAATGACCTTTATACACCAGTCTAATACTCTGCTCACCGAGGATCTCAGTATGTGAGAGATGAATAGCTTGCTGAGTGAGTGAAATGATAATTATGCTGCATGAAGAACATTACAAGCACTATTCATTTTTGCTCTTGTTATTTGACATTCAGGTGGGGAAGGACTCAATAAGTCTCTTCACATTCCAAGAGTGTATTTCAAGAGATTTTTACCTGTTTCCAATTTGGTAAGTTTATGCGGAAATAAATTTAAATTTCAATACTTAATTATCCTCTCCCCTTTTAGGGCTTTTCAGGGACAATGAAACAAACAATTCAAATGGCGGATGACAATCCCAGCTGGTAGAAGAAGAACCACCTGGCTATTTTACAATTGATGATGATGATGATGATGATGATGATGAATTATTAATAACTTGTATTACCTGATGTCTACTTTTATGTACACAGATCACCTATAATGTCATAGTAGCCTCCTATGCTCTAAGTGAAATTCCAAAGGTTTCCCTGAGGCAAATGGCCGTTAGAAGCTTATGGGGAAAAACAAGCGACTTTTTGGTAAGTTTAAATCGTTGTCCGGTTTTTGTTGTTGTTGTTGTTGTTGTTGGCAAAATTGAGGCTTAGAATGCTTTTATTTGTAATTGGTGGTTTCAACCGGCGACCGGAGACATAATTACGACCACAGTTAAACTCTAAATTGCGTTTTAAGACTTGTTGGGTGATCTTATGCAACCACGACGGCAACGGCGGTGAGAACATGAAAATCCATAGGATTTAAAAAGGATTTATGCACGAGCATCACACTTTTTGTTACATTTCTGTGCTGCCATTGCACGATTAGGCCTTAAAACTTCCTGATGCGACGTTTTGACAAGGACATAAACATGCGACGACGAAATTGTCTTTCCCGAAATTGAAACTTGTATGCGTCCTGTATAAAGGCGTTATCGTCAGAACAATTCTTCTGCTCATGCCCATTTCAAATATTGACCTAGTTGGGGGAAGGGGGTGGCAGGGGGATTCAAACTTCCCACCTCCCGTAGCTGCCTAGCTCCGATTCCTTTTTTTCTTTGCTTCCTCCCTTAAGCCCTTTTTTGGTTCTGAAATATCAAGCCTTTTTGCATAATTTTCTCCTATCTCTCTCGCTCGTCGCCCTTTAAGCTTCGTCACCTTTCGCTCGTTCCTCCCCCTCCTTATGTACCTTTCTCGTCCACATTCTCCCCGGTTGATGCTTTTCATTAGAGAGATTAAGATTCACGTTTACCCAAACGGCAGACGTGAATTTGTACCACGTGACCAAGTTTTCCCCCTATTTTCCGTTTACTCTTTATTGCTTCTACACAAAAATAAGTAGTTTTACGCCAGTTTTAACCATAGAAATCGTCCGGGACTGTTTTTATCTGCTTATTTCCTATTCTGAGAAATTCTCAACTCGAGTCTTATTTTTGCCGTTTGCGGTAAACGCGAATCAGTCTCTCTATTGTCGCAACCTTCCCATGTTACTAGAAATGGCTGTATGCTAACACTCACTAGTGACTCTGTAGTATCCATCAAGTGATTGGATTCGTCCGACAAGAAGGGGGCAGAATTCTCCCCCTTCCCTCCTCGCCCTACCCCGCCCCGCCCCCATCATCCCTCTCAGCTTAGACAAGCTAAATATTTTCTGTTCTTAAGAGTACTTAAGAAGTGTTACTTCATAAAAACGTGAATTTATACTTGTTTTAGGTCATTATTGAACATGGGAATTCTGAAGGATTTGAAATAACATCTGATGCTAGAACTCTAGTGCTCAAGGTAACTTGGCCACGCCCAAACCGATGCAGCAACTCCCGACATTGTTGGCCCAAGAATGTTAGTAGTTGTTGTATTGTGTTGGCAGTGGTTTGAAAACGGATGTAACAAAACCCAACTATGTTGGGACTTGCAGTACATTATGGCTTAATATTGATAAGTTACCAGAATTCGAGCGACACTTGAATAATGTTCAACGAGACCATGTGTCTTGCGCTTGTTTGGCCCAACCAGTTCAACGATTTTGGAAGAGCTGTGCGGAAGGATCCATTGTTGTGCTACATTTAGGCGATCACGAACAAAAGAAATATTGCCAGGGATTTGTTGGCTCATTAGTTTGAGCGGTAGTAACCGAAGATTATGGAGTGCGGGCTTTAACGATGGAAGGTCAAAACGCTCTTGCTGTAACGCTGCTTATTGCCTACGTTTCACGTGTTGGATGGTCAAAACACCGGTGAACAGATTACGATTGATAGAAGGTCCGAACGCGCGTCAGCTCAGATTGCGTTCTGCGCATTCCATTCATTCTTAGTGGCTATGTACGTGCCGTGCATGCGTATAAGCAACGTGAAGATCAGGGTTGCGGGCTCCTCTTGCTGCCTGCAATAAATAATTCTTAACTAGTTGACAGTTATAATTAAACGTCCGCTAAAGCACACCAAACTGCGGTCCCGCGGGAAATTCATCAATAAAACCGTGCATTGATTTTGACTTCCTGAAAGTCGTCCCTTCTTATACTTGAAAGCGATCTTCCTTCTCGAGGTCGGTTGAAAGTAACATCAATTCCCTTAATAGGACAGTAAAGCAAAACTACCACAAAAAGTCCTTATATTCTCTGTTTGAACAGAAAGCAAATTGTAACAACTGTATGATTTTGTTTACTAAAGATGGATGTAGTCTCTCTCTTTATAGTTATAAGTCAAAAGCTTTCGTAGGGTGGATTTCCACTGTCGCGTATTTTTTTGCGTGCGGAAATAAAATAGAGGCAATGTACAAAAGGTCGCGTGTAAACGTAAAAGTTTTCGCTTAACCTTTACGTTTACAGGCAACACTTCATATATTGCCTCTATTTTATTTACGCGCGCGTGCGCACGCGGGTAAAAATCACGCGACAGGAGGAAATCCACCTTTACTGCAATTTTTATTCCTGAGTTCTTGTAATAGTGATCGCTTGAGGTTTATCCATCCTTCAAAACAGGAAAACCTGTTCCTGGCCCCGAGGGTCTCCGCGTTTGTGGGAGATAAGTATTTGTATATTTTATTGGGAAAAGCTGAAAGCACAATTTTCAAAGTAGTCTTACGATTCCAAATGGATTAATTCGTATCATTAGTTTTATAAAATTTCTGTATTCACGTTACAGGAGGGAGGGTATGAAACTGCAGAAGGCGAAACTTCAGCAAGTGAGTATAAATCTTATATTTTATTAGTTGCTTTGAGAAAAGTGAGTTTCTCCAATAACAAAGCCTATTTGAAGTGAATGCTGTCACGGTGATAAGATTTGTATCAAACAGTTTTTGTGTTGCTTGTAGATGAAGAGCATCAGTTCTTTGACCCCGCACCTGAGGAAATGGAGAAGGGTTTCGTTTTTTCTCCTGTAAGTTTCTTTTAAAGTCATCTACCGTATTCCTCCAATAAGCACCCTTACCCGAAGCCGTATAAATATCAAACAAGCGCCCCCGTTTGTTCTAGTCGGGGAGATTCAACGAGATTTTGTGGGCATTTTTAATAACACAATTATTCCACTCGCGCTTGTTGGATATGAGATGATTATAGCCAACTCGGCGCTACGCGCCTCGTTGGCTATCTATCATCTCATATCCAACGCGCCCTCGTAGAATAATTGTTAAATATATTATAATTAATGAGATAATCGATATTTGATAGCGATGATATTTAATAGACATGCATGCTGATACACCTGCATCTTAATTGTCAGGAGCAGTGTATAATGTAACCTGAGATCAGGCCCAATTTAAGCAGCTTCCATACTTTCTCTCTTACGTGGTCGCGCTAAAATCGATTCGCCTTTCCCTCCAGAATTTTATTTAAAAAGCGAAACGAAAATAGAGCCTGATCTCAGGTTACGTATAATGGGAATACGGTTCGCTTGATTACCAACCACTGTTTTAACAAATGAGAGACCTGAAAATTGACTAAGCGTTTCAAGGATAATGTTGTAGTCTTTGTTTTCCTATTAAAGATTTAGCCAAAATAAAGTTACAGTTCGTTGAAAGGAAAACTTAATAAGCACTCCTCTCAATTAAGCACCCTCCTTCCAATAAGCACCCTTTCATTAAGCACAAATTTTAAGCGGAAATACGGTAAAAATTCCACTGTTTCACTCATCCTTCTTTCATACCTTCTTGAAGAAGGCAAGTAACATTGATGGGTAATGGTCGGCGATGGGAAAGGAGACAAAGTTTAGAAGCATTGTCGTAGTTAGTTCCTTACAAAAAATTCATCTTATAACCTACCTTACTTTTTCTAGTGTCCTCACGATGTCGAGTGTGCAAGATCTGACGCGGAAACAAGAGACCATCCATGTAACTTCGAGCAAAGAGTTCAACTGGCCTTCTGCCAGGTAATGTATCCTCATCCTTAACCCATTCGCCCCTGGGAATTTCTTTTTGAAGATAGTCGCGCCGTTTTCTGGTCACTGCCTTGCTGTTAAGAGCGAAAACGTACCAAAAAGCCGTTTACCGGTCGAACACTGTGCGGCCTACTTTTCCAGATTAAAAAATATTGCTTTCCGAAGGTCGGTCATGCCGAAGTGACACAACAATCTCGAGTTTTACCTTTTACTTTCCTTTCTCCCCTCTTTTTTCGCTTTTCTTTTCTTTTCTTTTTTTTTTTCGCTGGATGCTTACTGGTTTCGTTTTGACGGGGAACGTTTTTTGGAAAGCCTTCAGGAGGAAAGAGGTGCGGGCGGGTAGTGGAAAAAGATTTTCATAGGAATTTTTGGGTCAGCTTAGCTATTGTTTTTTGCCTTTTTGGTGAATCAGCGCCTTGGCTCATTGGATCTGATTTATGTTTCCAACAGAAAAATACAAGGATAAAGAAGTACGGATTTCACACGGAGAGATTTTCGTACATAGTTCTTAGAAAAGGTCAAAGAGATCCAGTCGGTAAGTAAACAGGGTCACTGCAACAGCGCGTGGCGCCACTACGTGGGCCTGTAACAGTCCCTCCCTCCATGAGAGATAGACCACACACCTCGGACTACGTCCCCAACTCTCTTCGAACAGTGGGTGGGTTCTTTATCGTCCCACAGGATTTACATGTGTAAGGGTTGTGAGACGGGGCCTACGGTTTATCGCCCTTATCCGAGAATACTAGAAAGTCTAGCCGTTTGCAGATGTATTTACCAAGGCAGCACTTTCTCCTCAGTTATTTAAAGACTCTGAGTACAGTGTTGGTCTGGCCGGGGTTTGAACCAACGGCCTCCCGCTCGGCAGGCCGGCGCTTATCCAATTGAGCTAACTGGGCGGCAGTTTACCTTCTGATTGGTTTCATATTTTTTTTTCTTTTTTTTTTTTTTCAGAGAAAGCTTGGCCCCGTGTCTTGCAACCCGTGAGATTGAGAAGGAGACATGTTATTTGCAAGCTTTGCTGTAGCTCAGGTACGTTTGCGTTTTAGCAAGGGCTGTAGACAAAATGTCAAATTTCACAAGAATTGTGAAAACACAGGTAAAATTCTGAAAATTTCATGTGTAAGATGTCATTTTGGGAAATTTGACATATTATTAGAAATTTTCTTTGGTGTTTTTACACATAACTAATTACATCTATAGCCCCTGAAAAATGTAAAAAAGAATATGATATCGTTTAAATTATTCTGGCACAAGGGTTTTGTCCACTGAAAATTAAAATTACTCAGTTTCCTGATGGATTCTGTCTTAAACCAACTGCTCAGTTTCTTGAAAAATGATACCCTATTCTAGACCGAAACTCCCCGATGTCTACACCCTACTCCAGAATAAGCCGCTTGAAAACCATACCCGTCACATAACTTTATAGCCCATATATGGCAGTACCCCTCGCCGGGAAAAATGGTTAAACCTAGCCTGTCGTTTTTGATTTTAGGTGACTTAAAGCAAAAGATATTGACCAGAAAGAAGGATAGGTTTGTAAATATTATATTATTTTTCAATAATACGGTAACTCCATGCGAGCCAACCATTCGAGTCCTAAGGATTTAGCCTGGCAAAATTTAAGTTCAAGCAAAACATGGTAACCAAAGAAAATAGGACACTTTTGCATATACGTTATTTTTCCATGATAACTCCATGAGACAAACCATTTGACCTGTATGGGTACCCACAGGAAAAAAAGTGCAGACCACTGGATACTGGCAGTAAAGATTTTCCCTGCCAAAAGTTAACTACAGACCATCAAATCGGACATAAATCTCGTACCCAGATCGCTTGTTGACGAAGCCGACTGTCAGTGTGTCAAGTCAGTTAAATCCTATTTGTGTAGTTTTTCCAGCTACTCACTAAGGTTGCGTCCTACTGGCAAATATGGATTGAGATTTAGAAATCCGTAATCCCTGGATCACCCTTTTTACCGTTTTATTTTAAGAGAAATCCGTAAAAGGATAGTGAAAACCTGTTCTCGCCTTCTCGTGAACAGTGGTCTTGATGTGAGCACGTACGAGACCACTGTTCTTGAGGACATTTTTCCATTCCTTTTTAGTATTTCCCAAAAAAATAAATGGATAGAAAGAAAATACAAGGGCAGATTTCTTGGCCTTTGAATCCGTTTCTGAATTTCGTGTTTAATTGTAAATCTGAAGTCCACATTTCAAAATTTAAATCCACACTGTGGATGTAGATTTTGAAATGTGGGAAAGTTTCCCAAACGAACACATCCTAAGAAAGCCGTTTTTTGTGTCCTCACGCATCGCTTTCCCCCCACAAATGTGCTGAGGTCAGACCACACAAATGTACCAAGTCCGAGTTGCCTTAATCAAGTTTCTGTTTCAAAGCGAGGCTAAGTGCAAAGCTGTTTATACGAAAATGCTTTTCATATTCCCATGCAAATACATGTAAACCTCATTTTCACAAGAAAGGTTTAACAGTTTTGAAAGTGAGAGTGTTTGGAACTTGGAAATGACCTGTTGATGTGGTTTTCGTTTTTTTTTTTTCCAGCGACATTTACAAGTGTGCTCGGCACTTAACAAGGTGGGGTGACTTGTTACCGGATCCAGAAGATAGGCAAAGACCAGTGAAAAACAGGTCAACTCTTCCGAAAGAAGTCTGTTCTTCTCAATAAAGAGGAGCAATTAAAACTAATAAATGAGCCCCCGACCCCCCTTTCCCGATAATTACGGTAATAGCAATAATAAAAACAAAAAGACGATCTACATACATCAGTTTTACATGGAATGATTAAAATGAAAATTCTTGTTGTTTATGCCGACTCACGCTTAATTATTCCAATCGATAGCAGGCAACAAGACTGTCTTTTGCATGCCTGCTAACACGGTGTATGGTGGAACATTTTTTCTGTCAGTCCCGTGTTGTATCCTCCAAGTACATACCCCTTCGTCTTGGGCATTTGTAACAAAAGGTTCCCATAACTTCTCCCTTAAATCTTCTGCAGAGGTTACCCTTTCGCAGGCTTATTTTCTGTGTTGATGGCAATATTTCTAGAAAAAAAAACGTAGTTTTTTGTGGTGCTTAAGCACTCGTAATAATGTGAAATAGATTTTCCTATTTTTAGGAAATATCAATTACAGACAAATTCTCCACAAATGCTCATGTTGGAGCAACAATTGACAAATGCCCGGCAGGGATAAGAACGCATGGAATTGACTGAGCAATAATTACTAACGGCGGATAGTGCAATTGGTTTCCCTAATACCTATCCACCGGATAGTGGTTTATCCGGTGAATAGCGGTGTCCAGATATCTGGATTTTACTACGGAATGAAAGCAAAAACAATTATGATTAATATTTTTAGAGTTTATTTCGTTTTTCATATTCCGGAATACGGTCAAGTGAACGGTCGCTAATGGATCTACAAAACCATCTCGACACTGTACATCAGAAAGACCTGTTTTAGCCCTTAAAATGGGGCCGTTTCGGTGAGTAAAATACAGTCCTATTTCTGAGTCTAATTTGGGTCCCTTAAATCAGGGCCGATACAGTCCAATGAGCTAGGGCTAATTTGGTCGCAAGGGCTGAAATGGGCCCTAGCGTGGGCTGTAATAGCCTTTTGATTGAGCTTTTTTGGCCTAAATTGTCCCCAAATGGCTCCAGGAAGGGCTGAATCAGACTTCGGCCTGCAGGGCTGAATTGACACTTTAAGGCTGAAACAGATCTTTTTAATTTTCAGTGTATCTTTGGAGAGGTTTAGAGTCGCGTTTACGGCAAACGTTAATTTGTATCACGTCTCGAAGTTTTCCTTAACTTGTGCTTCACTTTCCATTACGTCTACCTGAAAATAAGTAGTTTCACGTTAGTTTTGTCTAAAATAATTGTTTTGGGCTGTTTTAGCTGCACGTTTTCTATTTTAGAGAGTTTAAGCTTCACGTGTTCTGTAAACGTCAGATTCAAGTTGAGAATTTCTCAAAATAGAAAATAAGCAGATAAAAACAGCTTAAAACAATACTTATGGATATGACATTGCGTAAAACTACTAGTTTATGTGTAGAAATAACGAACAGTAAACGACAAGTAAAGGGGAAACTTGGTGACGAGGTATAAGTTTGCGTTTGCCGTTTGACGTAAACGTGATGCTTAACCTCTCTTTAAAAGAAATTCTTAACGTCAATCCGACGTTTGCCGTAAACGTCACTCTCTCTTTTACCTCTCTATTCCTGGGAGTATAGGAGTAGTTAGGTCTAGTTATACCCACATGCAGTACAGAAAATATGTAGGGGTATAGATTTTGGTGGACGTCGAGGTACACAGGAATTTGAATTGAACAACGGTTTATTACTGAGCTTCCTCGTTCTTCTAAGTTCCAAGATTTTCTAAGTGAATTTAAGCTTACAAAGTGGTCGTATTTATACTAAACTATAAAGTTAAGTATAGTTTCTAAGAAAGGTCAATAGTATTCTTATGCGTAAAAGTAAGAGTTAGGAGGTGGTAGAACTGATAGAACAAAAGATACCGAATTTAGTTGAATTCAGCTGCAGTGTGGAAAACATTTTGCAAAACTGTAAATATCTCTATAGTCAAATTCCTATACAAGAGGGTACAACGATGGTTTGAAAGAAACCATTTTTTTTTAAAGATTCTGTCGAAAGAAATTAGAGTTTGAAAGTAGAAAGTCTAGAAAAGTAAGTGAAATTTAGCTGAAAATAGCCCAACTGAGAACAAAGAACTAAAAAGGTGTTAGGTCGCGTGGCCCCAACAAGATTTTAATGAGACAATTGGGAAATTCAGGGTTAAATAAACGAACTTCGTTAACAGAAAAAGCTTATTTTCCCATTCCATAGCTGAATACGTCTACTAAGGGAAGAAATTATTTCTATCTTTCGAACTGGTTTCTGTTTCTTCTTGAAGAGGTGTTTCTTAACCTCAATTAAACCTTTAATTGCGAAAGACTGAAACCACACTGTCTTATGATGTTTCCCACAATTAACCGTGCGTCCAACTTTTATTTTCTGATTGATCCCAACACCAAAGAGGTCGGTGCAAAAATCTTTGGTCAAAGACTTAACTGACCAGCAAAGGTTTGGTAGTAGAATCTAAGGGCCTGTTTACATGTCGGTTGGGGATCCCAGATGGGTGAGGTAACATTTAGCGGGTCACCTCACCTATCATGTAAACGTGGTCAGATTAAAATGAGAGATTATATGGACAGGTGGGTTACCCCACCTAAGCGGGTTACTTCACTTACCTGGGGTCCCCCACCTCCATGTAAACAGGCCTGACAGCTTGTAAACACCATCCTTTGTCCATTAACAAAAGATATTTGAGATAGAGTGGAACTTTTGATTTCCGAACCGATCTAAAAACAAACTTTTTTATATGTTATATATCCCTGAATAAAGTTAAAATGCCCAACACCGAAATAGAATAAATTGAATAAATATTCATGATTACGAAGAGAGCGCATACAATAAAGCAGACTGCTGAGCAAAAATGTACCCTAACAAATATTAGCCCACTGCAGCCGGACGTCGGGCTAGCTTCACGTCCTTTAGTTATTGTTTCTGTTCCAAAGTGCCCATGAGTAACTCAATGCCAGCCATAGTTTCGGCAAAGAGGGCGAGGTTTGCTCTAAAAGCTCCGTCGACATGTGCTGCAGCCAGCACGATAACTTTCCCAGTGCTACTCTCATTTATTTTCTCCGCCATCGCAAACAGTTCCTGTCTTGTGCATCTCAGTATTTTGCTTGTCGTCATCAAAGACACAGGGTAACCAAGCTTTGCCATATAAGGCGAGATTAACAACTGAGCCAAAGCCCCTGGAAGCCTGCAATTGAGATCTACCAGATAACGCTCTCCGTTCTTCTCTAGAATCTCAATGTTGACTATTCCAAAGTACCCAGAAGAATGGAGGAAGTTTTTGACGGGCAAGATAAATTCTTCGTAAACCGCTTCCTTCAACTCCTCTTGCCTGGTCCAGTCACCCACTGCAGCAGTCCAATTGAAATTAGTTTGAATCAGCCCCGGTCAAGCTGCCCAGCCAATGGATGTCGCCTGATTTGAACACGTAGAAATAATATCCCATGGTCACAGCATCTGGTATGTATTCTTGCAAAATGTACTTTCCCTTCCAGTTGCACTTGTTTCTAATTTCTGCCACCACCTCTTTCAGCTGATGTGAATTGCGAACCAACCAGTTTCCGCATCCACCACCGGACTGATCGACTTTGAGCATGCAGGGAAATGTGACGTTTTCTTCCTTCATGAGTCGAGGGTTGGGTACTCCAATTCTCGGGATCGTACTTTTAAGAAGCAACTCATTATGCAAATCAGGATCGATGACATGCTTCATGGCTGGCAGAGACTGCAGCGGCCCAGTGGTCACGACTGGGATATCGTCTGCGAAGCCATCTTCGACAGATTTTACTTTTGCGGCTGGAAAAACTGGCAACCACTTTTTCCAGTGATTCGATTGGAGAGCATCAGGCTTGATGTCTGACAGGCTTGGAATGGCGTCACCAATCGTTGCCAGATGTCTGATAGGTCGCATTAAATCCGACTCTTTCGTGTCTCTCAGAGCGTAGTCGAAATACATGTACTTGTTGTCGTTATAAAGCCTGGATCCTTTGCAATAGGAAGATCGGAGATAAGGCAAAAAGTAAGCTTTATCCAAGTCTTTTACGATGAGTTGACTATAAGAGTGTACCTTGTAAACGTTGGCCATGACGACTCAGAAATAGATAATTACCGAAGCCCAAGGCGTTATTTGGGTATAATGCAGGCAGCTGAGGCCGCAGGCCGAAGTAATTTTCTATTATAATTATTGTCTCTTCTTTGCATTATATCGACGATTTTTGTCGCCTCCACATTGATATTTCGGTACATGGACAATGTAATTAGCATGTATTGAGTAGCAAAGCTAGAAATTGCATAATATAATACTTTGCATTCCCCAATTCAGTCATGGATGAGATTAATTTTCCTATCTCATGTATTTGTGTAAACGGTGTTATTGAATCAAAAATATAAAAAAAGAAAAAAACAGTGAAAAACAGGTCAACTCTTACGAAAAAAGTCAGTTCTCTTCCATAAAAAGGATCAATTGAAACTAATAAATGACCTGTCACCAAGTTACCAATGGATTACAAAGCCGTAAACCTCCCGCCAAACTTTCAGTCGAAGAAAGTTGTTCACAAGCGGCCCAGGCTCGGTGAATAAATTACGGCGTGTTTCGATACTGTTTTGCATATTACGAACGATTTGCAGACTTGTATGAAATTAATATAGTTGTTAAAACGTAGAAATATAGGTATAACTGTATACCTGCCAACTCTCACGCCTTAGGCGTGAGTCTCACGCCTGCGGGTTGAAAACTTCGATCTCACGCCGGCTCACGCCTGCGGGCCAATTTCTCACGCCTGATTGAAAAATGTGAGTTGTTGCCGTCTTACTTGACACAATTTCCAAAAATATGTTAACTCAGACCCATGTAAGGAACGAAAACCATGTGTAAATGAATAAATAACAATACCTTCCTCGCGATCTCTGATTTTGTGGATAAGCGTTTTCTCGATAACTGCGCCTTCGGCAGACTTCGGACGTCTTCGGAAGACTTCGGACTTCTTAGGGAATCTTCGGAAATGATCGTGTCGTCTGCAAAAATCCCAGAACTCCCAGGATAAAAATCTCACGCTTATATCTCAGAAAAAGTTGGCAGGTATATAACTGTAGAGATCACAAGCGGCCCAGGCTCGGTGAATCAATTACCGCGTGTTTCGATACTGTTTTGCATATTACGAACGATTTGCAGACTTGTATGAAATTGATATAGTTGTTAAAACGTAAATATATGGGTATAACTGTAGAGATATATTTCATTTAACTAAACTTGGGTTTGTTGTTACTTTTCCGGTGCAACCTGGGCTCAATTCATGGCTATTTTATACGGTTTTACGGCTCGTTGTTTGTTCGGTGTTGTTTTTCTACATAATGCGAAGCAAGGCAAGTTACTGCGTGCAGTCTTAACTCACAAATCTCTCCCGCAACAAAGACTGACTGCGCACCGATTCGCCTTGAAAGTGCCAAATCCTTAAGGCAAGGTGAGTCTCTTATCTCTTCTCTTCGCTCGATGTGCTTTTTGTGGGGAAATCTTATTTTAGCAAAGGTACATTGTTTTTTATTAATCTTGACCTTAGATTCCATTTTACAGTTCAGCTGCTTCCCACTTTTTCACGTTACGTCATCGCCGCCATGCTGGTGGACGGTAAACAAAAGATCGCTCATTAGCTCGCTTTGTTTGTCCACCAGCATTTGTTCATTTCGCCATTGTTATTTGTGTCTCCCGAGATTGCATGAAAACCACCTATAGAACATATTTTTGGGAAACATCGTCCCTAAATCTAGCCAAACAAACCAGTACTTAAATGTCCCTGTTACTTTCATCTTAACGTGGAATCTGCCTCGTCAACATCGATCTTTCTCTCAACAGCGAGAAAGAAGCCCGTTAAAAAAGCCATTTTTTGCGGTTTCATGTTGGTGTGAAATGACAGCTAATTGGCTAACTCTCTTGCCTTGAGTATAGAAAAACCTTAACTATTTACAACGTTAAATGTCATGGGCGGTTTCATTTTTACGTAGCCATGGTTATTTTTCCTTGGTAAATTTATCTCGGCAAAGTCCGCTCACACCCACCACACTTCTGTAAATGCACCGTCTTTTAAATATAAAGAAACCTCTAAACTAGAAAGTTTTCAAGTCCTTCTCTAAGCCATTTAATGCGCCTGGTAAGTGGTAACCGTCCCCTGAAGTCTCTTCACAGACCGCAATGACAGATTTCCCTCCCCTTTCATATACTTCAACCATTGAAATCCTTACCATTTTATTCTTGGAGCTTGAAAAAATAATTACACAGGTCACCCTGGCATCAACTGATATCGCATTCGGTGGAATTCACGGAGGGCGAGTGGTATTGGCAGATCCTCTGGTTGCAAAATTATTGCATAATGCATTCTTTGATAAAGAATATACTTGTCCGGCCTGAGGTGAACAAAGTTTTTCAAACAGTAGTGCCACAACTGTCCGCGAGCAACCCATAAAGGTCCTTTATGACCCTCCTCCCTATTAAGCCTCCCCCTCCCCTCCCCTATTTATTCTTCAAAAATAAATGATAGACTGTATAAATCAACCACGACTGTAAAAATTCGTGTAGAATGATCAGGGATGGTTTACTTACTTACTAGAACATCGGATTTCATTCTGGCCCTCGGTTGCATGACCTAAAACTTCTTGTACTTGAGCTTTGCCACTTTGTATTTTACAATCCTTGACAAAAGTCCTTAGGACAGTAATGCAATATTCATATTTTCATGTCATTTCTCGGTTCCCTCTTAAAACAGTGCATCCTTTTCGCAGTTCTCTTGTAGTTCTCCCTCCCCCCACCCTATACAAAGTTGAAACTCGGAAAAAATTCTGGATACACGCCTCCAACATTGTTTTTGGGATGAGGGGAGGTGTTGGACCTGTGTGAATTGGAAAACGCCCCAGAAACGCAGAAGTGTCCCAAGACTTTCGTCCATGATTGCATGTTTTTAAGGAGAACTGATACCATCGTTGTTTCTAAATTAAATAAGCCCCCGTCGCTATTAAGCCCGCCCCCCCCCCATCACCACGCCCACCTCAAATGGGCTTGAAGTAGATAAGTCCCCCGGGGGGCTTAATAGAGGATTTACGGTAAGTGAATATTTGTCCTACCTAACATGACAGAATTGGACTAGTATTCTATTTCAACCCTCGCTTCTCTTAAAATTTATCTTGTAACACTTTTACCACGCTTAAAATACTTAGAGGGACCATAAGTTACGCAACATCGAAGAGAATCCACTCCTCCGTTTTCTTAATTGACCTCTACAGAAAATGCCATAACATGCTTTATTGGTCATTCCAAACTTTGGCATAAGCATTGTTTTCAGTTTCTCTTGGTGTCATTTTAACTCCCGAGAGCCTGAAGACAATGCTTATGCAAAATTTTGGATTGACCAACAAAGAGTATGTTATGCTATTTTCTGTAGTGGTCAATTCGGCATTACCATGCTAAACTTGGATTTTCTTCTCACACCCGCTAAATCCTAGTACCACTCAAATGTAACAAGTAAATACTAAAAACACGTACCCTTTTTAAGTCTAACATTATACTGGCTTGCACCAAACGACTGTTTTCATTGGAGCAACCATTGGAAACAAGTCAACTGGTCGTGTGCCTAGAAAATCCTTTCTCTGTTTTATATATAACAACCGTTGCCAACTCTTACGATGCTTTACGAGAAACTTTTCTTTCTTTCCTTCTCTCTTTTATTCTTTTAACCGATTTTGAAAATAAAACCAGCGTGAGAGAGCGATGGCGTAGCATAAGAACGAGCTTGAAGCGCGAAAAAAAAAATGTTCCCATTATTTCCCCACCCCCACTCCCTTACGCTGGCAATCAACAAATCCCCTAGAATTTTGTTTTCATATGCACACAAGTTGATGTTTTAAAAGAAAAATAGAGGGTCTGTGAACAGGCCACGCAAGGCCTGAACTAATCTTTAAAGTCAGGAGCCATACAATTCATCAACTTAAACAATCGGCATACTTTATTTTTTCAGTCTTTTTCATTACATAGCACAATGTTAACCTATGCACCAACATGTTTAATTTATTTTATAACATAGCTAAAGAATTCCCCTAATCAAATTCAATAGCGCGAGCGTGCTTCATATTCCTATTGAGCACGCTGATGACGTCAATAACTTAGCAATCCTGAGTCTCCTGAGTGCATCCATAACTCGGCAGTACACGACAAAGCGTTTACTATGTGTTTTATAAGGAAATTTAAGAGGAAACGTTTGAATTTGTTAACCGAAAGTAAGGAAAAGAGGTGAGTGTTGTTGTTTTTGTTGTTGTTGTTGTTGTTGTTGACATCTCCGCGAGCTGTGCGGGCCATGGCGTGAGATCATTCTTTGCAAAGTTTTTTTCTCTCAATAACAATTTTTCGGTGAATTAATAGTTGCCCGGCACCTAAATATGTATTTTACAATCATTTTAGAGTACACTTTCTCTCAGTTTCAGGATAAAAACATAAGCTTAACTGTGAGGAAAAAAATATACTCACGTAAACATTGACGCGTACTGCTTTGAGAGCGCCCTACAATAATAAAATTTTAAGTTAACTGATGCATTGATCGCTTTGATAACGTTATAAAACAACTAGTTCATGCTGCAGCTGTGCGTATGTCGAGATATTGAGCACTTGGGAAGTTTGGGGAGCACTCAAGAGGCTAGAGTTGCACTCGGCTGCGCTTCGAGCAAATCTTACGCCTCTTTCATGCTCTCCAAACTTCCCGCGTGCTCAATATCTCGACATACGCACGCTGACGCATGAACTAATTGTCAATTTTTCTTATTTTTAAAGTGAGTGTTTAGTATGTTAAGTTAACTTTCGCTCAGCTCATAATTTGCTTACTAATTCGATTCTTACTGTGTTAAACTTAATCCAGAAGTCATTAGATGGGGACCGCCAGGCAAAAATATCGATAATCTCCGTCGATGAGTTGAGTGGGGGAGGACAGGGAGTGGGGTGGGAAGCGGGAATAACAGGGGGAAATTACCAAACACTGCTAAAAATGTCGGAGAAAAAGTTGTTCCTTCTGTACGCAACGAGGCACAGTCATTACGTACAACGAAAGAAACAATACAACCAAACAATAAAGCCCCAGGAGAACTCTATTATTTGTTTTTTTTTGTTATGACGGTACCTCCAGGAAGACCCCGAAAAAAGACGGGAGTCGGGAATACAAGGAACGTGAAGCGGTAGGTTTGGAGCCCGAGCCGGGTACTCCCTTATATAGGCCACCATATAGGTATGTGCCGCCCCGAAGGGTATGGTTATGGCGCCGTTTTGGCCTGAGAACGGATATAGATTTTGCCCATTTTGGTCTGGAATGGGGTATCGTTCACAAGGGAACTACGGTAGTGTATGAATGTGTTCGTCTTTCAATTATAAATGAATAAGAAAGAAATCCTTTTGCTAGCGTTCTAATCTCAGTAATGATGACATAATTCCTGTCAATGTTAACACGCATGTTGCGTTTTGTGACCACCTCCAGGTCTGAAAACGGGTGTGGAAGATGATGTGAAAAATGACATTTTTTGGTCGGAAATAGGGTCAGGATTCGGAGAACCGGGCGGCACACCCCCACCAAGAATGCTCAGGAGTACCCCCCGGGGGTCGCACTTCCCTGTCCCCCACCTTTCATAAGATGTATAGGTTATTGGGAAAACGTCGGCCCTAAGCAGCGCTCGTTATCAGCACTAACTCCAGGAGGTACGTTATAGTACGTGTGGGCTTCATTGTGCTTGTTTACATCCAAATATGGTGCATCTCTCTGCATGATCACCTCCAGTTTTTCTATTAGCTGGAAGAAACTGGGACGAAAACATGGGTCTTCCTTCCAACATTCTGTCATCAAATGATATCTGTTGTAGACAATTAATTGAGACCAATAATTCTTTCAAATATAAAAGCCTCCCATTAGAGCATTATTTTTAGAAAATACTTAATAACGGCCCACTCTGCGCTAACTGAAGGAATTGAGAGGAAAAACGGTCTGCCTTATATAAAATGGTCAGAGATAGCAACTACAAAGTTTCAACTAGAGTGTTATCTTCCAGTCTAACACTTTTGCCAAGTTTTTCATCATTTTAAAGGTCAAAAAGAACTTAAACTGACGTTGCATTGCATTCAACACTTTACTGCGCTTTTCACAAACATGCGAATTCTGAAGTTCAAAAGCCACCTGACGATTGCGTTTTTCGCTGCCGTCAATCATCTTAACGGACCTCTTAAGAAACAAAACTTTATTTTAACGGGTTCATAAGGTCATGGTTTGTGATTTGTGATTGGTGGATTTCGATCCGTTGTGTGTGTTTCTGCGTTCCAAGGTTCGTTGCTTGTGATCGTAATTATGATTGACGGCAGCGAAAAACGCAATTGTGAAGGCGGCTTTTGAACTTTAGAGTTCGCATGTTTGTGAAAAGCGCAGTAAAGTGGGTGGTTAAAAGCTGCTTGCAATTACTTTCTCAATCAACGTTTTGTGTTTGGTTATCCTTATCTTTATCTGGTTCATGTAAGAGTGATTCAACAACTTCAATCGACACTACAGCTCTAATGATAAAAAATGGCCAAGCACGCAGTTGGGGGCAGGAAGTGTAACCTCCCACGCAGACGTTCTTAAGGCCCCGTCACGCGTGACGAAGCCCTTAGAACGCCTGTTTGGGAGGCTACGGGAGAGGCGGACGCCCTCAGTGCGTGAAACTTCAAAAAACTTGACTTCCGAGCTTTATCTTCTTTCGAGGGAAAGAGTACGCTTAAGTGTATCTCTGTTAAAACGTCTAGCGTGAGAGGCCTAGTACGGGCTTTGCACATACGCACTCGGGCTCCTGTTCCACAAGAAAGCTTCAAGACCTTCAATTTATCCGCTCACGGAGTCTTCCATGCACATGTACATCGATCATTTTTGAGTCAGGAACCCTTTGATTGCACCAGGAAAATTTGATTTTTTAATTTGCTGGTGGTATTCAAAGGGCAATATCATACTAAACCCTTTTAAAGTAAAATTTAGCGGCAATCTCGTACCAGAGCCTTGGGATCTTATCTTGTCGCCTGTAGTCATGCGCAAAAGAGGATTCGCTCTGGGGTGGAAAAGAATTTAGTCTTAAGAGGCCAAGGGTATAATTCTCTGCAAGATAATGTTCGGATCATTGAAACACCATATTAACTTACACTTCATCGGAGCACATGTCAGGCTTCTCCATACGATAACCGGAGGTGAGCAGCCGATACAGCTCTGTGTTGGTCAGTGTGGGATATGGCACTCCTCCTAAATTTCACAGAAGGAAAAAAAAAACAGTTATTCATAAAAAAGATGAAAAGTACGTTTTTGACAGCGATTTCCCGTCATCTTGTGTTAACGAGTTAACGGAGAATTTGGAACGAGAAAATTATTCCCCCTTCCCTTTCCCTATCGAACGTCTGTCGACACGCAGGCTTATTCACAGAAAGCAGTTGTAATGAGTAAATAGATAAGTATTCATACCTAATGTGGCCATTTCCCACAAGAGGACACCGTAAGACCAGCTATGAGAGAAAACAACAAAGGCTGTTAATGATAAATCAGCTCATAGATATAACGGTAAAATACTTGTTTCAAGCACAATATTCAGTGTTAATGAAATTTTTTGATGTTTGATAACTTAGAAAAAAGTTGCACACACATTATGTGGCCGTTGGGGATAAGAACGTATCACCACAGGGCGCCTAGGCTCACAACAGCCACCTTGTGGCCAAATTTTAAGGATTTGTATGGGAATTAATATTTATCGTAATTAAGTTCAATAAAACGGTTTAACACACATAAACAGTTATTAAAGTGTACAGATTTTATTTTTTACCCCGGCGAAAGAACCATGTTTAGACCATGTTCAACCATGGTTTTACCATGGCTAAACACGGTTTCCACCCATAGTATACCGTTGGTGTGGTAGTCATATAACCATTATTTGACCATGGTCAACCATGAATGTTAAATTGTACTGCTATGGTCAACCATGGTCAAACTGCTCTCTGAGATAAGCAGGGATTGGAGTCTGAGATCGCTTGCTCAGATTACCCTTATTCGTTTTCTTAATGCAAAATTTTTATTTCAAAAAGTTGACAGGTTCCTAAAAGAAATGCGGGTTTTTTTTATCAACCTTGTACTGTTTCCTTGGCGATCAGAAACCACTCGAAAAACAAGCCTTTGTATTTAAAAGTATCAAAAATGCTTATTATTTCAAATCGCAAAAAAGTTATCACAAATTACGTTTAGCTTTACTTTAATATTACAAATTACGACAAAGTGTTGTTACAAATTAGGACAAAGTTCTTACACCTTGGGACAGGTGGTACTACAAATTACGACAGCTATTAAAAATTACAAAAATTATTACAAATTACGACAGAACACCATCGCTAAAAAGTCATGTTTTAACATGGCCAAACGTGGTCATGAATTGAAAGCAGGATTGAATGAAAAACATGTATGAATAAACATGGTTAACCACGATCACTCAGGTAAGTTAAGACCAAGAATGAAAATGGTCAATCCATGGTTTCACGGATATCTATAAAAGAAAAGGTTCTCTGAGTTGTTTCCATACACTTTACTAACTTTCTTAGGGCAGGAAACGGTAACAAGAAAACAACACAGAGACTGTTTAAATACATTTTAACCGTTTAATCGAACTTACAATAAACTCCCATAATTAAAATAATCATTTTAATTTGGTTTCATCATGAGGGTGTTATGAGCCTGGGCTCCCTGTAATATTACTAAAAGGCTATCTAAGCTAATGCAGTCTATGTCACCTATGTTTTAATTGAAAATTTTTGCTCACACGTCGCTCTTGATGGTAAAAGTGCCATGATAAAGTGCTTCTGGAGCCATCCATTTAACAGGAAGTTTCTTGGATTTTTCTGAGCTGTTCACATCTTGATAGATTTGTCGCATCAACCCAAAATCAGACACTTTCACTCGATTGTCATATCCAACGAGGATATTGCGAGCTGCAAGGTCTCTATGAACAAGATTTTTTTCGGCGAGATGATTCTAATTACAAAAATTGAGAAAGAGAAATAAACCATTACCACGGGACCATGACAAAAAACTAAGAGAAGGAAGAGCTCATGATCATGCTCATCACGGCCCAGTTCCTCGAGGCATGGTTATGTTTGACCCAGGATCAATACAATTTTTGAGCAAGATTTTCTTTTCTAGCTAAGGACACGCAATTCGAGCTTAAAAATACTGTTGAGCACTTACTTCCAGATACAGTAATGATAGCACAAAATGTTCCTCTACGCAATACACAGGATCATTAGGTACTGAATACAAAAATTAAGTGAACAAAATTTTCATCCTGGATTAGCTCTAATTGACCTTTCAGGAACCGGGCCCTTGATTCCAATCGTCAGCGGGATTCCGGATTCCTTGACCTTAACTACGGATTACAACGCCCAGGATTCTGGATAACACAATCAAAAATTTCCCGGATTCAGGAATCCAGACTACCCCACATCGGTCGAAGTACACTAACATTCTCTGGTGCGATAGTCAATAGCTGGATCGTTGTAATCTAATCTAAAGGAATAATACCTACCATTCCTTTTGCTATTTGCCAAGCAAATTTAAACAGTTGTTGAGTAGAAAAGCTTTCCTCCTCGTCAACTGGATCTCCGTCGAGGAGTAGGGGCGTGGCGGCAGCGTGCTGACGATGCACTGGTGGGTTATTTGACATGTCTGTAGGTTCTCTTCTGGACTCTTTTAATCCCTTACACTAAACAGATAAAATAAAATTCAACGCCTCAAGATTAACCGGAGAAGGTACAGGCTTTATTTGTTAAACGAGAAGTTTTTCGGGCGAAGGAAGGCAAGCGCTAAAGGTGGGTGAAGAACGCGAGACACGCGCGACGAAAAAGGTTCGAGGTAACTTGAAGGTAGTGCGGCGCTCTTGAAATTTGTAATCATGGCTAGTTTTATTATAAGATGACATGTGCTTAGAGACGACGTTGATGAAGAACCAGTATGAACCAGATTAGAGGTATAAGGTATAAAGAAAGGAAATCAGCTTTGTTCACTTCCTTCAGTTTAAAAAAAAAAAAAACGAAGGAATACTACACTAGAATTTTCTGTTGAAAAGTTTAAAAAGGCCAAAGTTCCCCATGAGACATCCTAACAGATAAATCAGTCATTCTTAGGGCAGCGCCAAATTAACCAAACAGGCTTCTAAAACATTTGGTCATTGAAGGGGGCCCCTGATATATAAACAGAGTGCATTGGCCTTTTTCTCACGAAAAAAAAAAAGAAGTTTCTTCAAAGAAGTAGTTACTATTTGGGCAGAAGCACGGGGGTGGGGGAAGGTGTCTCAAAGGAAATCTATGATACAGTCCGGCTGCCAGTATGACGTCACGTCTCAGGTCAGTGACTTTCAAAATGGCGAGCAAAGTGTTCATCGAAGAGTCGGATAAAAAACTCGATTTTATCACGGAATACTATTCCGATTTCTTGGATTTGCAGATTTTAAGGTTTCTATTGTCACAGAAAACTAGACTTAAGCACTTTTTTGGAATGAAATGTCCAGTGGTGTAATGAATTTTAAAGATTTATTTCTATCGTCGAGCAAATTTTACGGGCAATCATACCGACCGGTCACACTTTTGAGGGCCAGTGCACAGCAAAATTGAAGAGTTTAGACACAGCAATAGGAGGTTCATCAGAGGATGTATTATACTTTACATTGTGCGTATTTTCAGCTCTTCGGAGCTGGTGGAACCATATCATTCCTCTCAAAGTTCGCTTAGCTGTAGCGTTGAAAGAGGAAGCTAAATGGCAGGTATTTGTGAGAGACTGTGAGCACTGAATCTTGTTGCTTTACTAAATTTTAATACTGTATTGGGCATAAACCTGTAATTCTGCAATTAAATCCCGAAAACCAATAAAAGGTTTCGTTGAATTATTCTTTGGGGGCAAACCCAGTGGAGATTTAAGGGTAATAAGATTGATGATTAAGACGATGTACAAAAGGCAATTAACTTTCGCCAGTGTGTCACTGGTAGGTGTGTAAATAAGTATACTTTGTGGTGTACTGTGTGTTGTTTGTCACGATGTCAACTAACATTGAAGAAATTCAGCAGTTTCAGAGGAGGGACATGTCTTGACAGCTTATCGTTTTTTTCTGGTGGTAAGCTTGGCCAGTATGCAGATCAAGAGCTTTTGAAATCCCTCTTCCAAAATAAAACTCCGGACTTGACCTTAACGTTAAAATATATATTGATCCAAGTGCATGACCGGCGGGGTCGGCAGTAAGAATACAGAAAAAAGGCCAAAAGGAAAAATAGTGTTAAAAAAAGGGACCGAACAGAAAAAAAAAAAACGGTACAAAGAAACAGAAAACAGCGTCGCCGGGAGTCGAACCCGGTTTATCTGCACGAGCAAGCAACTCCTTGACCACTGCACCACAGTGACACACATAACCTAAAAAATAAATTTTGTCATATCAAAACAATTTTCCTCTGCCATAGACGCTGTTTGAAGCTGGTGGAGCTGTATTTATCATGAATTCAAATATACGTTTGAGGAAAATTAGCTTAAGCGCGTATTTCAAAGCTATTTCGCATTATTTCAGGTACATCGGGCCCACTCGATGTAGATAATCGATCGAACTAGCTTTACTGAATTTAGTGGAGAATTAGGAGATCAACAGAGGCACACACTCGAAAGGAATGATATGGAGTTAGGCCCGTTTAATTAGCAAAAGAATCTAAATGAAATATAAACATGTGTGATCTGTGAATGGAACGTCCTATTCTGGAGACTAAACCTTGCCTATTTTAGAGAAAAAAAAAGTTTTGATGACCTTGTCGGTCCCGTGAAATAGATGGCGATCCCGCAACACGGCCAGCAAAACAAAGTAACAAAACACCAAAACTCACACACATTCGATCAAATAAGCGACATATAGCGATATTTGCTTGCTTCTTAGATTTTCCTCGACCTCGCTCGTCCACATAACCGTCGTATCCCTTGCTAATTTGCACAAGCGACCCGAGCCTCTTGCCCGTTACTATGTGACTTCATACTGGCAAGCAGAGTGGGTCAAGAAACTTAGGTGGAAAACAATAGAGTTACCCCTCCCCCCCTTCTGTTTCGATAGCCAAATGACACTGAAATGGCAAGTGAAATACAATTTGTTGAGCAAAACATTTGGCACAATTCAATGATAAGGATAAAATGACCGCCAAATTTTTTGCCCCGATTGGTTCCTGGCAAAGGGGTGGCCAAAGTTAAACACTTAAAAGATAAATCGAATTATTGTTCTAGTTGGAAAGATTTTCAGACTTAAAAGAAAGAGCCCAAGTCTGTCCGTTCAAGTAATTGGGACTGATAACTTCAATAAAAGCCCTTTGGAACACTTGTCGGTGTTACAAAAAGTACTGTTTATGAAAGTTTCTCTTCTAAAATGAAAATAATTGTTTACCGATTCTTTTCCAGTCTATGTTAAATGTAAGTAGTTAGTCAACAATGCTTAAAGCATGTTACTCCGCTTTTTATTACTTTTTTGCACCATGCATTATTTCTTTCTCGTTTCCTTATCTTTTCTTTCTTTCTTTCTTTCTTTCATTTATTTATTTGTTTTGTATTGTTTTTTTGCTTTTTTTGTGTGTGATATAACAGAATGTTAATAGAATAAAAAAAAAAGAAAAAGGTTAAAAAATGTTAAAGATTTTGGTATTTCCTTCTTACGTCAGAGAGATTCGGAGAATTCAACACCACGCCCTCTTTGACGACCTCATTGTTATCTTGTAACAATGGAATCATTTCCATGTTTGCTTGTGCCTGCTCTTTCTTTACATTCTCACACACCATCTTATCCTCATCGTCATCTTGTATTATCGATATGAATTCCAGGCTCATTTGTTTTTTGTCTTCTTTACCTGTCACCTTAGAGAGAAATAAACAAAGATTGTAATGAAGATGAAGAAATGATCGTCGCAGTGAACGCAATTTATGCAACTGCGTAAAGAAGCCTGAAAAAAATTCAGGACTTCAACGGGGTTTGAACCTGTGACCTCGCGATATCGGTGCCACGCTCCACCAACTGAGCTATGAAGCCACTGACGTTCTTTTACGGGAACATATGAACCCACAATTGACCTGCTCCCAACGTCAGTGGCTTCATAGCTCAGTTGGTAGAGCATCGCACCGGTATCGCGAGGTCACGGGTTCAAACCTCGTTGAAGTGCTTTTTTTTTCAGGCTTCTTTACGCAATTGCATAAATTTCGTTCACTGCGACGATCATTTCTTCATCTTCATTTCATTTCCGCAGTTCATATATGATTTATTTCATATATCATTAACACTCATTTCTTTCACGGGAACATATGAACCCACAATTGACCTGCTCCCAACGTCAGTGGCTTCATAGCTCAGTTGGTAGAGCATCGCACCGGTATTGCGAGGTCACGGGTTCAAACCCCGTTGAAGTCCTGAATTTTTTTCAGGCTTCTTTACGCAATTGCACAAATTGCGTTCACTGCGACGATCATTTCTTCATCTTCATTTCATTTCCGCAGTTTATATATGATTTATTTCATATATCATTAACAAGATTTTAATGTTTTTTTTTTATTTTACAACCACCGAGTATGCTTGGAAAAATAAATAATCTAAATTAATAAAAAATAACAATAATAACAACAATAAAAATACTAATGCCGATAATGATAACAATAATCGTCATAATTTAAATAGCGCTTTTTCCCATAGATGCTCAAAAGTACGTTAAGGCATGTTACATAGTTAAGTTTGTAAAACCCAAAACAATTTGGGCCAAATATTTAAACGTAGTTTAGCCATTGTTAAAAAAAAACCTCGTTCTAAGTCATTTTCAATTTGCCCAACCATGTTATCTAACTATCAGTTATTGTAACCAGTTCTATGAAAGCCTAAAGCATATAGAGAAGACTAGACAAGCATTTATCTTCTTAAATCAACCCACCAAAGAGAAGATCAGGAGGTTCAAAGATTCGTTAAACCGCGTGTAAGATCCAAGTGAAACATTTTTTCTATTATTCCCTTAAATAGCGTCGTTTGTTTTTCCGTTGCGTACGCTAATTAGTTTATACTTCTTTTCGTCCTTTTTTTTAGTTCATTTTTCGTAAATTTTCGTTTTTATTCCTTTCTGTCATTTTTTTGCCCCCTCGTTACCGTTTCTTTGTTGTTTCATCTTCATTAGCGACTTTCTAAGTTTCTATAGTTTTATTTTCCGCGTGTTCTAGCGTATTTTTCACTCGTAGTTTTTCAGTACAGTTTGTGCAGTTTATTTTGGTCCTCGCTAAGCGCAGTTCTGTTTACAGTTCTTGCAGGTCTCTTCGCGTTATTCGCAGTCCGCTTCACAGCAGTTTTCTCTGGCCGAAATAATGTAAGTGTACTTCACAGTCCTCGTTTTTGCGGTTTTTGTTATTTATACATTCTGATTTTCCTTAGTCGCAAATTGTATACCTTTTTACTCTTTTACTGTTTTGGGTTTCAACCCACGCCGTTTGTATCCGCACTCTTTGTGCCACGCATTTTATTTCAAGTACCAATTAAGCACGTCGGTTACAATAAATCTTCATTCGAATTTGGTTTGTGGTGTTGTTATTAAAGGCCAAGAGACTACGCTTATTGCAGTTTCACCGCGGCTTAAGTTAGACTTCGTTTAAATATTTGGCCCTTATTGTCTAGTAAACCTTTGAAAGTCTCAGACTTGAGAGTCACAAAGTAGTGAGAACAAGTGAAAATCCTAAATTGTACAGAATGAAAAAAGATATAGTCAAATATTAAGAAACTGAACGAAAGGTATATGTCATGAAAGATATTAATCATCGTGAATAATGTGTATAAAGGGTTTAGTTTATCGTGTATGTCACGATTGTCGCTTTGATTTTGATCGCGACGTTTCGACCGCACACTGCAGGTCAGTTCATCAGGCGATAGTGTCGATTTACTGAGTCGGACTATTTTTACCACCGTGGTTGTTAGTGATTGGTGTATCACCAACCTCGCTCACGGTTTGTGGGTTTCGATCCAAAGCATTGTTGGATAGAATGTTATTTGAGGTTTGATGATAGC
This sequence comes from Porites cylindrica, assembly GCA_964035525.1. Classification (NCBI taxonomy): domain Eukaryota; kingdom Metazoa; phylum Cnidaria; class Anthozoa; order Scleractinia; family Poritidae; genus Porites; species Porites cylindrica. The sequence goes on along the minus strand of OZ037776.1, from coordinate 12,900,913 downwards.
CTGGCTAATGTTGCACTCGAAAATGTCATGCCATAATCGATGGCTTTTATGCTCTTACAATATGTGCATAATTTGGTGATTGAAAGAAAGGCCAAAAGAAAGGGTGCTGTGGGGTAGAGATGCATGCGAAAATGATCTTTACATGGCACTCAAAAAACTGCCCACATCTGTTCGCAAAAACCGTTTTGTTGTCCTTTTAGACATGTTTCTTAGTGATATCAAACCATGTGATTATTTTACACCTACCTGATGTTTGGCGTCCCCTTCATCTTTCAAATCTTCTTTGTTGTCGTATATTTTCTTGGAGGCTTGGTGAATGTAGACCTAAAAATTCACCCACATCAAAAAATGAGTACATCTCGCTATTGTGGTTTGCAATTGCCCGCACTCATGCTAACTGTAGCGTCAAATCCTGTTCTCATGGCAACAAACGTACATAAATGTGCCCAAGCTTATTGACCTTAGTACAATCGGTGACAAAAGAATCTGACACTAGTCTAAAACGGGCGTTTTTTCAACAGTTTTATTCATTCATTCATCATACAATTCTGTTTAAACGCCGTTAATTCTCCCCTTCTCCCCGTATAAATATTTAAATGTAGATCGTCGCTCGATTTATAAGTAGTCCTGTAAATTTATAATTTTGTTCTCCTATTTGATCACTGAAAAGCCCCAGATGGGGATGTGTTCAATAAATGTATGCGTTTATGTACTGTTGTCGATAGTTGAAGAAAGATTTGAGGGTTTAAAATATAGCTTTGGGGGAGGGTTGAGGTACTGGAGACTGTCCGCTATGCGAAAAAGGGCCATTTTATAAAAGCATCTCAACACTCCAATAATGTCCCTCGTTATAGCTCCAAAACGTTCAGAAAGGAAAACTTGAAGCTAGAAACCCATTTTCGGAAATTACGTTTTGTATGTAACGATATGTGTGTGTGTTTTTGTTGTTGTTGTTGTTTTTTTTTCTTTGTTTAAGAGCGGAAATGTGGTAATCTAGATTTAAGACTTGATTTATTTACTGATTCTTTTTGCTTTCTTTTCAGTGTCACTTGTTTAAGTAATGATCCGGGTAAGGTGGATAGCAATTTCTTTTGTTATGCGGCAACGGTGCTTTCCCCACTTAAGAATGTTCTCATTTTTACACAGAGAATGCATAAACCTACATGAAGGCCGTTTACGCAATAAAATGCATTTACACTCCACTTTGAAAGGGTGTTTTTTGGTGTTAAAAGACTTTGACCAGTCACAAGAGTTGAAAACAATAGCCAAGAAAAGTTTACAATTTTCCATGTTCCCCACATAGGATTTCTCTGTTATTCAAACTGAGACCAGATTTTGTTATATGGGAGATGGTTGGAAAGTAAGGATGAATCTACCGCTTTATGAAGTTTTGTTAACTTTTGCTGTTTAAGCCAATCAGAAGTAAGTACAGACAATAGAAAAGTTAGCACCTTTTTTGCATTCCAACATGTTGGTTGCCGTTGTTGCTATCGTTCTTATCTAGACCGTTTCTTCAAGTAAATTGATTTTTTTCTCTCATTTCCTTACCCTTTTCCTTACACAACGTAGCCACGATAGCAGGTCTCCAAACGGAACATACTCGATCACTAGAAACTTCTCATCCTGAAGCGTGCAGCATCCAACCAAGGAAACGACATTCGGATGTGATCCCAATAGCTTCATCTGCTCGATCTCAAACTTGAACTCTTCTTTCTGCTCTGCACTAGGATTATCTAAACATTTTCAAATAAGTTGGCGGTCCTTGTTGTTTAATTCGACGTCTAGTTGTGACTTAATATACCCATGCACAGTTGAAGCAATGTTAAGGGCGGAGTCATGATTGTTCATCTTGTGATTAAATGAGCCTTTTCCAAGCCAAGAACGTGAATTATGATAAGATTGTTTAGAAACTGCGTAGCTATAGCTCGTTTAACCGTAATCAGTAACAACTTCTAAAGGTTGTGCGTCAAAACAAGCACCAGGTCCTGAGCTTTCACTTAGAAATGAAGATTAGTCTTTAAGAAATTGAGTGGTTCTCTTATTGCATCCAGGCGTATGTAGAGAGCCTCCGGGGGGGGGGGGGGGGGGGAGCATGCTCCCTTGTTCCCTATCAAAATTTACAACAGTTTTTCCCTTGTTCCTCAAAAATAAATTAAGGTGTTCCCCGAAATTCACTTTTACTGAGTTCCCATGTTCCCAGAAATTGTGCTCCATGTTCCCTTTTTCCCCAAAAATATTCCTCACTGTTCCCCACAATTTCTCTCATATTTCGTTTTCATTTTCGCCTGTTAGAAAGAGGCTACCGTGCAAAGCTCTCTGAAGGTCACAACTTCCAATACGACTTATAAGTGCAGGAGTCGTGTGATACCCGTCGCTTATTTTTAATGAATGATTTTCCAGTAACCGGATACTCATGTTTTGCGCACAGGATTTTGGGATCGCCAGGGGGCAAACATTGCGAGTCGCTATAAAGAATTGTATGGCGTGGAGTTGTTTCTCCGTTAAAAGCAGTGTCTCTGGACATAGAATGCCGCACTTTGCCATGATTTTATGAGAAACGGAGGTGACTAACGTTGGTGCGTTGAAATTTCAAGTTTCTGTGTGATTAATGCGATAAATTCTATCGATAAACACTCCTTGCGTGAGGTTGAGTGTGAAATTTATGTTTACTGAATTTACACAGTGATCTACATGAAGAAAAGGTCTCGAAATATATAGTGCAAACTTAGGTATACATGTAGGGGGATTGGCTCATTTAAGCTTTTTAGTTTTAATTACGTGTGGTGATATTTACAACGAGTGTAACTATGCTCGGCCGCGATCAGCTCTGTGCGGGTTATGACGCTCAACAATCGTAGGACGTGGCCATAAAAATAAAAAATCCTCCTTTACTTTGGTATAAACAAAGTAACATCTACGAAATATTTCATGGAAAGTACATGGTATTTAACCATTAGTAGATGACGCAGAAATCGTACGAACTAGTAAGATTTCCGATACAAAAGCAGTGAGCCGTGTAAATAAATACCAAGTTGATGTGCGAAATTCAGAGATTCTATATCTTCCCTCAAAATGATCAGAAAAGGCATTAGAACTAATTGGTGCTCTGGATCATGACAAAACATTTCGCTTGTGTTTTTTTGGCTAGAAGGAATCAATATATTAATGTGGGGAAGATGTTTTGCTTTTAAAGTTAATACATATCAAATTCGACAATACATAAGCTTACCTTCGATCGTTGTCACAAACTGGCTCAGCGTTGTGATCGCCGCCGAGCCGAACGTAAAATTTTTACACTCGTTGTAAATATCAGCACATGTACTTACAACTGGAAAGGTTTAATAAATGAGTCCACATTCCCCGCTCATTTATATCTGGTAAGTTAGGTACTATATATTTCGAGATCATTCAGTAAATTTCACAGTCGACCTTTCGCAAGAAGGAGTGTTTATCGATAGATTTCATCGCATTGATCCCACAAAAACTTACAATCAACGCACCAACATTAGTCACCTCCGCTTCTCATAAAATCACGGCAAAATGCGGCATTCTCTGTCCAAAGACACTGGTCTTAAACGGAGAAACAGCTCCACGCCATACATTTCTTTGTAGCGATTTCCAATGTTTGCCCCCTGGCGATCCCATAATCCTGTGCGCATAACTAAGTCTCCGATTACTGGAAAATCATTCATTGTATTTTATCTTATTTTCTCCAGTTCTTCTGCGAAGAACAAAATACATGATTTGTCGCCAGGGCCTGAAAAATGAGAGAAATTGTAATATTTTGTCGTCGGAAACCCAATTTTTCCTCTTACACATTAATATTGTAACATATCTTGACAAAATTCAGAAAATTTACAAGAAGGCAGCAGGAAGAGTGAACCTCTTACGGCGCATTCGTTCCAGCATTGATACTCTTAGTGCCCAGCGAATTTATCAATCGATGATTATGTCAATATTTGCGTATTGCGGCTATAATAGTCTTGCATGGTCAGAATCCCGCACAAGTATGATCCGCTCCATTGAGAAACGAAGCCTCGAAATCATTTCCCCAAAATGCAGTCGGAAGAACTGCGATCTTCGATTTTTAACAATTAACAATGGAAACGAAAGTGGATCACCTTCAAAGCTGGTCCCGAAATTTTGGGTTGAGTGGAAAGCGCCCTATAAATAATTGGATAGGACGCATTTTCACTGCTAGCGAAAAAAATGTCAGAATATCTTGTGTTTTAATTTTAAAAAGGCTTACTGCGCTTTTCACAAACATGCGAATTAGAATTGTGAAATTCAAAAGCCAACTGACGATTGCGTTTTTCGCTACCGTCGGTCACCTTAACGGACCTCTTAGGAAACAAACCTTTACTTTAACGGGCTCAAAAGGTCATGATTTGTGATTTGTGATTGGTCGATTTCCATCCATTTTGTGTGTTTCTGTGTTTCAAGGTTCGTTGCTCGTGATCGTAATTATGATTGACGGCAGCGCTTAAAAACGCAATTGCGAAGACAGCTTATGAACTTAAGAGTTCGCATGTTTGTGAAGAGCGCAGTTAAAGATCACAAATTTTGTTGTAGTTATGATTGGTTGATAACAACTTCGTGTCGTCCAATTCGATCTGTAATCAGCGTGATGAAACAAATCAGACTCTCGCCACACGGTCATCAGATTTTGTCTTATCACTCGTATGACCAGACCGAATTGGACTCCACTCAGTCCTATTACCATGATTACTTATCTTACCATGTAAGACCTTTACAGCGACCACCTTAGGCTCCTTCTTGCTGGATAACAAAGTCCGTTTTGAAACCTCCGTGTTAAACACCTCTATCCCAACCCTTTCCCTAAGGGTTGCTTTGTAAACCACGCCAAACGCTCCTCGGCCCAGTTCCCCTTCATATTCTATTTGCTCGCGAAGAATTTCCCACTCGTCGAGGGGATAGATCACTCGCTGTAAAAGATACAATCTGCAAAAATGGAGGAGATGAAATGCTCTTTCGCCCCATTTAAGGTTGTCTGGATTCCGGATACCTTGACTTTGAAATCCGGAATTCAGCTCAAATAATCCTAATCCCCGATAACGATTGAAATCCGAAATCGACATTCCACTGACAACTAAGCCAGAATCCATTAGACCTGGATTCCTAGAATTCACGGCGTTCAATCCAGGATCCAAGACTGTTTTGAATTACCTTGATATACGTGGGGTGAATTTGACAAGTCACTGGTTACAAAGTTAAACAAGTCAAGTTACCATTATTTCTGTGAATAGCCAATCTACTATTAAGATGTACAGTCACACAGCTGCTGGCACGTGAAAGTGTTGAACGTTTCCCCCTTTTCTAGTTCCTACCTGCAGGAATTCGAGTTTCACACAGTAAACTAGTAAACAGGATTATAAAAATAAATCATGCACACAATTTGCATGTGAAGATGTTGGACTTTGCCCCTTTTACCGATTTGTACTTAAAGAATGCAAATAGTACACAAGATTAAGGCCTTTCATGAGACGAAGCAATCTCTAATTTGGGTCGACCTAAATGAAGTTAAGATAGTCCGCTGGGCCAGCAGAATCGCACGTGACTTTGACAGACTTTTAAGTCTACCCGTATTATCTACAAATGATACGGGTAGACTAATTGCAAGTTCATTATCGCTTTCATTTCTAAAATACTTAATCAACGAGTTAGCCATATGCACCCTTAGTGTTTTTGCAATTACCTTAAAGTAGTGTGTGATAAAACTTAGGCGTCGTAGTTAAGGTATTTTTTTTATCTTACAAGAACGTAGAACTCTACAAACCCATTAGCTTTCTTTCGTCTTTTCCTCCTGTAGCACCAGAAGAATATAGCAGCAGACGAAGACAACAGCAAAGGGATGACAACACCGACAGATATGTAAACAACCATACTTTTTGGACTGTTAGCTATGAATGAAAAAAATTATAAGCAGAAATATCTTATTTAACTGGTTTTGGTGAGAAACGTGACGTCACAAGATTGACAGCAAAATTCAAATTTGGTTGAGTAAATTATTATGAGCATCTCTTAAAGGTTAGGCAAATTACATTAGAGAGATTAAGATTTACATTTACGCCAAACGGCAGACGTGAATTTGTACCACGTGACCAAGTTTTCCCCTTATTTTCCGTTTACACTTTTTTGCTTCTAAATAAAAACAAGTAGTTTATGCCAGCTTTAACCACAGGAATCGTACGGGACTGTTGTTATCTGTTTATTTTCTATTCCGAGAAATTCTCAACTTGAGTCTGACGTTTGCAGTTTGCGGTAAACGTGAATCTTAATCTCTCTATTGTATTGTTTTTAACGCGCGACTTTCTCTGTCACGTCCAAGGTACCGAAATTTACAGAGACGTTTTACAAGCGTATTGGATTTGGATAAGGAAATTTTGATAGAATTTACTGAACGTTTCTTCTCTGCTTAAGCTAGATCAAGCTCCCTCAATTTCTTGTAGTTTTGAAGTGAAAACGCTACGCTGCGAGAAGACGTTTCCCACTTGCATGGCTTTTAGCGTTTACGACTGAAGTCGTTCGCGTTGCTTGTCTGTCACGTGGTTAGTTTGTTTACGCCCAACTACGGGACAGACAAGCCACGAGAACGACTTCGTGGACGCTAAAAGCCATACAAGAGAGAAACCTCTGCTTGCAGGGTATAAAAACGCCTGCCATTCATAATGTAAGGAGAGATTTTCCATGAATTCTTTATTTGCCTCGAAGTTCATATATAGTTTTCAAATATTCGCCTTGACGTTGTTTTTAATTCTTCATACTGAATTTGCATAAAGAAGTTTTAGCTCCGCAAAAAAGGCTCGTGCCATTTTATTGTACTAGTTTGATTACTTAGTGTTCGTTAACACAATAATTCTAGAAAAAGCCAACAGTGTTTACAGCTGTCAAAACTATTTGCCACTGACTCTTTTTAACTGGACACGTTTAACTTCAATCGTTGACTTTTATAAAAATCATTAGTTTTCAGAATAATGGCTATTAACTTTAGTTTATCTTTTAATTTAAGCTTTCTTTTTATTCTGTACGACATCCGTTAACATTAGCACAGATGTGCCTCTCTTTAATTGCATTTTACCCATATGTATTTGCGAATATAACGTTCATTAGTCTGTTGGTTAAATAGTGGTAACAGCTGAGTTTGGGATATGAAAGGTTTTGCTGACTTGCAAATTCGAAATATATTTGCTTTGCTTTAAAACTAGGAAACTAGTAATTAGTCCGCGTTTCTTCCTGTTTAAACAGACTCTAGCTGGCCTTGCAATTTCATTCATATTGTAAAATATTGTACATAAATGCTGTTTTGCTGACCTAGCGAACTTAACTAGCTTTTGTTCCAGTACTTTTACTTTTTAATTATAGCAACACTAACAAGCTATAAATTAACCTCTTTTATTTGATTTTCATTTACTTCTAAATGATTTCTGTTTACACATCTATTGTACTCTTTTGTTTTCAATGGTGTAAAAATCATATATAAGTAAGTTAGGTTTTACTAATTTTTCGATTACATCGTCGATTATTTCGCCGTGTCCTAGCCGAGTTATTGCTGTTTGATCCGCTGAAGAATAAACAGGAGCACTCAACGAGAATATAGTTCAAAACCACATAAACAGCGTTGTTGAACGTACTTAAGTATTTAAACAGTAGATAAAGGCTTACTTTTATCCCCTAAAAATTTTTCATCTGTTCGGATTTCCTAGCTGAAAGTATAGTGATCCGAAAATTATAGGGATCAAAATCTACCTTTCCGAAAATTTCAGCCAGAAAAAAGGCTCCCAAAAATTCTAGGTGACCTTTTTAGGGTAAAAATCCGTTAAAAATGGGCAATTATACCATTTTTTTGATGTTCGAAAATCCTAGGAGAAGCAGGCAAGCAAGAAATTTTACAGAAACTGATCCGAAAATTCTAGATCTCAAATCGTCTTCCGAACAGGTAATTTCCGAAAATTGTCGTTGGGTGCCCCTGAATAAACGCTGTTGGAACCAAGTTTACTTCTGTTTTATCTAGTGCTGTACCAGTTAGTGGTCAGTTCCCGGTCCTACAGAGAAGTGACGGCTCTTCCCCGCAAACGAGTTGCCATTTGAATCTATTTTTCCCCAGGTTTATTGTGAGTCAAGCACCGAGTTCCCGTTGAGCCTTAAATTCGCTTCAAAGTGGAAAAACTTTCCGTCACAATAAAAATAGAGCGCAAACAAAATTTCAACAACAACATATTGTAAAGTTAAATATTTTATAAACGAGCTAAAAAAGACTCTAGACCAAAGATAAAGACCAAGACTGTTTCAAATAGTTAACAATTAGACTTGATTGTCGCTACTGAATTTTATAATTTAGATACTGACAGATGGAGAGACGCTGTTTTTGATGTCTCTGTCTTGATCTTAGGGAAACGACACACATTGGTTGCGCAAAATTGTTCGATCGTTCCGAATTACTGAGACGTCGAGAACAACAGAACCAAGTATCACTGGTCAACAGTCCGTGAATAGAAAGGGAAAGTAAACTCGGCTGTTTTCCAAAAGTATGCTCGAACACAAACAGTTCAAAAACATGGTATTCACAAGATCTAACCGTCATACTGGTGTCTCCGTGGAGGACAAGCAGGACCAGCAAATGGTCGTGTTTATCAGCGTTAGTTGCCGTGAATCAAGATAAATACAAGAAGGAATCTAGCCAAATTCTATACCGTTTCGCTCGCCAGAAGTTTAGTTTCGTCACGAAACTGACATGGCCATGCTGTTGAAATCGTTTAACAAAAACAGCCGCCGCCAACTCGATAGCCGCTTCATGATAGGTTCACATACTTTGAGCACAGAAAAAAATCCAAAAGCCAGCATCCTCTAAAATAACTCAACAGAAAGGTTCTGTGCACTATGAGAAAGATTTCAACTAAGACTCCATGACTTCTATCACTCATTGTGGAGAAGCCGTCGTTAAGAGTCTGCCAGCACAACGGCTACTGCTACGGACAGCGCAAATCCACGTAAAAAAAATTCCAAGGGCAAACAATTTCAAAAATAACGCCAAAAAAGTCTTCTGTAATCTCCATATAGAACGATTCTTAATGCAAAACTTCACTAACTATCAAACGATGGCTTAGGTTTAATCAGATTTAAACAGCCTTCCAAGATCTCCGACAGAACTTCAGGTTGACTTTTTCAAGTTTTTTTTTTTTTTATTGGCTCGCGCAGGCGCCAGCAACCCCTATAAGATCTTCGAAATCACGTGACCCTGCTTTTGTGATTAAGCTTCATCGAAATAATTCGTATTTTTGCAAGCCTCTAAAACACAGTTAAAACCTAACCTGTTTGATTCGCGAAAATTTCTTTAGAAAATGAGTTTCGTAATGTGATATATGGATACTTTATGACGATTGGTTGTCAAGAAATATGCAATTTGTTTTTATTTAATTTATTTTGTTCAGTTTTTACCTGAGATGATTTTTGTCGACGGTACAAGAGCTCCATTCTGACTTTCCTGATATCTATTGCACAGGTCTCCTTGGCAACAGCGGACTTCGCATTTAATGAGTTTCTCAACGACTAGCAGTTCCCTAGTTTTATTGCAGACTTTCGTCTTGTTGCAATTGGATGAATTTACGCAATCTTTGACAAACATTTCGACTGTGACGCTTGAAATGATCGCTTTAACATAACCAGTGAAACAATGGTCCATAGGGAACTGACAGGTTACCGTTTTGTTCTTTGTACATTCTTCCCAGCCCACAGCAGTTTGACAAAAGTTGCATTTCAGGGCATAACCTAAAAAAAGGAAATAAATACAAAAACATTGTTAAAGCCTGACCCTTGAACGGCTGACACCGAATTTTGGCATAAAAAGTTTTTTTTAAAAAATTACATTAACCATTTGGTACAACGGGTATTGATAGGAATGCTTGCCAATCACCTATAGACAAGCTCTTCGCCACCGATTACTTAAGGAAAAGTGGAAACATTTAGATATTTGATATTTTGATGGTATAGGTATATTGTGAAATGCAACAGAACACAAGGTGTGCGGCCGGTGTTTCTCCAAGTTAGAAATTCATGGAATCATTAATTCACCTGCAAACTTACCTAAAAGTCATCTTAAGTGAATAGGTTTTTGATAATGCCATGATGTTCTAAGACTCCAAAGTGCAAATTGTGAAACGCAGCAGAACACGAGGCGTGTCGCTCGTGTTTCTATGAGTTAGAAATTCATGGCATTATCAATTCACCTGCACTGAGTTTATCGTTTCCAAGGAATGGGTCCTTGATATTCTGTTATACCTCTCTTATTGTCATCTGTTGCATGCCTTGTTTAGAGAATACTGTTGTTTGCAGTACCGCTGGATTAAAAAAGGTTGCAGTTGCCAGTGATAACAGCAAGAATTGAAGATGAGGACTTATTCTATCCTTCTACGTACCCTATTTCCTTAAAGTTGAGTTTTGTATCTTTTGCTGTACATACAGGGTATGCCTGGCTTTTATTGTGTTTTGTCTTTGGAGGAATGAACTCTAGTGTTGCAACTCATTTTTAAACTTGCAAATTTGCAAACACACCTTTTTGCTTTCGGAACTGGATGGGTGAAATACTCTTTAGATTTGTCTATGTCCCTGACATATGTGTACGACCCCTAAAACATTATTTTTCTTTCTACTTCTACAAAATTTGAATAGGTGCTAGGGGGAGAGGGAGGGTAATATATTTTTTTTTCAGATTACAGAGTCCAGAGTAATTTTTTAGGGGAGCGGGGGGGGGGGGGGGGGGGGGGATTAGTCTAGAGTCTAGAGTCCAGGGTCCAGGGTACAGTCAAGCTTTTCGGAACTGACTCAAAGATGAAGGCAACGCTGATCGAACAGCTAAGGTTTACAAATTTATTAATTTGCCCCATATTTCGATTAGACAAAACTAGTCTTCATCAGGGGCTGAAAACGGCTAAGTGAGAATAGAATAAACGGTAACAGTATATAAAATAATACAAAAATGAAAAATAAAAATTAATTTGATTGGGGAAAGAATACAGTGGAAAAAAAACTTGTATAAAGAGGAAACATAAAAATATATTGAAAACGTTACAATCAAGAAGACTTTTGCAGGGACTGATCAAACAACTTGAAATAGAGTTGGTTGCAATATTTCGACTGGCCAATACCAACATCGCAACCAAACTCTATTTCACGTTGTTTGATCAGTTCCTGCAAAAGCCTTCTTGATCTATCTTGACTGATCACGATCTTTTTGGATCCGACGTTGAGCAAGATTGATCGTACAAGGTTTTGCAGTGTTTTATTTTTTTACCTTAATTCAACATAAAAATATATGTCAATAGATTAAATTTCATCTCGTCTGTTCATCCTATAGTGTACAAGCGTTTTGCCTTCAGATATTAAAAATCCTCCTCGGGCCTTACGGATACTGTCCCTGTCTGAATTAATTAGTTCTAATGGAATGAGTTCTATGTTGTTGAAGGAATGATCTGGAAGGGAGAAATGGTCTGAAACGGCGGTTGGATGATGAAAGTGATGTGGATTTCTGGCTTTTTCTATGGAGCACCGGTGCTCGGCAAATCTGTCACTGAGCTGGCTGAGCCGATGTATTGCACGTTATATTTATTGCACTGGATATACCCAGTTGGGACTTTTGGGCTCATAATTGTGTCCTTTTTGACTTTTTAATATAGAGAGGTTTTAGCATCACGTTTACGTCAAACGGCAAACGCGAATTTGTACCACGTGACCAATTTTCCCCTTGACTTGTCGTTTACTGTTCATTATTTCTACACATAAATAGGTAGTTTCACGCAATTTCTTATCCATGAAAATTTTTGGAGCTGTTTTTATCTGCTCATTTTCTATTTTGAGAAATTCTCAACTTGAATCTGATGTTTGCCGTTTGCCGTACACGTGAAGCATCATTGTTATACTAGTTAATTACTCCCGCGAAAAAAAGCGTGCATATTTATGTTCGTTTGTCTATTTACTAACATACGTATGATTGACGGAAGAAAACAAGTAACTACATAAGTATCCCTACAAGCCTGTTTCGTGGTTGCCCACTCATCAGGGGATTTTAATGAGAATAACTTTACCATTACTTATATACTAGACTGATTTACATAATTTATTCAGTGCGAGGTTCGTTACATCAGTTGTTGCGCAAGAGGGCTTTGTTTCTGTGGCGGCAGGAAGACACGAGTTCATTACGTTTGTTAAGTGTAGAGAGTTCAGGTCGGCAGATGATAAGGAATTTTTCTTTAAGACATAAGTTGCATCGTTTGCTTGAGCTGTTGTACGGCAGGTGTGAAGATAGAATGCGCCAGGCGATATTTACTAAAATATGTCATTATTATATTAATGGAGCCGACACGTCCAAAAGAGTTTTCCTATTTAGCGGAAAAATCACATAAATGGAACACATTTTTCCGCTCAGTGAAAATGACGTGAAATGCGCAATAAGTTAAAACTAACTCTTTTAGTTTGACATAAATCTACGAACGCATTTCACGAGTGAGAGCCCACAGAAATTGCATAAGTTGTCAGAAAACAGAATGCACAAACTATCTTCAAAAATATATAAAAAAAAACACTTGCTCTCACGTTTCTAGTCTGGAGCGTTTCAGTCTTAGCCAGCTGCAGGCTCCTGTCTTAGCTTTTTGTGCAATCAACTGACGCACATAGAACGTGCAACAAAATATGTGCGATGTTTCACCCGTGAATTTTTTGGAGGTGGAAAGGAAAACAGCTTTCACAAAGTTTTGCCTATAAGGAAACGGAAGATATCCTCAATTTTTATTTCACTTGCTAACTTTGTATTATTTTTTACTCAGTGGCATTGGCAAGTTGCCATGAAAAGGGTTTTTACAATAACGAATGAACGAACGTTAAAAATGGTGTCTATTTTCACCGCGAAATCAGCCTAAATTTTCTTGGCTTTTAGAACTTGCGTTATGCTCCGCTTCGTTTATAGTTTCCTTGTTCTTGCATTAAAAATGATAAACAACAATTGATGAAAGTGTTTATAATCTTCACAGTTGAATATCAACCTGAAGCGTTTGAAAAACATGCCGAAAAATTCAGGCCTGTTCATTTACGTTTATTTTTTCGGTGGCTATTAACAATATTTTACCATGAAACCCAGTTCACCAGGAGGTGCTCTTAGGAAACCACTTCTGTTGTAGAGGCGTTATTCCGTATACTCTGCCATACATGTGCTATGATCTCTTGAGTACTTATTGATAAAATTCTACTATTAATACATTATTTTCTAATGCTGCTACAATTGGCACCTTTGTTTGGTTTGAGCAGATTATACATATGCAAAAAATTAGTTTCCATTCGATTTCCACCATGCGTATTCGTGATGCTAAAAACTCAAATCTACTTTTAAACAATGAATAACGACTGTAATTGTATAATTGTACAAACTGAACCAAACACCACTTTGCATCTAATTAGTTCACAAGGCGGAAAAAGTCTTTCCAATTCTGCCAATCGGAAAACTCTAATTGTGGAATTGCACGCATTTTAGGCATCCTTAATGACGGATAATAAGGCCTTTAGATTTTATATTTTTTAGACTTTTAGTTTCGAGCAACAGCAATTTACCGTCTGTCCTCTGTAAATTCATACTCTGGTGAATTAACTTCCTTAAAAATTCAAGCGCATCGACACCCAATTGTTTAGTAATGCTATATAAACAAGTAATCGTAAGACATTTGAATTTGTTATTGCAGTATAGGGTACTAATACGCTCGTTACAAAAACTTTATATGAATATGAATTCCCACAATAAACGAGTCATATTAAAACAGTTGTACTAATTAGCTTTCACTGTTGCGTGTTGCTCCTATCTCATCTTTCCTGGACGTTACAAGGACCTGCCTTATTAAAACGAATCCTATAGAATTGGAGAATATTCTTTTCTGACCACTGCTTCTCCTAAATCCATCGATGAACACGTTCACCATCCTTGGAGTTCCTTGAGACTGAAGTGAACGTTAGTCAACATCAAACACAAACGGTTATGAAGCCTCTAAGAGGATGCCGCCCAGTTTTCCCAGTTCGGCATTACTGTGCTAACTATTTCCTAACAAACCTGCTAAAACTGCATTAAATTCGACTCAAATGCAAAAAACACGCTTATTATCAGTCTAATACTATACTGTGTTATAAATTTAATGCCTTCCGAATGAAATTATTAAGAGATAGTAAAAAACATTAAGTTGATGTTTGTTCGAATCGTGCGGAG
>OZ037776.1:12694156-12879156 GCA_964035525.1 Porites cylindrica | reverse complement strand
ACAGTTGCTTGAGACTTTTAAACCCTCTTACGCATTAAGCAAGGTGAAAAACGATGCCATCCGAAATCGAATTACCAAATTTTGACAAGCGACGCGTTCCTCAACCAAAAACCCAGTAAACAAACTAGCCATGAATAACAGAAGACTCTTGATAGCAGCTGTATTTCATTTTGTACATCCAGAAGAAAAAGACAGTTAAAAACATCACAAGTTAACACAAAATTCTACAGCTTCAGCTGTCAAAGTAATAGAGAATACTTCATGGAAAGTGCTGGCGTACGGTATTTACGCACGAGTTGTTGACGTATCAGAAATCGAACGAGTGAGCGCAGCGAACGAGTAAGATTTCTGATACAAAAACAACGAGTGCGTAAATACCGTACAAAGCACTTTCCATGTGGTATTGTGTTTATTATATACATACTGAGACATTCATCATTTTGGCGGCCTTTTTATTTTAAATCTTTCAAAAATGCTAAAATTTGCCGCTACACACTGACCGCAAAATGACAACGAAAACGAAGTATCAGCTTTTTAGTAAGAGCGTTTGTTAAAAACATAAATGACGGTGAGGATATGAGGTAATCCAAGAACTATAAGTAATCTTAGCTGTTTGTTCTCAATGCACAATTGAAAATGAGTGAATTTAAGTAAAATGGCCGGTTTCAATATAAGCTTAAGTTTAAATGAAAGGCAAAGTAGCTCCGACAAAAAGCACAACAAAAGCTTACGTCTCGTTCTGTTTATCCCTTTCCGCTGTTGTTTCGCCGGCTCTCTACCGTTTTCTTTATCAACAGCGAAACAAACGAAACTATTCCATTCCATTTCCGAAATGTTTTTCACTTTTTTAGCGAGAAAAACTCTTTGAGTAAAACTTTTCTCGTTGAATGTGTGCGAAGCGGCGCTGCAAGCTGCAATAAAAGGCGGGAATTCTGGCGCCAAACTCACTCACCTCTGTGGCTTCTGATTGGACGTATCATTTTTCTCACACGTGAAAAAACATCGTTCGCGACTCTGATTGGACGTATCATTTTTTTCACGTGTGAAAACCATCGTTCGCTCCTCTGATTGGCTAGAACTAATTTGCGTACGAAAATTTACGACATAGCTTTTTGGTGAGTATTTCTCAGTATGTATATAATAAAAGGTCTTCCCCGCCTGTACTTTTAAAAAAACTGGCTGAATTTTCGCTTCCGAAGTCAGTTTGAAATCAAGATTCTAATAGTGCCGGGCCATAGTGACATAAACACAACATATTTGATATGAATCCTTGGAAAAAAATAAACTTGAGCCTGCGATCATTTCAAACTGGTAATTAATCAGCGGATAACTTCAAAAAATACTCGACCTCGATGGGTCAACACTTGAGCCCGCGGTACGGTCAGGTGATACTGGTCAGCGGATGTCCTGTTTTGACAGCTGTCAATTGATCACAACATTGATGTGAAATTAGTTTTCTCTTGGGCTCCCAAACTAGTTAAAATGTGAGAGTAAACACTGGTTTTCCTGTGGTGCGGACGGACGGTCGGTCGGCGGTCGGTGTACGGTCACGTGATTACCAAATTTTCTGGGATGGGTAGATTTACTTAGCAATGGGGCTCCGCCCACGCGCGCGCTTCGCGCGCGCGTGGAGCTCCGCTAAAAATGTGTATCCCTTTTCGAGGGTGTTTTTTTATTTTTTCGTTGCTTGCAAATGTATGTAAACTGCTTCTGAAGAATTGATTGATCTTCTTCTTCTTCTTCTTCTGCTAGAAAATTTGGTATCTTATGCATCCGAGAAATTTTGGTAGTGACTTGTAATCAAGTGACCGTACGTCCGTCCGCCCACGATCCTTTGGTCGATCATTTGGCCTCGAACAAAATTTGTAAAAACACTACAAACCATCCACATTTGGTAAGGGTTGCTGATGACAGAAAAATTTGTCAAAATAAACAGTTTTCACGCCAGCACGGATGGGCCCTTACTTGCAAATTAATCTCCCAAAAAGGGGGCCCTTATTTACGCTTACTTGTCCATTAACATTGTATTTATCATTGTTATACAACTGAAACGTCAGGCACCAATTCATTCCCATTTCATTATTAAAAATGTTTTAAAACTGAACAAGAAATATTTTTAAGGCATTAATTATTTGTCATCACGGTTCTAAGGGGCCGACCATTTGACTTTTGAGGGTCTGTATGGGTGCATGGTTTCAGAAAAAAATAACAGAGTAATTTTGAGGGGAAAAATTTTTTTCAGGGAAATAGCTGAGGAAAAAAAATCCTACACTGAAAAAAAATATCTTTCATGGCGTATAATGTGGAAAAAAAATCTTACACATTTGTTTGTCCCGGAAAAACATCAATTCTATCGCCAGAGGTTTGGCAGGAAAAAAATTCTTACCCAAACCAAATCACCCATACTCCCCGCATCCCCCCCCCCCCCCCACCTCAAAAGTCAAATGGTCGGTCCCTAATAACCCTAGCCTAACGAGACCAGTCATATACCAAAACAGCTGCTGCATTAGCTTCCAATATATCATTACGTGCTGCTCGTATTTCCCACGTTTCTTGGACGTTAAGGACCTGCCTTTTAAATAGAAAAAAGCCTGAATCTTATAGAATTGCGGAGTATTCTTATCTGACCATCACTTCTCGTAAAATTCATCGACGTACAAACGTTCACTATCCTTAACTGGAGTTCTTAAAACTTAAGTGAAAGTACACCAGCACGTATCTCCTAATACAACTGCTAATTTTGAAACTGTGTTAAAATCGACTAGGAGCCGATTACTTATTAGCTCCTCGACTCGAATGCAAACAGAAACAAAACAAAGAAAAAAACCGAAAGCAAAACATCTATTTTCAGTATGGTGTTATAACGCAAAAATTTGCCCATGAAAATTCCGAGAAAGAATTGGATAAAGGACGCCAACAAAGGAGGCGGTGAAGAGCAAGGTTCCTTTTTAGTATTATATATCCTTTAGTTAAACAAGAAGAAACAGATATAACTGGACTAAAATAACCTACCGATTGAAATGCAAAGAAGGAAGGCGAGAGCAAGCAGGATTGTCATGCTACTAAGAAGAAGTTGAAGTTAAACTGACAGAACTTGCTTGATCTCTAAACGCGTTTTATCAAACACAAAGCACAGACGATGTCATCCACTGCTCTGCTTTATTGATACGTGCCAACATTTATTGGAACGCTTCATTATTTCAGTCTATTAACTCCTCAAAACGAAACGATGTGATTGGTCGACTATTTTAATTGACCAATTATACATATTTCGCCTTCTAATTCCTTATTACAACAGGTCAGATAGGATAGCCAGACTCAGGTGTATTAATCGTAATTAGGGTAGCCTGGCACTTGGCAGTGGGGGAAAAAGGGAGAAAACGGAGTGGAACTGCAAAACAAACAAACAAACAAACAAATCAAAACAAAAGACAAAACAAAAACTAAGCGTGCGAAGCAAGCCGAGCATCGCAGTATTGGTCGCTTCGCTTGGCGATGTTTTTTCTCGCTTTTTCCCACGCTGCCGCGCGGAGCCTGATCCCAGTCTAAAAGTAGGCGACCGTTAACGGAATTGAAGCGGGGTAGTCTTTCTACTATATATTATAATTTAGCCAAGTCAATGATATAAAAAAAGAGAAACGTAAAACAAGAATGCGCGCTAGAGCCAGGATCCCTTCTAGGAACCTAGCAAGGATTCGATTCGTAAATCCCCTATTAAGCCCCCTTCCCCCCCCCCCCCCACCTCTTCAGGGGAAGGAAGTTAATAAGCCCCCCCTCCCCTCCCAAATTAACAATTCTTCCTCGAGCCAGAATAGGCTCTGAGTCAAGGCTATTGACTCAGGGGCCATGAGGGCGAGAGGAATAATGGTTTTTAGCAAAATCCAACCAGTTGGTCAAACATATCAATACAAAACACGTTAGAAGCTAGACTTAAAGCCATCGTTTTGGTTTTCAAAGCCAGCGCTTTTCGCTACTAGTGAGTTATAACATATAGCCTAGTAGTAGCTCAACCAATCAGAACCCAGCATTGATAATGTACCACTAATTGATTATTTTGTTAACTTAATGATAAACTGCATTAATCAATCAAAACTGTAAAACTTCGTGTGCACTGATCCGAGATGGTTTATTCACCAACTGGAAGTTCGGATTTGTTTTTGATCCTCGACTTCGTAACCTTCAACGTTTTGTATTTTGAGTTTTTCCTTTTTGTATTCTAGTTCTTTTTATACAATGATGTGAATGCTACGCACGCTGCAATTGGTCGTTGCCCATGATCTATTGGAGTACAGATACATGGATGACGTCACGGGAAACGTGTTTTCTTTGTTTTTTTTCTACATGGCGCGCGATTTTGAAAATGTTTGTGAGATTAATTTGGATTCAAGCAAGTGAAACCCTCGAAAAAAAATTAGCAAGAGCTATTTGCACTATTTATATTACAAAAAAAAAAATGGAGAAAAAGAGACAAAAAGAGCTCTTTACAACTTAAGAATGCCTAAACTTAAAAGAAATCTTCACAACAGTTGCCTTCGTGTGTCATTACGAGACTCGCTGTTTTGCAAAATGTTTTCGCCATTATTCTGCTTTGAACAAAAAAAGACGTTGAAAAACGTTTCGAAGAACCCGTAGCCAAGTAAGATAAAGAAAAAAAGAAGCAGAAACGAAATATGTTTGGAAAAAATGCCTAAACTAGCACAGATCTTCGAACAGTCAAGCGGTACGAGGCAGGTATGTGTATCGGTCTTTTTTCTTTTCTGATCATTGTATAAACAAATAGATTCCATGTTGCTTTGTTCAGTAATAGATCACAGAGGATGTGAAATGTGGTAAAAGCATCAGTGACACACTTGCTTGCGGCTCGTGTGCCACTTCTTTGTTTTTACCGCATTTTGACGTCATCTGTGATCTATTACTGAACAGACGCACGGCAACATGGAATCTATTTGTTCTTAACCATCCTCTTTGTTAAATTAAGGTCTCCCTCTCTATGAAGCCCACCCCGTCAATTGTGTTTGAAATAAATACCCCCTGGGGGGCTTAATGGAGGATTTATTGCACTTACAGTGGAACCCACGGACAGTTTCATTTGTCCCGACGAAAAAGATTGTATATTTTCTCCAAAATAATTTCGCTGAATACGGACATTCTCCTCTGTCTGATCGTCAAGCCCGTTTTACGGTTCTCCATCCCAGCGGGATGTCTTAATACCTTGATATGATAGTGCCTGCACCTTAACCCTTCGGTGAAATATTACGATTTTTCTTTGTCCCATTCGAAGACGAGTTTCTCAAGTACTTTGTGAACAAATTGCAAATTTTACTATTGCAAGCCTCAACAGTACAATGTTATAAACGTACAAATTAAAGTGAATAACATATTACAGTATAGGACATCCTCGTTGACTCAGAGACAGCTGACAGAAAAAGTAACGGGGAAAACACTGCCGTAAACGTTTTAGACTGCAAAACAGTCGCTTTTTTTCTTCTTTCTCAAAATCGCCTAAGTGTAGCGTAAGCCCCACGCGCGCGAGCCTAACACGCCCTTCGCTCTCACTTTTCAGCCTCGCGTCAGACCTTTTGACTGTTGGCGCGTACTTGAATACGCAAAAATACTGACTGTTTTGCACTCAATAAAAGTTTACGATACGATATTGTAGTTTACGCTTAGCTTAATCAGCTAGTTTATAGGTAATCCGCGGTCCTAGTATATTCTAAGAACGATAACACGAAAGCATCTGCTACCACGGTTTTTTCAACTGGGACCAGTTAGCGAATATCAATTTACACGGCTAAGCTAAAAAGAATGCCTTAAAATAAATGAAGATGCCAGGTTTGAATGTAATTTGGTGAAAACTAACGAGGATATTGTTCCTCAAAGTCGCCAAATTTTACAGACGTTTGTATGGTGGTGTGGGTTTAAGTTCGTGCCCCCCTCCCCCTACTCCAACGCCTGTAAATGGAGTAATATCTTGATTCGCTTTTAACACATGAGTTCTTTAACTTGGTAAGTTTCCTTATTTTAATGCGCTCTTTCCCACAGAAACAATGGGTATTCGCTAACTGCTCTTTATCAAAATTGAAAAACAAACAAAACAAAAAAAGACAAAACAGTGAAAGGGTCTATCACTTTGGCTAACCAGTACCAGAAACCTTTCATGAGTTTGAAGTTTCTGATTGGTCAGAAAATTGTTTCTGGTCGATCACAAGAGAGAAATGGCCCCTGGAACTCCGAGGATGACTGAGAATAAGAGTAACGATTTAAAAATCCAGAAACATTGAGCTACCTACTGTAGTTCCGTAAGTTACTAACTCGCACATTTACTTGAAATCACTCGCCTAATGGAAGGGAATCCACGACAATCTTGGATTCCGGATTCCTTGAGCTGTATTCCGATTCCACAGCCCAGGATTCCTGATTCTACAAGCAAAATTTTCCCGGATTCCCTTACTAGGGCCGAAATCACATTCACTATACAAGAGGAATCGTTTTAGCAAGAATTGATTGCTATCGAGAAAAAATGAGAGTCAAAGAGAATTATATACAGAAAATGGCATGATGCTTTGATTGTCGCAGCTATTTTAATCTACATGACTAACTTTAAACTAATCTAAAAAATGGCAAAAGAGTCCTTTTTTCATCACAGCGGTTAAGATTCCCTGACCAACCTTAAACTCCCGTTGGTCTATTGAATTGTTTAAATTCAAATGCAGCGCTTCTGTTGATTGGCGTAGGTATTTCGCGATCGTTTTTTTGTTTTGTCTTTTTAATTCGAGCACGTTGTGATTGGCAAAAGAGAAGCCAGTTATATCTTGATAAAAGATGGCCCGCATGAGGTTTGGGAAATCATGATATTTGTTTTGAGATCTTATTAGTTAACCGTATTGCCCGCATTTGTTCTGAAATTACAACACTAGATTAAAAAATACAGTGAAAAATGCAAGGACGGGTTTTGCATGACAGAAAAAAGAGAAAAACAACGCCCCGAAGGAAAGCTCTATCAGAAATTTCCCTTGCATCCGTAAATAGTACAAATAAATAGAGTTTCGACTCTACACTCGCAATTTCTTTCTTTTCTTTGACTGCCATTCAGGCGAGCGTGGGTCTGTAAGTTCCTTGTCGCTGTGCTTGATTTCAACAGCGCGATATTTGCGAATTGGATTGGGTTTATGCACAAGCTGTTTCCTCAGCTCTCTGAGGTAAATCTTCTCTTCCTCCTCTTTAATCCTTTCCAGCTCTTTTCTTGCCTCTTCTTCTTCCTGTTCCCTTTGCTCCTTGTGCATTTCATAAACCTCTCTCTCTTTTGCACGCTTGTCGCAGTTCATGGCGAATTCTTCGAACTGCGTGTTTGGCTTTACGATAGATTTGTCAGGAACGAATGGCGCACTGTATAGTACATTAGTGGGCCTCGCTCTGAAGACTCGCTTCATTCTTTCTTCTTGAATCTCTTGCTGAAGCTAGATAAGAATAAACATGAAATTTTCACGTAAATGTGTGCACTACTTAGGACTGAGAAACGCCCTCGTAGAAAAGAAAGCAAAACCCCGAAGCGTTCTAGTCGTAGCAGCAAAATGCCGTCGTCGTGCAAATTGTCTATTTGTTGTTGACTCATTTTTGGCCACATCTTTTGCTGTATGGTAATGGCTAGAACATACCGTAAAATTCCGAAAATAAGCCCCTCCATGTATAAGCCCCCCCAATCCGGTAACCCAAAAAACCCTCCGTTCAATCGCTCCTCCAAATATAAGCCCCCGGGGGCTTGTACTTGGAAAATTGCCCTCAAATACAAAGTAAAACAAAGCAAAAACGGTAAATTTACTTCCAACTATAAGGCTAGCCCTCTCGATTTTGAAACGCAAATTTCCCTCCGTAGATAAGCCCCTCCAAAAGGGCCTTTGAAAAATATAAGCCCCGAGGCTTATTTTCGGAATTTTACGGTAATGTACAGTTTCAACAATATATTGGTTCATTAACGTTTCTGGTGGAGAGTTATTCACGTCACAAGGATTATATTGAACTCTTTATAGGCGTAACAAGACACTATGGGAGGAACGTAAGTGGTTTCGTGGTCGTTTCAAAGATGACACTTAGACAAACGATGAATCAATCACACAAAAACAAAACAATACGGTCTCTGGATGATACCTTTTGTCCCCATTTTTCAGCCTTCACAGCTCCGCGGTTTTCTGTCGACAGATTGAATGGCGCCGGCTCGGTGAGACATTTCGATGACTGAGGCAAGAGGGGAGGGGAAAAACTTGGTAAAGGCTGAGCCTGGAACTCGTGTAACTGTACAAAGAAAAATAAGTTTGAATGACAATACAGTTGAATCTTGCTTTACAGACAACCACTAAATAAGGAAGATTAGGGACGGACCATTAGAAAACTTATGGGGTTGGTTGGGGGGGGGGGGGGGGGGGGGGTGACGGAGTACAAAAAAAAAATATTCGAGCAAGGGAAAATTGAATGAAAAAAAAATTATGTACGCCAATTAATCCTAAAAAAATATTCATGCTATGGCCTAAAAAAAGGAATTTGATAACGAAAAAAAATTCTCGAAAATTCCCCTCCCCCCATCACTTTTCTAATGGTCCGTCCCTTATTACGCACAGTTCTGTGTCCCCAGATAAAGCCCTTACATTTTCCTTAAATTTAACCCGCTTAATAGGGACACCCATTAACCTGAACACCTGTTTTCTAACTAATTAACGTCGTGTCACACAGAAATTAAGCCTCGCTAATGCAGACACTTTAGTGTTACCTGTGTGCTGTAATAAACCTTTCCTTTTTGAAGGGAAAGAAAGCATGTCCATGTTCCCAACACTACAGTACACTAGATAGGATGAATTTCAGACTATTTTGGCATCAAACGACTTATTCAGAGAGCGGTTGTTGATAAAGCAACGTACAAACGAGTAGTCTGAAATGTCATCCGTCTGAATTCCAAGTGTTTTAATGCAGTCCTGTCCCGTGACGTCACAGACTTTCGCGAAAATGGTAAGTCGACGCTGATTGGTGTAGAATACAAACCATTGTTACCTGCATTTATGACATTACCGTAACACAAACCATGGCAGCGGCGGAAAGTCAATGAGATCTTGAATAAATATTCGAATCAACTGTACAACATGTGTTGCCTAAGTTCGGTTTAACGGATGACATTTCAGATGAGTACATGAGTGACTTTTGTCCTGGGAAGAGTCTAACTATCAAAAGCCTACCTTTTTTTCATCGTCTATGATTGTTTTTATTTTCTCTTCTTTCTTATCTTTCAGTTCTTTGTCACGCTGGTCGAATGAGAATGGCTTGGAATGTGTGCTTTGATGAGTCAGCTCAGGTTTAAACACAGTGCTGAAGTCAGGAACAGGCTGCGCTTTTATCTGCCTGGGATGACCTTCATCCTGAAAATTATTTCAATGGTTTAAAAGCGGATTAGGAAAATGCAATTTTAATGAAACCAATTGTGTGGAATTGCACAATTATACTTGCTTATGTAGCAGGCACATCGAAATTTAAGTCACGCATGTGCTGTGCTGCAAGTAATGGGAGAAGATCCATCCACCTACCCATCATCAGAGACCTAGAGGCAGATAGCTATATAAAAGGGTTTGTAGTCTTTTCGCTTCTTTAAAGTCCATGACCTTTTCCATTTTTCCATAACCTTACGTTTAGCTATCACTTCCTAACATTTTCAAAACTATTCTCGTATGTTTTGACCTATTATAGGGTCTAGGCACACTAGCCAGAACGGCTTTTTACTTGGATAATTTTCCTGTCATCATCAACAATTAACAAATGTGGATGATTTGCCACAATTTTACAAATTTTGTCTGAGATGGGACAATGTTCAAAGGCCCCACCGGCAAAAATTGTCCTGGATTAAAACCAGGCAAAATCAGCTAAATAAAAAAAATTGTGTTTTTCTTTGTAATTATTTGTTGCATTAAAAAGCCATTAAGTCATTAAGTAATGACAGTTGTGATGACCTGATAAGAGTAAATGGATTCTCGTGCAGATAAATTTCTTCAAAACAATTTTTGGTTTAGATGTTTCAAAGACAATTCCAAATTTGCCTGTGAGTGCAGATCAGCCCTATTAAACTCAGTTCACCAAAATGTGTCCCGTTTGTACTTTTCAACTACATTCATTTGTCTTCTATCTTACTCTGTTGTTACTTTGACATCTACAGCAACTAATCTACCATTGCAACAAACAAAACTTTAATTTCCCATGACTTTAAGGCCTGGAAAATGAAATTCTTAAATTTCATGACTTTCAAGGTTTTCCAATGACCTGTACTAACCCTGTTATAATTAATAAGAAACTTTGCAAACGCTATTAATCCTTGTGTGAATGTTTAAGTTTGTACGTATTGCGTACCTCACTGCTGGGTTTTTCTTTGGTTTTATGCACCTCTGCTCGGTCCTCAGAGTGGAAGTGAAATGGCTCAGCTTCTGTGTTAGGCTTCTTTGGTATCATGTACACACCCAATGTTCCATTGCATTCAAAGATTTTATGATTCAGCTCAGTTGCTTTGAATTTGTAACTGTTAAAAGCAGAAAGATCTTTCAGTCTCAAAATTGATTAAGATTGATGGGCTTAGATAAACTATAAGTCTTGCAAATGGAATACATTCAAACCTCCAGGTGCGACCACCTCCCATAAGTGACTGCCAATCTAAAACACCAAAATTTTCCCAGTCAAAGCCTTACAGTTGGAAGTCCTTTAATAAACGACCACCTTCTGTAAGCAACCCCGACCACTTTTTGGGCCTGACGGTTAATGATTTTCCATTGTTAATAACCTCTTGTAAGCAACCACTTGACGCATTCTCTGATCTCTATGTTCGCTGTGTGCACTATACTACTTAGAATATACAAAGAACTTTAGTGACAACATGGAACTACTCATGCCATAACTTAGACATTGCATGCAATAAATTATCTTAATTATCTCCCATGTGCCTGGACCCGCACTCTAACAGCTCAGGCTTACTTTTGCTCTTGGTTGACTAAGAAATCTTTCAGTTTTTCATACAAATCATACGCTGCGATCCCCTGGGGCCAATTTCATAAAACTTTTACAAGTGTACCTATTACATTCAGACTCTAAAACAATGGCTATTATACACTTGTAAATTGTGCTCGCAAAGGTCAGTACACACTGGCCAACAAGTTGCAACAACATGTCGAAATGACACATCGCAGCAACAAATCGCTTCATGTGTACTGGGGAATTTTTGTGAAAATCTTTGTCTCTGCAACATGTTGCAAAAAATCAAATCAGACAGAATTTATGTGACTTGTTGCAATGACAAAATTCTGTCACAGAGACAAAGATTTTCATAAAATCTCTCCAGTACACATGAAGCGATTTGCAACTGGTCGCCTGATCTGTACACACCAAGTGATCTGTCGCCCCAACTTGTCGCCTAGAATGTACTGACCTTAAAAGTTTTATTACTGACCTCGGCATTTCTCAAGTTCAGAGAACTTATTAGAGCGGAGCTTTGCTTGTATTTATTTATTTTTTTCAAAAAGCAGGCTAATTTAAGTCTACACCACACCTCTTTATTTCTGCCTCTTGAAGCTTCTCTTTTTCCTCCTGGCTAACACAGTCTGATGGCAACGGTCTTTTTCTATCCCGTGACATCAAGTTTGGTGTCTTTGGCATAGTTAGCTTCTTTTCTCCAGAAGCTGGAGGTGGTCCCTGGTTCTGCTCATGTATTGGTTTGACTCGGAACCGCTCGGGAGTTTTTTTCTGCCACTGGTAAACTTTCTGAGCCATGGATTGGTACTGACCGCAGGGATTGTTGTCATTGTCTGGTTCTTTCCGCTTTCGTGATTCGGTCATTTTGAATGGAACTGGGACGGTAAGCTTTTTGTTCTTGAATGACTGGAAAAAATAAATAAACAAATACATTTAAATAAAAAAATGTAATAAAGTTCTAAATAAGAATGAAATGATGTACATGGCAGAGATATGATAAAAAAAAGGTTAATCCAATTTCTCAGTAAGAAATGTGAACTTTATATTTACTCTGTGCCCTCTGCTCTTTTTATGAACTACAATACTGTATACTAATGATCGGAGTCAAGACTACCAGTTTTTTTCTTCAGACACCAAGAAACTTTCAAAGTTTGCTTGTTCATGGAATTGAATGTATGCTTGCTCCAATCTTAAGATCAGGAGTTAGGAATGACTTGCCTAGGTTCTTGCCTGGACTTTGTAATAGTTAAATTTGTTTTGGTTAGGTCATCTCTCAAGAGTCAACTCACCAGCAACTTGTGGGCAAGTCTAGCTCTTGAGTACTCAAAGGGCAAGGACATCATTTTCTGTCACCTAACTATGAAAGGTTTAAAACTTTCTTGGCAGGGAAATCTACAACAACCACTCTAAGTTATTAAAGGATCTTTTTTCAAGAACTGTATGAGAGATTTAGAGAGAATCCCAGTTTCCACTGACTCTTGTAATGGGCCACTAAAGTTGGTCCCTGCCTTTCTAAACTCCTTTTAGTCAGGGCTTCTGATATTTCGCGCGGTCGCGGACCCACGAAATTCAGGTATTTCAGCGAAATCCCGCAAAATCCGCCAGAAATATTTCTAAATACATGTCAGTAAAACATATTTAATACTTATCTTGGCTATTAGACCGGTTTTATTCACCCCAAACGTCCAAATTTAGCTTGAAACTTCGTCACTGCAACGAGTAAACAACGTCCCAAAACTACCAGGCATTTTTAGATGAACTGGGCACTAACCATAATGTTAATAGCTTTAGCATTCGCTTATTTCTCGAGTGAACTGTTGTTGAAAGAGCAAATGATTATCCCTGTTAAAAAAAACGTTCAGCGAAACCGGCTGTTTTTTTGCTGATTGTTTCTTGGCGAACTTTCCTCCCGAAATTTCCCGTGAAATTGTTCGATTTTTCTAACAATTTGCCCCTGAAAATCATTTTAAAATTGACTTTTTTTCCGCTAAAATCCCACGAAATTGGACAATTTTTCTGCGAATTTTGACTTTTCTCCTGTGAAATCCGTCGATTTTTCTGCGAATTTCCCTCTGAAAATCCCGCTAAATTTTGCTTTTTTCCGCGAAATATCAGAAGCCCTGTTTAGTTGACTCTCCACTCTAAGACAGACACATACAGATGTGTGCAGGCCAGAACTAGGTGAACAATGCAGATGAGAAACCGATGCAATGGACGAGTAGGCTAGGAAAAGGGTATGCGTCAGCGCTGACGAGCATCTGCGTCAACAACACATATACATTACAATTTCCATGGAGCACTCCACTTACCGGTGAAGGTGGGTGCTGCCTTAAGGTACCAACAAAGTCCTTTTCTTTTTGTTCTGTTTGTGTGTGATGTGTACTAGGTCCAAGCCTGTCATCTGTTGCAAAGTGAAACTCTTTAGGATGTGTAAGATTGTCGACAGCTGATCTACATGGCATGTACGATTGCCCAGCCAGGGCCTTCTTCATGGAAACTTTGTTCTGTTTTAGCTTTTCATGAGTTTCTTTTTGTTTCTGTGCAATGACCTCTAACTCAGACGCTTCTCTTGATTTCTGTGCTTGACTTGCCGCTATCTTTGCCTGGGGAACTCTCCTGCAAAGGTAAAGACTGAGTTAGATGGTTTATAAACTAAGATCAAATGTATCCAGTATGAACAGTTTTTTAGTCCTGAAGATACTTAACAACTTTAGGCAAACAAATTGTAAGGACTTTTAAAGGATAAATTGCAGTTGTCTTGAAAAGACTAAGATTCATAGTCAATAAATCAACATTCTTTAACCCCCTTTTGAACACCTTATTTGCTAGAACACTTTAATAACGGAGTCATTTAAGATTTTTCTTCAGGCAAGGTCAATCACATTATTTTATACTAGACTAGTTTCTGTAACAACACTTTTCAAAATGACTGGGTATGACTTGCAGTTGCATCTGATGCAATGAAATAGTCAGGGCTTCTGATATTTCGCGCGGTCGCGGACCCGCGAAATTCAGGTATTTCCGCGAAATCCCGCGAAATTCCCAAAAAAACGCAAAATAACGCGAAATCCGCCAAAAATATTTCCAAATACATGTCGGCAAAACATATTTAATTCTTATCTTGGCTATTAGACCAGTTTTATTCACCCCAAACCTCCAAATTTAGCTTGAAACTTCGTCACTGCAACGAGTAATCAATGTCCTAAAACTACCAGGCGTTTTTAGATGAACGTTGTGAAAAACTGGGCACTAATGATAACGTTAATAGCTTTAACATTCGCTCATTTCTCGAGCGAACTGTTGTTGAAAGAGCAAATGATTATCCCTGTTAAAACAAACGCTCACCAACGCTGGTCATATCGACGCAAAATTGATCGATTTTAGCGAAATTTGCCAAAAAAAAAATCCAGCGAAATCAGCTGTTTTTTACTGATTGTTTCTTGGCGAAGTTTCTTCTGAAATTTCCCGTGAAATCGGCCGATTTTTCTAAGAATTTGCCCCTGAAAATCCTTCGAAAATTGACTCTTTTTTTCCTCTAAAATCCCGCGAAATCGGCCGATTGTTCCGCGAATTTTGACTTTTTTCCCGCGAAAATCCCATGAAATCGGCCGATTTTTCCGCGAATTTGCCCCTGAAAATCCCGCGACATTTTACTTTTTTTTCCGCGAAATATCAGAAGCCCTGAATAGTATACGAAATAAAGAACAGAAATTAAAAAATTGTTCATGCACAAAAATGTTTTTAAGTAACCTGTGAGTTTAATGATTACCAAGGTTTAGCCAAATTTTACTTGGCAAAATAATCTAATTTGGCGTAAACAAGGTAGTTAATTTCAAGGACTTTTCCAGACAACTACTACAATTTAAGACCTTTTCAAGACCGTAAACTATGAACCATTTTCGTATGAACACATCTGTGATGCATACGCTTGGCTCTGCCCATGTGCATCTGCATACCTTCTACCACTTGTGACATCATCAGTTTTAATGGTCAAGGACAACTTTGTCTGCTAACTTGTGCAGAGTGAAGAGATCTTTCAAACCATACCAGAATAAGCACAATTCAGTCAAGGACACCAGAGAAAAAAGGCCAAAAAAAAAATGTAACATTGTACCTAAAAATTTCCATGAAAATCTTGTTTGACTACCTTTTCCTTTCATCTAATTCCAAGATCCTAAAAGCTTTCATAAAATTTTTTCCCATCAAAGAGGGAAAGTCAAGACTGCTCTGTCACTTTTAAACCCAAAAACTATCTCAAAATTTTGCTCTCTGTGCATGCCCAAATTTCGCAAGCTAATATCATTTTATATCTGGATGGGAAGGCTGCAAAGTGTATGACCTGTAAATGGCTTTATGGTAAGTTTTAGCTCTTTATGGCACAAAGGTGACAATAAAACTGCTTGTCAATGACTAGCCTCAAAATGCATTTTTTCGGCAAAATTTCCAGGGGGCAAATGGGTTAAGGAGGTTTTGACGCATTGCTCTTAAGGG
Source organism: Porites cylindrica (assembly GCA_964035525.1). Lineage (NCBI taxonomy): Eukaryota > Metazoa > Cnidaria > Anthozoa > Scleractinia > Poritidae > Porites > Porites cylindrica. The sequence continues at coordinate 12,863,676 of OZ037776.1, read as the reverse complement.
ATTGACATCTGGGAACTACAGAGGTGTCTTGTGTACCCGTGCACTCCTTGTCCATTCTCGTCCTAGAGACAACCCCTCCCCCCTTTCTGAATACCCCGATCCTTCCTTCTACTACTAATACATGAGTAGGCAAAGGAAAGTGTATGCTGTGTTGTAATTGGCTACCCAAGGAGCAACTTGGCCATTTCACGCTGCTTTTGTTGGGTTGCAGTCTTGAGTAAACTTCTGGCCAATTAATAAATTAATCCTTTAATACTCAGGTACATGCAATAGAATTTACAGTTACAGTAGACTTTTTTTACCTCATAAAAGTAGGTGTTTGAGGTATGGTCAGCAAATGAGGTTTAACCTTAGGAACCTTTCTTGTCGTGGGAACATCTGAAGAACTAGACACTGAAGAACAAGTCGAGGCATTGGAACAGGTTGACAGAGTCCTTAGTCGAGCAGATCGTCTTTCAGGGGCCACCTTCTTTGGTCGTTTCCTGGTGAAACAAGGAATATTGCTTGGTTAAAAGATCATCTGAGGTTAATGCAAATTTAGAATTCAAATTTGAAAGTATGCAAAGAATATTCAGGTAAATTTATTTTGATTAAAATTTACTTCCAACTAAGCAACAATAAGCTGGTCGGTCCTGAATACTAAAATCACCTGGCTGAGTTGTTCAAAAGTCAATAACTACAAATCCAAGAAAAGTTACCATGACATCTTGTAAACCCTGTTTGTAGTTTACAAAGGACATAGGTTGTGGATTTATTGATCTTTTTTGGCTTTCTTGTGGGGAAAGGTTGTAGAGCTGAATTTAAAGATACACGTTCAAGAATCTCATGATCATCGACGGACATGCAGTGATTTTGTTACAAATAGTTATGGTGCATCCTGGGACTCATCTTGTGAAAAATAATGAGTCCCTGTCCATAATCAATGAGTCCCACCCAGTTAAAAAAACAACAACAACAACAACAACAAGGATTTCTAAATTGAAAATGCTTGGCCCTTTATCAAATTATGTAACCAGACAGTTCAGCTGAGACAGAAGCCAGAACTCTTTATTACAATTTACTGAAAAAAAGAAATCACACGAACAGGATATTCTACCCAAAAAAATCTTCAAATCTATTAATCGATCACTCTTTGTGTCCTACGGGACGCATGCCATGAATTATTTTGCAACTATGTGGAATGGACACAGGAGGCGGAGGTAACAAAATTACTTGACCTTTATAACAAGTTAACATTAGCAGGATTAAAATCTAACCTACTCTAAATCCATCGTACCTTTTGTCTTGACTTTGTGAAGTTTTAGCCTGGTTTTGGGAAGCGTTTTCTTTGTTGTCCTCCTTTGTGGCTTGACAACTTGCAGCGGAGTTTGAACATTTCGACAACCATTCTGACCAAGACGTAACGACATTCTTGGGGGCTTGTTTTTTGCGAGACTCGTTCGTCTCAGTGCTGGCAGCTGACATCTCTGGATCCACTTCATTTCGATTAGGAGAGTTTTTATTTTCTTCATGAGCATTTGGAATTTCTGTAGACGCCACATCATTGATCGTGTCGGCAACGACTGCGTCCAAAGGTTCTGCAGACGATCCATTCGACTCTTGGTCATTTTCGTCTTCTTCCACCACCACGCCACCTTCATCCGCTATTTTTTGATCTTGACATAATAAGATATACATGAAGTTAAGAAAATCGAACTCCTCGGACCATATTGCATTTGAAAAAGTCAATCAAAAATATAAACATACCAAACCATTTGTCAGCGTCGGGGTCGATGACGTGTTGCAGGCCTTCCGTGAAATCCACAAACTGTGGTGCATCGTACTCATATTTTGGTTCAATACCCAAATCCATGTTGAGAAAACACAACTACCAAACGCCTTTTAACTCCTTGACTTCCAAAGTCAATTTCAAAACAAGGTATTCGACAAACAAATGTAAAAGTAACTCGGGGTATTCACAACCACAGTCGCACGTTTGATCGTTAGATTTGAAACTGACCGCACTCAAAAAGATGCTAGCCAAGACGCTTTCCTATTGGTCAGTGAAAAAAAGGCGTTCAGTACATATAAGGTAATCATTGCCATATTAGGCACAAAGACCATTCAATATGGCGGCGACAGAGCGCCGGGCGGTCAAAGCCGGATCTATCAAGAGACTTTGGAAAATGTTTGGGAAATTTAAATGAGTTAAGTGTATGTAAGGTCATAAATTCACTAAATTGCAAAATACCCGGTCTGACACTTCATTTGCATCTCGTTGAATGAGAACGTTTTATTTTTTGTGTCATGTGTCGTTCTTTTTGCGTTGCAGTTAACATATTTAATAAGCTTAAGTCTTGAATTTGAAATTGTAAGTTTTAAGTTTTAAAAGAGTTAAAAAAGCTTCTTCTGTTAATCTTGTTTATTTTCCCAGGTGACGGATATGAATGCCGACCCTTTAATAAAACTCCTTCCATTTGATGTCAGTAAAGTGCGGGCTCAAGATGTTGTTGTGGTATTGGCAGTTTTTGCAGCCGTGTTTTTGTTCAGAGCTCCTAATGTTTGGGAGTTGAAGCCTTCTTGGCAACTTGGCAGCACTTCTGAGATCCATCATAAGCCTGGTAAAAACCAGTTGTAAGTCATACTGTTATTGCCTATAGTGAGAATAGTTCCAGTAGTGAACTCAACCCGAAGTGTGCTACTTGTGCCAGTAATGGATATACAGCGTTTTTTCTAGAAAGGTTTGTCGGAAAAAGTGCATGCATTAATCCCAAAATGTATTGTGGGTCGTTTTGAGTTCAGTGTTCTTCGATAAAAAAGGAAAGAATGGCACAAGAGACCATGGACATATGTTTGTGAGTGGTAAAGGAAAGCAAGAAAAGTAGGTTGGACAGCTACGGTGTCAGGAACAGTGTATAGATGGTATCCCATATTACCTATTGGGATTGTCGTGTGCTCATTTTTTCCGAATATCTTTCTCGAAATAGCTGTATATGTTACAGCTCACTCAACATTCCCCTACACTTTATCCCTGCCCCCCAAAATAATCCCTGTGCAAAAAAGTTACTTACCGGTATCTTATTACAAATAAATATATATAGAAATAATCCCCCCAAGAGTCACCTACACCACTGATTTCCCCACAAACTGACATCTGAGAAATGAGTGCAGAATTTCTATACTGATGTAGCCTGCAAGAAAGCTCTCCGGGGTACTCTGGCAGCGGGGCGGGAAAAGGGAGGAGAGCTTGCAACTACATCTCTGGAATTTGAATTCTGCCTCCAGTTCCCCTGTGGCTCCCGGTCAACTGAGCTGTCATGGAACCTTCTCTAGTGTCTGCATGATAAGGGCATCTGGACATTAAATACCTGTTTCCCAGGGACTTATCAATGTACATGTGTCCTGATGTAATAGAGGGTGTTTATTACTCACTAGAGATGATCCTAACACCCTCAGATTTTGCTGTATTCTTATGTAAATTTTCAGGCCTGTTCCCCTCATCACAGATTTGGATAGCGATGGGATTAATGGTAAGGACTTTGAACTTAAGTTTACAGTTTGATTTTCATTGCTTTTCTTCTTATTGACAGTTCTAAACTGGCGTTTGAAATTTGCACTTTGTACTTGTTTGTATTTCACATCTTTCAATAATTTTAATAAGTAGGCCTTTTGCAAAAGTTGATCACATAATCAACGTTCTGTATTACTAAACATAGTTCGCTTACCTAATTTTAATATGTTCTTTCAGTTGCTGCTAACAGAATTTTCCAAAAGCAAACTGTTTTCGTGTTCACACAAATTGATCACATGGCTAACTTTTGAAAATGGCCTATTTTGCAAATCTAAGAGTCTGGGTTCAGTTTTCCCAAAAAGTGTGCTGAATTGGTGTTGTCTTTCACCCAGCTTCACAGTTTTAAATAAGTGAACACTTTTATCTGTTACTTTTCCAAAATATATCAGGTGATGATGTGAGGGGAAGATCTTAATTCAGGCTGAAATCCAACAGTTCATTTGAAGTGCTAATAGGCTAGAAATAAAGTGCATACTTATCCGCTGGATAGCAATTTATCCGGTGACAATGCTATCCACTATTTGAACAACCAGAGCCAGGTAGATATTATTTTGCATCCTTAAAATATGTTTTGTGAACCATTTTGGGCTAAAAGGAATAATATTATTTTCATGATAACTCGGGTATTGAGAATTTCAGGTAATTTGACGGACTGTCTAACTGTTTACTTATAATTTAAAAAGTAATAAATGTTCGTTTGTTTCTTTTCATAACAGAAGTGATTTTAGCAACCGAGGATGGACAACTTCAAATACACATGCTTCCCCCACAGGAAGATCATGAACCATCATTCACTCTTCCTCATCTTCATATGAAGGTACAGTCCCCATTACTAAAACTATTGAAAAAAAAAAGAGACACTGCAGTTAACTCTCTCATAGCGAGCACCTCCCGTAAGCAACACTTTGAAAATGACCCTTCAGTTAAATACTGTTTCTGCTAATCAAAAACTCTCTGGTAAGCACCACTTCTTAAAGATTTCTTAAATGACTGTGACAACGTTTTAGGCTGGGAGGTTTGACATTTTCATTTGTTTTCTGTTTCCGGTAAGTGACCACCCGGTATGAGGCACATTAATGATTGTAAGAAAACGATTGCTTGATTGTCACCAAAATTCAGTATTTTAGCACCACTAACCAAGCAATTGCTAGCAGATTAAAGTAGTTGACTTACAAAAAAGATGGTTGAAAAGTGCATTTTCCACTTTGATAGTGCATACTGTTTATAATTGTACAAAGTTTCACTGTCCCTAGCGCTATTTGATGTGAAACAGTAGTTGACAGTTGTCTATTTGCCTATTTTGAGCTTGTAAGGTAAATAAATTAAATATATTTAAAGGAACGAAAACTGATTCCTAGCGATGTTTATGAACTTCCATTTAAAGTTACCATTGAAAACAAACTAAAAAGTTTCCAATTTAAGCTCTTACTTAATATCATTCCTACCAATCAATGTCTTTGGAAAATGAGCATAAAAACTTCCCCCCAATGCGAGGCCTGTAACCTTCCTACTCAAACTTCAAATCATAAGTTTTATGAGTGTCCTGCCGCGAAAAGTTTTTGGAGAGATGTCTTAAACTGGTGGAACTTCAAATGTCCTGAAAACATAACACCCAGTGCTACAGAAATTCTTTATGGTTATGAATCCAAATCATCAAATTTTAACGCTTTTAATCATCATCCTAAGCTTCTAATAGCCCCTAGCCCAGTCAGTTTAGTTGACAAAATAGCTTTTCTAAAACTCTTTTACTTGAGAAGTTCCTTTTTCTACAACGCTTTATCAGTAGTTTTTTTTCAATCTATAGGTTAAGTATTTTAATGTAAACTAAGGAAGGGCTCGAAATTGTGACTGATGTGGTTGCATGCCAATTGATGCGACTAACATTTTCTCCTTGGCGACCAAGAAATCTGGTTTAGTCGCCACTTTGGGGACCAGGTTTCTCAATGATTTAGATTTAAATTAAAAGAGTAAAGTTAAAACAAACATTTCATCTTATCTTGCTTTGCTTTCAATCTTATATTGCACCATATGTATTACTATGATGCGAGCTGCGTCATTTACATTATACAAACTGGCAACTAAAAATTTGCATCTGGCGACTATATTTCTACAGTTGGTCGCCTCAAGGCGACGTGAGGATTTTTTTTTGTTTTCGAGCCCTGTAAGGACTTGCTACTCACATCGTGAAGGTATAGTATGATTGACTCGCAAAACGAAGCCATGTACAGCCCTGTACATGTAGGGAGTGGAATAGAGATTACTGGTTCCTGACCCCCTGGTATTTTTTCTGGGCTTTTTTTGGACCAGTGGCTTTAATTTCCCTCATGGGCTAGTGATTTATTTCACTTACCAGCCCATTGCCTAGTTTCCAAAAAAGTCAGTGTCAAGCCTGATATTTGCTTTATTTATTTTCAATTGTTCTTTTGTTTTCCTTGTATCAATATTGTATGCACCTTGGCCCTATTTTCCTTTTGAGTTACATGACTAACTTGTTTTACTATAGTATGTACCTTACTTGTTTTACTGTAACTTATTTATTTAATACTAATAGTAATAAAAAACTAAAGAAGTTAGATTACATTTAATTATGTTTTTCAGTTCAGTTTGAGCTCATTTTCTTGATATTTCCAAGGGTAGTCATTTACAAGAGAGTTGAATGTATTTCTAACATTTAGTAGGCAGGTGTAAATAAGCAAACAAGATAATGTCCCCCCCCCCCCCCCCCCCAATAACTAATAATGGTGGACAGTTAGCCTGCGTAGCAAGCGTTTCCGTTAGGTTTCGGAGCAAAGAAAGAGCGAGGAAGGGGATTTTCGGTTTTGACTGAGCGAGAAATGAAACAAGAGCCAAAAAATGAAAGAGGGTGGAGGGGGAGGGGGAGGGGAAGGAAGGAAACGCTTGCAGACAAACCCCTCGATTTTGAAAACCTGCATTCGCCAGCGAACGCAGTGCCTGATTGGCTTGGCTAGTCAAACAATCTTGACATGTGTCAATCAGAGGTTTGTTTCATACTGAGAGGTCATGTATGGTATGTGACACGCTTATTAATTTCCTGTGGTTGTTGTTTATTCTGTTCGGCAAGGTTTGCACTCCGATGCCAGAGAATTTTCTTTAACTTCTTCTGAAACGCAAAGCTCTTCTTGCGACTAAGGGCTTCAGGCCGTTTAATTTATTCCCCAGTATCTCCTGGATCTGAATAACTAAAAGCGATTTTCTTTTGTCAGGGTATGCAATGGTTTCCTGCAATGTTTTGTCATGCTGAACCTAGCTCGTTAGTGTTTATTTTTTTTGCAGGATGTTAAATTTTCTCGGATCGATAGTGATTTATACATCCAAATTTCGAAGAGTGGATTGCACCTTAAACTGAAGCTACATCCACTATGGAGGACTACATTGTGACTCAAAATAAAAACAAAAAATTATTTTGGTTTCAAACATGCGTCCTCTAAAGTTCATTTCCGCTCCACGGGAGGCCAAACATTTTATTGGTCAATTATGACAGCTGATGACAGCATCAAATGTCGGTGCGCGAACTCAGGCATGACAGGCCAAGTGGGCGGTTTTCAAAATCCTGGGGTTTGTCTGCAAGCGTTTCCTTCCTTTCTTCCCCACCCCCTCCCCGCTCTTTTACTTGCGCCACTTTTCTCGCGGTCAGTTTGACTCTCGTTCCTCGTTCTTTTCTTCTAAGCCACACAGAAACGTTTGCTATGCAGGCTAGTGGACAGTGTACTTTTCCATTAAGGCAAGGCAGTTTGACTTTTGTTTAATACAGTGTATCTCTCTGTTTCTCAGAAAGAAGTGGTACTTAAGTCTAACTCTTCTCAATCAGCTCTTCCTGTGGTTCTTGGAGCAGGATGTGATCACAGAAGACTTTCTTCTCTTGATGTTTGTCATCAGGTGATGTAGATATGTCACATGTCAAAATTATATTCAGGTTTTTACTTAATATTTTTTAACCCAGGTTGATTCTCAGTTTCCCTTGTCACGTGTCCTATCCCTAATTCATGAATAATTAGGTATAGGAGACAAAGGAAGTAGAAAATCAACCTACAATCCTCTTACATTAGTTGGGACAGTAGTGATTTTTCTGCCCTCTCAATGTTGGTGTTTGCGAGTTGGCATCACGGGAGCAAAATATTCAACACTGGGAGGAAAGGAGCACAACTTTTTGTCAGAAGGTGGTTATTGCTTGGGGTGTGATGAGGATCGTAGGTTAAAATATTTTAACCTGAATATAATCTGACCTGTAACAGATACATGTACTCAGTCCTCAGACTTGTACATGGATCAACCTCCAGATACATGTATTCAGACTTCAGACTTGTATATAGATCAAACTCCAGATACATGTATTCAGACTTCAGACTTGTATATAGATCAAACTCCAGATACATGTATTCAGACTTCAGACTTCAGACTTGTATATAGATCAAACTCCAGATACATGTATTCAGACTTCAGACTTGTATATAGATCAAACTCCAGAAACTACAATGTGAATAAAGACCTCCAGTTAAAAAGAATAAAAACTGCCTAAGAGGTCTGTTTATGATGCAGTTAATTTAATCCCATGATTCACATTTTACTTTCTGTCGTTTCAAACTTACATATGTGATAACATACCCCAAAACAATTGTCGATAAATGCGGCATCTGTCTGCAGATTATAGTCGTTGTGACGGATGATGGAGTGGTACATTGTTTCACAGACCAGCTGGAGCAGCTATGGATGACTGTTGTTTTCAAAGATGATAAAGAATTACAATCAATGTATTTTAGGTAGGTAGCCAAGAGCACCCAGTTCGTTCAGTTCGATCTGAATGTTCATACCATCTTTTCTTGAGGCTCTCTTTGGGGGAGGTGGGGGGAGAGGGGAGGGGGAGGAAGAGGGGAATGTATGTCCCTAGTCTGAAAATCAGATACAGTTGTTTCATGTTTTGAAAAGTGGGCCATTTCTTTGTTGCTATTCTTAATGTCGCTTGTTGCCAGTTCATTAAGGCCTTGTCACTTGTCGGAATTTGACCGTAACAGGGCCTGTATTTTTGTGTCCATCCCAACCTCGTCCCCAGGGCGCTTTTCCCTGGCTTTTGAAGCGCCCTGGGGACGAGTTTGTGTCCATCCTAAAGACAGACAAAGAAAATTGACTGAAGAATGGCAGCAACTCTTTCCAGGTATCATTTATAGAAATGTCCATCAGAAGTGGTGGACCATCATATTGTTACAGTATTATTTTATTTCTATTTTCCTGTCTTCTATTTTTTTTGTTTCATGAGAGTTTACATGTAGTATCAAAGATACAAACCTGTTATCCTCTACGTTCACCCGGACGATTCATACTCAACCTACTTACGAAATTGACTCCTAGGTTCACACCCTTCACGGTATTTTTGTTGCCAGCCTTTGCTTGGGTAAAGCTGTGCCCAAAGCCTTGACATACTAGAATATTGATACCTTAATATATTATTTGTATTTTGTTGTTTTAATTTGTAGAGAGATAGCTGTAAGAATTGTACCATACTCACCTGACCATGGCCTGGTTTTGATTGGAGGGAAAGTGGCTAAAGAAGACCCATTCAAAGATCATCATTTAGAGTAACTACTGTATTAATGATAATTATGGAGCGTCTGTCTCTATGTGTACCTGCGGACTTCGTTGCCGTCATGCGTTTTCCATAAAATCGTCGATTTTCCACGAAATCCTCGCATATCAAGAATTGTTTTGCGTAGCCTGTTCCAGGCTCTCAGACAGCAGGAAGACGCATAAGTGAAAGGCACGCGAAAATGTAAGCGCTTGACCTAGTCTCCGCTCGTTTTATTTTCGTGTTCGTGCTTTCTCAATTCCGCGGACCCGACTATCTCGGAGCCTGGAACAGGCTACGTTTTGCGTGGTAACTCTACCAGTCATCAACGTGAGCGACCACGAAAACGACAACGAAAACGAGAAAATTAAAACAAACAACAAGTCTAAAAGAAAAACAGAAAAACTCTGAACCTGGGGCTCACTTTTTGGCAGGTCTCTTTGCCGTCATTCCACGACTAACGTTGTCAAACTTCATCAGAATGGCAATGGTATCGTCGCTTGAGTCTCTACGATCGCCGTTTTAGTAGAGATCTTAAGCAACAACTACGGTGACGGCTACGAAAACGTCACTTAAAGAAATTCGCGCGGCTTCAAACTTTATTGCGCTTATTCCAACTCGTTCAATTCGTCAAATGTTGGCAAATTTTTCTAGAGTTGAATTCTAAAAGACTGTATCAAAGTTCGGGATCTCAAAGAAAAAGGACGTCTTTGTCTCTTGTGTTCACGTCCTCGACAGAACGTGAAATTAGACACTTTCACGTTGTAGTCGCACAGCGACGACAAAGAAATGTTCAAAAAAGAGTGATGCACTTGCAAAGTTGTTGTTTTGCCAATCCAAACCTATTGTTTCTTTTTCCTCACTTGTTGCCGTCGCCGTGGTCGTTGCTTAAGCTCCCTATTATATTAATAGCGATCGTCGCGCCTTTGATTTCGTCGGAAAAACCCAGATAGAGTTTCGTTATGCTTTTTTGCATAAATAGTATTTAAATTTAAGATGACCTTCTCTATTGTGCACCAATGAAACTGCCAAAATTTGTCACATTTTAATTTACAGGCATGATCATCAACATAATATGTCTACAGGGCTTTCTGCAGATGAAATAGCAAAACTGCCTCCACGACGCCTTCGTCATACAAAGACGGTAAATATTTCAATATTAAATTATGTAGATAAGCTTAAGCATGTATCATAGAGGTAGCTGTCTTTAATAGTGCAAATTGAATTTTGTGATTTGATTGATATGAAATCGCACAAATTAATCAATATAGTAGTCTGTTCTAATTCAATTTCTATTTGCAGCATTGAAGATTTTCGTTTCTTGTTTTATTTGTTTTCGTGTTTTTTATTTCTCTTTTTTCTCTTTTTCAACACACAGACTTTTGAAGAAAAGGAACACTTTTCTACGTACGCGCTTAACAGTAAAACAGGAGCAACTCACTGGAAACACGAACCAGGGGACTATGAAGCTACGAAAAATTCAAGAGAGGTACTTCTTCGTCTTAAAATGTCTTTAATCACTATGCAAATCTTCCGCCCTAAATCGATAGTCTTTGTTCTTTGATCTGTATGTACAGGCATCATCTGCAACGGTTTACGGTCATCTCGCCACCAACAAAAACACCTCTCAAGAAGTGTACTCGCCACCACGTAATAATTCTGCAATATAAATTGGCACAGTCTGTGACACAGTTTTTTTACCTAGGCTTTCTTAGCTAGGATTTTTATTTCTTCGTCAAGCTCAAATACAAATCTATCCTTGCGGTAAGGACAGTCGACTCCCGATAACTCGAACCCTCGCTAACTCGAACCTCGTGCTAACTCGAACCAAAATTGATTTCCCCTGGATTTCCGTCATACTTTCACTGTAATTGTACCCTCGTTAACTCGAACCCTCGATAACTCGAACTCCCGCTAACTCGAACCAATTTTCGTTTCCCCTTAGGTCATTTTCTATATAATTTTACCCTCGATAACTCGAAGCATGTTTTGAGCCCTTAAAAAGTCGGGAAAAAAACCGTCTACTGGCGTCCGAACACTGAATTTTGGATTTCCTATTAACGTGTTGTAGGAGTATAGTGGAGGCTGATGTTGATTGTCACAGGCTAACGTGAAGCAGCTTTACTTCTCAAAACAGTAAAACGCATGCTCTATTTAGGCTATGTTTTGTTCATCCTCGGAGACCCAGGGGCAGATAGTAGGGGCGAGAGAAAGTGTAAACGGGCGGAAAAATATGGCACAAAAGAAAAGTAAAGAACGGCTAGAAGAGCCCCTGGGGACAATGTCTTACCAGACCAGTTCCAAATGACCGCCGCCGTTCTGGCTTTTGATTGGTGCCAGAAAAACACAAGTTTTCTGGCACCAATCAGAAGTCAGAACGGCGGCGACCGTTTGGAACTGGTCTGGTAAGACATTGTCCCCAGGGGCTCTTCTAGCCGTTCTTTACTTTTCTTCGTGCCTTATTTTTCCGCCCGTTTAGACTTTCCCTCGCCCCCACTATCTGCCCCTGGGTCTCCGAGGATGTGTTTTGTTATGTTACGTTCTGATTTATAATCTAGAAATATCTTTTAATTGTCACTTGACATTTCTACAATTAAATGTGTTTAAAATGTTCACTGTGCAGTAAAAACGGTTGTTACCTTACTCTCGGATATTTTCTTCAAGCTCCCGATAACTCGAACTCCAGATAACTCGAACTTTTTTCGATTTCCCTTAAAGGTTCGAGTTATCGGGAGTCGACTGTATTACGATATTTATTTCCTGGTGGCGATTTCGTTGTTGGCGAGTCGATCGACTGAATACCTCTTCGACATAACAAATGGTAGAATTTCGTTGCACATCGGCAAATTTATGCTGGACGTCGTTCAAAAGCGAATGTTTTTCAGTAGAGGACGAGAAAAACCATGAGGACGAAATTAAACTAAACGTTTTTTAGCGTATTTTATATATACACCCCAGAAAACAACAGTGCTAACTTTTTGTCACAAAAGAGTTAGCACTGTTATGTTTATTAACGTATGCTAAGCCCTCTCCCAATCGCGAAATGAAAAATTTCTAATATCTGATGATTTGTTTCCTCCACTACGACATTTTGGCTAAAAACTGTAGTACCGTGACCACGGACTGCGTTTCCACTTCAAAATAGCGACTTTGAGATCCGACGACGGCAACGAGAACGTCAAAGAAGCAATAGGTTTCGAAAAGCAAAACAACAACTTTGCACGTGCAGCACACTTTTTTTGTACCTTTCTTTGCCGTCACTGCACGACTGCGAGATGAAAATGCCTAATTTCACGTTTTACGGAGGACGTAAACAAGGCACGACGAAATTTTTCTGCTCTTTTTAAACTTGGATGTAGTTCTCAGGGATTGAACCCCAGGAGAGTTTGCCTACATTTAACAAAGTAAATGAGATGGAATAATTGCGATGAATATTGAAAGAACGGGAATTCTTTTTTTAAAAGACGTTTTCACTGCCGTCGCCGTCCTCGGATCTTAAGGTCCCTAATAACGTTAGTTTACGCGCGCATTACTCGCCTCAGAATGTTAAGGTCTATTTTCTACTCGGGCGGCAATCACAACAGGTAGCCGATGCAAAACCAATTCAACTCTGACATGATTTTCTATGCTCAAACTGTTCTGAGAATCTTTGTTATCTTGTTTTATCAAGGATATTCTATCAGCCTACCATTTCAAGCTGGCTCTGCACGCCAGTCAGTATCACGTGGGTGAGGTCCATTGGAGCTACTACACAGAATCCCTCATCACTTCCATGCCGTACAGATGGCAACACCCAGCTGATACAAAGATACAAACCGCTCACTTTGTAAAGAAAATGCCATCATCTGCAGCTAGAACACCAAATAGGTATGGATAAGCGGCGTTAGAGGGCCAGTATTGGCCTACGCCTACTAAGGGTTTTGGCATACGCCTGCAAAGGGCTTCAGAGGGCCAGTATTGGCATATGCCTTCAAAGGGTTTCAGAGGAATAGTATTGGCATACACCTATCAAGGGTTTCATGGGGCCAGTATTAGCAAACACCTGCAAAGGGCTTCACAGGGCCAGTATTGACGTACACCTACAGAGGGCCTCAGAGGGCCATTATCGGCATACGCCTACTAAAGCACTAGAGGGCCAGTACTGGCATACGCCTAGCAATGGTTTCGGAGGGCCAGTATAGCTGAATCTTTGTTTACACTTTTTGCCTCATTAACATATGGTTATCACTATTTGATGATGCTAATAAAGTAAAAACTCTGAATATTGAAAAGGCATAACAGTTTCAGTTATCTCTGAAAATTTGAGCCCAATACATCGAATGGTTTCGGGGAAATTCTCTTCTTAAAACTCGAAATTTTAAAGAGAATGTATGGCTCATTAACTTTTTTGCCTCACAACAATTTCGCAGTTTTTGATGGCTGATATTTTCTTCAATATTGCTTGCAAAGGACTGAAAATTGCACAAATTGCTCAACTTAATCAGCTCTTTCAACTTTTACATTTAGTTCATATACATACGGCCACGGCTTCTATGAGTAAAGTCGTATGCTCACGAGAAAGAATATAAACAATGACGTCAGCAAAGGGCTTCAGAGGGCCGGTAGTGGCATATGCCTACAGAGGACTTCAGAGGGACAGTATTGACATACGCCTATCTCTTGCTTACCGCTTAAAATAGGGTGGCTGCTTCATACAGTTTCGACTGTATATATGTAACTAGAATTCTTTTAACTGTCTTTTAACCAGAACGCCATCAGTACGTCATGAAACTCACTCCAAGCAAGAATTAGGCAGAGAAAGGCAGCCCAATGTAGTGGTTATACACCGCCAAAAGTCCATCGAAGTTTTAAGCCTCGACTCCGGTAAGCCTCTATGCACTTACACAGTTTCCAAGGATGCCACTAGTGCGGGTGACATCAATGGTGATAACGTCATCGAGCACGTGACAATGTATTTTTCATCCGAGCCACGTGTTCAAGCAGAAATCAATCCTTGCTCAGCTGTGGTGACTTCTGGCGCCAAGACCTTGTTCACCGGGTCGATATGCGGTCCAACATCTTCGTTTGGGAGATATTTTGACTCCAGTGCTGAGGAAGATTTTCGTGAAGAGCCAGTCCCTGTTGCTCCCCTGCTTGTGGACAGTCCGTTGGACAGGTCTGGGATATTTAGCCATCTTTCAGGGGACAAGGTTAAGCGCGAGTCCATCCGAGGTTATGATAGCGTGTTTATCATCTCATCCGGACGACTCACAAGCTTTGGGCCTTACGGAGAGTTTAACTGGCAGGTAAAAATCGTCTGAAACGAAGTCGCAAGTTATAACTAGGTTGCCTTCGATTGGGAAATCCGGATTTTGCAATCGAACGCGAAATCCGTAAACGGATTTCACCTCCGAGAAATCAGTCCTCGGGGTGGATTTCAATTAAGAAATCCAAATCCGGAGTTCACGGATTTCCTTTTTACTGTTCGATGGGGAAATCCGAAAAAAGATTTGCAGAACTGTTTTCGTGAACAGTGTTCTTCTTTTTGCTAATCATGCGTGCGCGTGCAAGACTGTTCTCCTTAAGAACTATTTTCAAATCCTTTTTCGGATTTCCAAAAAAAAAAAAAAAGAAAAAAAAAAACGGAAAGGTAGGGAATCCAAGAACAGATATCTCAGCGTTGAAATCCGTTTTAGATTTTGCTTTCGATTACAAATCCGAAATCCGGATTTTAAATCTAAGTACTAAGTACAAGTTTATTACTTTGCCCTGGACGCGGCGCATTTCTAGGCTCTATTTCCGCCGCTCTCTCGGGTCAGGTTTTGTTTTTCCCCGAGTCGGGGGACTGAAGAGCGTAGGCATTGTGGTAATAGAGCCTCAGCCTACATTTCTGATAGATTGCAGTGACTTCACTTCACATAGATTGCGCTAACAACAGGCTACAGGAAACCCAAGCAAGGGTTTTCTTAGTTTGCCCCCTTATACTGTACATATTGCGGCTAAGCACGCGCAGATGGAGATCAGTGCCCGAAATTTGATAATATTCCCTCTGAATCTAGAATCAACACGCGCGGAAGTCGGCAATTTAATGACCCATTTTGTAACTTATGGCTTCTGGTTTGCCTCCAGCCAGTTGGGATTTTTACGTGCAAGGTTTATTTCAGTTATGTGTTTCTGTTCGTACTATTTGTGGGACACAATGTAGACCACTAGATTCCCAGTAATTCTACTACTAGTAATAATCATTGCTTATGGATCCGCGTTCGTCTTATTTCACGAGCATGACGTCTGCACGAAAACGAGACTAAAGGAAACGAAAGCGAGTCCAAAGGAGTCCAGTTTCGTGCGGCCGAGATGCCCCAGATAAAATTAATAGAGGCGGCTATTCGGCATTCGCCCGTGGTAGCTCGAAAATTTCTGCCTTTGTACCAAAGGAACACCAGATTAGGATGCGTTCTGACGAACGCGATGAAACCCCAAAGCGTGATAACTATTACCTCCATTTTATTTTGATTTCCCTTGTAGGTTGACACGGAGGCTTCGTGGTTAAATTACGACCCAAAAGAAACTAACCCAAGAAAAGCGGATTTTGTACCAAATATTCAAGCGGTAACAACATCCGTGGGTGGAGTGAAGGTAGGTTTTATATTCAAAGAGCTTAAACCCTCTTTCCCTTTCCGATGGGGAGGGGGGTAATCCTTATGATGGGCAATACAGGAATGCTCTGCCTGAAAGGGGTACGTTTTTCAGGCTTCAGTTAAGAAGTGAAAGGAGAGGAATTTCACGAGTTTGAGTATATGAAAAGGTACGGAGAACCTTAATTTAGGCATTTTAAGCGCCTTTAAGTAGTGATCCAGGTAAGAAGGGAAGCAATTTGTTTTGTTGTGGCTCAATACCTTTTCCTCACATAGAAATGTTTTCATTTTTACGCAGAGAATGCATAAACCTACAAAAATGCAGTTTACGAAAGAAAATGTTTTTAGACTCCACTTTTAAAGGGTGTATTTTTGTGTTAAAACATTTCGACCAATCACAAGAGTTGCAAACAATGGCCAAGAAATGTTCACAATTTTACATGATCCGCACATACGATTTCTGTGTTACTTAGACTTCGACGAGATTTTGTTATAAGGAAGTTGGATAGAAAAAAGGGGATTAATATACATGCTGCTTTGCGAAGATTTCGTAAAATTTGATGTTTAAACCAATCAGAACCATAGTAGAGACAATAGTAAAGTTAGCACCTTTTTGTATTCCGACGTGTTCACTGCGTTTTTGGTCCTTTCCTTCTTATCTGGACCATTATTCTGGTCGTGCGATTTTATTTTATTAAGCACTACACGTAATGAAAAGAAGACTTACCTGTTAGTAGGTGTGTGAAAGGAGCACCATTTCTTAATGGCGGTTATTCGAAGGGGATATCTTTTTTGTCTAAAGTGGTAGATAATATAAAAGGGTAAGGGGTCGGACCTCGGGGCGGAGCCTCCACGTATAAAAAGGTGTTCAGCAGCCCCCTCCCCCTTTGTAATTAATTTGAATTACTCACATTTAAGTACGCTCTGTTTCGCTCTGTTCTGATTCAAAGCTGAATCGGCATTCATAAAGTCTTGGTATCCAGGCGTTCTCTTCGAATCCTAAGGCGTGGACGCTAAGCGCCCGGTGTAGTCTCTTTGGATTCGAAGAGAACGCCCGGTTACCAAGACATTACCAATGCCGATTCAGCTTTGAGCTAGGGGAGAGCGAAACAGTATACAGAATATACGAGGAAAATTGACCAGAAAAAACAAAGGACTATTTCAATGTGAGTAATTCAACGTATTACACACAAAAATTAACCTTTATTTAGTCGAAACCCATGTTTCCTATAGACCATGGTGCACCCTACGCTTAGTCTCCAGCCGCGGGTGTCTCGATGCGCCCGCGATTCTCCCCAGGGTAGCCTCGACGGAGCCTCGACGTATGGGCCATTTTAGGGAGTACCCAAATAGGAACCTGTAGGAACATTTTGTCTTTAGGGAGATAAAGCACCAACGAAGGCGACGGCTAAGAAAACGTCACGTAAGCCTTTAAGTCCCTATAATGACCAACAACAATTTTCTCCTAACGATATCCATACATTGTCAAGAGATAAAGTTATGAGAATTAATAAAATGATCACCAAAGGAAAAAATTGCATGATCTTCAACTAATTCTTAAAGGAAATGTATGCAGATCAGTTTGGAGAATTTGTATGTGGATATTGGGGCTTAAAGCGTTAAAAAGGGCGTTCGCGCAACTTCATACTTTATCTCGCTTATTCCATCTCGTTCAGTTTGTCAAATGCTGGCAAATTTTTGTGCAGTGGAATTCTAAAGTTCAGGAAAAGAAAAAAGAAAGTCTTTTGACCACGTCCTCCACAAAACGTGCAATTAGGCAGTTTCACGTGGTAGTTGGGCAAGGACGGCGGAGAAGTGTACGAAAAAGCACGTGCAAAGTTGTTACCTTGCCAATCCAAACCTATTGTTTTCTTCTTTTTTTTTTTTGCCGTTCTCATTACCGTCGCCGGTGTCGTTGCTTAACCTCCCTATTTGTTTTGTTTCAGGACGCAGTGTTGGTAACTGGCCGAAGTCGTCTGGTACTAGTCTCTCTTAAAGATGGTTCTCTGCTAGCTTCTCATTCCATACCGTGTGAGCCACTCTCCCCTGTCGCACACGGTGACTTCACAAATGATGGATTGATGGATTTTGTCGTGCACTGTAGAGCAAGGTGAGTTATGTCTTGACCTTAGCCTAGTCAAAATGAACATATCGGTAGCCTGTTCCCCCGATCCCCCAATCCCCCGGAAAAGATACAAAAAGGGACAAGAATACTTGTTGGAAAATTGGAATTTGCCTCCAGTCCTATTAAAGAAGACTAGCCTCCCACGCAGGCGTTTTTAGGGGAGCTCGTATTTCGTCCGTCCCAAACGTGACAGGGATGCTCGACGAAAATTAAACCCCTAAGGGCCCCCCTAAGGGAGACCAATGTGTGTATGTTCTTTATGCACGGTATTAAGCGATACCTGAACTGGCAGGTATAAGTGACTTTCCATCCCAAACACCCTAAGTGAGACCAAAATCAGCAATTTACACTCCAAAGCGAGACGGCGATATTCGTCGTCTCTTTTATATGGGAGTCCCCCGGGCTCTGGACGATCGTACGAAAAATTTGGGGACTTTTCACCTGACACGGCGGCCATGTTAGTGTCCCAAACCAGTCCTTCGGGAGTTGAACTCTTTTATTGTTTAAGGCTTTCTATTGTGACAATAAATTTGTGTAGCTGCTTACCACGTAAGTGAAACCACAGTCTTGATCAACAAGTGTGTGTAATTGGCGTTGTGTCTCTTTGCTTTTACCCTGCGAGCAGAGATTTCTTTCTGGCAAGGCTCTTAGCATTTACTCTCTCACAAACAAACCAACTACGGGACTAACAAACGACGCGAACGACTTCGTAAATGCTAAAACCCATGCCAGAAAGAATCATCTGCTCGCAGGGTACTTTCCTTTCTGAAGAGAAAACAACTTTATTTTCAGCTACCTCGGCTTCTCACTGGACAGTAGACCCGGGTTCTGGTGGACAGTGGTCTGGGTCGCTTGTGGACTGGGCGCTATCGGAATTGCCGTTCTGATCCTTCGTTTCATCGAGGAGGTGATTACGTGACGCCAGACGGAATCACGCCACATGCTAGTAACGCGTTGTGTGATGGCAGTTGTCACAAATCCAAGAAGTCATCGTTGTCTGTGGCTCTCTTTGTGACTGGTAACACCTCATTTGAATACGAGGTATGCATCTACTTGTACAAGGTATATGCGTCTACCGGGTTATCTGTCACGTGGTCATTTGAACGTTAAACTTGAACCGGCTTTGGAACATCGAAGCCCAGAATAGAAGTTGAGGAATAAGGATAAGGAAGTTATCTTAGCGGGTCTTTTATGGTTTTGTACCTCCGGTCACGTACCGGTCAGGAATTTTAGCCTGGGAAATATTTTTTTCGACAAACTAGCGCGGAAACGTTTGCTGCGTATGCTAAACTGACCACAACAAGAATGAATAGTCTTCGTGAAAACCGAGACCGTTTTGGGACTTTCGGGAAAATGCACTTTGCTCAGTTACGGTACGTCTGCGTCTTTATATCAGTAGGCAGTGAGCACAAGCTTCAATTTGCTGGTCAGAAATACGTTCAATAAGTTTATTTCCTCAAAACGTCTTGTTGATAGGGTGGGGCGCTAAAATACTACATTCCAGTGTACGAAACAGGGTCTGGCCACCAAACAAACGTTCTTATGCTTGGTGCTTCGTCACGCACTCCTCTCCCACTTGTGGGAGGCGTCAAGCAAGTGATATGATAAAAGATGGAGGAATTTAGTTCAAAAAATAAAATAGTGTCTCGAATGCCTTTATCGTGCTAGTGTGCGGTGGTTTCGGGAGTGGCAGCTAGATAGCGCGAAACACACAAACTAAGAATCCCAACTCCGGCGTATGCGCGCGCCCGCAGGCTCGAATCCCTTTTGTCCTTTAATAGACGCCGTTTGCTTACAGAAAGCTGGCGCTGGGGCTCACACGAAGATTATTTTCCATTTAAAACAATAATTAAAAACTAATTCCGTCCACTGCTAATTTGGCAAGAAGCAATTGTTGCGCTGCCAAGATCTTGCTTGAAATCCTAATTAAAATTGAATGAAAAAGTAAACGCCACTTTGTGACGGTAAAGCCGAATTAAAACTTTTCGCGGAGAAATAATTGTACAACTGAACAAACACCGTAAATCCTTCCCGATGATCTCATCTCGGGAAGTAAGGCCTTGTGCAAACAGGTCAGCAATTTACTTTACTGAAAAGGTGAATTTGATTAGTAAAAACTTGCTCCTGTAAAAAAGGATGTTGGTGATGATGATGTTAAATGCATGTCTTGTCCGCGAGGTATTTGAAAATCCGAGCTTGAATTCTCCGTAACTTGAAAAAATAGCCGCGCTTGATGGTAGACGCTCGTATTTTTATCTTTCTTCAAAGTTTTTGCGTTTCTTGTCTATAATTTCTCACAGTCCTCCGTTACTAAGCTTATACGCAAAAACAAAAACTTTGCCAACAGCATAGAACAAAGACCTGAAAAGAAGCCATAAATGAACCGGCATAAAACTGCATTTATGTTGTTTATTTAGGTCCCTTTAACGAGAAAACCTATTCCTTCCGCTCCCACTGTAGTTTGAACAAGCAATAAAAGTGAATTGCCGCTTCCTAATTCGCGGAACAAAAGAACTTGAAAGCAAGTGCGCGACAAACGAATGAAAAAAGAGATTTCGATATCACTCGCTAAATATTGAACTTGGTGATTCAAACATAAACACTGCAAAAACATGTCTGGAAATGCAATTTCCTTCACTTCACAAGCATGTATCTAATTTAGCTTTTAGCAGCGGGAGATTCGCGGCAATTCTTTTCCGCCATCTTGACAAATAGCAAATGTAGCTCGCGATATTAAAAAAAGGTCTGATTTGAATTTTACTTGTTATACCAAGTTTTTCCGCCGACTGATTTATGTAAACATTTCAAGAAAGCGCGTTTGTGAAAGCCGGTGGCAGGTTGCGGAAAGAAAATTAATTGCGCGAACCCGTTCCCGAGGGTTTCCTTTACAAAAAATGTCTGACGAATCACTTAACAGTAATTGCTTTTTATTGCTTTCAGTTGTTCAATTTCGTCAGTCAATCGAACACAACGTATTGAATTATATAGACTATTATTTCTGAAGACACATTTATATAGATGTCGCTTTAAATAATTAATTCACTCCGTATAAAAATACAAATCTATAGTGGCAGTATCAAAATGATTAAGTTACTTCAAAGTCATGGCGTTTTCAATGAAACGTTTCATTTCAATATTTCGAGCCATATCAATCGGTAGCAAACCATTGTCAGTCTCTGTAAATAAATCTGCGCCATGCTCTATCAATATCGATGCTGTGACCGGATTTCCTTGGCGCACAGCCTCATGAAGTGGACTGCTCCCATTTAACGATTGCCTGTTTACCTCAGCGCCGTGTAAAAGTAACAGTTTCACTCCTTCCGAATCGCCTCTCGCCGCTGCTTCGTGAAGAAGCGAGATGCCCCTGCTATTCAGTTCGTTTATGTTAGTAATTTCGTCAATTTTCCTTGAAATGGGCGATGAATTTCTTCGCGATGGAAATTGGTAGCCTTCCGTCTGCATCACTCGCTCGGCGGAATTGGGAAATTTCCCGGGAACTGGGAAAATGCCAACAGTAGAAGCACGTAATCGCTGTTGATGATTTTTACCCGAACTATTTTGTTTTGAAATTTCTGGCGGTGTATATTGCCTAGGAGTATAAATGCGTTCATCCTGTTTCAAATCGTGGGTTGTATGATATTTTACGACATCCGGGTAAATGTTTCTCGAAGTTACACGTATTCGATCATAAGCGTTGTTGTCCCCACTCGAGTTGTTGTTTTGCTTGGCTGTTGTGGTCAGTGTTCCAACATTCCCCCCGCGCTCATATCCCTCCGAAATACCCGCGGAATTTGTTGATCCCGAGCTGTAGGCCGAGTCGGAAGAAGTAGAGGAATCGGACGAGTTTGAACAGAGGGATGCTGTCGAACGCCTTTTCGCGATTTCTTGTCGACGTTTCCCGCATTTCGGACAAAATGAACAAGGATAACTTCCTCCGTCCAAATCAACCTGATTTCTGGAGAGTTCGAGAATATTACTAGTGGGTAATACAACACTCATAGGTCGTCGGATATCCATTAACCTCTCCAGATCTTTATCATCATATCTGACGTTTGCGTTTGGATGTCTTGACTCACCAATTGCGTCTAAGGAACTGCGCCTTATTTGCGTTTCAGCACTCAACGGCTTTTTCGAAGGTTCAATTTCGCTCGCTGCTCTCTTTCGTTCTTGCTCCATTCTCATAGCATCGCTTTGTTGAAGCTTTTCCTCCAAAGCTTCCCGTACGTCTGGTCGAATTTTTAAAAACTCCTCCACGTCTTTGGCTAATCCAGCGCGCCGCATAGCTTCGGCGAGTATTACAACCGATTGTAGATCGCGCGCCAGATCGATAGCTTGTTCCCCTTGATCGTTTTCTAATCCCAACTGGGTTCCCATTGCAATGAGATAACGCATAATCGAGTGATTCTGCGCCACAGTAGCGGCGTGCATGACGCTCCAGCCCTCCTTATCCTGAATGTTTATGTCCGCACCATACGTTACCAGCAACTGCACGAGCTTTAGAGGCCCTGTAAAGCAGCTCCGTTGCAGCGCGGTAATGCCGTCCTCGTCGATGTCGTCAACGTGGAATTGCGATTCGTTCTGCTCGAGCAGAAATGTCACCCGCAACACGTCCTTGCTGTGGACCGCTTCGTGAAACAATTCCACTGGTTTGCGCTTCACGGCAAACTTCAACATCGTGATCAATGTCCTTGTTCAAAGCAGCCCTGCTTTGTTGTTTTGGTTACTGATAGCTGTGCTATTCTTTGCGAGGTGTGGGATACACACGTCTGTGTCGCGTCGCGGCCAGTTGCTTATGAAAGCCGACTAGGTTTACATACAAAGGAAATTACCACCTTTCGCACACCAACAATGCATCGGGGGCCCAGCGGATCAACCCTGTAAGGAAACAGTTATGTATACACGTCAAGTTGTATTGTTTCTGTGATTGCTCGCAATGACAGTCAATTGATAGGCCTATTATTAACCCTTATTGCTTGTCTCCTGTGGAAGTAATTAAATAGCCCTAGTGTTTTTCAGGTCATGGCCTAAAAGTTTGTTTTACGAATGCCGCAATTAATGTCATATTAATTCTTTTTCTTAACTTCAAAAGTGTCTAGCCTCTGAATGTTGTGATTTGACATATCTGAAACGCGTTTGGCGCGATATTTCATTTGTTTCGCATTGTTTGCCTTCCTTTCCTTTGTTCACTCATCAAGCTTTTAGAATAAATTCTTTTTTATAATTACTCACTACGACGCGTCGAAGAAATGTTATCTGAGAAAATATGAACTCCCTAATTCTTTCCTGACTCGACAGATTTCATCAGAGATTAAAATAGCTAGGTTCTAAGCTCAACTTATGAGGTACCTTAAAAATCCATTTTTACCCAAAGAATTGTTAATCAAGATTTTCATTTTCGTCATTTTCCAGTTGGATGCTTCTTAAAGTGGACTTGTTTTACTGAAGGATTTAGTAATTACTGGTAATAGTTGTTTGCGCTCGAAATTAATTAAAAACTAGCTTTTACGGGGCTCTCGCCGAGAAGCCTAAGCTAGACAAAACAGTGTTTCGTGACGATAATTATAAGTTCTTTCAACTCTGTTTTCCAAAATTAGCATTGATATAGATATTCCTTCATAATAATAAAAACAAAAACACTGAATGTATTGTGTCGAGCATTAGACCCCCTGTGCTCCTGCGGTGTAACCACAAGATATCAACGTTCTTTTGCCTTCGGCAGTCAATCTCAATCAAAGCGTAAACTTTATTTCTGTACCGAAAGGAAACAGTTTCTTTTAGACCGTTTTCTCACATTTCAAAGGAACAGTTGGGCGAATAAATTCATTATGTAATGATCTGTCATTTCTTGCATAACATTTGTGTACTTTTTTTAAAATAGTGTCTTTTTTTTCAGTGTCCTTGATACGCGAGTGACTGCTGAATGAACACTCTAGGAAGAATTACTATTGCAGTTTTATAATAACACTTAACTTATTTTCCGTTTTATCAGGTGGCAGTGGTGATAAAATTGAGGCATTTTATGAGAATTATGAATGACCCATCAGTCTTTAAAAAAAAAATGGTTAAAACTTAGACCTGGACTTTATTGCATGGGCTAGAAACAGTTGAGCAGTTTATTCCGGTGCTGTTTACTTGTTTCGTAGTGATTTCCTTTAAAATTGTATTCTGAAGTTTGAACTTCCGTCGGACTTTTTATTTAAATGAAAAGAATTTTTTTTCGCGGTGTTGCAACCTTTTAAAGAGTGATCAACTTAATTACGAACATTCATTTACTCCTAGCATATAACGTACGAATTCCATTTATTATTATAAACTTCTGTAAACTTTACGTGCGACGAACATTAAAATCCAATTAAGCTATTCTAGCCGATCAACTCTTTGGGAAATGTGTAATATAAATATTTTTTGGCGAAAAAGCAGCTTAAAGTAGTTGCAAGCTATGTTGAAAGAAACGCTGTTTTCAAAACTCACCTTTGATTTGATTTTCTTTGATAAACCTCAATAAGATGCGACAAGAAATGACCGCATTATAAAACGCCGAAGATATCGAACGAAAAGGTTCAGTGAGTGTGTCACGGGTCAGTGATCGGTAGCCTGCGTGGCAGGCGCAAAAAGGGGAAGGGGAGGGGGGAGGGAGAAAGGTAAAAGGGAAGCCCCTCCCCTTTTTCCCTTCCTCCTTATCCCCTACCCCCTACCCCTTTCGACGCCTGCTACGCAGGCTAGTGATCGGCGGTAAACGTTTTCAATCAGTAGTTGAACCTTGTAGTGCTCAATATCGTGGTATTAGGACTTCGTCCTCAAATGCACAAACTTGTGGTTTTGAATAGCCTTTAAATTGTTTGTTCCTTAACAGTTTGGCGTGATTTTTCCCTGTGAGGAAATAGTTTACTATTTGCCGATGTGGTAAGCCACCTTGCTGTACTCCCCGGAAATGTCTAACAGAACACAGGAAACTAGTCAAGAGATCTTTTTAAAGAGATTACATACACGTTGCCCACGGATTGAATTCCATTCTTGAAAATTATCGTGTATCTGCCGGTGTGTGCATATGTGCGGTCGCGCGGTAGCAAGAGACTTACAAATTGAAAGTCCAGACTATTAATCGTAGATGTAAGAATTGCTGCTTGTTTTTCTGCGCTCTGACGTTAACCATGCGTTAACAGATAGATTATTTTCAGATAGCTTATTCAGGTTTTGTGAAGTGCCTTGTAAAACAGATTGTCTAAAATTCGTTACGGTACAAAGATTCTGTTTCAGAAATATCCGCGCTGATTACAAAACAAAATAAAAGTTCTAACCTGTATGTTCCATGGACTCTATTAGAGAATCCAGAAGATCGCTCCTATTTTTGAGTCAGTAAATGAGACACTGAAGTGTTACCATTTAACTGAAAAAAAAGACGGTTCTTCAGAATCAATTTATGTCTTTTTTTCTAAAAGGGTAAAAAATGATTGTAGGATCAGTTTCCTGCAGGTTTTTGTCGAGGAAACAAAATGATAGACAACTTTAACAAAATCTCTGTGGGTCATACGGCAAATGAAATGCTTCCAAGAATGCTGCCAAAACTGGTTCCGAAAGGCATATTATTGATGAGGAAATCGGGAACGGAATTTCCACAAGTGTTATTTTTAGTTTGCTTTGCGTGCAAGGCCGAGGTGGAGTGTTCCTTCAATGTGTTGGTATTAATTTAAGGATGTTTATCCAAAACAAAGCGATGTTAATCTACTTCAATTCAAGGCATTATTCGCGATGTCGTTATATTTTGCGCATCACTGATGGCTAGTATGCATGGACTAGTGTTTACCCCTGGTCTGCATGTTTTCGTTGCGGTTTGGGAGTGTAAGTCGTGAAGAACTCAATCTCAGTTTTAAAAATAGTACGATAAATATGAAATTGGGGGACGAATATTTCCGAGACTGGTGCATGGGCATATCGAGGTGGCGGGCAGAATTTTGAAAATTTCCACACCTGTTGTTTTTAGTTTGAGAGCTAGGCGTTGTACCGTGTTACTAAAAGTTGTGGCTTTTGGTGTAAAGATGTTTATCCACACAGCTGCATGATGTGCAGTTCAAGGAATTCTGTTTTGACGTCGTTGTTGAGTTGAGCCTTCCCTCTTTTCACAGGAAGTTTTTACGTAAAGACTTCCTTAATCCTACGCCACGAGAGTGGAATGTTCTTCCAAGTGATTCAACTTTCTACAAATGAAAACAGGTTCTTTTAATCTGCGATGGGTTCTCGTTCGCTATACCTTGGCTGCTAGGGGAGCCTAGCCCGACACTTTGGTTCTCTCGCCATCCAGTTCAAAAATTTTTGTTCAAAGTTCAGTTAGACTGAGTTCAGTTGAAATCATTTTGTGATGCTTTGGTTATTGGTGACTGACTGTTGCATAGTAACGTTCATACATACTACGGATCATCGGTTTGCAAACCATAACAGGAATTGCGCACGCGCTTTACAAGTTATGGCCCCAAATAACTTGCCCTTGTATACGTACAGCAAAAACGTGCCGTGATCGACGTTCGCATGTGCTATAAACGTGATTCTGCGCCACACCATGACTCGTGATGATCTTATGCGTATTGTTATCATCCCTGTCGATCCTAGAGTATTACTCTGTCTCCCACAGAATGAACACTTCAGTGACTTTTAGTCTAACAAAATGTATTAAAACAAAACCTTTTCAACAGCTCATGCATCGTTCTGTTTTCTCTGCTTTTAATTGATCCCACAGAGGGTTCGGAATACCCCTGGGGTGAATAGAGATACCCCAGGTACTCTCGACGTATCTGAAGCAAGGTCAACCAACAGGGAGCCGTAAATAAACGGGTTCTCAGGCGTTTTTTTGCTTTTTGATAAAAAATAAGGCACAGTATCCCATCTATAAACCCCGCTAAGTCTAGTAAGAACAACAAGCAATATTACTATTATGAGAAAAAAGTGTCGGTAATTATCTTTCACAATTTAAATAATACTTTAGTGTTCGCTATGCAGTGCAGCTGTTTGGCGTGACCTGTCTATAGCAATTTTTGGCCCAATTTTCCGTGTCAAAAGGTTTATTATTGGATTATGTATATGTGAAATATGTATATGTGTTAGTATTGAACGAGTAATTTTTGCAAAATAATAATGATAATAATACTATGCTAGCTGGCTAACTGTTCGTTATTACTGAAATAACCAGATGTTAGCATACCAGTTTGAGATTGGAGCGATTGATATATCAGCTTATTTAGCAGTTGTCTACCTAAAAGCGCCAAAGCTATGGACACCCGAGCAGATAACAGCGAAAAAAGAGAAACGTTTGAAATTTCTAGAAACTTTCAAAGCTTCTCGTAAGTGATAAACTTCTCAAACATACCTTAACTATCGAAATTACAGCGCAAATCATCATGACAAAATTTAAGATAAACAGGGCGTGCTGACGAAAAAATTCTAGATGACGAAGCTACTTATAAACATTTAAACTTACCAGTCATACCCAAGAATTCGACACAAAAGCATAAGGCAACGGTGTAGTATTCAGAGAAGAGGCCGTGGTTGTATGCTATGGTGATGCAATGTCTAAGTTCATAGTGCATGGATCTTCAAAGCGCCTCAAACTGCAGCGAAACCTGTTCACCCGGTATTAACCACTGTGAACAATTTACCCGAGTTACTCCATTTTATACATTTTTTCCCCTAAAATCTTAAGAAATAAATAGTATGGTATGAAAGATTTGCCAAAGGGGTTTGTTTGATTAGGAACACTACAGGATTTCCTCATCGGATTTTAACGATAGAGTGACAAATCATCTCCGTCGCCACTGATAATTTGGTCTATGGAGTCAGATGCTTGCTTGAGTCCGCTGAGTATAGAGATGTCCATTTAATAGAGGGAAAACGAGTGCGCGTCTTACTGACGCTTTGTCCGCTACACGAGAGGCTTTAAAAGCGGGTGTATTGGTCTGTGGCAGGTTTTACTGTATGCTTATACCAATTTTACCGTTGTTAATTTTATAGATAATGAAGCTTCTAATAAAACAAATCAACTTACTACACCTACCTCTATTTGAGTTCGACGTAGATACACTAGATGGGTTTTTGGCAGAATATTTTGATCAGAAGTATAAGAGACTGTTATAGCTCAGTGTTTTCTATGGTAAGAGTTCTTTGCATGCAAAGTCCATTGACCTTCAAAATGTCTAAACACGCCAATTAGAGCTTTGACTTGGGAAAGGTCTAAGCTCAGCGGGAGTCGATTATCTCGGCGTGGTACTTGCTAGCCACCTCGCTCGACTGCACGTGTGGCCTTTCCAGCTCAGTCCTTATTTGGAAATTCTCGGTCTTTTGCAGAACTCTGTTATCACACAGCACTTAAATTTCGTTTATCGCACTTGTGACTGCGATAATGGCATTAAATATCGCAAGTTGAAGGATATAGTCTAGTGTTCAAGATTTGTCTGCCTGCATTTTGTGCCTAGACAGATAAAATGTGTCCTTTTTACTCAAGACCACACAAGTACAAATGTTTTCAGTTTGTACTTCTTTCTTTATTGCTAAAAAAAGACGAAAGCCTGTCTGTGTGGCGCTTTTTCAAACTAGAATTTATTTGCTAAGTACTTTATAGAGTTTAACCTGGGAGTCGCCAATGGACAAGCAATAGAAAGGTGTTTTATCGCGGCGAAATTTTTTCTGAGAGCTCGACAACTACAAGGTTGGTCAAATAAATCGCGTTAATCATGTGCGGCTTATATGTTTGGAATTCGTTTTGACTGTCATTTGCAGCCCTCGAACAGCCCTCCCATAAGTCTAGTGGTGTGCCTGCTTGCTGTGGCCCGTTGTTTCACTCGGCAAGAGTCAGAGTTTTATCGAATGCTTCGAAAACGGGCCGTTATTTTATTGAGTTACTGCCCAATACGGCTAGGTTATTTCTTGCTGTTTATTTAATTATATTTATGACTGTTAATTCAGTGAACACCCAAAAATGCTAATCTACATGTTAGCAAGAAGATTTTAAAAAACGAACGCGACGTGTCGGAAACTGAGCACTTGAGCTTGCGACTAATGGCACTAAGGGGCCGACCATTTAACTCTTGAGGGTGGGGGTGGGTGATTTCTGGTCATCAAGAATTTTTTTTCTAGCAATATGGTGGGCAGGATATTTTTTTCCCTTTTTTTCCCATAAGCTCTCTATTACATTTGTGCTGCATGCAATTTTTTTCTTCCGACAAGCGCTTGCAGGAAATTTTTTTCAAAATCACCCACCCCCCCCCCCCCCCCCCTCAAGAGTTAAATGGTCGGCCCCTAAAAACGGTTATTTTACAGCGAATGTGGAGTCTTTCGCATACCTCACATGACAAATCGACCCTTGAAAACTGCTAATTCGATAATCTTATTTTATCATTACTGTTATTTTTAATTTGTATTTATTTATTTAATTTTTCTTTTTGTAGAAAATGAGCTGAGGAAATAATAAATGGTAAACGAAAAAAGTGGGTTATATAACGGGGAAGTGAAGGTTCGAGAAACTCCCAGTCTCTTTTGGCGGCCGACCGCTGATCAAAAAACAGGACGACGACCTCGGTTGCGAGACTCCTGAACCGTGGCGATGACCATGCTAACGCATCGCAGCTTTTACCATCTCAATGGCGATGGTCATTTCTTACTCCAAGAGTCTACAAAAAAATATTGCACCTTATTTTTGGCTCAAAAATAGGTTTGTAATGAAGAAATGAGAGGAGGGCGGGGACCGACGTTTTCTGTTTTGGCCAGTGTTGCCTAGTTGGAATAGCGAAAATAAAAAGCGAGAAAAAAAAATAGAAATAGAAGAAAATTGACCAATTCCTAACTTGGTACCGTTTTTTAAGACTAGCAGAAGGGGGCCAGACATTTTTCGGAAAAAATCTGTAAGAAATAGTATATGCTTGAATGTTGTGTAACGAATGGAACAAAATAGCAAAATTTCACGATTACTACTACATGGATTAAAAAAAAAAAAGAGAAATGGAGGACAAGTCGTTTAACTAACTTACAATGACTTTGCTTTAGTAGTCATGTGTTAATTACGAGTGGAACATTTATTATAGCTCCAAAGAACCTGGATCGGGGATTCGTGCACGCATTTATAACATTCTTCAACGTTTAGTCTCAGAGATGCTACAGCTCAGAACTATGTTAAGAGTCCTACGTTTTATAATATCTCAAAACGAGGGAAAACACTTTAAAGGGACAAATGAAAAGCTATTCTTACCTTTTGTTTGGTGAATGACTGCTGTAATGCTCTTTTTCGTTTGGAAAAATGAGAGGGATTGAAAAGTCCTTGCTTGAACAGATGGTGGTGTGGATTATGTGTGTTGATGGTCTTGTTGTTTTACGTGATACCAAGTTCCAAACAATGTACGTACATGATCTTACAGATATCCAAAGTAATCCGGACAATATGCCTATTTAATGTTCTTTTTGTCCATTTGCATCGTTGGAAACAATGGATTTGTATTGTTTTCTCGAGTCCCGGGACAGGACTCTTTTCAGAGAATGCGCGCCATTTTTCTTACGAACAATTGCTTCACACGTCAATACCGTATCGGTATATTGGTCCATTTATTAAGGCACAACATAATTCAGATCTTCGAAATTTTTCTAACCGATCAGCTCACGTCTGCAAAGCTGTGAACTGATCTCTAGTTTAACAATAGGTCTGCTGCTTTTACTCTTTTTACTCAATCGTCATCTAGTTAGAGTGTAATTTCCAATTTGGGTTCTGGTGATGGTACAAGAAAGTTCTCTTTGGTGAAAAGAAAATCTGTGTTAACCCCGTAAAGACCCGATATCCACATATAAATTCTCCACACTGATATCCCATACGTTTCTTTAAGAAACTTGTTGAGAGAATTTTATAAAAGATCAATGCATTCTCCATTTGATGGTGACTCATTTTATAATTCTCATGATCTGTTCTCTTAATAATATATTCAGTGATATTGTTGGGTGAAAATTCAAGGTGGTCGCTAAAAATTATCCCTGAGATCAACCTCGTTCCCAGGCTCTCACTTTCTCTTTCTCCTTCCAGGGGAAGGGAAGGGAAGGAGGTTGTTCAACAATAACCAAAATATCCTCTTCAAAAACCTACAAAACGTCACGTACAAATTTGTCTGTCTCAGAAACGAATGACCAGACTTTGCATTGCGTTACCCGGGAACCGTGACTACTTCTGGCTGCCAATAACACAGTGAACATTCCTTGGTATTAAAAGCTGAATATTTGCTGTTGTCACGTAGTGAACGGTAAACGTGTAAAGCATTGCGTTATTCCGGAACCATCACTAATCCTGGCCTGACTGACAGTAACAATGAAAATTCCTTGGTAAAATTTGCATCTTTACTGTCTCTTAGATGAACTTTTAAATGGTCGTAATAGTCGATTTTACGACCTTGCCGAGCCTCGAGTTGTTGGTCACTGATCGTTTGGTTGGTCATGGCGTAGGTTTGACTTGGATGCCTGGCATCCAAGTGAGTTGTACCAGTTGGACGTGAGAGAGTGGCGCATGTAACGCATACTTTGCATATCTTCTTAACAGGCCATTAGACCCTTCATACAAAACGAGAAAAGATGGAGAAATTAATTGAATTTCCGAAACGGAAGTTATTAGGGAGCTTCAGCATCCGGGACGACGGTAACGGCAGCGAAAACGTCATTTTCAAAATGAATTCGCGATTTACTATTGATTTCAGCTGAAATTCTAGGATAACATAAACTTCGTGGCACTGCCAGACAAGCTTGTAAATTTATCAGAAAAATAATTAATTGAAGTTTGGTTGTTAGTATCAAGAAGAAACTAAGAAAAGGCCTAAGCCGGAATTGTGTCTCGTTCTTCTCGTTTAAAATCCTTCCTGCTATATGCTAGCTTTACGTGTTTCCGGTTTGGTAGAGTACTGAAGATAATCTTATGGTTTTTACACCTTGTACTATTCGCCCCATGTAAGGGAATCCAAGAAAGTCTTGGACTTTGGATTCCAAATACAAATTTTGAATGAAGATTTGATCGTGGCTGCAGTGATAATCGCAATTTAAGCAATTACAAATTAACCCGGAAAAAAGTTTCGGGACTTCAACGGGATTCGAACCCATGGCTCTGCTTTAGCGCTGCAGCTCTCTAACCAATTAAGTTGTGAAGACCCCCCCATACATTGGGAGCAGGCCAATTTGTTGGTTAGAGCACTGCAGCGCTAAAGCAGAGGCCATGGGTTCGAATCCCGTTGAGGTCCCGAAATTTTTTTCGGGTTAATTTGCAATTGCTTAAATTGCAATTACCACTGCGACGATCATTCAAAATTATTTAGCACTGTTTACTCTTATGGGGAAGTCTGATTAAAAGCCTAATTTTTTCGATTATTTCTGCCTTTTTTTTGTTGTTGTTCAACAACTAGCCAAGATTTCATCCCGGCAATCCAAAAATACCCCAATAAGGTCAGCTAGGGTCTACCCTGCGAGCAGAGTCTCCTTCGATCTTTTTAGATGACTTATCTAGGAAGATCTAAGGAGACTCTGCTCGCAGGGTAGCTAGGGTTGTAATTTGTTCAATAAATATGTTTGAGAATTTTTGGATGATTTAATGAATAAAAATTAGGAGGCTGTTTAAAGTTGTGGAAAATTGCAAAATATTAATGGTCTGATGGTTGCTGAAAATGTAAATATGAAGGGAATGATTTTGTAGACAAATAGCAAGATAACCCTGAGCTCATTAACGGACTAACTGTTTCATAGGTATTCCCTTTTCTGCCCTACGTTCTTTCATTCTAAATTCAACCCCATTTCTCCCCTCAAAAAAACAACCAGACTGTCCCCTTGAGTAAAACGCTTGGTATAAAAGTTCTCAGTATAATATCTGCGTAAAACTCCAGCAGGTTGCTCTTATCCTGACACATCGTAAAGACTCCGTATGTGTCGTGAATACTTTGTAGGAGCTGTCAGCCAATTGTTAGCCACCCACTTTTCTCCTTTAATGACGTCACATCCGCCATGCAATGAGTACCGATCTACAGATCCAAGGAGACCGCTGTCCGGATCGATGAAGTTGTTGTACCACATTATGGCGGTACCTTTCTTGGGTGGTATAACCAAATTTGCCATGTGACAGTTGACGCTCAGGTTAAATTCGTCCGTGGTCGCGTTGGGGTTTTCTAGCTCCTGTGTGATAAAAATTTCTTATGACCGATTTAGACGATACTATTTTTGCCTACGACTATCGTGCGCGTCTACCATGCGCCATGACTTCACGACAGATCGTCTCGTGTAAATTAGACCCGCGACATTCGCACGACACGTTGTGGATGTGGTGAGTGAAAATTGTGCGCGTGGGTATGGTCCAAAGTTATGACGTATGCTAGTTGCGCACGATAGTCGTAAGCAAGAATCGTACCGTCTAAATCGGCCTTTAGACAACCCATCTATTGTTACTGTGTATTTGGTGTTATTCCAAACTGAGTCATTGGATAATGCAATTCTAGTGCTCTGATTGGCGTAGCCGTCATGGTATATGAGCCATGAACTGTACGCGTCTGCTCAAAATTAAAAACAAGCTAAAAATTAGTTGTTTTTACAAATAAAGTCGGGAATAATTCCCGATATTTTGTGGGCGTTTTTAATACAACAAATCTATTATTTCACTCGCACTTGTTGGATATGAGATGATTATAGCCAACTCATATCCAACGCGCACTCGTGGAATAATTGTTAACAATTTGTTAAACCTTTGAGTTCAAAGAGTGACCAACATCAATTTTCTCCTGACAATATCCTCACATAATTGAGTGAAAAGGTAACGAGAATTAATAACATGATCACCACAGGAGAAAATGCTTTGATCTTAAGTTAAATTCTTTCAAGTAATTCTTTAAGGGCGAGTTTGTATGTGGAGGTTCGCCCCATGTAAGGGAATCCGGAATCCGAGAAAATTTTGCTTGTGGAAACCGGAATCCGGGAAAACTTTGCTCGTGAAATCCGGAATCCGGGAAAATTTTGCTTGTGGAATCCGGAATCCGGGAAAAGTTTGCTTATGGAATCCGGAATCCGGGAAAAGTTTGCCTTCAGAATCCGGAATCCGGGAAATTTTTGCTTGTGGAATCTGGAATCCGCGAAAATTTTGCTTGTGGAATCCGGAATCTGGGAAATTTTATCTTGTGGAATCCGGGATCCTGGGCTTTGGAATTCGGATCACAGCTCAAGAAATCTGGAATCCTTGTGACGATTGGAATCCGGAATCTAAGTCCAACTGACAAAGACTGGAATCAAGTACCTGGAATCCGGAATCCACGGGCGTGGAATCCAGAATCCAAGACTGTCTTGGATTCACTTGCATGGGGGTGAAGAGTGCGGTTTAGTTCCTGTGGACGAGATACCAAGCTAAGCTCCTGTGCAGTACCGTTTCTAGCGGCATGCACAGTTTATTATGCTGTGCAAGGTGGTACTGACTTTTGAATCTGTAAATGAAACTCTCGAGTATGAACACTGATTCAAATGAATGCTACTGAGTATTGCTTTCTTGTCCTTTCCTAACTCGCAATCATTAGGGAGAGACCTCGTTAACTTGAAGATAAACTCAACCCGAGAAACCCTCAGTTTGGTTTTAAAAGCCTCTCTCACACTCCATCGTCAGGGGACAGGCAACAACCTCCTCAAGAGTATTTCAATGGAGGGCCTTTGAGTAGGGTTGTTTTAATAGTCACTGAAGAAATCATCTGCAAATATATTAGCCTTGCGGCTTAATTTAATTTGTCTTTACCTGTGGTGTGATTGTGGTGTTGTCTGCTATGAGAAATGCCGTCTCTCCTCCTTCTTCCACATCATTCAGGTAATAAAGTATCGTTATAAATCTAAAAAACAACGCGGTACACGTATGTAAGCGCAACCTACTAAAAGAACAGCATGCGTTTGGATAAAGGTAGATCTGTGCTAGGCGTGAGTGACCACGTAGAAATGGTGTCCCGTCTGTGTAGGAGACAAAGTGCCCTCAGTTCGTGCAAAATACATTGGCATTTTGATAAAGTATAGGTTTTTTCAAAATTTATTACGTTTCATGTAACAACTCTAATCCTGAGAAATGATGTGATCAACATGTCACGAGCACGGGACAAAGAAAAAATCCGAGTCACCGATGTCAGGAATTGAACCTATGACCTTCCGTAAACCGGTCGGATGCTCTTTTTCTGAGCTACGAGGGACTCGTGGCGACCTGGGTCATACAAGGTTCATGTATGAAACCAGTCCTGGTACTCTAATCCTTTTTCACTGAAGAGCAAAGTAAGCCATCAGTTAAGATCGGTTCTCACCTACAAACTCGACAGTCTGACTTTCCAAAGTGGTTCTGATGACAGCAAGGGACTGTGGG
Organism: Porites cylindrica; assembly: GCA_964035525.1. Taxonomy (NCBI): domain Eukaryota; kingdom Metazoa; phylum Cnidaria; class Anthozoa; order Scleractinia; family Poritidae; genus Porites; species Porites cylindrica. Next base: position 12,828,444 of record OZ037776.1, on the reverse strand, counting down.
ACCTTCAATAGGGTTTGAATCCAGGTGACCATGGTAATGACCAAATGGTTGATACTGAACAACCTGAATACAGCAAACAGTTTTTGAAAATACTTTGAGAATATCAACTTTTCCGTGTCTTTGAAACAGAAGGTTGCGTAAGCCCAAGTTTAGTAAGGCTACTAAAAGCTTTTTGTTTCGTAAAGCAACAGTTACGTACAGCAGTTAAGCCTTTAGAAGTGTCTGTTGGTTTTTAATTGTGTTCGCAGGAAATCTTGGCTGATATGTAGCAAAATCGATCGGAAACGCAAACACCAACGAAAGTCCCAATTTACTGATTGCAACTACACTCTGGCAGTTCTTAGTTATTTTACATTGGTATGCCTGTGGTGTGGACGGACGGGCGGACGTACGGTCACGTGACTACCAAAATTTCTAGGATACATAGGTAACCAAATTTTCTATCCCATGGTGCTCCGCTGCGCGCGCTTATAATTCCACTACTTAAGTTATAGTTTCCCTCGTCTTTTGACATACTTAGCCATTTCTGACCTGCATCCATTCACCGCCTTGAATCACTATTTCCGGTAGCTGAGTTAACTTTGTTATCCTGTATAAACGGGACAAGAACTCGTTTCAAATGACCGTATTCACGATACCCGCCATCTTTGCACGCGCTTTAGGACTGATGGGGTAAAAACCTTGTCACTTGGTATTCCAGGGGTAAACAAGTTATAATAATATTTACCAGTACCAGTAATCGCGGTCTAATTTGTGTTTTTTTCTGCAGGGCCCCTTTTATTTTGAACAAAAAAAATTGTGATCGGGCCCTCCTGTCTCATGGTCTGGCTGACCGCCAGAGCCCCCCCCCCCCCCCCCCCCCCCCCTTTTATCTGATGGTCTGGATCCGCCAATGCATAGTCCCTTTAATATAACTCATAAATGAAAGGATAGCGTTTTCCACCTACCGCCCTTGTTCATTATTCGGTGTTCCTCTCTCCATAAAACGCATTCTTACAATTTTCAAGTCAATCTTAAATCGGTGCAGGATCGCGTGTTGCGAGAGTTCTTAGACTGAGTTATTTTCTTTGGATGTTCTTTGGGTAAACATTAATAGCATACTGACATTGTTAAAACCTATCAGTTGAAGTGAATAGACTGAGCCCACCTCCCTAAAAGACGCCTCAATACTGGGTCGGAGTTCTTATCTTGACGTAGCCAGGTCTGTTCGCTGAAGCGAGGTCTGTGTTGAGGACTTTTTTCCTTCAAGAAATCCATGTACCAAAGTATTTTCTTAATGTTGATCTTAGCAAAGGCTTGGCGACTGAGTTTGCCTACGCTCAAAAAACAAAATTATTCTGTTAGAATTTTTAAAGATATAATAGTTTAAGGGATAAAAGTTATATCTCAACTTGGCTATTGGATTATAGCTTTTAGGTATAATTGAACAAGTGCCATCATAAAACGTACCATCCTCAAGAATCTTTGAAAATTGCAGACGTTCATACCTGGCAGAAGAAATGATATAATACTAGAAAGATTTCTTAAATGATATGTTGGTTGAAGGCTGGTTGGAAGGATTGATTGATTGTGATTGCCTCGATATTTTTTAACTTGCTGGCTAGCTAACCGAACACCATCGCTCAGTTGAACTTATTTGACTGTTTAACCTATAAATTTTCCATCCATTCTATCGTTCACCTCGGTCACTCCTCATTGCTTTGTTAGTAGGGATATTGATTTATTGATTTATAGGGACTGACATGAATGGTAATATATGAAATGTCTCATATTTTGAACAGCGGTTAAAGATTTGAAAGTGGAAATTATAACTATCCTCGTAGAGACGAGGGGCTTATTTAATTTAGAACCAGAATACATTGTGGAAAAGCGCAAGTACAAGAAGTTGGAGGTAGTGCAGCCGAGGATTAAAAACAAATCCGAACTTCCAGTTGGTGAATAAACCATTCAGGATCAGTCCACACGAAGTGTTACAGTCATGATTGATTAGTACAGTCTATCAGTTATTAGTGAAAAATAATTAGGGGAGGGGAGGCTTAAAAGAGATGGGGGGCTGATTAACTTTCTTCCCCTGAAAAGGGGGCTTATTAGAGAGAGGGCGGGGGGTTAATAGAGGATTTACGGTGACTTTTTTTGCAAATGTTTAGCTTAAGAGGTGTAGTCTCTTCGAGAACATGCATTTTTGTAACTACTTACATTGCAGAAACTTCATCGTCCCTCATGTACAGAAGCTTTCGCTTTCGGGCGAAATGTTTTACCTAAATGAAATAATAACGTATGTTGTGACAGTGTGTCTGCTAACATGTAAACCAATGTATACACTCTTTCAAAAGTAGGCTTTCAAACCGAGATGGTGGGGTATAGTTCCAACTGGGCTCGCTCGTGGCATATTTCCAGCCTGAGGTTTTTCTCTTATGTAATTGGTTCTTTCTTTTACTTTACAAACCAAAATTTGGTTATTCAATATGGTTCCGATGGCAAATAGAAGCTGTCATGGCATATTTTTGCTTGTTTAGTATTTCTTTTTCCCGCCTTTCTGCTTTTTTTTTTCTTCGCTAATAGAGCGCCTCACACTGGCAGTTACCATAGGTATTATAACGGTTGTTTTAATTTTATATTACTTCTTTTTTGCGGAGGGGGTGGGGGAAGAGTTGGAATGGGATTTGTCGAAATGTCACTGCTCAGTTAGCCTGAAGGTAATCTGTTACAGTAGATCATTGAGTGAGGGGCAAATCGAGATTGAACGGGTCACCATTTTGTCAGTTGTCACCTACAATTTAAATTAATAGTTGTTCTGCATGAGTACGCTTTGAACTGAATCAATTGTAGTTACCTCATCTGCATCGATGAAGCTATCTTTATTGACATCCCAAATTGAAAATTGTCCAGCAAATTTCTCGTCATGGTCTAATGTCCAGTTGCCATCTTAAGATAAAGGAACTACAGTTACTTGCTCTGCATGGTCAAATTTAGTTTATGATGCTGATGACGATTTATTTGTTTATTCTCTAGTGTTACACCCTTAGCTTTATGGTGAGCTGCGTTGATTTTTTTTTCCAGAATTTGAAATAAATTTCAGTGAGGTCGCAGTGGAAAATAAAGAATCCTGTAGCGTGCTATCTCATACGACAACCTTTCTCGGGTTTCAACACCACTAATCCCGTTTTGCTCATTTAGTTACAAGCTTTTTTTCCCCCGCGACCTCAACATCTAGGCTGTCGAGAACGAGCATCACCAATACCCACAGAAATGCCAATGGTGGCCTTGCGAGTTCTAACTGGGTCGTTTAAAGTAGGGGGCTGCACATCGTTCATAACCTCGCCATTTTTTCAACACACTCCCTCAAAAGAACGCGATGTGTGCAACGAGAAGCGCGAGTGGATAGTGAAAAAAGAGCGGGTGAGTCATCCACCTCCACGAAGTCCACACGCGGGTGACACTCGCATTCATCGAATAAGCATCGAGAAAATAGCGGGCAAGTTTGGTGCATAGACAAAAGAAGATTAAGAAAAGACACCACAATCTCAGATAACAGTGCAAAAGCTCGCGGAAAAGGACTAATGCTAAATTTGCAGTTCTGCCATTGGCCGAGTCGGTTTTTAGATCTGCACGCGCTGGAGTCACTGCCGTCACGTGTTCTTTGCAAAACAACAAAACCTCTCACAAAAAAAAAAAAAACGATCTTACGCGCATCATCCTGCCTTCAATCAAGGGCTACACTTAAGCTCATACTACAACTATTACCCGCTTCTGCCATGTCCTCGTCCAAGTCCCCCTCGTAAGCTTTCATATCAAACCCCGCTATGCTCATGGCGAGGCCGTTTTCCTTTGCCAGTTTAATGATATGATCACATTCCTCCTCCGATAAGAACTCCGGGATTTCTGTTGATCAGTAAGAAAATGATAGCAAAGGCTCAGTTTCCCCGTTGAGGGTGATGGTACTGAGTACCCATCTTAATTTTCAAGTCTTTACAACTTACCGAATAACAAAGGCTTAAGAGCTCTGGTGATCATTTGATGTTTTCTCCCTTCCTCTAATTCTACCCATCTCACGTGACCTTTCTGAGGATGAAAATCATCAATTTGGCGGTCAAAAATCAATGATCAAGTACGTACAGGATAGACAGGTATTTGCCAGTAGACTGCAAACCAGAAACTCCACAGAATTTAGTCATTTCAAGAGCCAGTTGACAAATCACTTTAAAACTAAAGGAAGGGCAAGGCTGCATTCTTAGCGACCTTTTCACTAGTTATTCTTGGATTTTGGAACTTATCGTTTTATTATCATTTTACTGTTCCTAGTTTTGTAGTAATGATAATTTATAACCAATTGATATGTAGATTAGTTGGTTAGGTAGTATAGTAATGAGTCACAGGTAAAGAGCCATATTTTTAGTTTATGGATATTGTATGAATAAACCATTGTTATTATTATTAATGTTATTATTATTATTATCATTATTATCATTATCATTATTTAACAGTCGTTGTTGCTGTAAATTTTTCGAAACTGGTTTTCGTTTGACAGCTCGCGGGTTCTTGTTTACAGATATTACTCTCTCCTTCGCAATTCAATCTATAATGGTAATAGAACTGAGCGGAGCCCAATTCAGTCTGTAATCATAATAGTGATTAACAAGATTGGACGACATGAAGTTCTGTTACCAATAAATCGTAACTATAAAAAAGTTTCTGATATTTTAGACTTTTCCAGACTTAAAGTACAAGAAATTCCGAGATCAAGAGTTTTTCTGCTAGCAGTGAAAAACAAGCCATTTTAGTCCGCGCGTGTGAAGGCGCTTACTGTTTAATTACAGGCATGACGCGCTGAAAACAGGACAGTTTATAGCCAGTCAGATTTGAGACTTTTGTTATGTTTTTGTGAGCAAACAATCGGAGCAAGACCTTAAGCCGAAAGAAATTAGTATAGGTAATAGCATGATTTGTAGTGATATTTGGCATAAATACCACCGAGTGATATTTCGAAATTGTTATACGTAATTTCACGAGCCGTTAGGCGAGTGAAATTTGAGACAATTTTGAAATATCACTAGTTGTCTTTATGCCAAATATCACTAGAAATTATGCTAATATTTGTTTATACTACTACCCGCCAAAGGTTTGTAATTATCACATGTAGGTACTTCAAATTAAGCTGAAATACCACTACTCTAAGCCAATCAAATTGCGGAAATTTCTCATGTAGTAGTATAAAGCCGAGTATTGTAAGTCAGCATTGCGTTTTTTTTATAAATTTGCATGTGATGTGTTATAGTTCTGATAACTAAAATAATCAACGAGATAAAAGGGATCCATCCTTTTATCAGCTTTTGTCCTTCTTGTTTTTGTTTAATTAACTGAAGGGGCAGTATTACCAGAATCCTTCCAAGTTTTAGCGTAAACACGGCTTTAGTTTTAAAGTTTCATAACACAAAGAACTGAGCTATTTTTCACGGGCAATCCGGGGAAGGAAATTCTGTCCAGGCGGGGGTGCACGTTCATATAAAATGAGCCAATAAGGACTGTTAAACAACAACTATGGCTGGGACAAATTCATGTTTCAATATCTAGAAATTAAAGGCCTCATTTGACAAGTACTGCTGGTACCAGACTTTATGAAAATTAGCTCAGAATTTAACCAAAATACACAAAAATGTTTTATTATGAGTGAAGGAAGTCTATAGCATTGGAATGTAAGTTAGATTACTCAGCATATTGCCAGGTAAAATTCAGACCGGTGCCACAAGCGCATCTTTTATTGCTGTTGATCAGTTTTGTTTTACACTGGGGACCTGATTTCCGCCGATTGCGCATGCGTAAGCGTTATTCAATTCAAGTCCCTTTCAAATGGTATATCCATAGAGGTACGTGTTGTTTTGCACGGACTTTGTGGTTACCGTGCTCCACTATGCTGTGAGCAGAATCTTTTCACTTTCCCGAGACAAAATATTTTCCTTTTGTTGAAAAAATTTCCTTTTTAAATTAAGCACTAACTTACCTGCTAAGCAACATTTTTAAATATAGCCATTCTTTAAGTTTATATATATATGAAGCCCGTGCTTTTGGCCAATTTGAAAATTTAAGCCAACAAATTAGTAGTTCATTTTGGCATTATCCTTCGTTAGCTTGTTCTGTAAGTGAACTATTAAATCAGTACACCCGTGCGGTATTGATAATAAGTTAATTGGTTACCATACTGTTGTGTCTATTTTTGTTAGTTCTGGCGGTTTTCTGGCATAAAATTCAACGTACCTTCACTCCGTCTATGCGCACGAGCTTAATTTCATCTCCTCTTTCCTCGTGGCAAGTCTCTATGGGATCCGTACACAAATTTAAGAGCTCGTCTTCATTATAACACGGTCTCGTGTATTTTTTCGCTTTGTGTTCAGAATTTTCGGACGTCCAACTTAAGGAGATGAGGCAGTGAAAAAGAACCACAAAACATCCTCGCGACACCATTTTTAGTCCGTTGTAAAGGCCCTGTATTTACTAGTTTCCCAGGATGTCTCCAATAATCTACATAGCTACGATTTCAAGACTTAAATTATTCATTTTTATTAAAACACGAACAATAAGACGAGCACCACTATTATGTCTCTACCCGGCGTGTCACATGTGGTTGTATTGTTGGCGATGACTGCTGGCTCTAGGATCGCTTGCTCTAGCAACGTGATAGCGTAGTTAGCGTATTGACTCAATACGATAAAGTAAGCAAATTTACTATTCTACTTGGGGCTGAGTTGTGGATGGTGAGCTTGCTCTTAGGCACGCAAACACACATCCCCAAGTTGTTGAAGGGAATAACCAGACGCGTCTCTAGCTATTAGTCGACTGGAACACGTTTTCCCTGAATGATTCTAGAAAGAACGTTTATTAGTCATAACTGAGCCCACTGTATACCAAGCGCACAGCTATTAGGCCTGAGGTTAATGGTTTGGGAAATTATGTTAAAATTTGACTTAATCCTTTTAGGAGTGAAGAAGTTAACTGTGACAGGGTTTATATAAATCGCATAACGTGGTTAAGAGAGAAGAAAGTGGCAGTGCCTCGAGAAATGTGTCTGTGAAAAAAATGTTCTAAAGTGAGTGAAGAACGCGAGCGAGAACTAAAAGCATTGTCAGTAATGACGTCTCATCTTTAAGTTACCATATAATCACGAACTTCAAGAGCACCGCGCCGCATTCGTCGAAAGCACAAAAGAAAAGTACACCACGATGATCGACTTGAATGCGGTCGGACGTGAGAAATTGCCCTATGAGCAGTTGGGTAACATAAAAGTTGAATTTGTCATGAGTTTAGATGATTTGCGAAACTTTTAGGGAGTTTAGCAGAGAAAGTTTTTTTGGGTTTGAACTAAAGGTTACTGCAAAGTTGTCAGCGCTGCTTGTCACAATTTCCAAGCGATATGTCTAAGCGATAAGATAATGCGCATGCGCTTGTAATTTCAACTGTGTCTTACGTATGTTCGTGAAAACTCGGCAATTCAGAAGTATGCAAAATTTACTTGTTGGAAACGAGGTAAAATAATTACCGTGCCGTCGTAGTGTTTTGCTTCTAGAACTTTAAAATTGTCACAGGTCGCAGGCTGATGATGGACTCATCAACGGTGAGCGCGTCCCACAGTGATGTCATCAATTGTTGCTTAAAAACGTCTTTAGTAATACTAGATCATTAGCTTTGCGCAGTGGCATTACCGTAGCCAGTGAGGTTCATCCGAGGCGCGGTTATTGCTGATTGAAAACTTTTCCCAATACCCCGCAAGACGACTTGAAATACAGTCGGCTTTGCAATTTTTGACGGTCCACACGTGGACCTCAATAATAATTATAATGAAATTATCCTTCAAATAAATAGCCACTCGTTCGACTTACTATTTACAGCGGTCTTACGCATAGCGATATTTGAGGGTTTAACACATTGAATTATCACCTCGTGCAAACAGTCGCATCGTTCAAGCTAATTGCCTCCTTTTGAGGAAGTTCAAGCTCCTCAGCCAGTCGCCGATGTCAAATGCCTCGGCGTCTCCTGAAATTACCCAAGAGAATCCTTCCGCACCTCCTAGCGCCCTTCAAAAGGTAAAAAGAGGAAAAAAAAATCCTTTCTTTTATATTTTTGCTATTCAGCATGCCTACATTAAAAGCGAATGTGAGAACGACCTTTCTTTCGCTAAGTGTGTGAGGAACGAGCGAGCGAGCCGATGCGCGCTTTTCGCCGGCTTGCACTTATAAAAATTAAACTTTCAGAAGGCTGATAAACATGGTAGTATTGTGGTGAGAGCTGTGAATCTCTCCCCCTTTAGTAGTGCAGTCTTAACCTTAAGTAACTATGCAGTGAAAAACTTCAAGAGCACCGCGCCGCCTTCGGCGCCCGCTGTGACGATAGGTACGGACAGTTCACCGCATGGATTGACCTGACCGCGGTCACTGCTTGCCCTCCTAGCATTTTCCAAGCTTTATGCCTCAGCGACAATATAATGCGCATGCGCTGGTAACTCTTGACCAGCTATAACTGATGCGTGTCCGTGAAATCTCGGTAATTCAAGAGTAACCAAAACCACCTTGTTTGAATAAACGAAGCAAAATAATTACCGTACTGCTTTTGTGTTTCACTTCTAAGAAGTAGTAAAATACGTCAAAGGTCACAGGTTGACAAAAGTCTGATGAAAGGTGACCGCGTCCCACAATGATGTCAATACTTGTTGCTTAAAAATGTCTTTAATGACACATGATCATTAGCTTTGCGCAGTGGCATTACCGTAGTCAGTGAGGTTTATCCGAGGCGCGGTTATTGCTGATTGAAAACTTTTCCCAATACCCCGCAAGACGACTTGAAATACAGTCGGTTTTGCAATTTTTGTTGGTCCACACGTGGACCCATTAATATTAAAAAGAGAATTAGTTTTCAAATATTTCGCCACTTGTGTCTAACTGACAAAAATGATTATAGATCCCAATAGTATACATTGCATAATGTCATTTGTGATAATCACTGTTTTGCAGAAATTACAATCTGCCGGCAAAAAGTAGAGGATTGGAGCAATTTAGAAGTGCGCAGTGAGTCATGAGTTAGACAGCGTCAGCATGCAGAGACAAGGGTGATCATTCCGTTGCGGGTGCCTTCGCCAATGTTCTTTGGTGGTTTAGATCATCCTTTCTTTTATTGAAGTCTGTGGATGAAATCCTTTGGTGTGACTATTGAAATGAACTCTAGTCTCTTGAGCAGTACTATTGCATGGTACTATTTACTGAGTATAGTTCTAACTTTTGAGTGTTTGGACGAAACCCTATGGTGTGACTATCGGTACTTTCACTTAGTACATTTATGGAGTATCAGTTATTAGTAAAATCCAACTAGTGGTCTATTATCAATGCTGCGTTCTGATTGGTTGAGCTACTACTAGGCTATATGTTACAGCCCACTAGAAGCGAAAGGCGGGGGCTTTTTGGTGGCAAAAAAGGACTAAAGTCTAGCTTTAACTAGCTAAATTTTTTTTATTCTCGATATTTTTGACCAACTAGTTGGATTTTTTTTTCTCTGAGTCAATAGCCCATTCGGCCTTCGGCCTCATGGGCTATTGACTCAGAGCCCATTCGGGATCGAGGAATAATTGTTAAACAGTTCTAACTTTTGAGTCTTCTGTGGACGAAGTCATATGATTTGACCATTCAAATGAAATCTCTTTAGCGGCATTTTCACATGATACTGGCACGTCAACCGGAAGTGGGCGTTTTTCTCTTTTAACTGATATCTTGACGCTACCAAATTTATATTGCTAAGTGTCTTTACTCTTAAACAGACGTTTTACCCAAGAATTTGTTCAAAATCACGGCTGAAGAGTGCAAAAAGTCCACTTCCGGCTGACGCGCGTCGCTAAAAAAACGTGAAGGTAATTCCTTTGATTTGCACTGCGCATCACCTACTGCGCAGAGCTTTGCGACTTCAAAGGTGGCGATGGTTTTCACCGGTCGGGTCACCTAAAAGAGGTAACGAAGGCCCCTTTTGTTTTCCAAATCCTTTAAATAGCGATCTTGATAACTCTACGGGGCTAAAAGGTGTTTGTCTTGAAGCTCGCCCCAGTCCCTTCGCGCACAATCCTAATTTGAAGACGAAATTGTCCCTTTCTCCAGTTGTCCTTTTGCTGTGAAACGGTGACCCCACCCCTTTTTATGTGTTTTTTACTCGTTATGGCCGTACAAAAACTATATCCAAAGAAGAATCTGGATAGTAGAAGGTTTAAATTTTTGGATATGAATGACGTGAAATCCCGTATGGGAAAAAGTTAAAATTAAACTGTCCATTTCTCTCCATTTTTTCAAGACCGGGTAATTTGAGGTTACTTTACTGAAATATTATAGCCCAGAGAAACAAACGGGTGTTAGGTTTTAAGTAAGATTCGTGGTTTTCTATATGATAAGAATTTTTGACAGTTGTTCAAGTTTTGAACATTTCGCACGCAGCTAGGAAAAAATACTCAGAATTATGGGCACGCAAGGCAAAAACAAGCACGACAACCCATCTTTTTATTACAGGTTTTGAATGTCCTCCTATACATAGCTGACAATTGTGCCAAGTACGTTTGAAAAAATCTGGATAGTACATCCTTTTCAAGGGAGTTACCTTAAACTCCCTACTGTTTAACGTACGAGCTTTCCCCTTCCCATCGTTCCTTGCGCACTTTCATCTGCGGAGGATCGAAGAGGGTAACCAGCCCATCACCTGGTGCGACACATTTGTACACAATGGAATTTGATTTTTTTTTGTCTAACTTTATCTCTGGCCTCTTTCTGGGACTAGTAACGTGTTGCGAACGAAAATTCAAACATTGGGTGGTAGGGTGGCGTGGGTAGTTGGTCAATGAAGTACCCACATCCGCGATCTAACTGGCGTTCGATGGCTAAGAAGGTTTTGTATTCCTGTATTCCTCTCTCCTTATTGCTGCGTAAAGTCACTGCGATATTGGTCACTGTCACAAAAGATGGCTTTTGGAACCACTGCAATATAAACAGAGACTTGAATGACGAGAATTTGAAATGCCATATTTAATCTGGGATTAATGACCTCGCATGAGACGTCACGGAAGTTGAAATGTGTGCGATTAGCATCGAGAACAGTAAAGTCGTGCAGAGATTGAGCATTGAACTATTGGGATGGTTTAGCAATGTCTCTGTTACGCGCCAGGCCAAATTTGACATTCAAGAGAAAGACATCTTCCCTTGAAAAGGCAGAAAATCACATGAAATTTACTGTAGCCTTTTTTGGAGATTCTGGCGTCGGTAAAAGTTCGATCATTCGAAATCTTGTAGGTGAAGGTTACATTCAAGAGCATATACCAACTGTGGAGGAATTTTATGCAACGCAGATGATCTACAGGAACAAGACCTATGAATTTGACATCATTGATTCATCTGGATCGTACGAGTTTCCTGCTATGAGAAGAATAGCGATTCAAAAAGCCGATGCAGTGGTTCTGGTGTATTCCGTAGACAGACCTAAATCGTTTTCAAAGCTTGAAATATACTTGGATGAGATCCAGAAATGCTGTGCTGACAGTAATCGTAGAATTCCCGTTATCATAGTCTCTAACAAAGCTGACCTCCCAAATTTGTCCGAACCAACGTTTGCTGATGCGCGCGGTATTGAAATCAGCGCCTGTGATTACCTAGAGTCACTCTGGAAGTGTCAGTGGCTTTCTACTTCGGCGAGATTTAACCTGAACATAGCTGCCATATTTTACAAACTTCTAGAAAAGCTGTGCCCTGAGAAAAAGATACGTCACAGAAGTACTATTTTAAAGAACAAATTTCGCTGATTTGCGAGGAGGCCAGAAGAGTTAATCTTCGCGTGGAACTAAAACAGTCAAATTGAACTTGCAAAATCCGTTTATTAGTTTCACATATGGTTTATTTGCAATGACAGGCATTTTGTTTGCGAAAAACAAGCACGCTAATATTCAAGAAAGGTCAATAGTTTATTTGGTTTATCAGTAGTTTACTTTTAAAATCGCTTTATCACTGAGGTGACTCTAAGAGTTATCTTACATGCATTTTGAAAACGTAACGTAGTCGACAATTCCAACTACTCAGCTCAACCGTAGGTACGCAGGCGAATCTAACGAAAAGGGCTTTCCCCTTTAAGCTTCTCAATCCTAACTTTGTAGAGGAAGCCTTTAGTTGGTGCTTTTTCTTTTAATTAGCTTAAGGACAAGAGGCTGAGATTGGGCAGGGGTGGATATCTGAAGTTCTTTTAATTGTTTGCAAACTTGTATGCGAATGCTCTGAATAGTATCTCCTCCCCCTCCCCCTCCCCCTCCCCCTCCCCCAAAAAAACCTCAGAAACACATCCCTCACAGGTAAATGTGGGACAAATGGATAAGAAAAGAAAAACAGCTAAAAATCGTGACTTTACGTTTAGCGAATCTCTGTCAGCAAACAGTATTAATAGCATGAAAGTAAACTCATTTTTATATGGACATTGACTCTCCCAGTCAATATAGCAATTGCATTTTGTTTACAGTTGTTGGGGCGACTCAACATATTTCATACCGGGAGGCTCCGGTTTGAGGTCCAACCCCTTACAATTTTGTGTACCATTTTTGACTGAAAAGGTACCAGTTTAGTATACCTCCCATTGAAGAATGGCACATCTTTCAAATAAATCTTTAAGAACTCTACATCCCTTTTTTCGAATACCCCTTGAATAAAGTTAATGAACGATATAACGGGAAATCACATTAGTATTACCGGAAAAGATGTTTATCTCTCCTCAGGAGATATTTTAGATAGAGGCCCCTTTCAATAACAGTTTCAATCTCTACCCTTTGAAGAATGGCACATCTTTCAAATAAATCTTTAAGAACTCTACATCCCTTTTTTCGAATACCCCTTGAATGAAGTTAATGAACGATATAACGGGAAATCACATTAGTATTACCGGAAAAGATGTTTATCTCTCCTCAGGAGATATTTTAGAGAGAGGCCCCTTTCAATAACAGTTTCAATCTCTACCCTATCATATCCTTCTTCTTCGTCTACCCTTTATATACCTGAAACCTAAAAATGCTAGTCCTTGCAATTGGAGCCTAAAAGTGAGTTTGAGCCACGATGAGGTCGAAGCTCCACCTCCTCCTCCCTTCCACGGGGGAAAGGACTGTTATATCAGTTCTGGTGCCGGAGTTTTCCTTCACATGGTTGACTTAAAACTATAATAACACAGAATTCTCGGGATTTACGTCCGGTTATACTATGTATGATAAAGCTGGTCTAAGCAATTGGAATTAGTAAAAAATGCACATGGTGCTAAAATCGTTGCACGTGAGCATCTGGGGTCCAGATGGAAGTAATGAATAAATTACTCTTCAAGAAAAAGCTGGAAAACTATTAGTCCGATCTCAATTTCCGTCACTCCAGAAGTAAACAAAATTTATGTCTCCTATAGCTTGTTTTCGCTTGGCAATTTTTGATATTGTTCTCTTTTGATATTGTGCTTTGCGTGGAAAAGTAACTCGATTTAATTAACTTCCTTCATACCGTCCATGATAGAGCGATTCCAGAGTAAGACTCCTAGGTTCGTTACTGGCTCTCTGCGCTGGGCTTGCGGCAACGATCTGAGACTGAGCTCAGCTTTCTAAAATGGGAAGCAGAGACAACGCTACTTGAACGACGACTTCTGAAGACCTCATCCACGCCTGGTCCCCTCCTAAACACAAGCCGCTGTAAAAGCACGCTAATGGTCCTGCGAAGTTCGACGTTTCGATACGAGTACAGGACAGGGTTTATGGCACTGGAACTGTAATGCATACATTTGACAAAGTGCAGGAGACGCGTGGATGTGGATGGTAAAGGAAGGACCTCGGGGTTAAACGTGGCGAGTATGGACAAAGCAAACAACGGTAGCCATGTTATGACAAACAGCAGCGTAATCATCGCAACTGTTAAGGATAAAGAAACCTTCATGAAGAAACAGAGAGAAAGAGAATAGGTTAATTACATTTTAATGTAGTGCTCTGAACAAACATTGATGTGTTGTATAAGGTGTCCCTGCCCTTTTCTGCCCAAATGAGTCAAAAGGCATCAATAATGGCACAAGCCGATCTTAGTCATTGACGTCACATTCCCGTGTGGACGATATTTATTATGTTTTGTAAAGATCAATACAGCTCGTATCAAAAACAGGACTAGAGGTTAAGAGAACACTCGGTGCTAGCATTATAAGGGCATGACCAGATAAACGTATTTGCGGATTAACGTCCTGCTATCCAAGCTGTGTCAAATGAAGTTACCCTATACTTTATCAGTGCCGGAAAGCCATAGAAGCTGACACCAACACGATTGCACATCATGACAATACTGGAGGATACTAGTAGTTATGTGCTTAAGCAGAAGACCATAACCTGGCTAACGCAACGCCCATACTAGGACTTTGTCAGAGCGTTTTCAAGGACAGGTTTATTTTTAGATACATTTTAGACTACTTTTTCTAGAGAAAATGGAAGTTCCGCGCCGTGTATGAGAGCATTAAAAGTGTAAGATACCAAAACGAAAGACTCATTTAAAGTCATTAAAAGGTCAAAAATACCACTTTAGGTCTGTAGGATTTCTTAACTTCTTTGTGGGATTTAAAGATATTCTCAATTCGAGCCAAAATCGTTCTTGAAAAAAAATGCTTGGTAAAAACTCCGTTACACGAGTACCTAGAATGTTGCTCGCTCCGGCAAATGGGCTCCTGGCTTAGCTCGATCGACAACAGTCATCTACAGAAAATTAAGATCAACCCTACCTCTTTGGCCAGTGTTTTCTTATGAGTCTGATGCTTGGACAGAGATGCTTTACCCTTGGCGGAGAAGAAGATGCTGCAGTAAGCAATCGTGATGACCACAGTTGGAATAAAGAAGCATACCGTTGCTATCAGAATCGTATAGACGACCTGCCATTCAGTGCCATATTGCAGTGGTTGGAGAGACGCTAGAGCGGCAGAGCAGATCCAAGCAGCGGCCACTGCGATGTAAAATATCCGTCTGCCAAGCAAGCGATGCTGGAGTGGTCTAAGAACAGCATGAGACCGCTCAATACTAATACCCATCAGCTGGAAAATGGAAGCGCTTCCAATGAAAATATCTGCGGTTATGTAGAACTGATAGGCCAGGGGACTGAACGGAATGTGTTTGTGATCCCGGAACGTGATGTAGATCCAAATCGGCAGCGATACGACTCCAACGAGAGAGTCTGCGCAGGCTAGGCCGATGATGAGGGTGTGGGTGAGTGCTGTACGAAGCCACTTGTTGGAAGCGTATGCTCCGAGGACAAGACCGTTCCCAGTGACACTGGCGATGACTAGAAATGTATAATACGTTAACGAAATGTACAGTTCAGCTGAAGATCGAGCTTGCTGCTCGTAGGTAGACGACTGGGTGGTACGCTGAGGCGTGGATGTGTTCTGCAAAGGAATCTTCATCAGAGCTCCTCGTGATGACCAAACTATACTGCCGTCCACCTTTTTACAGCTGTTTCACAGATGGCTACAAAACAGCAGCTATACCGACTCTAAATACCTTCTGTGGACAAAAGAAAGGAATC
Source organism: Porites cylindrica (assembly GCA_964035525.1). Lineage (NCBI taxonomy): Eukaryota > Metazoa > Cnidaria > Anthozoa > Scleractinia > Poritidae > Porites > Porites cylindrica. Next base: position 12,812,872 of record OZ037776.1, on the reverse strand, counting down.
ATGAAGAAAGCCTATGTGTTAAATATGGCCTATTTTGCAAGGACATAAAAGTACCACATTGACCTAGGCATTCTTTAGACTAGGTAAGTTCAGCTTGGTCCAAAGTTTAACAGCCAAAGAGAATAGATGTGTTAAGCTTGTCAGATGTGATGCAAGCGCCCATTTTAGTGCAGTGTAAAAAGACTGTCACCAGACAAACAGTTCTAGAAAGCAGTTTATACTACTATTGTTCTCACCGTCCCGGAATCATTATGTTTTGCCCCGATATTGAGGGGCCAAACTATTGTAGCTGTGAAATGAAAAACGTCCCTTTCATTAGCTTCACATTTGTCTAATTGATCAGTAACAGCCTGGACATTGTTTTAACTCCACACCAATATCGCCAATAACTCATAGTCCCTCTATCTGTAATGTAGTGCTGGACGTGTTTGATTAGGCAATAAATCAAATGTTTAGCAGATAATAAATGTTCAGGCCCACAGACCGATATTGCCCTTTAAAATACCTATAGGCTTAAAGACCCACCAACAAAGTTGTCATAAGCCAGAACTGTAACCCACTGGCATGTTTGAAGTTTATGCTTTTTCCGTACTGTTAAAAACCATCTGACTGCAACTGGACTTTCAATAAATCTTCGTATAAAAAAAGTTTTTCCGCTTAGATAGAGCAGAAGGAAGATTCGTCCCCTCATTAAGAATACGAAAACACTTAGACAAATAGACCCTGGTAATTAGGTTTTTAAGTGATCTTTTGGGCGAGGAAAAGGAGATTAAAGAGGTTTCTCCACTTAACAGCTTCGTTGCCTCGGTACTGCCACCCTTAAACCTAAATTTTACTAATGAAAATATTTTGAAAAAGCTCCGTTTACTTTCGCATTTGATTTGAGTACAAGCAAGAGGTGATTATTCACTCGTTTCGCTAGTGTAACATGTTTCCTAGAAGAACAGAACGGTAGGTTTTTGCGATTCCGAACCGTTTCTTTTTCATGGAAAACGGTCAGATTTTAAACCGATAATATTAAATGACACAGGGAAGCTCAAGCAACCACGACGGTGACGGCAACGAGAACGGAAAAAAAGCATTGGCTTAGCTTAGCAAAACAAAAACTTTGCATGTGCATCACGCTCTGTCATATGACTACAACTGACATCAAACTTCCTAATTTCACCGGCGTTTTATGAAGAACGTGAATACAAGACAACGATTTTTTCCTTTTAGTAGACTTAGATACAGACCTTTAGAACTCAACTCCAGAAAAACTTCGCTAACGTTTGACGAATAGAACAAGAGCGAGGAAGTTTGAAACAGCGCAAATGCATCTTCAGTTAAGCGAGGTTTTTGCCGTCACGGTTGCCTAAGCTCTCTAGTATTAGAATTTCACGCCTCCGAGCGCTCACCATGCTCAGCGCTCTTGTAGCCTGACTCTTGTTATTGCAGTGAAAAGGGCCGCCCCTTTCTCCGGCTCCGCTTTTGAATGGGTTAACTACGAAACACTGCTGACTGTGACTTTTGTTAAACTTTTGACAGTACGTTATGTCATCCTGTCGAGGTGTCTCAACACAGTCGTCTTCCATGATCACCTTCAGGTCTTTTTTTACTAGCCTTCTAAGAGAACTATCTCACATTTTTTTATTTCTTTGTCTTTTAATCCCAAATATTTCGCTTATGAAACACGGTGGGTATTGATTTCTGAATGTAAGTCACAGACTGGAGTTAAAATAAAAGTGGCAAAATCGAGTCCTGTGTGTTTTAGATATTATCACCTCGACATGGCTTCGGCTTCATCACAGAGTTAGCTAATTTCAAGTCAGCAAATCAGTTTTTGACTTCCCGACTAGCCAAAATTTCTAAAACCAAAGTCGGCCCTGCGAGATGTAAAATGTTGTGTACTAGTTGCTGTTAAAAACTGAACCTCCCAGCACGCAATTTTAAAGCTCGTTTTCCTTGTCCAATGATGCTATATTTTTGTGAATTTCATGCATCTAGTGTCTAAAAAGTCTTTTCATGTAACACAATTAAACTTTTGAGCCTGGGAGAACACAGACCAGCTGCTTAGGCACATGCTACATTTACGCACGAGTTATACATGCTCCAATTACTTTATATCAAACATTGTGTAAAGGCTCAGTCTCTAATAAATATGTTCTATTTACCTGCCCCTCTTTGGTAGTTTTTGTTCTGACAGGACAAAATAAGCAGTCATCCATATATGAAGGCTATGGACTATCCAGAATTGTACGGGTTTAGTGACTTCCAGTCCATTACTTTCTTGGCGTAGTATCAGCGTAGTTGGGTTGGTTACGCTTGAAATGACTTAGGTGCTAATATCAGAAGATGCATGCCCATGAGAATTTTAGAATTGTAGAATTAAGCTTCAAAACAACGAAAAGGGTTCAATGGACCAGTGATGTATTTATGGCAGCTTAATCTACGCCGTTTTTGTTCCGTTTCTCGATGTAATGAATTTGAGGTTTTGTAACGTTTTACGATTCTATACACCGAAATCCAGAAGACCTTTTTGCCCCCTTAAAGGTCTTGCCAGGAAAGTTTTAGTTTAGGATTTGGACATCCGAAGAAACAAAAACAGTGTATCTCTTTTAGTATATTGTCAAGTATTAGTTGTTTACTACTTCCTAACAGACAAGTTTCTTATAAAACGTTTTTAGATAACTTGTTAAATATTGCTTTTTCTTTGGAAGAATGTGACCTCAAACAAATACACAACAATTAAGATGAAATAATTATATATCTGGTTTTGGAAATAGATGAGATTAAAAGCAAAAAAAAAACAAAAATGGAGAGAAAAAAGAAAGCCAGAATAGAAAAAGAAAAGAAAGAAAGTAGACTGAGGCTAAAACTGATTATTCTTTTTCAAGAGCTGATCATTTTGTTAACCGTGGAGCACTTGATTCAATATTGTACCCGATCGATGGAATAATAATTATAGTTATGGCTGTAGATAAGAGGAAATAATGGCTTTTTCCACAGAGTTGAAGAGTACGTGATCTTTCACCGCCTGGCCGACAGTGGGAACAAAAGCAATTTCAATCTGTCTCTTGAGACAACATTTTTTTTTTTTCATTATTTCCGCACACAAGACAAAAAAATGTACCAATACAGCATTTGGCGAAGTTTTGGAACATACTCAGTTGCGCTGCAGTTTTCTAGCCGTAGATCTGGTAACAAACACGATCTGATAATTCCTCTGAACTGTTATAACTCTATCGATGTTAAAGCGTTAGAGAACAAACTGAATATCTGGAACCGAATTCTGCTGAAAAGAAGTAGGAACCATTAAGTCGATTGCTTTCCTTTCAGACAGCCCTTTGTCTAATTATAATAAGAAACTCGTTTTTTATTTCACAGCCGCATTTATTAGGGACTGCAGATTGCACAAACATCCTCTATAGACCGTTCAAGCAAAATTTAGGTCTTTAAAACCAAAGAGTGCTCAATTTTCTTTATATAAGATGCCACATAGCCTTGGGGCAAGCCGAGATGTGGCTCACAGGCGAAAGAGTAGGCGAGCTTGCGTCCGCATAGATTAGACTTTTGTCTGAGCGAAATGATATTGATTTAAAAAAATCACAGCGGTCTTTTATTGACAATTGCATAATAATCAGCCTCAATAAACCCATAACTTACAATGATGTCTTTTAAACTGAGGTGTAACCTGAAGCAACATGAGTCAAAGCTGGCAAACGAAGCAGGCAACGGAAACATTCAATAGTTGGCTACGCTCAGTTTTTAGGATGCGGTTTTAACTTGTATTTAATTACGTATCATCATAAACCGAAAATGAAAGTTCAATTTAACAGAGACAAAAGAACAAGGCAAATCGGCACAATGAACTAATACTTGAAGCAAACATTTGCAGCTGGTGGCCAATACGTGCGGTGTCAAAAAAGGCGCGAATTAAATTTTTTAACCAATCGTGTGCTATAGCTTTAGATTCTGAGACGAGTACGACTACGAGATTTTCTCAATACTAAGTAGTGCTCGCGCGTGAACCAACGTCATTTTGGAGGGAAAACATAATTGCCGTTGTCATTCTACTACGAGTTTTAGCGTGTCGTGGTAACGGGAACAAGTTATAGCGTTAGAGCTTTTATCATTTGCGGCCGGGAGGGTTTAAGCTCCTTCAGTAAAGACAACAGTGCTAATTTTTTGGGTGAAAAAGAAGTGCAATGAACGGCTTTCCGGGGGTGTCTATAATTTGAGAATACGCGAAAAATCTTTAAGTCAAATCTCGTACTCGTAGTCGTTCTCGTCCTAGAATCTAAAGGTCTCTACTAAGGAGCTATGCAAAACCATAGAAATTTAGCCTGCGTTGCAGCCGGCCCAGGTATCGCGTAAACCATTGTTATAGTCCGTCTGCGAATTAGCGCACAAAAGCTCGTTTTAATGTCCAGTAGAGTCGCAAGGACATGAGTGAGCGTTTCTGATAGGCGGGCATTTCTTAGGGGTTTCTTACGCGCCTTAATATTGGTCTAATTCTTACATAATGGTGTGTGTGACGGTCCCAAGAGAAGGAAGTTAGTTTCTTTGGTTTTCTTAGAAAGGCCTGGACCTGAATAGCTACAATTGCGTATTTTTTTTTGGTCCGTGAATATCATAATTTACTGATTTGTTTTGACGCTAGCCAGTATCGGCGAGATAAAGAAGACGCTGGAAAATCAGTTGGCAAATTTACAAAACGCATTCTGACCTTAAGGCTTATGAGGAAAATTAAAACCATTTAATGGTAAACTGCAAATGTGATCAAATCCTGTCAGAAAAAATCTACAGAGACATAAGCCACAGGAACTGATTACTCAATACGTATGGAACAAACCAGCTTCATGACCTCTAAAAGTATGATTTGCGCAGTTTAATTCGTCATTTAAACTTCATGCACTGCAAAATCAAGACGGTAGAAAGAGAAGCGAGGAAAACCGCTGTCCACGATCACGTTTCACACTATCACGGGCTCATTCTCTCTTGTCACGAGCTATGAGTCGTGATTGGCCTGTCAACACTTAATTTCAAATCAGACTAATCACGAACTGCGTAAGAAACTAGCCAATCAAAAACGCTGACATATGTCCTTGCGACGCTGCGGGCTTCGAACACGATATCATATAGGGTCTTGATTCAAGGACGCGACGTCAACGACTGAACGTCGCTTAAAAATTGAATTTGCGCTTTTTTTTTTTCAGTCTTAATCGCGATTATTCCTACCCACTTACTTTATCAAATGTAGGCAAACTCTCTTACAGTTGAATTCCAAGGGGCCATATCCAAGTTCAGAAAGAGAAATAAAATTTCGTCGATGCTTGTTTACGTTCTCCATAAAATGCGAAATAAGCATTTTCACGTCGTAGTCGTGCAGAAACAGCAAAGATGTGTACAAAAAAGTGTGATGCACGTGCAAAGTTGTTGTTTTGCTTATTAAACCAATTTTATTCCTTTTATTATTTTGACGTTCTTGTTGCGGTCGCGTCGTTGGATCTTAAAGTCCCTATTGTACACTAATTCGCAGACGCCAAATAAACGGTTTAGAGTGTCTGCGTCGCACGCTTAGGAAATTGTGAAATAGGTGAATCTTTACTGACGTCATTATATTGTTTCATTTTCCCCTAGCACGCGAGTTAACCCATACTGCCATAGAAGTTGTATACATTGTACTAAAGTTGAAAGAGTTGGTTAACTTATTTATAAGCAATTAGTGCAATTCTCAGCTCTAAGCAAGCAATATCTAAGGAATTAGCACACATCAAAACTGCGAAAATTGTTGGGTGGTAAAAAGTTGTTAACGTTCCTTGAATTACGAATCTATCAAAGAGAAGTTCTTCGAAGTATTCGGTATATCAGACACTGGAATTTCCAGAGTTTTCCCACATTGCTTAGACTGGATTTTTGCCGTTGTTTCGGGTCAAGTGTTGTTCTTCCTTTTTTGGGAGGGGCGCGGGCCCATATCCCGAGCAGTGGCTGGTAATGCTATGTTCTTTCTCACTGTTCTGGGACATTATTTCAACAGCTTAATCAAAGAATGGTAATTAAGCGTTCGTTAATAGGGAGCCTAAGCAACGAGGACGACGACAGCAACAAAAACGGCAAAAAAATACAATAGCCTTAGCTTGGCAAAACAACAACTTTGCACGTGCATGACGTTTTTTTGTACATTTCTTTGCCGTCGTTGTAAGACTACGACTTAAAACCGCCAAATTTCACGTTTTGTACATAACGTGAACACAACGACTTCCTTTTTCTTTTTCTGAACTTTGATACAATCCTTTACAATTGAATTAAAGTAAAATTCACCAACATCTGAAGAATTGAAGGAGATAGAATAAGAGCGATAAAGTTTGAAGCAGCGCGAATTCACTTTTTAAGTAACTTCATAGCCGTCGTCGTCGTTGTTGCTTAAGCTGCCTAATGAAGCAGAAAAACGCCAACAAAGACTCACCTATCGGCTATCCTTATTATACTGTTCCTTACCAACAACCCTAATTGATATCTGACAGGATATTCACCCCACACAAGGGAATCTAAGTCCTTCTTGGATTCTGTATTCCAAGCCGTGGAGTCCGCATTCCAGGTACTGGCATGGATTCCTGATTTTTTGTCAGTTATGCTTGGATTCCGGATTCTAATCGTTAGTTGGATTCCGGATTCTCCAACGGGACTCAGGTCCCATGCAAGGTGCCATCCTTACCCAATCCCACAACCCGTAAAGTTTAGCCACACTACCGAGGTCTACGCGACCCCTGCTCTTTTCGAATAGTGATGTGGGTTCTTTTACGTCCCACAAGAACAAACCAGTGAAAGTGCTGTGAGACGGGACCTACAGTTTTGCGTCCTTATCCAAGAAGACTAGCAAGTCTAACCATTTGCAGATGTCATTACAAAGGCAGCACTTTCTTCTCAGTTATTTAAAGACCCTAAGTGTTGGTCGAGGCCGGGTTTGAACCCGCGACCTCGGCCGCTCGGCAGACCGGCGCTCTACCATCTGAGCTAACCAGGCGGCTTTTCGTTGGTTTGTATTCTGGATTTCAAAGCCTAGGATTTCGGATTCCATTAAAAAATAAATTTAAATTTTCCGGACACCGGAATCCAGATTCCTTCACATGGGGCAAGGATATCGTAAAAAACAGGGGCACCCAACGAGAATATAGTTCAAAACCACTTAAACATAGCATTGTTAAACGTATTTTAGTATTTAAACGGTAGATATAGGTGTATTTTTATCCCCTAAAATTTTTTTATCTGTTCGGATTTCCTAGCTGAACGTCTAGTGATCCGAAAATTATAGGGATCAAAACTTACCTTTTCGAAAATGTCAGCCAGAAAAAAGGCTCCCGAAAATTCTAGGTGACCTTTTTAGGGTAAAAATCCGTTAGAAATGGGAAATTATACCATTTTTTAGATGTTCGAAAATCCTAGGAGAAGCAGGCAAGCAAGAAATTTTACAACAAATGTTTCGAAAATTCTAGATCTCAAATCGTCTTCCGAACAGATATTCTTCCGAAAATTGTCGTTGGGTGCCCCTGAAAAAAGCTATGAAATATAAAATTACAATTCACACCTCTTACGGAGACGACTAGTATCTCCTTCTCTTTCATATTGGGGCCTTCACAACCCTTCCAGGGTTGATTCAGTTTCAGTAGTGACGGCTAATAGAATGCAGCCATGTTTACACTATGCAGGATAGCTCTTGCGTTATCCCTACCGGGTCTACAGGGATTTTGTTCACACATGACTAAACGGTGACTTCGGTGTGAGTCGATTTCTGTAATGGAGCGATGCTTCACGCACCGATCTTGACGGATCATCACTTATCGGGTAAATTTTCTGCCGCTCTTTGTCACAACGGAACAGCTGTTCGGACCGTGGCGGATTTAAAAGAATAGGAGCGAGGACTGGAACCCACTAAGACGGAAGAGATCGCAAGGAATTACCGACAGCCGATTATGTACAAATTTTTGCGGAGAACTCCCTCGTCATAAATGTAGCTTTCTGTTATTCCAATAGTCCTCTAAAAGGTTCAAACAAATGATTCAAACCAACAAGGCAAACCACGCTGGGGTCAATTTCATAAAACTTTTACACGTGTAATTTACAAGTGTAGCTATTGTTCTCAGACTCTAAAACAATGGCTACACTTGTAAATTACACGTGTAAAAGTTTTAATAAATTGACCCCTGGTTACAAGTACAGGGATGAGTAGTCAGGGCCGGCGGAGCGGATTTTCAAGTAGCTTCAAGTGGGGGGGCTAATGCGAAAGCGTTAGGGTGAGCCAACTAGGGGGGTCCAGGGGCATGCTCCCCCTGGAAAATTGGAAATTGAAGTCTTCTGAAGTGGCTAGAAATGGATCTAAAACTGCCAAAAGTGAAGTTAATTTTTAATTCTTATAAAACAACGTGTAACAAACTGGCCTTCACGTTTGACCAAATTTAAATGAATAGACTATATAACTTCTAAGCTAAACCCAACAGACGCAACGGATGAGTGTCACCCGGACATTTTTAAGTCGGATTCTTTGAAGGTGCCAAAGTTGCTTTTTCGGTTTTCATTGAGAGCTGCAAACTCATTGACAACATCTGTAAGACAAAGTTTGTCTGTTCTCTGCTTGTGGGTATTAAGTATTGTCAGATTGCTAAATCTTGTTTGTGTCATCGTCGAGCGTAGCCACGTTTTCAGTCTCCGAGCAGAAGAAAAGGATCTCTCGCCTCCTGCACTGGTTGCTGGATTTAAAAGAAGAAGTTTACATAGGGTTATGAATTCAGTTATCATACACTTTTCGGCTTCAGAAAGCTGCTTGATCTTGGCTAAAATGTCATCAAAACAGGTAAATTCTCCGTCCTTCATCAACACCTTAAAGATTTCCAGTTGAAAATTCAATGTTCTAACACTGAATAGCCAAAAAAGTGGGGGGGGGGGGGGGGGAGCTAAAGCCCCCCAGCCCCACCCCCTGCGCGGTCCCTGGTAGTCCCCGTTGTCTCCTCTCGTTGCTCCGAGAATTCCCCTCAAGGAAGGACGACAGTCTTGGATTTTGGAATCCACGCTGCGGGACTCCGAATTCCAGGTATTGGTTGATTGGAATTCAAGGAATTCCGGATTCCAATCGTGAGAGGGATTACGGATTCTGCGAGCTAAATTCAAGATTCCAATGCAGATGATTCCGGTTTCAACAAGCAAATATTTCCCTGAATCCGGATTGCCTCAAATTGTTCGAGAGAGACTTTTCTCCGGAAACTCCGGTTTCCCCCTCTCTTTCAAGCTTTCCAACTTCCAATGTGATCTGGAGAGGGCATGAGGGCTGGACTTTCTTTTTCCAGCCCCGTCTCAGGGGTTTAATATTGTCCAGCGCCTCATGAGAGGCTTAGGCCGGTTCAAGAATTCACAGCATTTGCCCAAGGCGTTAAAATCCTGCGGCCATTTGCCTTCCTTGCGGTTAGGCATATGGCAATCTACGGTAAGATAGTTGATTACATATCCGTTCACAAGCAATTTGATGTTGTGTCTGCTATTTCCAATTTTTTAAAAAAAATTCTCTCTAAAAATGTTTCTCCGTTTGGAACAGTTAACACAGAATAAGAGAACATTTGGATCTGTTGACGATGTCTTTATAAAAAGCAACAGAACAAAGAACACTAGCAAGATGCTGCGTTACTTATTGGGGTTAATTTATTACAGCAATACCATATTCGGAAATATTAGCGGGAAAAATAAAGTAATCTCGCTCCATGCAATGGCACTCAAGACGAATTTTTTCTCGTTTAATTTTCGCTTGTGCACATGAGGGCTGTCTTGTCATCTTCACTGAAACAGGTAAATAATTACTATCACGGCCGCAAGGTGAGTAACTACAAATCTTTACATAAAGAAAACGTTAAAGAAAACGGATGCTAATCGATCTTGATCTTAATGTTCGCTGAAGCTCATCAGAAGTGGTTATGAGGACCAGCTCAGTCGCTAATGAAACTTTTAAACATTATGGCGTTACCATCAATAAAGCCGAGGGGCTTTGAACAGGACAATCATTTTACTCGTAGAAATGTTAAGCTTTGTGTGTTATAAACCCGATACATGTAAATATAAGCCGGGCTGCAAAAAATCCGGATCTTTCCTCAGGAAATATCTGTAAACCTGAGCATTAGATATATAGGCATGCTGAGTCATTTTTCAAGCGCAGAATTGATCCTTATTTGCATGGGTCTAACAAATACACTGGGGATATTAATTTACCTGTGTTTAACAAATACAGCAAATACGTTGGGGCGTTAATTTGCCTGCGTCTAACAAAAACCGTAATTTGCCTCAGTTTAACGAACACACTAGAGCATTAATTTACCTCTGTCTTACAAATACACTGGGGCATTAATTTGCCTGTATCTAACAAAATACACTGGGCATTAATTTGCATTACCTGTGTCTCACAAAATGTACTAGGGCATTAATTTGCCTGTGTTTAACAAATACACTGGGGCATTAATTTGCCTGTGTCTAACAACAACACTGGGGCATTAATTTGCCTGTGTCTAACAAATACACTGGAGCATTAATTTGCATGTGTTTAACAAATACACTGGGGCATTAATTTGCCTGTGTCTTACAAATACAATGGGGCATTAATTTGCTTAACAACAACACTGGTGTCTAACAACAACAATGGCGCATTTATTTTCCTGTGTCTAACGAAGAAACGTTTGAAGTATTTACTTCTCTCTAACAAATTGATCCTTTACCAATACAATGGCAACTAAGATAAAGGCGTTTTAGAACTGAAAATTCCGGTGATGTATATGTTTTCCAGGAGGGAGGGGGCGTCTCCAAGGAAATCGGTGGTTCAGTCCTCATGCCAGTATGACGTCATGTCTCGCTTCGGTGACTTTTCAATAAACGTAATTCGAAAACAATAGAGTCGCCCCCTCCCTCCTGATTTTTTCAGGGGCACCCAACGAGAAGATAGTGCAAAACCACTTAAACATAGAATTGTTAAACGTATTTTAGTATTTAAACGGTAGATATAGGCATATTTTTATCCCCTAAAAATTTTTCATCTGTTCGGATTTCCTAGCTGAAAGTCTAGTGATCCGAAAATTATAGGGATCAAAACTTACCTTTTCGAAAATTTCAGCCAGGAAAAAGGCTCCCGAAAACTCTAGGGGACCTTTTTAGGGTAAAAATCCGTTAAGAATAGGCAATTATACCATTTTTTAGATGTTCGAAAATCCTAGGAGAGGCAGGCAAGCAAGAAATTTTACAACAAATGTTTCGAAAATGCTAGATCTCAAATCGTCTTCCGAACAGATATTTTTCCGAAAATTGTCGTTGGGTGCCCCTGTTTTTTAACCAAGCCGGTACGAAACCGCTAGCCACGAAAATATAACAGCAACGAAAGAGTAGCCCCGTCCCATTGTTTTATTGTATTACATAACAGGCATTCAAGAAAACTCGTATACCTTATAATGGGGAAAATTTGCTGCTAAAACGTGTCGGGATTAATTCGGCTTATAACACCTTCGTAAGGCTTGTCTTCTTTTTAGTGTGGTTCCTCTTTCAGCTCCTACTGTGATTTTGGTAAAAAATTTGAGAATTGTGAGATGTACAGAGAACGGAAATTCTGATTCAATTCTACTCTAGCAAGCTTTGATACGTGTCTAAGATATATTTCAAATTGTGTTTTGTGAGTAAACTACTGGGGTTGAACAAATTATAATAAATACATTCCTGAAAAGTTTGCACGTTCAACCGTTATAAGAGAGCTGATATACAGATCATCAATGGATGGTATACGTCTAATATCAATTCTTGTTTTCTTCGTGACTGTAGGTTTTGTTTTGTTTTTCAGTGAACTAAACGTGTTACAAATAGTCTAGAATAAACCTCTTGTAGCACAACGGTTCAAGCACTTTTCTCGATAGCGTTGAAAGGATTTTCGTCACGATCACTTCCTTTTAACGAAATTAAAATTATAACCTACGCAATGCCCTTCGAATAGCGTCTACCGGCAAAAGGAAAACAAATGTTCGAAAGGATCTTTGTTAGCTCATAAATGGAAGAGAACTTGTGGTGAATTCGAAACACTAACCACGATTACGTCAAACAGGCAAACGCAGTTTGTCTCACGTGACTTAGTTTTCCCTTTTCCCTTGTTCCATGCCTTTTTATCCTTTTTTATTTTTTTTGGTATGGGGGAGCAGTTTTTATCTACATGAGAGAATCTGCTCATTTACCAATTTGATTTTTTTTTACTTGAATTTACAGTTTGCCTTTGACGTAATTAATGATTCTTAGTATTCTCTAGTTTCTTGAACTTGTAAGTGTAAAGAGTGACGTACACTTTCTAGAAGTGCGCCCAGGTTGACTAAGTAGGAGGGAAAACTTCTGGCCACTTCGCAAAACGATCGTTCTCACGACTTCGCCGCTCAAAAAAGTTGACTTGTTAAAATTCTGGGAGTGATGTACTGATCACAAATAGTCCCAAACCTCCTTCGCCACCCCACTATCTCTGAGGAAAAATAAGGGACCACACGTATTCTATAATCACCTCGCGATCGGAATAACGAGAAGGACGCAAAAGGACGTCTTAAAAATTAGAGAAAGGCCGATAATAAGATTATTCCGGCTAGGAAGTAATGTCCTGCAGAGCAACCTTCACACCTTCACTAACCTTAACGTTTCTAAGCTAAGCAGTTTCACGAACTTGGAGTATAGTGAACGAAATCTCTCTTCCCCCCCCCCCCCCCCCCCCTCCCTTGTCGCCTAATGCACGACGATGCTGATATAGAAATCCAATTAGAAGACAGCTGCACGATTGATAGCATGGGAAGAGGGGGATTTTCATTACTGTTTCAAAATTATAGTGGTACTCGATCCTTGATTTAGCCCGTGCAACAACAGGAAGGTGTTAGCGTCAGAAATCGTGGACACGGTTGATTCCATGATTCCATACTAGATATTATTAAAAGAATGGAGATCTGGAGTTAGGGCTCACGATTGAACGTGACGAGCAAAACCATTCAGTGCACTGTCATCACAGTCTCACACGTTCTGTTTTTGTTTTTACGCTTCTGGTGTCGTCGTTATTGTTTAACACAAACACGAATAAGTTGTTAGTGTTTGCCGACAATCGTTATTGATATTGGCAGCCTAAATGATTCAGCAAACAGCAAGTGTTATCTTGCGTAGTGACGACCTTAAATAATGTAGCCTCGAGCAATATGACCTTTCTTCCGTTCAGTTCGTTCAATCGTGACCAAGGATAGAAATCAAAGAGAGACTTTCGAATGACCTTGACACCAGAAGGTTACTCCATGCAAGTGACGTGAGAGAGACCGGATAGCCATGTTTGTTGCTGTTTGCTGGAAATAGTTCAGCTTCCCCAATTCCGCTTGCTTCGGTGCTTCTCTCTGTTCGATAATAGAGAGATTTAGAGTCAAGTTTACGGCAAACGGCAGAATAAAGTTGCGAATTTCTCAAACTGGAAAATGAGCAGATAAAAAGAGTCTGAGACGATTATAACGTGAAACTAGCTACTTATTTTTTTTTTTTTTTCAATGAAAGAGTAGTGATTTCACTCGTTAAAGCCATATGATAGGGATAGTGGGATAGGGAAACCTGTCATTTCGGTCTTTAAAAGGAACCCTGCAAATCTAATAGCTGTGAAAAAGTCGAGAAAACTTTCTCGTTTTGTGATTTATCTATATTCAAAGGACAGTGCAAGTTATGCTTCACACGCAGGGTCTGGATGGATGGAGACTCGGCTGATCCATAAGTGGTTCTCAGCAAAAGGCATTGGGGGGCTTGCTTAATACATCATTAATATAAAAGTGTTTTATTTTGTCTCTTCATCTACGAATACCAAGATATGCCAACAAATCAACAAATCCTTAACAAGCAATATCTCATGAACAAACGAGCCAGGCCGGCTCTACTTTAAAAGTGGGTGGCAAAGAATTCCCAAACGTGATTTCCGATCCTCAAAGCTCGAAGGAAATCTTAAGTCAAGAGAATAATCTCGAGAATTAATTAGTTTTGTATCATAAGGCGGTTTTTACATCTAACGTGTAAATAAAAGCATTAGCGATGTTTGGACGGTTGACCACCCCCGTGGAAACGCGTCATGCGGTTTTTACAGAGTTTTCTGGGAGTCGAGCTGGTCAATAGTCCAGCCAAGTGATGCAAGGGGTGGGGGACTTGGGATACCCTAACTGCTGGAATTATCCGAAGTGAAGTGCGCTGATCATTCAGTGACCACTTATCAAGATAGAATCAAACGCAAACGTTGGAATAATTTACGTCGTAAACTTATCCTGTCTGACCTGCGTTGGACACGCTTATCTCTTCTTAAAAAAAAGAAAAAAAAAAACATCAAAAACTTTTGTCATCAAGTAAACGACGGCCGAATTTGACACTGATCTATTGTGCGTTGCCTGGTTATTTGTAAATTTTATCTTAGACTGATCACTAGCAAAATAAATTCTCCTCCAGTTTCATTATCAAAGCTGTCTTTGTGTGTCGGTATTGCTACCTTAAAAAAAAAAATCCTGCTTGAGCTCAGTGACTAACCATTCACTCACTTTGGGTTTGTTGTCTCAGGAGTTTAAGCCTCCTTTTGAACTTGAAATATTTAAATTTGAGCAACAAGATATTCCATTGTCGATTATTGTGTGGGTTATAATGTTATAAGGATATCTTTCAAGGTAAAACATGGGATTTGATTTATGTCTCTCTTAAAACGTGACCACATTTAAAATGGCAATCGAATCATGCAGCATTTAGTGGTCATTAGTAATCCTTATTTGCTGATTTATGCAGGGGATAAAGAGTAAAACACACGTTTGGCATAAACATTACAAATTCAACCAAGCATGGTTTCCTTTCTTTGTTTTCTTTCTTTCTTAAAAAAATCAGTGTACCAATTTTTTTTTTCTTACGTGCGAAACACTCGATTATCTTTCTTATCCTCGAGATCAAAACATTCTAAATAATTATCTTTGTGCGAGCTAAGAACAATTCATTGTTGCCGGGAGCAAAAAGCGCGTGACAGCTCCAAGGTGAGGGTACTTTTGGGGTCGAGGGTCACTTGTAAACACTAAGATAAAAGTTAACGCAGTCACTGCCCAAAAACAATCTCCGTGCAGTTGCTCACGGCTTCAGTTTCACGGTTAATGTGTGTTATTTTTTTTTAACAAGACAATTTGCCATAACTTACACTGCTTTTTTGAAACAACAAGAAAGTTTGGAGATGAGTTATTTAGTAGTAACTTGGTCAGTGATGAAATATGTCTCAAAAGCCTTCTGGCAAAATTTCGAAAAGAATTCTTCAAGAGTCCAGCTTAGAGAGCGATGGGAACGAAGGCCTAAATCTTAGGGCAAACTGCGAAAGACTTCAATTTTTATTTTGAGGATGTCTAGTACGTTTTTAGCCAGTGTGTCGTTCGATTAGAATAAACAAATGGGCAGTTATAAAATGAGTACTTTCACTTTACAAGACTTTATCGAGACCCTAATGCACAATCAATGCATTTTTTATTTCAAAATGGAGAGGTGATTCGCGACCTTAAAACACTGTCTGGCTACCAAAAGGAAGCTGCTAGGCAACGACACTCAGCTACGGAAAAGTAAAAACAGCTGAACGGCAACAAATATAAACTAGGGTGGTAAATTAAACTTTTTTTAATGAACATAAAAGTCACCTTAATTACCTATCGTGAATTTTTCAAGGGAAAACTTTCTAAATTTGGCGAGAAAAACATCTGGTGTTCTATTAAAAATAGACTGCACAATATTATTGTATCTTCGCACCAAAAAGGAGAAGACTAAAATTTCCTGTTTTGTGTCAAGGTGATTATTTATTCGCGGCCGATACGTCCAAGCGGAGAGCTTCGTTTTTTGTACATAATTACTGAGAAAAAAAACCTGCTGATTTATCTCAGTCTCACTCACAGTTTAGGATCTTTTTCAAAAAATATATATAGCAACTCTTTTCTGTTCCTTCCTTACGTAATCAATACGTAGTGGATTGTGAGTCACGAATTTCTGTGTAGTTTCCTTGTTTTTATTTCAGCGATTCTCTCTTAAAATCAATTTTCATTGTGAAAAAATCGTAAAGGTTTTCTTACCTTTTAGCATTACCCATGGGTGTTCAGCTTCCTCCGGGTAAAATTAGTAAAAAATCAAGTTTTAATGGTTTTAAACTTGTAGTCGTGTAGTCAGCGGATCATTCAAGTCACCTGGTCACGGTGCAAATTACGCGCTTTCCTTGACGTAAAGTGGCTACCCAAAGCCATTACTTGCATGCATCGTCAGTTCTATTTTACATCCTTAATTTGAATCCTCTTTCTCTCTTTCGCAAGCGAAAAAGGAAGCGACTAAAAAGTGACGAAGGCGTGGAAGCAATTGGCGCCAAGCGGAATTATTGCGAGTTTTAACATAATGCTTGCGCAAAAACGCATTTTTAATTTTGAATACATGTCCCTCGCTCACAAACACTACATCCCACGCGCGCAGCAAATGTCAGCAATAAAATTATGCTAAACAAATATGGGCACAAAAAACTCTTTCGCTTGCTTGTACGAGCGTTTAGGTTTGTCCACTTTGTGCGGCTGATTGGAAACTAAAGTCAAAAGTTTTATCATTTCTGTGTCTTTTTGTTGCGTGGCGATTGCCAACGGTGAAAGTCCATCGTCCGTTTTCGCCTTCACATTTGCTCCTCGCCGAACGAGAAGTTCAGCGCATTGTATACTTTGGCCACACACGGCTGCATGCAGCGGTGTCCATCCCTCGCCATCTTCGTTATTCACATCGGCCCCGCACTGAAGTAACGCGATCACGCAGTCGACTTTTCCGTCGTAAGCCGCTTCGTGTAATGCCGAAGCCCCGTTCGAGCAAAGTTGATCAATATTCACAGCTCCCGAGAGAATAATATTCTTAAGGGCGCCGGGGTCGTTCGCCGAAACCGCAGCACAAACTGTGTAAGAGGGATGAAGAAAATTTTTATTACAGTTCAGCCCAGGCCGTGTGAAACTACCCATCTTTCTCCTCGGTGAGTTTGCGAAGTCCCAAGGTCTTTCATCCTCTATTTTCTCGATGACTATTCGTGGAATAGTGAAATTATGTTTTTTCGAGTTCCTTTTCGACGTCCAAAAAAGTTCTGGTGGAATATTAAATTGTTTTGTTAAGTGCTGGTTGTTACTCAGTCCATTAACGACTCTCGTCAGTTTTTTCTTAGGTCGAAAACTGTTTCGTTGCGACGGCAAAATCACTGAATGAATGCCATTTTCGACTGGGCTCCGTGGCAACTGAGGTATTACAGAAACCATTTCGCCGTATATTGGGGCTCTACAACTCTCTTCAGCTCTCGGACCTCTCGGGACCGGTCGGGAAACTGCTGTTTTCGTGCGTTGAAACAGCCGGCCGACTGTATTTCACTCGCTGTATCTTTCACCTCTTGATGATAAATTATAACCAATGCACGTCTCAAGAAACTCAATCCCACTCACATATACTATTTTGAGAGGTTATCTCTGACTGGTCATCAGTTAGCCCTCCTAGATTTGGTCCAGCTATTATTGGCAGAGGGAAAACAAACAAATACGCCAAGCAAACGACGAAAATTCCCTTAATCGTAGAGATAACGAGATGGAAAGATCTTTCCTTGATGTTTTGTGATGATTTGTGATGTTTCTGTCACGAGCCAAGAAACACATGATTTTTGCACCTAACATTGGCATATATCGCGTATTAACCCTTGTCAATCACCCCAGTATTGACGTCATTCGGTGGTCTTTCCGGCTTACCAATAAGAGGTTTATTGATTGTGTTGGAGATCCTTTTTATTCCTATTGAAATAATCCAAAGTGTGTCAATGGAAGGACTGTCAGGCATGTGCGATTATCATAATTATAAATACCATAAAGATTCTATTTTGAGAATTTTCGTTTTTTTAACGTTTGTCACGATTGTTTGGATTTCGAAAGAAGTCAGACATATTTCGATGAACTGTTAAATGGATTTATGGATGAGTGCTCGACCTAAACCTTCGGGAAAATTCAATGTTTTATTTGAAATTAAGAGAGAAAAGAATTCCAGTCGCGCGCCAAAATATTGTTTGTTACACCACATAGTGGGAAGGCTTGACGTCATACACAGAACGTAGAAAGTCCTATTTCTATTTGAAAAATGAAAATGCTAGTTTGCATTATTGATTACATTGTAAATGGGGAAAACGGTGTTTTTTTTAAACCAATGGGTGCTTTTATCAGGGTCAAAAAGATAAAGCTAGTCGCTCTTCGGTCTGTTTATGTATTTATAAACTGTAGTTTATTACTGACTAACAGTCGTTGGTTTCTTTTTACTGATTAAAATTAGATTTAAAAGGGAATTATGTAGTATTCATGTTTTAAAGCTCGCATATATTTGCTTTTCCCTTAAAAAGTTTGTCAGGAAAACAACTTCATTACGGACAAAAATTAACATTATTTAGTATCATCCATGCGTTTATTTTCGAAGCGGTAAATTTCATACGTTGTTACTTGCGTTTTGTTCACGGTGGGAAAACAATGACCGCTCGCGATATTTTATGCAGTGGCGTTTTGTTTTTAGTAAAATAGAAAACTTAAGACAGCCAAAAAAATACCGCTGAACATTCGTCAAGCTATAGCCTTACACGGATTTAGCTATGGTAAGATAGTTGACTCGACCTAAAAGCAGTGTAGAAATGGAAATTTCCACTTAGTACGCTCGTCACAGATTATGGCAACTTGGGCATTTTAAAAGGAGTGGAAGACTTGGAATTTCACGAATCGGCAATTTCAAAAACGTCACACAGTTTTAAGTTTATTCAGAGCCCGACTAAAATTTTTGGCAGGCGTTTGCAATGCCGGCTGCGTAACCAAAACTACAATGTGGCTTATACTTCTCTTTCTCGCAGTCATTTGCCATGACTGTCTTTGATTCCTTGAACCTGTAGACAGTTGCTAGCGTTATAATACTAAAAATATGATATTTGGCATGACGTTTTACAGAGACTCTGAAAATACCAGAAGTCCCTGGCGTCATACTGATAGCTATGATGATGCTGACATGTTTATACTTAATGTGGGTGAAAATAGCAAAATCCAGGCGAGAATAGCTCGAAGACACTTGATGGCGATTGAGATTACATATCGTGGGTCGTGTGTGGGAACACGTGGGATTATGAAAACTGCGCGCATGGCGATCGCTGGATCATGATCTGATACGATAGTTACGTACGATGATATCCAAGGTATTCTTGTCATGTCCGGTGCCAAAGCACAAATAGTATATAATGCCATTAAACGCCGTTTAGTACGGATATTCAGATCAAAAATAGTGTTACTCAAGATGATTGGGCAAAATTAAAGCAAAAATCCAGAACCGACTAATCGTTTCGTCTGACAGGATTTATAGGCGCGTACTATAATAGAACTGAAATGAAAAAGATTCTTAGAAACATTCTTATTAGTATTACAAGCTACATTAATACCTCGGGAGATTGATTTTTCACTTATCTCAGCGTTAAAACTTTGAAAAGAAATAAAAAAAGAAAAAGTGGAAAATGAAATAAGTGAAATTAAAAACAGAAGCTCGATGATTGTAGTGCCGTTCGAGGAAATGACAGAAAAAAAGAAAGGAAGAAAAAACAAACTTGGGTGGGTGAGTTTTTAATCATTACTTACACAAATGTTTAAGAGTTCAAGCAGTTTTAATTTCGAATAAGGGACATTCTGGGCTTTAAATTGGGATATGCATTATTACAAGGAACTGGGATTTAGTGCATCATTACAAGTTAACTCCATCGCATACAAGGTACGTTTTGAATAATAAATCGATGTTCCCAACATCACTAATTATAACAACTTGTGAATTACGCGATGAGAACCGTTATTTCACGCAGTTACTGTAAGTTTATAATTTTTTCCACGATATTTTTAGTTATCCGTAATATTGCATGTGTTTCAGTTCCTGCGGTAAAAGCTGCTTTGGCCAAATGAACTGAGGTTTAATCCTGCCAATTACAATTACTCACCCGACTGAGTGGCAAAAATCAGTGTCTATTATGACTATTATAAAAAGGGGCTGGTCCTCCGATGAAACATCCGCACATTGTCTCAAGATATTTTTTTCTTCATCATCTTCGACATACAATACTTAAGAAATCAGCAGCTGTTCTCAAGTTAAAACGAGATTTAAGCATCTGATGAATAGCAATCCGTGAATCAATATAATGGCGGTTTTTGCTGTGACGTACAAGACTGGATCTTTTCAAATGCCAGAGAATTTGCCAAGTGCTTTACAGCTGCAAATTTCCTGTTTTTATGTCTTTTTTTTTTTCTTTGCTTTAACATCCTTGGCCTCGTGCATCTGAGAAAAAGGAATAAGAGCCGTTTGAAGTCCAAATGAGTTACCAGGCCCTTGCTCAAGTGAGGAGGGGGTGGGGGGGAGGAGGATACTCCCTTCTATGGCCCATACAGGGACGTGCCGCTTGTCCATGATCGGGCATACTTAAGTGTTTATGACCTCTCTGTCATAAACAGGCTAAATAATTTTCGCGCGCGTCTGTCTAAACAGAGCAGTTTTGTGCGAGTCTGTCCTAATCATAAACAGACTTAAATAGGAAGAAATTAGTTCGTAATCCAAGCATTCAAAAGCAATGACCATAACATGAATTTGCTCAGTATTCAGCACCTGGCGGAAAGTGGCTTAAAAAGAAGACAGCGTGCATTTTGTGTTTTTTCCTAAACAGTGTATGTATTTTAGAATTTTTTTTTGTGTCCTAAACTGGGTCAGGTTTTCAAACCCTAAGCGGCTCACCCATTGATACCCAAATATTGTCCGCGTACCCCCTCCCCCCGGTTTCCTTGAAACTCGCTGGCTTGTGTACGGTAAATGAACAAGAAGATGATTCAGTAATATTTCAAACTAATCCATTTACTAACCAGTCCGTGGTTGCTCGTAAATGTGATAATTGATGCGAATTGTAACATAACGTGCAAATGCAAATGCATGTGCAAAGTCATCGTGACACTGGCAACATGGTATTCTTATACCTTTATTATATACAGTCTGAATGGGGTTTAGTGTTTAGTGACTTTAGTGTTATTTACCCATGATTTTTAGTGTTTGCTGTTGGGCCAATTTTTTAACGTTTTAATACTCTTTCCAGATAAAATACCGTTAAGTATTTGGGGGGTTTTCGTGAAAAATCGTATCTATTCACCGTAAAAAATAATATATCTTTGACATATGAATATAACGACGAAAATTAAATTTTTGGTTTTCTAATCAGAAATCTTCGGCAGTCTTCGGAGATCTTCGGTAGTCTTCGAAAATCTGTGGCAGTCTTCGGAAATCTTCTGAAATAATCGGGAATTGTCGGAAAATGACGGAAACATCCTTGATATACCAAACAAAATAATATTGGCCTTTTTGAAGCCGTTTTCGTTTATTTCTCGAAGAAAATTACTGTGACGTTAACTACAGCAATTTTTTTTTTTCAGTTAGTGTAGAATGACCAATATTTAACTGATTCATGTTAAAGAGCCAAAAAATTAAGCGTTATAGTGTTATCCAGGTACCGCCATTCAGACTCCTTTATTAGCAGCAGCTGTATCACTCCCCGCCCCCTTTCTCAGTAGCCCAGAGACAAACCGTGCCGATATGCGCTACTAAGACGCTATAGCCCTCCCCCTACCCCCTTAAATGTTTCCTGGACACTGTTTTTCTGAAATCACCCTACCAGTATTCATTGTTTCACAGCGTTTACTTGGAGACATATCTAAAAAGGCTCCAAACCTAAATTTTGAAACTGCTTTTATTTCACGTTTACAAGGGGTGTAAAATACAGGCATTTAAAGTTCGGAAATCTGGCTCTGTGTACGTCCGTATCCGCACATTGTCTCAAGATATTTTTTTCTCTCATCATCTTCGACACACAATACTTAAGAAATCAGCTGTTCTCCATGCCAGTTACACGAGATTTAAGCATCTGATAAATAGCAATCCGGGAATCAATATAATGGCGGTTTTTGCTGTGACGTACAAGACAGGATGTTTTTAAGTGCCAGAGAATTTGCCAAGTGCTTTACAGCTGCAAATTTCCTGTTTTTATGTTCTTTTTACTTTGTTGTAATATCCTTAGCCTCGTGCATTTGAGAAAAAGGAATAAGAGTCGTTTGAAATCCAAAGGAGTTATCAGGCCCTTGCCTAGGTAAGGGGGTGGGGGGAGAATACTCCCTTCTAAGGCCTATACAGGGACGTACCGCTGTTCCAAGATGGGGTATAGTTTATGACCTCTCTGTAGTATACAGGCTATATAATTTTCGCGTGCGTCTGTCTAAACAGGACACATAATTTTGTGCGAGTCTGTCCTATTTAAAAGACTTAAATAGGATGAAATTTGTTCCTAATCCCAGCATTCAAAAGCAATGACTATAACATGAATTTGCTCTATATTGTAACTGGCGATAAGTGGCTTAAAAACGAGACGGCGTGCCTTTTTTTGTCCCAAACTGGGTCAGGTTTTCAAATACTCAGCGGCTCACCTATACCCAAATATTGTCCGAGTAACCGCCCCCCCCCCCCCCCCCCCTTCCGGATTTCCTTGAAACTCGCTGGCTTGTGGTCAATGAACAAGAAGATGATTCAGTAATATTTCAAACTAATCCACGTACTAATCAGTCGATGGTTGCTCGTAAATCGGGTAATTGATGCGAATTGTACCGTAACGTGCAAGTGCATGTGCAAATTAAAGTCATCATGACACTGGCAACATGGTATTCTTACCTTTATTATATAGGGTCTGAATAAGGTTTAGTGTCCCGTGTTATTTAACCATAATTTTTAGTGTTTGCTGTTAGGCCAATTTTTTAATGTGTACTGTTTCCAGAGAAAATATTGCCATTTCGTCTTTTAGATCATGATCAAGTCCTTCGCGATCTTCAGTTTTCTCACTGTCCTACAGTTCCCTTGCGGAATGGCTTACTGACCACTTAATGAGCAAGTTGGTCGTTAAAAACAAGGAATTTAGTTAACTCTTGAATTGGGATATCGTGAATCATAACAAATTAACTCCATCGTATCGGCAAGGGCGTTTTGACTGTTTAACCTTAATGTTCCCAACATCTCTAACAGCTTGTGAGTTACGCGGTGAAAACGTTATCTCACGCAGTTACTGTTTATAATTTTTTTTTAACCGATATTTTTAGTCCTCCGTAATATTGCATGTATTTCAGTTACTGCGGGCATAGTTAGTAGAGGAGACTGGTTAGGAAACCCGGCAAACATCAAAGTTGAAAACAATGGTGCCGTAGGTTATGTTGGAAGCTCCCTGACTGTGCACAATCCTTTGTTTTCTTTTTCCTACAAATTATGACTGAATGAATTAATGCAATGTCTCTATTGGTCAATAACTTCAAAATAAAAGGAATGCTATTGAACGTTGTGCACTGTCGGTCCAAAAAAGCTAACAAAAATTTATAACAAGGGCCGTTTCCCAACCATTCCACTCTAATTAACTATGCTGCGGGTAAAAGCTACTTTGGCCAAATGAACTGAGGTTTAATCCGGCCAATTAAATTGAGTAAGTTTATAATTTTTTCCACGATATTTTTAGTCATCCGTAATATTGCATGTGTCTCAGTTACTGCGGGTAAAAGCTGCTTGGCCAAATGAACTGAGGTTTAATCCGGCCAATTGAATTGAGATCAACTTCACCCTACTGAGTGGCAAAAATCAGTGTCTATTATGACTATTATGAAAAGGGTCTGGTCCTCCGCTGAATCATCCGCACATTGTCTCAAGATATTTTTTTCTTTATCATCTTCGACATACAATACTTAAGAAATCAGCTGTTCTCAAGTTAAAACGAGATTTAAGCATCTGATGAATAGCAACCCGTGAATCAATATAATGGCGGTTTTTGCTGTGACGTACAAGACTGGATCTTTTCAAATCCCAGAGAATTTGCCAAGTTCTTTACAGCTGCAAATTTCCTGTTTTTATGTCTTTTTTTTCTTTGTTTTAATATCCTTGGCCTCGTGCATCTGAGAAAAAGGAATAAAAGCCGTTTGAAGTCCAAATGAGTTACCAGTCCCTTGCTCAAGTGAGGAGGGGGTGGGGGGGGAGGAGGATACTCCCTTCTATGGCCCCTACAGGGACGTGCCGCTTGTCCATGATCGGGCATAGTTAAGTGTTTATGACCTCTCTGTCGTAAACAGGCTAAATAATTTTCGCGCGCGTCTGTCTAAACAGGGCAGTTTTGTGCGAGTCTGTCCTAATCATAAACAGACTTAAATAGGAAGAAATTAGTTCGTAATCCAAGCATTCAAAAGCAATGACCATAACATGAATTTGCTCAGTATTCAGCAACTGGCGGAAAGTGGCTTAAAAAGAAGACAGCGTGCATTTTGTGTTTTTTCCTAAACAGTGTATGTATTTTAGAATTTTTTTTGTCCTAAACTGGGTCAGGTTTTCAAACCCTAAGCGGCTCACCCATTGATACCCAAATATTGTCCGCGTACCCCCTCCCCCCGGTTTCCTTGAAACTCGCTGGCTTGTGTACGGTCAATGAACAAGAAGATGATTCAGTAATATTTCAAACTAATCCATTTACTAATCAGTCCGTGGTTGCTCGTAAATGTGATAATTGATGCGAATTGTACCGTAACGTGCAAATGCAAATGCATGTGCAAAGTCATCGTGACACTGGCAACATGGTATTCTTATACCTTTATTATATACAGTCTGAATGGGGTTTAGTGTTTAGTGACTTTAGTGTTATTTACCCATGATTTTTAGTGTTTGCTGTTGGGCCAATTTTTTAACGTTTTAATACTCTTTCCAGATAAAATACCGTTAAGTATTTGGGGGGTTTTCGTGAAAAATCGTATCTATTCACCGTAAAAAATAATATATCTTTGACATATGAATATAACGACGAAAATTAAATTTTTGGTTTTCTAATCAGAAATCTTCGGCAGTCTTCGGAGATCTTCGATAGTCTTCGAAACTCTTTGGCAGTCTTCGGAAATCTTCTGAAATAATCGGGAATTGTCGGAAAACGACGGAAATATCCTTGATATACCAAACAAAATAATATTGGCCTTTTTGAAGCCGTTTTCGTTTATTTCTCGAAGAAAATTACTGTGACGTTAACTACAGCAAATTTTTTTCAGTTAGTGTAGAATGACTAATATTTAACTGATTCATGTTAAAGAGCCAAAAAATTAAGTGTTATAGTGTTATCAAGGTACCGCCATTCAGACTCTCCTATTAGCAACAGCTGTATCACTCGCCGCCCCCTTTCTCCGTAGCCCAGAGACAAACCGTGCAAATATGCGCTACTAAGACGCTATAGCCATCCCCCTACCCCCTTAAATGTTTCCTGGACACTGTTTTTCTGAAATCACCCAACCAGTATTCCTTGTTTCACAGCGTTTACTTGGAGACATAACTAAAAAGGCCCTAAACCAGAATTTTGAAACTGCTTTCATTTCACGTTCACAAGGGGTGTAAAATACAGGCATTTAAAGTTCGGAAATCTGGCTCTGTGTACGTCCGTATCCGCACATAGTCTCAAGATATTTTTTTTCTCTCATCATCTTCGACACACAATACTTAAGAAATCAGCTGTTCTCCATGCAAGTTACACGAGATTTAAGCATCTGATAAATAGCAATCCGGGAATCAATATAATGGCGGTTTTTGCTGTGACGTACAAGACAGGATGTTTTTAAGTGCCAGAGAATTTGCCAAGTGCTTTACAGGTGCAAATTTCCTGTTTTTATGTTCTTTTTTCTTTGTTTTAATATCCTTAGCCACGTGCATTTGAGAAAAAGGAATAAGAGCCGTTTGAAATTCAAAGGAGTTATCAGGCACTCGCCTAGGTGAGGGGGGTGGGGAGAGAATACTCCCTTCTAAGGCCTATACAGGGACGTGCCGCTGTTCCAAGGTGGGGTATAGTTTATGACCTCTCTGTAGTATACAGGCTATATAATTTTCGCGCGCGTCTGTCAAAACAGGGCACATAATTTTGTGCGAGTCAGTCCTAATTATAACAGACTTAAATAGGATGAAATTTGTTCCTAATCCCAGCATTCAAAAGCAATGACTATAACATGAACTCGCTCCATATTGCAACTGGCGGTAACTGAGTTAATAAAAACAAGACGACCTGCATTTTGTGACGTTTTTTGTCCTAAACAGTGTATGTATTTTAGAATTTTTTCTTGTCCTAAACTGGGTTAGGTTAGGAAACCCGGCAAACATCAAAGTTGAAAACAGTGGTGCTGTAGGTTATGTTGGAAGTTTCTTGATGACCGTGCACACTCCTTTGTTTTCTCTTTACTACAAATTATGACTGAATAAATTAATGCTATGTTTCTATTGGTCAATAACTTTAAAATAAAAGGAATGCTATTGAGCGTTGTGCACGGTCAGGTCCAAAAAAGCTAACAAAAATCTATAACAAGGGTTTCCCAACCAGTCCAGGGTTTGGTTTATGACCTTTCCGTCCCAGAAACAGGCTTTATAATTTTCGCGCGAGTCTGTCCTAATTATATTCAGACTTAAATAGGATGAAATTTGTTCGTAATTCAAGCATTCAAAAGCAATGACTATAACATGAATTTGCTCCATTTTGCAACTGGCGGTAAGTGGCTTAAAAGCAGGATGGCCTGCATTTTGTCTTTTGTCCTAAACAGTGTATGTATTTTAGAATTTTTTCCTCCTAAACTGGGTCAGGTTTTCAAACCCTCAGCGGCTCACCCATGATACCCAAATATTGCCCGAGTACCCCCTCCCCCGGTTTCCTTGCAACTCGCTGGCGTGTGGTCAATGAACAAGAAAATGATACAGTAATATTTCAAACTAATCCATTTACTAATCAGTCGATGTTTGCTTGTAAATGGGGTAATTGATGCGAATTGTACCGTAACGTGCAAATACACGTGCAGAGTCACCGTGACACTGGCAACATGGTATTCTTACCTTTATTATATCGGGTCTGAATAAGGTGTAGTGTTCAGTACCATAATTTTTAGTGTTTGCTTTAAGGCCAAATTTAAGGGGCGTGGCATTATAACCACGTGACATTTACTCCGATCACCAAAAATTTTATGTTACATTGTAGATTGATCTATATGTTATCCATTTTATGAGTTAGACTTACGATAAAAGTAAAGGTGGGGATACCAGAGATCTTCAAAGTAGGATGGTACCCCCCGCCCCCCCCCCCCCCCCCCCCAAAAAAAAAACTGGGTCGAGTCACCTTAAGGCCAGTCAATAAAAAAGAACAAAGAAATTACAAAGATTTTTCAAGACACGCCCAAAATATTGAAGCTGTCCCGAGATAGAATAAAAACAAATGAGAATTCGGTTGATCAACAAAGGAGTTTTCGAGTTTTAAATGTTATTTTCTGTCTTTTGTTATTAGGTTTGGACTTTTTGTTTTGTTTCTCCATCAGAAACAGAGAATTATCTACCTCAATCTCAGGGCGCTTTCCAAAAGTAAAAGCTGGTCGGCTAGACCGCCAGTTCTGACAAATGGAAAGCGCCCTCTGAGTATGGCTCGTCCACGGCCATTGTTATCTAAAGTCAAATCTGTAGAAAGCGGTATTCACCCTTGGGGAATGGCTTACTGACCACTTAATTAACAAGTTGATCCTTAAAGGGAACCTCCACTCTTACTACAGAATAAGTTTAAATCGAATAAAATTATGTTGAATAACAAATTTGTTCGAAATTTGTCTTAAAAAAAGTGTTTATATCAGGAAAAGTGAATTTTAAAATCACTTATTTTCACTTTCAAATTTCGCGGGCGCCGCCATCTTGAATAATTGTGACGTGTTACGGTTGCTCTATTGTTCTGACACAAGGAGCTTTTGTTTAATAACAATAGGGCAACCATTACACGTCACAATTATTCAAGATGGCGCCGCCCGCAAAATTTGAAAACAAAAATAGGCGAATCTAAAAGTTATTTCTTTCGGATACAAACGCTTTCTTTAAAAATATTTTAGATTGACTTGACTGTAACAGTTATTTTCTGTGATTTAAAGTTATCTTTTTGTTGAAGTGGAGGTTCCCTTTAAAAACAGGTCAACAAAACAGTGAAGAGTTTATCGAGAAAATCAAGATGGTGCAAGGCGAACTTGGATATCCGGCAATAACTCGACTTGAAGTTGACCTCACACTATTTCAGCCTCTTCGTGTACCAAAAGAAAGGAAGTTAACCACAACTAATTATAAATGCCATACACAGTGTATCTTTGGAATAGTCCATCTTGTTAAAAAGACCATTAATTAGAGGTAAAGGCAATGAAAATAACAACAGCAAAGAAACAAGTGTAACAAGCACTTGATGGCCGCCTAATGGAGGTGTGAACAATGGGAGAACTCTTGTTGGGAGAGCCGAAAGGTGGCCGCTCAACCGGCTATTATTCTTTTATACAAATATATTGGGACTTTGACTTCTCGCCGCTTATTATATAGAGGGTGGCGGCTTAAACGGTGTTCGTGTAAAGAAGGTTAATCTTTTATTATAAAATAAAATAAATCATTAGGACCTCCGGAAAGTGACTGCGTCTGCTTAATACATTCAAGTGAGTTTTACAGTAGACTGCAAAACAGTCGGTTTTTTTTTCTTAAAATCAGTAAAGAAACTGCTCGCGCGTACTTGAATACGCAAAAATACGGACTGTTTTGCAGTCTAGTTTTACAGTAATTAAGGGATTCCGGGAGTTTAGTACACTAACTGACCGCTTAACTGTCTAGTTCACGGTTTCAGTGTTAATGCCAATTTTGCTTTCTTACTGCTCCATGGAGCTTAACGTTAACGAAGAAATCACTTGCAAACGACAAAATCACAGCTTCTTATCGTACAAATGAACTTTGAAAAACTGTAGCCAACAAGTTTTCAAAAACCCATAATTTCAATCCCTTTTTATTGTCTTCAAGCTTATCCATCCGTGTCTACCGTTGCCTTTGCTCTGTTATTTTTACCTTCTTTTAATGTTTAGAGCAATATTTTTTTGTTTCACTCATTTGGTGGCAGCTCCTACTGATTGAATTCAGGGTGACCGTTTACTGGAGGTCAGCTTAGTACATTTTTTACTGTAATTCTTGCTTGGTAAGTCACTGGTGGTGTGTCAGCATTTTGGTCTGTTTTGAGGAATAGTAAGGACGAGCCAAATTTGTCCCATGAATAAAATGCGCCGGAAAGTATTGTTTCTCATGAATTGGAAAGAAACCGTAGGCGGTGGGCGTAAAAATTTTTCCTAGTGACAAGCCGACAGGCAAGGAGGCTATTGTATTTTGAAAATATAAGCCTGCCACCAGTGATTAAAAACATCACATGTATACAAAACATAAAAAAAGTTCAACCTTCAACTGATAAAGTAGTGTACAGCAAGAGTCAGAACGATCGTATTAAAAAATGGCTGAAGAAAAAAGTATTTATGCACTGTTTTGAATACCTCCGGTCAATTAATTTACGATTGGATTAATATTTAACTGATTCATGTTAAAGAGCCAGAAAGTTAAGCGTTATAATGTTATCAAGGTACCGCTATTCAGACCTCCTCATTAGCAACAGCTGTATCACTCCCTGCCCCTTTTCTTCGTAGCCCAGAGACAAACCGTGCAGATATCCGCTACTAAGACGCTAAAGCCATCTCCCTACCCCATTAAATGTTTGCTGGACACTGTTTTTCTGAAAGCACTCAACCAGTATTCCTTGTTTCACAGCGTTCACTTGGTAACATAACTAAAAAGACCCTAAACCTGAATTTTGAAACTGCTTTTATTTCATATTTTACAAGGGGCATAAAATACAAGCATTTAAAGTTGGGAAATCTGTCTCCGTGCACGCCGACTGTCGTATAAACCAGTAGGAATATAGATGCTCGATCAACTTGAGCTCTCTGGCTAATGCAAACTACGACCACATTTTGTCTTCTAGATCATGATTAAGTCCTTCGCGATCTCCATTTTTCACACTGTCCTCCAGTTCATTCTCTTCGCTGGCTACTTTGGCCGTTTCAGACTGGGGGTGAAAGTGACGTTGTTCGTGTAGCTCTCGTGCCTCTCCATCTCGACGCCGCCGCCTCCGCCTCCAAGCTTCACTGAAACAAAGGAATGTGAATCATGACGTCACTCTCCGGTCTACCTAACAACTCGATCTTATCATTAAAAAAGAAAAAGGAATTTCGCCTGATGCATCATTAACAATATGATTGATTTTGATTACGAAGATAAGAAAATTACTCGAGATAAATTTAGGTGTTGATAAAAATGTTTTTTTTATCGTACGTTGTAGCTCGTGTGACCTTCAATAATAATAATAATAATAATAATAATAATAATGATAATGATAATGATAATACAAAGCCTTACTGGGATCAAAAAGTAATTATTTTTATATTTGCACCATTTATGCAAAAGTTTAGAGCGGTCAGTAATATTTGACGAGATCAGTACTGACCTTTCAGGTATTAAAGACAAAGCCAGGCAAAATACAAGGAAAATGACAAGCATTCGGTGGTTCATTTTCACGCCTTCAATTCCTGAAAGTAAAGCGTGTTTCCATTACAAACTTGGACATTGATTAGAAGGTAGAAGGTCTCAATGTGGTTAACCGTCAGCCGACAAATGGCTTAAAATTTAACCGTCAGCCCTCAGAAAATTAATTTTTCACCGTCAACCGTCAAAAATGCGGATTGAAATTAACTTTTAAAACGTCTCATGGTGTTTCAAATTTCACTATTTCAGCTGATGTTCACGGACTTTTCAACTTCTGACTCCTGAAGAATCTCCAAACTGGAAAAACCAGTTCTATGATGTTCTCAAAAACGCTCCCTTGGGCATGACAAGACCTTTAAACTTGCTTTTATCTGAAAATGTTTCAAAATTCTATAATGGTGAAAGGCCAAGACAATCTCCAAAACGCAAAAGTTAACATTCATTTATACGGAAGTTAATATTGACTTTCGTGACTCTTGGACTAAATTTCCACAACTGTAACCGTCAAAAGCTCTAAAATTTAACCGTCATCCGTCAAAGAGACTGCCCCATTGAGACCCTCTGAATAGAATTCCATGTAAGGAAATCCGGGTTCCAGTATCCGAGAAATTTTTGCTTGTTGAATCTGGAATCCAGGAAAATTTTGCTTGTGGAATCCGTAATCCAAACTCGTCCCCAGGACTTTTCCTTAGAAAAAAAATGGGAAAAGCCCTGGGGGAGAAGTTGTCATGACGTCACGTCGGCCATATTGATGTCCCAAAACAATGAAACGGAGGCCATGTTGGTGTTCCAAATAAATCCTGTCGGAGTTGAACTATTTTCTTCCGTAAAGACTTTCTTTTGTTCTGTTAAATTTGCATAGATGCTGCCCACGTGAGAGGAAACGCTGATGTTCTCCAAAACGCTCCCTTAGACTGGACAAGACCTTTAAACTTGCTTTTTTCTGAAAATGTTTCGAAATCCTATTATGGTGAAAGGCCAAGACAATCTCCAAAACGCAAAAGTTAATATTTATTTATACAGTAGATAATATTCGCTTTCGTGACTCTTGGACTAAATTTCCATAACCGTAACCGTCAAAAGCTCTAAAATTCAACTGTCAACCGTCAAAGTGACCACCCCATTGAGAATTCCGTATATCGCGCCATGTAAAGATATCCAGAGTTCCGGAATCCAGGAAATTTTTGCTTGTCGAATCTGGAATTCAGCAAAATTTTGCTTGTGGAATCCGTAATCCAATCCTCGGTATCTCGACTCCCTTCACCATTTTCACCGAAATCATGATGCATCTTGTTTACCCCTCAAAATTTTACGCAATTATTGATTCCAATTTCCCCTGGGTATTAGAGTTGTCCCAAGAGAAATCGAAAGGTTCGCAGCGAAAATGGTGACCCATTTGTGCTCGAAACTTTGATATTGTCAAGAATTAGTTGAAGTGTTTTAGCTATCTTTCATGCATAATTATTATGCTTAAGTTCTCTTTTTTGATTAACTTTTCTCCATTATATAGTTCGTCAAAACAAACGGCCTTCTACTCCTAAGTTTGTCAGTCTTTCTCTCTGACCACTAGTTTACCAATGGTTTGGTCTTCTTTTGAATTTGGCAATTTGTTTGACTGAATGGCCAGAAAGAATGGCCACAAACAGTGTCGGCCTTCAAAGACTAATTTTGTTGACAAGTTACAAAGAATATACATACATCTCAGGGTTTATGATCACCCTTGGGAATCAAGATGTCTTCATAACCGAGGAAGAAATTAAAATGCTTCAATACACAATCAAAATATACGGTCGTAATAAAAAATGCTAATTTTTTGTTTGATTGACTTCGTTGGTAAACGGGCAACCTTGAAATTATCTAACTGAAATTGGATACTAGGGTTAGTGAGCGCTAGATTTTTTTTCCTCTGCCCAGACTGGTAACTGAGAATGATGACCTTCGTCATGTCTTCTTGGTGTTGTCCACGGTTGCTTAAACACCCTTACCTGTCATGCAAATTTCTTTTCAAGAAAAATTTCCAGGGTCAATTGATGACTTTTGGGTTCAGAATTCTTCATTAGAGTTTTGAACCCTTGACTTTAGGGTTCGGATAGTAATCTCTGAAAACTCCTCTCCTTTTTCCATACTTTTCTTCAAAGGCTCCGTGCAGTGGTTCAGGATTTCCTAAACTACATTCTACTCTCTTATTTACCGGCGGATCTATACCCTTGGGATACAAACCGTAAAATCAAATGTTTTCCTTTTATGAATCCAAATTAATTGCAACCAACATAGAAATAAGCCTTTTTTTTTTTCAAGGAATTAAGTCACTTTATTGATTTGGCCTAGACTAAAGTAATGTGAAGCTGTCGAGTTAGACAAAGCTCACAGAACATGAAGGTATAATATTATCAATAGTAGCCGAACATTTATTTATCTATATTCATTACAGCAGAAGCTTATCAGTTATAGTGGGCGGATTAAGGTAATTGAAAAGATCCTTGCAGGCTTTTCCTTTCTCTCGTCCCGCTTCGCTATGTAATCACCCACCGCCTTCGCGCTTTTTTTCGCTCGTCCGCACTGACCGAGAGCCTGGAAGTTAAACGGGGACCAGTGGTAATGTGGAATGTCAGGAAAGATAAGAGTAGAAACGTAAACTCCTAATTATCGCAAATGGATGGGACGGCTAAACGCTCTCGTTGCAAATGTATTCACCCTAAATTGCCATTTCAACTGAATAATGCTAAGACGAACGTCGTTTACTGAGAAGCATCCCTTCCATAAAAGACATAAAAAGGAGAGCTGCAGAAATCTTTTTTTATTTTTTGGCGGGGGCTGGGAATCCTTGTACTCCGCGGTGTTGTTGCAAACAAACCTTTATCCTATCTTTGACCAAATGATGGCAAAAACGTATAATTAGCTTTTTGGCTTGCCTGTTCACAACGCCTCTATTATTTTAAAGAGAAATGAAAAGAACACGAGACACCAGCGAGCCTGGCCGGAGCCAAAGCAAGGCGAAAGAATAGTCGCGACTAATCCAGGTTCTTTCGAACCACAAAATAAAAATATGGAATTAGTGATCATTGTTCCAATCGCGCTGCTACGCCATAAGCGATAGGGAAACTTTTACTGCAGCAACTATTTTTGACCCACCTTAGATCCAAGCAAAGCGGCTTTAAGATGTTTAGTAAACTGAGATCAACAGCTCTCAACACCCAACGTTGTGTTTGACAGTGAATGCACATACAACTGATAATGAACCTAGCTTTTAATTTAAGGCCAGTCAATAAAAGAACAAAGAAATTACAAAGATTTTTCAAGATACGCCCAAAATATTGAAGCTGTCCCGAGATAGAATAAAAACAAATGAGAATTCTGTTGATCAACAACGGAGATTTCGGGTATTAAGTTTTATTTTCTTTCTTTTATTATTAGGTTTGGACATTTAGTTTCGTTTCTCCATCAGAAACAGAGACTTATCTACCTCAATCTCAGGGTGCTTTCCAAAAGTCAAAACTGGCCGGCTAAACCAGTTATATTGAAATGAAATATTTCGAAATATAAGTCTTTTCTAGAAAGTTTTATAAAACCCATCACTGCCTTGCATACACCATTTACAAGTAATCTGACCTGGCTGGATAGTCCTGATTAATATTGGAATTCTCCTGACGATTTTACTGGTCTGACCAGCCAGTTCTGACAAATGGAAAGCAACAATGGCCTTGGATGTGCCAGACTGAGGGTATCTAAAGTCAAATCTGTATAAAGCGGTAGTCACCCTTGGGGAATGGCTCACTGAGTTTATCGAGAAAATCAAGATGGTGACGAAGCGAAATAACAAAAACTCGATTTGAAGCTGACTTCACACAGTTTCAGCCTCTTCTTAGTGTATCTGTGGCACTGGAATAATCCATCTTATTAGAATGACCATTAGATAGAGGTAAAGGCAATAAAAAAACAACAACATTAACAAAACAAGTGTATCAAGTGCTTGATGGCCGCCTAATGGATTTGTAAACAATGGGAGAACTCTTGTTGGGACACACCAAACGGGGGCCGATCAATAAAGGTTAAGTAGTTCCTATTATTCTTTTCTACAATAAATTATTTCGGGATTTCGATTACTGGCCGCTCAATAGAGGGTGGCGGCTAAAAAGGTGTCCGCGTAAAAGAGGTTCAACTGTAATTCTGAAATAAAATAACTCAAAGAAACCTCCGGAAAGTAACCGCGTCCGGTTATAGTACACTTTCAAGTCAATTTTACAGAATTTAAGGGATTCCCCGACTTTTGTACAGTAACGCTTAACTGTCTAGTTCACGTTTCAGTGTTAAATGCCAATTTTGGTTCCTTGTGCTCCATGGACCCAACGTTAAGGAAGAAATCACTGGCAAACGACAAAATCACGGCTTCTTATCCTACAAATGAACTTTGAAAAACTGTAGCCAACAAGTTTTCAAAAACCCATAATTTCAATCCCTTTTTATCGTCTTTAAGCTTATTTTATCCGTGTCTACCGTTGCCTTTGCTCAGTTATTTTTTACCTTCCTTTAAATATTTAGAGCAATATTTTTTTGTTTCACTCATTTGGTGGCAGTTCCTACTGACTGAATTTTGATAACATTCGTGATCCACTCCTTACCCTGGGTGCCATAGACTTTTCTAACGCGGTTTCCGGTTTCTGTGAAGTCTCTATAGCGACCCGCGTGAAACGTTTTTCTGGCTGCTGAAGATGTGTCGGCCTTTGGCCCACACCGAAAATTCCCGCTGCACGCGAGAAAAACCTCTGTTACTCAGGGTACCCACTCTTTTATTGGAGGGTGACCTTTTAATGGAGGTCCGCTTGGTACATTTTTGACTGTAATTTTTGCTTGGAAGACCAGGAGGCTATTGTATTTTGAAATTAAAAACCTGCCACCAGTGATTAAAAACATCATATGTATACAAAACATAAAACCTTCAACCTTCAACTGATAAAGTAGCGTACAGCAAGAGTCAGAACGCTCGTATTAAAAGATGGCTAAAGAAAAAAGTATTTATGGACTGTTTTGAATACCTCCGCCGGTCATTTAACTTACGATTGGATTAATATTGAACTGATTCATGTTAAAGAGCCAGAAAGTTATGTGTTATGGTGTTATCGAGGTACCGCCATTCAGACTACCTTATTAGCAACAGCTGTATCACCCCTCCCCCCCCCCCCCCGCTGCCCCGCTGCCCCGCTGCCCCGCTGCCCCCTTTCTCCGTAGCCCAGAGACAAACCGTGCAGATATGGGCTACTATAATGATGATAATACAAAGCCTTGCAGGAATCAAACAGTAATTATTCTAATATTGGCACCATTTATGCAAAAGTTAAGTGCGGCCAGCAGTATTTGATGGGATCAGTACTGACCTTTCAGGTATTAAAGACAAAGCCAGGCAAAGTACAAGGAAAATGACAAGCATTCGGTGGTTCATTTTCACGCCTTCAATTCCTGAAAGTAAAGCGTGTTTCCATTACAAACTTGGACATTGATTAGAAGGTAGAAGGTCTCAATGTGGTTAACCGTCAGCCGACAAATGGCTTAAAATTTAACCGTCAGCCCTCAGAAAATTAATTTTTCACCGTCAACCGTCAAAAATGCGGATTGAAATTAACTTTCAAAAAGTCTCATGGTGTTTCAAATTTCACTATTTCAGCTAATGTTCACGGACTTTTCAACTTCTGACTCCTGAAGAATCTCCAAACTGGAAAAACCAGTTCTATGATGTTCTCAAAAACGCTCCCTTGGGCATGACAAGACCTTTAAACTTGCTTTTATCTGAAAATGTTTCAAAATTCTATAATGGTGAAAGGCCAAGACAATCTCCAAAACGCAAAAGTTAACATTCATTTATACGGAAGTTAATATTGACTTTCGTGACTCTTGGACTAAATTTCCACAACTGTAACCGTCAAAAGCTCTAAAATTTAACCGTCATCCGTCAAAGAGACTGCCCCATTGAGACCCTCTGAATAGAATTCCATGTAAGGAAATCCGGGTTCCAGTATCCGAGAAATTTTTGCTTGTTGAATCTGGAATCCAGGAAAATTTTGCTTGTGGAATCATTAATCCAAACTCGTCCCCAGGACTTTTCCTTAGAAAAAAAATGGGAAAAGCCCTGGGGGAGAAGTTGTCATGACGTCACGTCGGCCATATTAATGTCCCAAAACAATGAAACGGAGGCCATGTTGGTGTTCTAAATAAATCCTGTCGGAGTTGAACTATTTTCTTCCGTAAAGACTTTCTTTTGTTCTGTTAAATTTGCATAGATGCTGCCCACGTGAGAGGAAACGCTGATGTTCTGAAAAACGCTCCCTTAGACTGGACAAGACCTTTAAACTTGCTTTTTTCTGAAAATGTTTCGAAATTCTATTATGGTGAAAGGCCAAGACAATCTCCAAACCGCAAAAGTTAATATTTATTTATACAGTGGATAATATTCGCTTTCGTGACTCTTGGACTAAATTTCCATAACCGTAACCGTCAAAAGCTCTAAAATTCAACTGTCAACCGTCAAAGTGACCACCCCATTGAGAATTCCGTATATCGCGCCATGTAAAGATATCCAGAGTTTTTGCTTGTCGAATCTGGAATTCAGCAAAATTTTGCTTGTGGAATCCGTAATCCAATCCTCGGTATCTCGACTCCCTTCACCATTTTCACCGAAATCATGAAGCATCTTGTTTACCCCTCAAAATTTTACACAATTATTGATTCCAATTTCCCCTGGGTATTAGAGTTGTCCCAAGAGAAATCGAAAGGTTCGCAGCGAAAATGGTGACCCATTTGTGCTCGAAACTTTGATATTGTCAAGAATTAGTTGAAGTGTTTTAGCTATCTTTCATGCATAATTATTATGCTTAAGTTCTCTTTTTTGATTAACTTTTCTCCATTAGTTCGTAAAAACAAACGGCCTTCTACTCCTAAGTTTGTCAGTCTTTCTCTCTGACCACTAGTTTACCAATGGTTTGGTCTTCTTTTGAATTTGGCAATTTGTTTGACTGAATGGCCAGAGAGAATGGCCACAAACAGTGTCGGCCTTCAAAGACCAGAGAAAATAAAATTCCAAAAATATAAAAGGTACCAAAAAGGCAACAAAAATATGGTACTTCTTTAAATTTTAGACTGAAACTGCTTTAAACGGCGATAAATTCATTTCTCAATCAGAAGAAGCGTCAGTTAGATGCCACATACAAAATGGACCTTTCATGAATCGGAACGAACTCGGTTTGGAAGACTCTGCAGATAACAAATAGCATGACGAAGCTCCACTAAGCGGCCATCCTCTATTTTGATAGCCACTAGCTACCAGAGTCCTGCACGCCAACAACTTTGTCACGGATGTTATAGGACAAACATCAGATTTTCCACAGCAAAGTATCATTGACTCACAGCTACTTAGCCTACACTGTAATCTACATCAATCTAAGGGCATTAAAAGGCCTTCAAGTTGCTACGTATTTTAGTCCAATCGCACCCAGCTAAAGCTAATGATTGCTTCGGACCTTGTCTTTTTTAATTCGAAATGCTTGATAAGGAAGTTAGAATTTGACCACATTGACTCACCTCGAAAACTACGCTTGGAAAGTGTTAAAAAGAATCCGGCTGCACCAGTGTATTTACTTAAGTAATTTTGTTAGAAGTCAGAATATACATATTTTCTCAGGGATTGAAGACATCTTGATTCCCAAGGGTGATCATTAACCGAGGAAGAAATTAAAATGCTTCAATACACAATCAAAGTATACGGTCGTAACAAAAAATGCCAACTTTTTGTTTGATTGACTTCGTTGGTAAACGGGCAACCTTGAAATTATCTACCTGAAATTGGATACTAGGGTTAGTGAGCACTGGACTTTCTTTCCTCTGCCCAGACTGGTAACTGAGAATGATGAACTTCGTCATGTCCTCTTGGTATTGTCCTCGGTTGCTTAATTAAACACCCTTAATTATCTGTCATGCAAATTTCTTTTCAAGAAAAATTTCCAGGGTCAATTGATGAATTTTGGGTTCAGAATTCTTCAACAGAGTTTTGAACCCTTGACTTTAGGGGTCGGATATTAATCTCTGAAAACTCCTCTCCTTTTTCCATACTTTTCTTCAAAGGCTGCGTGCAGTGATTCAAGATTACCTAAACTACATTCTACTTTGTTATTTACGGATCTATACCCTTGGGATACAAACCGTAAAATCAAAAGTTTTGCTTTTATGAATCCAAATTAATTGCAACCAACATAGAAATAAGCCTTTTTTTTTCCCAAGGAAATAAGTCACTTTATTGATTTGGCCTAGACTAAAGTAATGTGAAGCTGTCGAGTTAGACAAAGCTCACAGAACATGAAGGTATAATATTATCAATAGTAGCCGAACATTTATTTATCTATATTCATTACAGCAGAAGCTTATAACAGTTATAGTGGGCGGATTAAGGTAATTGAAAAGATCCTTGCCGGCTTTTCTTTTTTCTCGTCCCGCTGTTTTTGGCTCGTTCGCTATGTAATCACCCACCGTCTTCGCGCTTTTTTTCGCTCGTCCGCACTGACTGAGAGCCTGGAAGTTAAACGGGGACCAGTAATAATGTGGAATGTCAGGAAAGATAAGAGTAAAAATTTGGGATTAAAAAAAAAACCGTTTGATAGAAACGTAAACTCCTAATTATCGCAAATGGGACGGCTAAACGCGCTCGTTGCAAATGTATTCACCCTAAATTGCCATTTCAACTGAATAATGCTAAGACGAACGTCGTTTACTGAGAAGCATCCCTTCCATAAAAGACATAAAAAGGAGAGCTGCAGAAATCTTTTTTTATTTTTTGGCGGGGGCTGGGAATCCTTGTACTCCGCGGTGTTGTTGCAAACAAACCTTTATCCTATCTTTGACCAAATGATGGCAAAAACGTATAATTAGCTTTTTGGCTTGCCTGTTCACAACGCCTCTATTATTTTAAAGAGAAATGAAAAGAACACGAGACACCAGCGAGCCTGGCCGGAGCCAAAGCAAGGCGAAAGAATAGTCGCGACTAATTCAGGTTCTTTCGAACCACAAAATAAAAATATGGAATTAGTGATCATTGTTCCAATCGCGCTGCTACGCCATAAGTGATAGGGAAACTTTTACTGCAGCAACTATTCAATAGTTGCTGCAGTAAAAGGTGGGTCAAAAGTTTTGACCCACCTTAGATCCAAGCAAAGCGGCTTTAAGATGTTTACAAAACTGAGATCAACAGCTCTCAGCACCCAACGTTGTGTTTGACAGTGAATGCACATACAACTGATAATGAACCTAGCTTTTAATTTAAGGCCAGTCAATAAAAGAACAAAGAAATTACAAAGATTTTTCAAGACACGCCCAAAATATTGAAGCTGTCCCGAGATAGAATAAAAACAAATTAGAATTCGGTTGATCAACAACGGAGATTTCGGGTATTAAGTTTTATTTTCTTTCTTTTATTATTAGGTTTGGACATTTAGTTTCGTTTCTCTATCAAAAACAGAGACTTATCTACCTCAATCTCAGGGCGCTTTCCAAAAGTCAAAACTGGCCGGCTAAACCAGTTATATTGAAATGAAATATTTCGAAATATAAGTCTTTTCTAGAAAGTTTTATAAAACCCATCACTGTCTTGCATACACCATTTACAAATAGTCTCATCTGGCTGGATAGTCCTGATTAACATTGGAATTCCCCTGACGACTGGACTGGTCTGACCAGCCAGTTCTGGCAATTGTACAGCGCCGTCAGTCCAGCTCGTCCACGGCCATTGTTATCTAAAGTCAAATCTGTACAAAGCGGTATTCACCCTTGGGGAATGGCTCACTGCCCACTTAATTAACAAGTTGATCCTTAAAAACAGGTCAGCAAAACAGTGAAGAGTTTATCGAAAAAATCAAGATGGTGAAGGGCGAACTTGCATATTTAATTGGATATCCGGCAATAACTCGACTTGAAGTTGACCTCGATCACACTATTTCAGCCTCTTCGTGTACCAAAAGAAAGGAAGTTAACGACAACTACTTATAAATGCCATACACAGTGTATCTCTGGAATAGTCCATCTTGTTAAAAAGACCATTAATTAGAGGTAAACGCAATGAAAATAAAAACAACAAAAAAAAACAAGTGTACAAAGCGCCTGATGGCTGCCTAATGGAGGTGTGAACAATGGGAGAACTCTTGTTGGGAGAGCCAGAAGGAGGCCGCTCAACAGAGGTTTAAGTTCCTCTTATTCTTTACATTTATACAACTATTTGGGGACTTTGGTACAGTAACTGACCGCTTAACTGTCTAGTTCACGGTTTCAGTGTTGATAATGCCAATTTTGCTTCCTTATGCTCCATGGAACCTAACGTTAACGAAGAAATCACTAACTCGCAAACGACAAAATTACAGCTTCTTATCCTACAAATGAACTTTGAAAAACTGTAGCCAACAAGTTTTCCGCAAAAACCCATAATTTCAATCCCGTTTTATCCTATTCAAGCTTATCCATCCGTGTCTACCGTTGCCTTTGCTCTGTTATTTTTACCTTCCTTTAAATGTTTAGAGCAATATTTTTTTGTTTCACTCATTTGGTGGCAGTTCCTACTGACTGAATTTTGATAACATTCGTGACCTACTCCTTACCCAGCGTGCCAGAGACTTCTCTAGCGGGGTTTCCGGTTTCTGTCAAGTCTCTATAGCGACCTGCGCGAAAACCTTCAACCTTCAACTGATAAAGTAGCGTACTGCAAGAGTCAGAACGCTCGTATTAAAAGATGGCTAAAGAAAAAAGTATTTTTGGACTGTTTTGAATACCTCCGGTCATTTAATTTACGATTGGATTAATATATTAACTGATTCATGTTAAAGAGCCAGAAAGTTAAGTGTTATAGTGTTATCGAGGTACCGAGACTCCCTTATTAGCAACAGCTGCCCCCTTTCTCCGTAGCTCAGAGACAAACCGTGCAGATATGCGCTATTACGGACGCTACTGGACACTGTTTTTCTGAAATCACTCAACCACTATTCCTTGTTTCACAGCGTTTACTTGGAAACATAACTAAAAAGGTCCTACACCTGAATTTTGAAACTGCTTTTATTTCACGTTTACAAGAGGTATAAAGTACAGGCATTCAAAGTTGGGAAATCTGGCTCCGTGCACGTCCTGTCGTATAAACCATTAGAAATATAGATCCTTGGTCAACTTGAGCTCTCTGTTTATGCAAACTACGACCACATTTCGTCTTCTAGATCATGATCAAGTCCTTCACGATCTTTACTTTCCACACTGTCCTCCAGTTTATTCTTTTCGCTGACTACTTTGGCCGTTTCAGACTGGGGGTGAAAGTGACGTCGTTTGTGTAGACCTAGTCCCTGTCGACGCCGCCTCCAAGCTTCACTGAAACAAAGGAATGTGAAACATGATGTCACTCCCTGGTCTACCTAACAACTCGATCTTACAATTAAAAAAGAAAAAGGAATTTCGCCTGATGCATCATTACAAGAGCCACAATGCCTCTGAATCATCAACAATGTGATTGATTTTGATTACGAAGATAAGGAAATTACTCGAGATAAATCTCGGTGTTTCTAAGAATGTTTTTATATGGTACGTTGTAGCTCGAGTGACCTTCAATAATAATAATAATAATGATGATGTTTTTTCTTAAAGTAACAATTTTATTCAACTTTAAAATAAAATGTACATAATTTACAGAAATATTTGAAGTAAGAATTAAGCAGTACAACATTAAGAATAATATAAATAATAAAAATAGCAATCAAAATCGAAAGGAATTGTAAATAGTGTTTTGACTGAATAGTTTTTTTAAGCGAAATAAATTGTAAATAGGATTTTATAGTGAGCTTTGTTATCAATAAGGTTTCCATATATTTTTTTTAAATTAAATGAATTTTTTCTAATCAAAACTAAGAGTTTTTTTTAAACGAAAGTAATTGTAAATAGTGTTTTGACGGAATAGTTTTTTTTAAGTGAATTAATTGTAAATAGGATTTTAATAGTTAGCATTGTTATCAATAAACTATAGAAATACGTGTATCACTGTGTCAATGACGATTTCGCAAATACATTCCTTGCGGCTCAGATGCGGTCAATATTTAACTCTTGTAGGCAGTTCAGAGTTTTAAATTCAGTCATTACAAATCCGTTTCTGATATTAAAAAGGAAACAAGTTAAAAAGAATAAAAATCTCGTAGTCCTAAATTCCTAACTCTTTAAAAAAGTTCCTTAAAAAAAGATTAATTCGGGCAGGCTCTAATATTATCAATAATAATAATAATAATAATAATAGTAATAATAATAATGATAATGATGATACAAAGCCTTGCCGGAATCAAAAAGTAATTATTCTAATATTTGCACCATGCAAAAGTTTAGTGCGGTCAGTAATATTTGATGAGATCAGTACTGACCTTTCAGGTATTAAAGACAAAGCCAGGCAAAGTACAAGGAAAATGACAAGCATTCGGCGGTTCATTTTCACGCCTTCAATTCCTGAAAGTAAAACGTGTTTCCATTATAAACTTGGATATTGATTAAAAGGTAGAAGGTCTCAATGTCGTTAACCGTCAGCCGACAAATGACTTAAAATTTAACTGTTAACCGTCAAAAAATTAATTTTTTACCGTCAACCTTCAAAACTGCAGATTAACACTAACTTTCAATCAGAGGAGAATTTGATGAAACTTAATCTAAGTAAGACCAAAGAATTGGTCATAAGAAGAAGAACGACTTTGCCCCCTCCCGAGCCAATTGTTACCATTAAACGTGTGTCATAATTATTTGAAGCTTCTAGGAGTGACTTTTCAGGATATTCCTACCAACTGGGATAAGCATTTTGATGATTTGATGGAAAGAGCTTTAAAACGTATGTACTGATCCTTAGAGTGTGTGAAAGAAATGGTTATAGTGTATCTGATCTTGATTACCTCTTTAATTGCCTCATCATGTCGCTTTTTACTTACTTTATCAGAGTTAGGGGTGTTGCTGCTTATACCAAATACCTTAGTCAAATTGATAGGCTATTGAGAAGGGCCTTTTGATTTGGGTATATTCAACACATATGACGTCACGGCCGCCATATTGATGTCCCAAAACAATGAAACAGACACATGTTGGTGCTCCAAGTAAATCCTGTGGGAGTTGAACTCTTTTCTTACGTAACTTTCTTTTGTTCTCATAAATTTGCATAGATGCTGGCCACGTGAGTGAAAACGCTCTGTAGTCTTAGGGCCTGTTTACATGGAGGTGGGGGACCCCAGGTAGGTGAGGTAACCCGCTTAGGTGGGGTAACCCGCCTGTCCATATAATCTCTCATTTTCATTTGATCACGTTTACATGATAGGTGGGGTGACCCGCCAAGGCGGGTAGCCCGGTCTACCAGACCGGGTTACCCTCTCAGCCGGGGTCACAATTTGTCATGTAAACGTTTCAAGGTGGGGTAACCCGCCTGGCCGGGGTCGGATTCGTGATACATCAAATTCGCGCAAAATTCACTTTCGCGGTGTCTTTGCATTATGATTAAAGTTAACAATAGAAAGCTATTGCCCTGACGGGTTGCAGCAAGAGCAACAAGTGAGTGAAAAAGTGCATTAATCGCCAAAACTCGTGGTTTGCCAGCATTTTTCTTGTTTACGTGCTTAGCGACCATTCAATAATCTTGAGAAAGTGCACCCCGGGAAGGCGGGGTTGTAAGATTGCATGTA
The DNA here is from genome assembly GCA_964035525.1 of Porites cylindrica. Taxonomy (NCBI): domain Eukaryota; kingdom Metazoa; phylum Cnidaria; class Anthozoa; order Scleractinia; family Poritidae; genus Porites; species Porites cylindrica. The sequence goes on along the minus strand of OZ037776.1, from coordinate 12,768,635 downwards.
AAGGCGGGTTATTTTTTTACCTCACCTAAGCGGGTTACCTCACCTACCCGGGGTCCCCCACCTCCATGTAAACAGGCCCTTAAACAACAAAACTGGACCAGAATTTCTGGAATAGTACGGGGTGTTTTGAAAAAAAAAATCGTTTTGATATTTGTTTTGCCATCAAATTTCATTGATTACTAAAACTACCTTTAGTGTGATTTAGTTATCTTATTCATTATTCATTTTGCGTTAAATAACTGAAATATTACTAACCAGAATAAACCTCTTTTTTCTGAAATTTTCTAATAAAAAGCGACGGGGTATAGAATGTTCTTAAGCGTGTCTAACTGAGTCACATTTTTCCAAGCTAGGCTTTCTTAGCTCTTTCAGTGTTTGGAGGGATGAATCTTTGTAAGTTGTCTCGTCAGACACTCCAATTGTTCTCGTCATGATTCTGAACCGCTTTTAAACTGTGCGCCACTTCTTTCGCTTAAAGGCTTTCCTCGGTATCTCGACTCCATTCACCATTTTCACCGAGATCTTATCTTGTATACCCCTCAAAATTTTACACAATCACTGAGTCCAATTTCTCCTGGGTATTAGAGTTGTCCCAAGAGAAATCGAAAGGTCCGCAGTGAAAATGGTGAACCATTTGTGCTCGAAACTTTGATATTGTGAAGAACTAGTTGAAGTATTTTAGCTATCTTTCATGGATAATTATGCTTAAGTTCGCTTTTTTGATTAACTTTTCTCCAACAGTTCGTCAAAACAAACGGCCTTCTACTCCTAAGTTTGTCAGTCTTTGCTCTCTAACCACTTGTTTACCAATGGTTTTATCATCTTCTGAATTCAGTTGGCAATTTGTTTGACTAACTGGCCAGAAAGAATGGTCACAAACAGTGTCGGCCTTGAAAGACTAGAGAAAAAAAAAGATTCCAAAAATATAAAACGTACCAAAAAAGGCAAGAAAAATATGGCGGGAAAAGGCACGCTTTAAAAGGCGATAAATTCAAATCTCAGTCAGTTTAAATTGCCCAAAGAAGCATCAGTCAAATGCCAAATGATCAACTTCGTCATGTCCTTTTAGGGCCTGTTTACATGGAGGTGGGGGACCCCAGGTAGGTGAGGTAGCCCGCTTAGGTGGGGTAACCCGCCTGTCCATATAATCTCTCATTTTAATTTGATCACGTTTACATGATAGGTGGGGTGACCCGCCAAGGCGGGTAGCCCAGTCTACCAGACCGGGTTACCCTCTCAGCCGGGGTAAAATTTTGCCATGTAAACGTTTCAAGGTGAGGTAACCCGCCTGGCCGGGGTCGGATTCGTGATACATCAAATTCGCGCAAAATTCACTTTGGCGGTGGCTCTGCATTATTATTAAAGTTAACAATAGAAAGCCATTGCCCTGACGGGTTGCAGCAAGAGCAACAAGTGAGTGAAGAAGAGCATTGATCGCCAAAACACGTGGTTTGCCAGCATTTTTCTTGTTTACGTGCTTAGCGACCATTCAATAATCTTGAGAAAGTGCACCCCGGGATGGCGGACCTGTAAGATTGCATGTAAAGGGGGGTTATTTTTTTACCTCACCTAAGCAGGTTACCTCACCTACCTGGGGTCCCCCACCTCCATGTAAACAGGCCCTTAGAAGTCCACGGTTGCTTAAACACCCTTATTTGTCATGCAAATTTCTTTTGAAGAAGGGAATTCTTCTCGTGAATTCGTCTCATGAATAAAATGCTCCGGAAACTATTGTTTCTCAAACATGAATTGAAAAGACACCGTAAGTGGGCGTAGAATTTTTCTAGTGACAACTTGACAGACCAAGAGGCTATTGTATTTTGAAAATAAAAACTCGCCACCAGTGATTAAAAACATCATATGTATACAAAACATAAAACAAATAATAATAAAGTTCAACCTTCAAATAAAGTAGTGTACAGCAAGAAACTCAGAACGCTCCTAAATAACAATATTAGAAACAAAATATTATAGATAAATTCACTTCTCAATCAGTTTGAATTTGCCCAAAGAAGCGTCAGTTAGATGCCATATACAAAATGCACCTTTCAATCGGAACGAACTCGGTTTGGAAGACTCTGCAGATAACAAATAGCATGACGAAGCTCCACTAAGCGGCCATCCTCTATTTTGATAGCCACTGGCTACCAGAGTCCTGCACGCCAACAAATTTGTCACGGTTTGTTATAGCACAAACATCAAATTTTCCACAGCAAAGTATCATTGACTCACAGCTACTCGGCCTACACTGTAATCTACATAAATCTAAGGGCATTGCAAGGGCTTCAAGTCGATACTTATTTTACTCCATGCAGTTTCATCCAGCTAAAGCTAATGATTGCTTCAGACATTGCCTTTTTTTTAATTCGAAATGCTTTATAAGGAAGTTGGAATTTGACCGGATTGACTCACCTGAAAACCTACGCTTGGAAAGAAAATTCACCCTCCAAATTAAGTAGCCGTTCAGGAAGACACTCATGCAGAATGCTGGTATTAACGGATGGCTGGAGACAAAAGCCAGTTTATGGACTGTTTTGAACACCTCGGGGTCAATTAATTTGCGATTGAAGCAGAAAAGTATGCCAATGACTGAGAACTCTTCAGCAATTTATCATTTATGCGGAATGAAGCATTCGTTAAAAGAGATCGGGAGACAAAGACAGAAAATATGCTATCATAAAGGTGAGTATTAACGTAAAAAAGATCGTTGGTTTTTTAAATATATTTTCATAAAATGTCATTTAAATCTAAATCTTATAGAGTTCTAAAGTGATGACGTCATAAAAATTAAAAATTTGTGAATTTATGGGATTTGTCAGGACATTCTGAAAGAACAACATCCAAGAGGCCTACTTGCCAATAAATAGCATTTCGGGGCAAATTGTCTCTGAGATATTAGCCCAGTTATGCTCCAATGACTCCATTATTACAATCCTTCTAAATTTGACTCACTTCATTAGGAACCGAGTGAAATCTAGAAGGATTTGTATTAATGGCGTCATTGGAGCATAATTAACTAAGCTAATATTTCAGAGACAATTTGCCCCGATTTTTCTTTTAAGAACTCTATTCTTTTCAGCGATCATTTGTTGAGCAAAACTTGGAGATCGGTTTTTCAATAAAGAAGAAATCGAGGGGATGAAGAAGAGAGAAGAAAACAGAAGAAGCTAAGATAAATCAGTGAAGCTCATAGTAGACGTAGAACATTAGATGTGATAAACGCCGAAAAATTTTCCAATGCACTGTCGTCGAGTATTGTATAATTTTATCAACCCGTAACGGTAAATAAATATAAGATATATTACAGTTCGTTGTCGTGTTCTGTTAGCGAAGGTAACATGAGTTTTCGACGCGCTTTTATAACTGTGGTTTTACGATTTCAGTCAACTGCAGGGTTTTTAATAAGCCCAGGGCAAAGGAAAACTGTCGGTCCTTCCAGACTAGTTAACAACAAAGCATGTTTGGGCAAGTGCACTAGTTTCAAGAAAATGTTTCTATTTTCCTTTAACTGACTAGTAGGTTGTAATACATGATTTTAATCTTCTTAGCCCTGGTCTTTGGTATGAAAAAACAAAATTGAACATGAATGTGGGTATAAGGCTCTCATTTTACCTTGGCCACGCTGTAATAAGCAGACTTGAACGGATTTGCATGTCCCTGCTAACAGTAGATGGCATTTATAGATGTCGAGGTTGGCGACATTGAGAAACCGTGGCACTAATTCAGATTTCCTGCAGCTTTCATCGTCTAACAGTTGTTAAAGTTACGGTTAACTGACTCTTTTCGCGAAAATTGTGCATGGTTATGAGGGTACAACCAAACCGTAATTCTATACATAAGGGGTAGGGAAACTGCAACAGTGGCCATTTTTGACGCTGAGATTCAAGCAAGCGGCTTTAAGATGTTTACAAAACTGAGATCAACAGCTCTCACAACCAAACGTGCGTTGTGTTTGACAATGAATGTATGAATAACATAATTTACGTACTTCTAACTCTTTAGGGCAATCAATAGACGAACACGCAAATTACAAAGATCTTTCAAGATAGCTATCCGAGGAAAAAATGGAAAAAAATGTGAATTCGTTTGATTAACAACGGACGTTAAACTTGTATTTTCTTTACTTAACTTTGGTTTGGACTTTGCGTTTTTTTCTACATCTTCAACAGAAAATCTTCCTTGCTCGTCCACGTCACGGCCATTGTTATCTACAGTCAAACCTGTATAAAACGTTAGTCACCCTTGGGGTGACTTCATTAACAAGCTGATCGTTAAAACAGGTCAACAAACCAGTTATAAGAGGTTATAAGCGAAATATTCACAACTCAACAAGTTGACCTCACACTGTTTTAGCCTCTTCTTTCTGCCAAAGAAAGGATTAAGTGAAAAATAGCTTTAGCTATAATGGTGCGGTTATCTGGAACAGCTTGTCCCCTGAATTGCGGCAAGCAAAATCACTTAAATCTTTTCGAAATGGTTGTCGCGATTTCTTTGACTGAATCGACAAAACGCACACGGTATCTATGTAAAGCAGAATTTCTTTATTTTCTCTATTTTTACTATTTAAATTTTTTAGATCATGTTTATATAGATTAAAGTAGATTGTAATTTTCTTATTATTATTATTTTATCTGATAGATTTACCGTGTTTAAATAAAAATAAAGTTCAAGTTTTTAACAGCAAAGTATCATTGACTCACATCTAATCTACATAAATCTAAGGGCATTGAAAGGGCTTCAAGTCGATACTTAATTTACTCTAATTTCACCAGCTAATGATTGCTTCAGACATTGTCTTTTTTAATGCGAAATGCTTTATAAGGAAGTTGGAATTTGACCGGATTGACTCACCTGGAAAACTACGCTTGGCCGGAATTAAAGGTCAACTTCCAAATTAAGTAGCCGTTCAGCAACAAACTCAGAACGCTGGTATTAACGGATGGCTGCAGACAAAAGTATTTATGAACTGTTTTGAATACCTCGGGGGCAATTAATTTACGATTGAAGCAGCAAAGTATGCCAATTACGGAGAACTCTTCAGAAATTTATCATTTATGCGGAATGAAGCATTGGTTAAAAGAGATGGGGAGACAAAGATAGGACATATGCTATCATAAAGGTGAGTATTAATGTAAAAAAAAATCGTTGGTTTTTAAACTATATTTTCATAAAATGTCATGTGATTTAAATCTAAATCTTATAGAGTTCTAAAGTGATGACGTCATAAAAATTAAATTTGTGAATTTATGGGATTTGTCAGGACATTCTGAAAGAACAACATCCAAGAGGCCTACTTGCCAATAACTGGCATTTCGTGACAAATTGTCTCTGAGATATTAGCCCAGTTATGCTCTAATGACTCCATTATTACAATCCTTTTAAATTTGACTCAGTTCATTAGGAACCGAGTGAAATCTAGAAGAATTTGCCCCGAAATGCTAGTTTGAATTTTTTTTTATGATGTCACACTTTTTCAGCGATCATTTGTTGAGCAATACATGCTTGGAGATCGGTTTTTTAATGAACAAGAAATCGAGGGGATTTAGAAGAGAGAAGAAGACAGAAGAAGTTAAGATAAATCAGTGAGGCTCACAGTAGACGTAGAACATTAGATGTGATATATGCCGAAAAATTTTCCAATGTACTGTCGTCGAGTATTGTATAATTTTATCAACCCGTAACGGTAAATAAATATAAGAAGTTGTCAGATATATTACAGTTCATTGTCGTGTTCTGTTAGCGAAGGTAACGTGAGTTTTCGACGCGCTTTTATAACTGTGGTGTTTACGATTTCATTCAAGGGCTTTTAATAAGCCCAGGGCAAAGGAAAACTGTCGGTCCTTCCAGAATAGTTAACAACAAAGCATGTTTGGGCAAGTGCACTAGTTTCAAGAAAATGTTTTTCTTTTCCTTTTAACTGACTAGTAGGTTGTAATACATGATTTTAATCTTCTTAGCCCTGGTCTTTGGTATGAAAAAATAAAATTGGCCATGAATGCGGGTATGAGGCTCTCATTTTACCTTGGACATGCTTTAATAAGCAGACTTGAACAGATTTGCATGTCCCTGCTAACAGTAGATCATCGCATTTATAGATGTCGAGGTTGGCGACATTGAGAAACCGTGGCACTAATTCAGATTTCCTGCAGCTTTCATCGTCTAACAGTTGTTAAAGTTACGGTCAACTGACTCTTTTCGCGCAAATTGTGCATAGTTATGAGGGTACAACCAAACCGTAATTCTATACATAAGGGGTAGGGAAACTGCAACAGTGACCATTTTTGACTCTGAGATTCAAGCAAGCGGCTTTAAGATGTTTACAAAACTAAGATCAACAGCTCTCACAACCAAACGTGCGTTGTGTTTGACAATGAATGTATGAATAACATAATTTACGTACTTCTAACTCTTTAGGGCAATCAATAGACGAACACGCAAATTACAAAGATCTTTCAAGATAGCTATCCGAGGAAAAAATGGAAAAAAATGTGAATTCGTTTGATTAACAACGGACGTTAAACTTGTATTTTCTTTACTTAACTTTGGTTTGGACTTTGCGTTTTTTTCTACATCTTCAACAGAAAATCTTCCTTGCTCGTCCACGTCACGGCCATTGTTATCTACAGTCAAACCTGTATAAAACGTTAGTCACCCTTGGGGTGACTTCATTAACAAGCTGATCGTTAAAACAGGTCAACAAACCAGTTATAAGAGGTTATAAGCGAAATATTCACAACTCAACAAGTTGACCTCACACTGTTTCAGCCTCTTCTTTCTGCCAAAGAAAGGATTAAGTGAAAAATAGCTTTAGCTATAATGGTGCGGTTATCTGGAACAGCTTGTCCCCTGAATTGCGGCAAGCAAAATCACTTAAATCTTTTCGAAATGGTTGTCGCGATTTCTTTGACTGAATCGACAAAACGCACACGGCATCTATGTAAAGCAGAATTTCTTTATTTTCTCTATTTTTACTATTTAAATTTTTTAGATCATGTTTATATAGATTAAAGTAGATTGTAATTTTTTTTATTATTATTATTTTATCTGATAGATTTACCGTGTTTAAATAAAAATAAAGTTCAAGTTTTTAACAGCAAAGTATCATTGACTCACATCTAATCTACATAAATCTAAGGGCATTGAAAGGGCTTCAAGTCGATACTTAATTTACTCTAATTTCACCAGCTAATGATTGCTTCAGACATTGTCTTTTTTAAGGCGAAATGCTTTATAAGGAAGTTGGAATTTGACCGGATTGACTCACCTGAAAAACTACGCTTGGCCGGAATTAAAGGTCAACTTCCAAATTAAGTAGCCGTTCAGCAACAAACTCAGAACGCTGGTATTAACGGATGGCTGCAGACAAAAGTATTTATGAACTGTTTTGAATACCTCGGGGGCAATTAATTTACGATTGAAGCAGCAAAGTATGCCAATTACGGAGAACTCTTCAGAAATTTATCATTTATGCGGAATGAAGCATTGGTTAAAAGAGATGGGGAGACAAAGATAGGACATATGCTATCATAAAGGTGAGTATTAATGTAAAAAAAAATCGTTGGTTTTTAAACTATATTTTCATAAAATGTCATGTGATTTAAATCTAAATCTTATAGAGTTCTAAAGTGATGACGTCATAAAAATTAAATTTGTGAATTTATGGGATTTGTCAGGACATTCTGAAAGAACAACATCCAAGAGGCCTACTTGCCAATAACTGGCATTTCGTGACAAATTGTCTCTGAGATATTAGCCCAGTTATGCTCTAATGACTCCATTATTACAATCCTTTTAAATTTGCCTCAGTTCATTAGGAACCGAGTGAAATCTAGAAGAATTTGCCCCGAAATGCTAGTTTGAATTTTTTTTTATGATGTCACACTTTTTCAGCGATCATTTGTTGAGCAATACATGCTTGGAGATCGGTTTTTTAATGAACAAGAAATCGAGGGGATTTAGAAGAGAGAAGAAGACAGAAGAAGTTAAGATAAATCAGTGAGGCTCACAGTAGACGTAGAACATTAGATGTGATATATGCCGAAAAATTTTCCAATGTACTGTCGTCGAGTATTGTATAATTTTATCAACCCGTAACGGTAAATAAATATAAGAAGTTGTCAGATATATTACAGTTCATTGTCGTGTTCTGTTAGCGAAGGTAACGTGAGTTTTCGACGCGCTTTTATAACTGTGGTTTTACGATTTCATTCAAGGGCTTTTAATGAGCCCAGGGCAAAGGAAAACTGTCGGTCCTTCCAGAATAGTTAACAACAAAGCATGTTTGGGCAAGTGCACTAGTTTCAAGAAAATGTTTTTCTTTTCCTTTTAACTGACTAGTAGGTTGTAATGCATGATTTTAATCTTCTTAGCCCTGGTCTTTGGTATGAAAAAATAAAATTGGCCATGAATGCGGGTATGAGGCTCTCATTTTACCTTGGACATGCTTTAATAAGGAGACTTGAACAGATTTGCATGTCCCTGCTAACAGTAGATCATCGCATTTATAGATGTCGAGGTTGGCGACATTGAGAAACCGTGGCACTAATTCAGATTTCCTGCAGCTTTCATCGTCTAACAGTTGTTAAAGTTACGGTTAACTGATTCTTTTCGCGCAAATTGTGCATAGTCATGAGGGTACAACCAAACCGTAGTTCTATACATAAGGGGTAGGGAAACTGCAACAGTGACCATTTTTGACGCTGAGATTCAAGCAAGCGGCTTTAAGATGTTTACAAAACTGAGATCAACAGCTCTCACAACCAAACGTTGTGTTTGACAATGAATGTATGAAGAACATAATTTACGTACTGCTAACTCTTTAGGCCAATCAATAGACGAACACGCAAATTACAAAGATCTTTCAAGATAGCTATCCGAGGAAAAAATGGAAAAAAATGTGAATTCGTTTGATTAACAACGGACGTTAAACTTGTATTTTCTTTACTTAACTTTGGTTTGGACTTTGCGTTTTTTTCTACATCTTCAACAGAAAATCTTCCTTGCTCGTCCACGTCACGGCCATTGTTATCTACAGTCAAACCTGTATAAAACGTTAGTCACCCTTGGGGTGACTTCATTAACAAGCTGATCGTTAAAACAGGTCAACAAACCAGTTATAAGAGGTTATAAGCGAAATATTCACAACTCAACAAGTTGACCTCACACTGTTTCAGCCTCTTCTTTCTGCCAAAGAAAGGATTAAGTGAAAAATAGCTTTAGCTATAATGGTGCGGTTATCTGGAACAGCTTGTCCCCTGAATTGCGGCAAGCAAAATCACTTAAATCTTTTCGAAATGGTTGTCGCGATTTCTTTGACTGAATCGACAAAACGCACACGGCATCTATGTAAAGCAGAATTTCTTTATTTTCTCTATTTTTACTATTTAAATTTTTTAGATCATGTTTATATAGATTAAAGTAGATTGTAATTTTTTTTTATTATTATTATTTTATCTGATAGATTTACCGTGTTTAAATAAAAATAAAGTTCAAGTTTTTAACAGCAAAGTATCATTGACTCACATCTAATCTACATAAATCTAAGGGCATTGAAAGGGCTTCAAGTCGATACTTAATTTACTCTAATTTAACCAGCTAATGATTGCTTCAGACATTGTCTTTTTTAAGGCGAAATGCTTTATAAGGAAGTTGGAATTTGACCGGATTGACTCACCTGAAAAACTACGCTTGGCCGGAATTAAAGGTCAACTTCCAAATTAAGTAGCCGTTCAGCAACAAACTCAGAACGCTGGTATTAACGGATGGCTGCAGACAAAAGTATTTATGAACTGTTTTGAATACCTCGGGGGCAATTAATTTACGATTGAAGCAGCAAAGTATGCCAATTACGGAGAACTCTTCAGAAATTTATCATTTATGCGGAATGAAGCATTGGTTAAAAGAGATGGGGAGACAAAGATAGGACATATGCTATCATAAAGGTGAGTATTAATGTAAAAAAAAATCGTTGGTTTTTAAACTATATTTTCATAAAATGTCATGTGATTTAAATCTAAATCTTATAGAGTTCTAAAGTGATGACGTCATAAAAATTAAATTTGTGAATTTATGGGATTTGTCAGGACATTCTGAAAGAACAACATCCAAGAGGCCTACTTGCCAATAACTGGCATTTCGTGACAAATTGTCTCTGAGATATTAGCCCAGTTATGCTCTAATGACTCCATTATTACAATCCTTTTAAATTTGCCTCAGTTCATTAGGAACCGAGTGAAATCTAGAAGAATTTGCCCCGAAATGCTAGTTTGAATTTTTTTTTATGATGTCACACTTTTTCAGCGATCATTTGTTGAGCAATACATGCTTGGAGATCGGTTTTTTAATGAACAAGAAATCGAGGGGATTTAGAAGAGAGAAGAAGACAGAAGAAGTTAAGATAAATCAGTGAGGCTCACAGTAGACGTAGAACATTAGATGTGATATATGCCGAAAAATTTTCCAATGTACTGTCGTCGAGTATTGTATAATTTTATCAACCCGTAACGGTAAATAAATATAAGAAGTTGTCAGATATATTACAGTTCATTGTCGTGTTCTGTTAGCGAAGGTAACGTGAGTTTTCGACGCGCTTTTATAACTGTGGTTTTACGATTTCATTCAAGGGCTTTTAATGAGCCCAGGGCAAAGGAAAACTGTCGGTCCTTCCAGAATAGTTAACAACAAAGCATGTTTGGGCAAGTGCACTAGTTTCAAGAAAATGTTTTTCTTTTCCTTTTAACTGACTAGTAGGTTGTAATGCATGATTTTAATCTTCTTAGCCCTGGTCTTTGGTATGAAAAAATAAAATTGGCCATGAATGCGGGTATGAGGCTCTCATTTTACCTTGGACATGCTTTAATAAGGAGACTTGAACAGATTTGCATGTCCCTGCTAACAGTAGATCATCGCATTTATAGATGTCGAGGTTGGCGACATTGAGAAACCGTGGCACTAATTCAGATTTCCTGCAGCTTTCATCGTCTAACAGTTGTTAAAGTTACGGTTAACTGATTCTTTTCGCGCAAATTGTGCATAGTCATGAGGGTACAACCAAACCGTAGTTCTATACATAAGGGGTAGGGAAACTGCAACAGTGACCATTTTTGACGCTGAGATTCAAGCAAGCGGCTTTAAGATGTTTACAAAACTGAGATCAACAGCTCTCACAACCAAACGTTGTGTTTGACAATGAATGTATGAAGAACATAATTTACGTACTGCTAACTCTTTAGGCCAATCAATAGACGAACACGCAAATTACAAAGATCTTTCAAAATAGCTATATCCGAGGAAAAAATGGAAAAAAAATGTGAATTCGTTTGATTAACAACGGACGTTAAACTTGTATTTTCTTTACTAACTTTGGTTTGGACTTTGCGTTTTTTTCTACATCTTCAACAGAAAATCTTTCTTGCTCGTCCACGTCACGGCCATTGTTATTTACAGTCAAACCTGTATAAAACGGTAGTCATCCTTGGGGTGACTTCATTAACAAGCTGATCGTTAAAACAGGTCAACAAACCAGTTATAAGAGGTTATAAGCGAAATATTCACAACTCAACAAGTTGACCTCACACTGTTTCAGCCTCTCCTTCCCGGAAAAGTATAATGATCTCAAAGTTTTTTACATCACTAAAAGGTTCAAGTCCCCCAGTATTGGTTTGGAGCACCAACATGGCCGCCGTTTCATAGCTTTGGACACGAATATGGCGGAAGTGACGTCATGTGAAAACACTCCATTTTTGTAGGGGTATTTTCTAAGACCGCCCTCCTTTTTCACGGTTCGCGTATATAAAAGGGTAAGGATTTCGTGAGTTGAAGTCTATGAAAGGGTGGGGAAACTTATTATTTACGTGAAGAGAGAATTTATTGTTATTTAGTTGGTTTTCTTCGAAATCGCTCGTTGACTTAAGTATGGTTTCGCTACCTTAAGGCTTAAATATTAAATAGGAGTGTTTTGCAAAAGTTTCTTCGGTTGCATCTCTGTTGCATCTTGGATTACGTTTTGACTGTATTTCACGGTATAGTCTTGGAATCAACCTCTACATTGGAACCAAGTTTCTATGAGAAATTATTAGGAAGCCGAAGCAACGAGGAAGGCGACGGGAACGAGAACGGCAAAAGGCAATAGGTTAAAACCTAGGCCAAACGTAGACCTTTTCACGAGACGAACCAAACTTAGGAAGTTAAGTTCATGAAAAGTTCGACGTCTGGCTCAGTTAAGGTGGCTCGATGAGGTTTTTCACGGTCAAAACCTCACAAGTTTCATCATTAACTTAAAAAAAAAAAAAAAGCGAGTTGTAGCCCTTATTTGTAGTTGAAACTCCAAGGTCAAAGGAAACGACTGTTAATCTCAAGAATCTTAAATTTTTACAAAAATCTATCTCGCGGTTTTCAAATTATTCTCTTATCTGTTGAAGTAGACCAAAATGTTTATAAAACCGCTGACAAGGGCGCATCGATACATAATAATAAAATTATTCTTTTTCTAGCAATCGGCTAAAGCTATCCCCATGATCTTTCACAGAAGTTTTTTTAAAAGATTGAAACTTCTATAAGGTGACCTAGAATTGCACTTCAAAAGCGCTTCAATTTCTACAGATAACGGCCGAACATCAAGATTGTCCAGTTTTTACTGTATTTCTAACCATAAAAACTTCATTCTAAAATATCTCGATAACGTTCCTATAGATTCCGCTTAAACTTCACTATTATCGAGAGGGCAATTAGAGGGAAAATCTCTCGTGAACGATTCTAGAAGAAGGGCTCCCAGTACCGAGAAATATGACTGCAAGTAAAATAGTTGATGGCGTCATTTTTTTGCTATGACAACTCCGATATCATTGTAACCCTGATCACAACAAATTTTCATCTTTATCTTATACAGCTGTGGTGGAAAGTTTTCTAAATCCTTGTTAATGGCGACGTAGTTGAAGATCGTCTCCGAGACAAACGTCGATCTCCACATGCGACGAAATAAACCAAAATGTTAAGAAATAGTATGATCATGTATATTTAGCCTCGGCCAGTCGAAAGAAAATTTATTAAAATTGCTTTTTGTTCTAATTCAGTTGATTGGTTCGTTGCGTCTTAAGTTCGACGTATGACCCAACAAACGAACTTAACTTAATTTACGTCGACCCAAATTAGAGTTTGGTTCGTCTCATGAAAAGTTCGACGTTTGGCCTAGGCCTAAGATTGGCAAAACAACAACTTTGCAGGTGCATCACGCTTGTTTATACATTTCATTGACGTCCACTTCACGACTACCACGTGTAAGTGTCTAATTTCACGTTTTGTGGCGGACGTGAATACAAGAAAACGACTTTGTTTTTCTATTCCTGAACTTTGATACAGTCTTTTAGAATTCAACTCCAGAAAAATTCGCCATCATTTGACGAATTGAACGAGTTGGAATAAGCGCGATGAAGGCCGTAAACCAAGTTATTCAGTACGACGTGTGAAACCAAAAGTTGACAAAAGACTTGAGGAGGCGCAGCTCCACGTTGGTAACAAATGTTTGGCCCTCATTTTCAATCTGGAAAGAGAGAAGGATATAGCGGCAGGCGTTACAACAGACATTCGTTTAGATTCTGTTTACAGGGAGTAAACGTGTCTCGGGAGGAAGGGTCACTCGCGTACCCGTATTACCCTGGACAAGCCAACGTTTTATCAAGATTTACTTGACAAAACTTGGCGAACAGTTTACATGAGAAACAAAAAGTTTTCTCGACCAGAGGGGTGACCTGGGGTACTTACCATTTGCATGGAAAAACCGGAAATTCCGGTTGGAAAATCAAATGGTTAGCGCCATCCGTTTTACCCTGGGTACCAGAGGTTTTTCTCGCGTGCGGCGGGAATTTTCGGTGTGGGCCGAAGGCCGACACATCTTCGGCTGTAGGCCGACGCCACGAGCGGCGGGTCACTATAAAGCCTTGACAGAAACCGGAAACCGCGCTAGACAAGTCTCTGGCACCAAGGGTACATCCGTTTGGGACGCTTCAGAAAACATGGGCTGTAATTTGAGGGGATGGCATTTTTGGATCATTATATGGGGTAGGTGGGCAGTTTCCCAGAAACGCATGATAATCCTAATTTTTCTTCTCTTTTTAGTCTGTTAAGCCGATTTGGATATACTTTGTAGAGGGTCGTTCTCCCACCACGCCAAATTTTATAGTTTTATGCACAAGATTTCCACCCCAGTGGACTAAGCCAGATGGACTGAATGTTAGACAGAACCTTTGAAAGGTCATTCAACGTTTCTGTTCTGAAGGTTTTCACTGTTAAGATAATGGGGATTCAGTCATAGCCAGTGCACAGATAAACAGCGTCCGTAAAGGGGGGTAGACGTAGACTACGATTAATCCCCCTTTTTTCTCAGGAATAGTAGAGCGAGGTAAACGCTAGTGCGCGTGAAAATCATGCGCGTTAGCACTTCGCTCGCTCTACTATCCCTGAGGAAAAAATGGGAACTACTCGTAGTCTAGGGTTGACGATATATGGGAATTTGTGACACTTGACACACTTGGGTTAATTTGAGAGAAAATATATGAGCTTTTTGTCGGGACAAAAGAAACTGTACGTAATAGACGGGTGTCCGTATTAAGAGGGTGTCGTTAGAGCTGGGTTCCCCTGTACCCTAAGAGTGATCAGCATCAAATTTCTCCTTGTAACATCAATGCTCTGTAAAACAGAGTGGTCATGAGAATTACGGACATGATCACACAAGATGAATTGCTTGATATTTTATCAACTTCTCCCCACTATTTCCGTAGGAAATGAATAAGGCCAAAAAATGAGAATTCAAATTTTGATCTAAGAGTTTAAAGGGTTAAAAATTGAACTGGGACGGGATAAAAAGCTGTGGCCATTGCGTTGCTGGTGCGTTGTTCGTCAACCAAGCGATTCAAAAAGCCTTGCAGTTCGGGAGCAGTCACCTAGTCGCTGTTATAGTAATTCAAGCGGGATTTTGAAAACTTATAGCTCACCTTCAGAAGGTCAATTCTTATGATCCCATGTTCGTCCCTGTATTCAATAAACAGTTTTTCGCCTTCTGAAGAAAAATCGCCTACGAACAAAGCATTTTTGAAAGGACGTATTCATTAAACGGAGTGAGAAGCTATTTCCAGTGCCTTAGGATGGAGAAAGCTTACTCAGGGTAACGAAATAAAACAGCAGCAATACGATTGTATTTAAAGGAACTTTGCACGTTTCGGATGTAGCTTCTTTTGAAAAGTAAAACGTTCATAAAAATATCAGTTTGCCTGATCAAAGAGAACTTTCTGCCCAAACTCTGAGACGGCAAGCAATGACCAGTATGAAAGCGCGCTGTGTTACTGGGAAACATCAACATAATTTCCACGTCTAATCTCATGGTAAAAAATCTGACTTCCCTTATTAGGAACTGAACAGCAAAAATAAAAAAAAAACATCGATGAGAATATGACTTTAACTCTGTACAAATATGTGTAATATTTTATTCTAATCTCACAGCTCATCCTTCTCAAGAAAGTCGGTCCACCGACTTTACAAATGACCTCGTTACTTACCATCATGAGATTTGTTACTGAATACCCTCACCGGAACACTGAAAAGAAGCAATTAACCAGAAAGGGGATATTGAGCGGGTTTCAAAATTTATTACTGGTAATAATTCATAAACTAGAAAATACCGGGTTAAATTGTGAGGCACAGTTCCTTTAATTTTGCGTTTCTAGGCAACGATCGTGCGTCATCATTATGAGAACCGAATAGAAATCCAGTAAACAAAACAAACATGTACAATATAATTATCCATATTATCTGCCCACCTATCCCTCCCCTAAGCCAACATTTTGCCTTAAGTGAGAAGTAAGTGATAATGTTGGCTTAGGGGACGGGTAGGTGGGCAGTTTCCCAGAAACCTACATTGATCCAATGTATGTACACGGCGATAAACAAGAGAACTATACTGACTGCGTACCTCATGCACCAGAAAGGGACTTTTCCTTCGTGTAAAACGGTCACATCTAAGAAACATATATCCTAAAATGAACATAAACAAACAAGTCACATCAAAAGAATGTTTCGCGACAATTTTCAGAGACAGAAAATCACTGGTTTACTGTCTGTACATTGTGTGCTTCACTTTGTTGCGCGCTAGCGCCTCTCCTCGCGTGCTCACTCGTCCCAGTTTCTGTGCGTTAACGAGGCTACAGGGGCATACAAGATGCCAATGAGGACAGGACAGATTGAAAGCCCTAGGTGGTGAAAATCGGGGGAGAGTATCCTCTTCCCAGGGGATCTACCCTATGAGAGCGACGAGGGTTCTTGCTGCACGTTTTCGGGGAGTAATAGGGAGCTTAAGCAGCGACGTTTTTGAGCGACGCACGTCAACCGGAAGTGAGGTATTTTCCCTCTTAACATGCCTTGATGATATAAACTTTGTATTCCTTAGCTTCTTTACTGTTATAGAGGCGATTTGACTGAAAATTTGCGCGAAACCACCGTCAAAAAATGAAAAAAGGCCACTTCCGGTTGACGTGCGTCGCTCAAAAACGTTGTTGCTTAAGCTCCCTATTAAGGTGTTTAAACCCTATATGATCATACAGTGTTATGCATACATGTATTTCCAGAACTCACAGGGAGGACGTTCTTGAAAAGCTCCGTTTTCCACGGTAGCGAGAGTTGCTTCTCGAAGAAACCATGTTCACTGCCACGTCCACCAAGACAAACATAGCTATCCGTTACATACTCTGCAAAAGAAACGAAAGGAAATGACAGTTTGATTGGGGCACTAAATCCAAAATATAAAATAATAATAATAAAAAACACACAAAGCTGAAACAAAGGTACAGTCGTACCTTTTTCCCGTTCCTTCTTGATTACTTGTGTTTCAAATGGAAACACGTTCAATTCCTGGCGCTTTTATTTAAATCAATTTTAGTAAAAAAAAAAGCAGAAACGAACAAACAAAAGAGGATACATTTGGTGATGGCTAGAGCACATGATGGCTTTACCATGTTATTACAACAGCACACTGTTAACTCACGCATCCTGCGAAGGTTAGTACAGTCGACTCCCGATAATTCGAACCTTCAAGGGAATAGAAAAAGTTCGAGTTATCGAGGGTAAAATCACGTAAAAATTATCCGAAGGGAAATGGAAATTGCTTCGAGTTAGCGGGAGGTTCGAGTTACCGAGAGAACTGTGTAGGATAACATCTAACCACAAGTTACTTTTTTCAAGATAAAAGCTTACGCTGATAAAGTTCCCTGTACTGTCGCCCCCAGAGAGTTGTCACGTGATTTCTCAATTCTATCGTAGCTGAATATCCGTGAAGGCCTGGAAAGAGAGCGAAACAAATACATGTAGTCACAAGTGAAAAAAAAAAGTTTAATACAGACTTAGTATACTCAACGAAAAGCCAGGAAGAATGTGAGAAATGTCTTTCTAATTAAATTACCTCTAGCCAATCAGGTACGCAAACCATGTTTTCAATTGTCTAAAAAGTGGTTCGTCCACTTAGAAACTAGCCTGCGTGGCAGGCGTTCGAAAGGGAAGGGGAAGGGAATTAGGGCGCGAGACTACGTGCGTCCAAATTCCCCCTTCCCCTTCCCCTCTTAACGCCTGCCACGCAGGCTACTTAGAAACGCGAATTTTTTCCCCGTGTCCAAGACCAAATATGCCAGAAAGTGTGCTGTAAGTTCAGCCTGTTAAAGAATTTTGCTTATTAAACCTCGTCCTTTTATTATTTCATCGTTTCCGTCGTCGTCTTCGTGGTTGCGCGAGCTCGCTAATAGCAATTACCACGCAAAAATATTCTTGATATGCGACGATTTCTTTGCAAAGTCCACCGATACGACGGAAAAGGCGCGAGGAAACCAACGTCCGCAAGTACCCATAGAGAGGCTGGCACGTGGGGGCTGGACTGTATTTTTGTATTTAATCTTAGTGCTACTTACCATATTGTGGGTCTATGTCATCTTGAGCAGGTTGATGGGGAGGCGGGACATATGTTCTGATAAAAATTACGATAAAATGTCATTTGGGGAGGATTCCTTCGCGAAGATGAGGGTGATTCTACCACAGATATATATTAAAAAAAGAAGGGAACTACAGCTGTAGCTTATTTTTCTTACAGAACCCTCTGCCAGCGAATAAAATTTCCACCTTCAAAAGCGAATGTAAACAGGTAAAAGAAAAAGAAAAAGCCCAGTGAATCTCGAGCACTGGGATTTAAAATCGGATGTTTTAAACTTCCACTACGACTCGCCTTTTAAAGTTTATTTTTACAATTGGTAGGCGGTTTTTAGTGATGAATTGATTTAACGAACCTGTCGTGGGAGCCAAAGAGTATTTTTTCTGTTAAGTTGTGGTGATGAAGACAGACCGTTATGAAGGCCAGCTCTCCGCCGTCCTGTTAAAAGCAACAGCACCGGAGAACATTACACATCAGTACCCCAACACATGTAAAAGAAGGTAAGCAAAACAAGCAAAAAACAAAAACAAACCAAAACCAAAAAAGGAAGAAGAGAAAAGAAAAAAAGAATTGCCGTTGTTGCACCCATTCATAACATAACCACACGGAGAAAAACAAACAAACAAAAACAAAACACTTTCTACCGCTGCAAGTCAATTATTCTAGTTTGGCTGGAAACACCTCTGGATGTGGTCCACTTTTCTCGGTTAACGGAGAGAAAAGTACAGTTTCATTTGATACATGGAATTTTGGGAAGTTCTCAACGGGATTTTTGTGGACTGGATTCAAAGGAAGTGCCCAAATCTTTTCGGGCATGCCTAAATCAGAGCGATTACGATAAACAACCAGAGATAAGTTAACAAAGATAACTTACTTTCCACGATGCACTCCAACACGCTGCTAACATGGAAGGTGATATGACATGCGCTGTAATAAGGCCACCTTCACTAATGGCTGTTTCCCGTGACATCATGGCACCTTGACAACAACTGTAAGTTAGTTAATGCGTTTGTTTGTTTTTTGTTTCTCTGCTCTCTCACTCACTCCATGCAACTCTCGCCCGACAACTCGATTGGGAACGACTGCTACCGGGCTCAATTTTATACGTACTTTAATAAGTAAAGAAAAATAATCGAACAAAACTACCTATCAGCTAAAGTGAAACCCCGCCTTACGGGCCTTACGGCCACCTCGTCATTACGGCTACTTTTTTTGGCAGCCTGACAAAAACCACCATACACTTTTTTTGTAAAAAACCCTCGTTAATATGGCCACCCCGTTAACACTGTAATTTCCTTGGGAAGCACTCACTTGCAAACACAGTTCCTTGGCAGACACCTCGCTTCCCCTCACCACCCATCAAAAGTGACACAAAAACGACAGTACCTCTCGAATTTCGAAGATCTTCCTGGAGGACAAGGGCTCTTGTACAGGCACTTTATAATAGAAACAAAAATTACACGAATTTGCTCAGTAAACGTTTAGATTTGAATGGGTGATTTTCGAGTTGCCTCAAGCCTCTCTTTCAAAGCGAGACTAATTGCGATCCCATTGATATGAATTTTTTTTTCCATTCTCATGCCATTGAAACTAATTTTCACAAGAACTGTTTGCACTTAGCCTCGTACTGGAAGTGAGAGTTTTTAGATATTGGAAATAGCCTATTCAGCTTGAGCGCAGGGTAAACGTAGTCAGTCATTCTTCTTTAATGGTGCTTAAGTATAACGCAGTAGAATGAAGGAGTCATTACACATTACAGTCAGGTAAAATTTACAGCAAGATCATCAGGGGTTGAAGAAAAATTTAAAAAAAATGGAAAAAGAAAAAAAAATTCAATTTCTCGAGTTGGAATAATGGAATAATGCCATTTTTAAGGGTGCGAATAATGGAATAACGAAAATATTGAGCCCAAGGCCTAAAAAATTTTTCTTCCTGGTATCAAAGCAGATAAATCTAGCCCTAAAATCTATTTACCTATTTTCATTTGGTGTCCAGTTCCTGTGGTAGAAGACAGGTAAAAAGGCAAAGACTTGAAGCACCTTCAATCTTGTAAGAGGTGGTAGTTGAATAGAGTACCAACGTATGCACAATGAAGAAGCAAATAATTTGGAGCTGTCAGCAGGCAACCAGTGCTCTTTACCAGAGGTATCTGTGACACACAGCTTCCACCTTACATCTCCAAGCCTATCAATGCAGACAGACAGGCATTTTTTTCAACAAGAGAACAAGATCTTTGAGAGGGAACAGGAATGTGACAGCCATCTTTTGTTGGGGGGTACTCGCAAAAGTTTTGGATGGGTGTATGCCAACCAAGGGTCAGGATGGGCTTCTGTCAAGGTCCTATATATTATAGAAAAGGACCCTTCAATGACATGAACTAATACAGTAACTATTCCTCATACTCTAAGGGTGTGAATACAATGCCAACAAGGCAAACATGATAACCTATCTAAGAAAAGAGACCCTCAAAACCCATGCCCTGGGAGGCGGCTCATACCTCTATATAGCCCATATACGGGAGTAACCCCATCCCCACTGGGGGAAGGGTTATGGACAGAAATTTAGCCCGTCAGATGAACCCTCATGAACTGAAAATGAGAGGGGGAGCTTCTAATATTAATTGTAATTGGCCAGTTTAAGTCTGCACCTGAGACTGGGTGGTTGGGGTAGTCGTAAATTGAATTTTTGGAAACCTGTCGGACCTTTGACTAAATTTCCTGTGAAAATTCATAATGGCCAAATAAAGAAGTGATAGCAGACTCAGAGGTACGGTGTATTCCCGAAACAATCCCAGAGTGCAATTCAACAAAACAGCTCAGGAGCGTAGCATCCATATATGAACATACCCTAGTGCGTACATTTACAACTAAAAATATGGAAACATGTATATTTTTATTTTCTGAAGAAGCCCTTTCTACCATTAAATCAGAATGACTTTTTTTCAGGGCTTCTGATATTTCGCGGAAAAAAAAGCAAAATTTCGCGGGATTTTCAGGGGCAAATTTCGCGGAAAAATCGGCGGATTTCGCGGGATTTTCGCGGGAAGAAAAGTCAAAAGTCGCAGAAAAATCGGCCGATTTCGCGGGATTTTAGCGGAAAAAAGTCAAATTTCGAAGGATTTCAGGGGCAAATTCTTAGAAAAATCGGCTGATTTAACGGGAAACTCGGGGGGAAACTTCGCCACGAAACAATCAGTAAAAAACAGCTGGTTTTTTTTGGCAAATTTCGCTAAAATTGATCAATTTTTTTTATTTTTATTTTTTTTTTGCGTCGATATGACCAGCGTTGTTTAACGTTTTTTTAACAGGAATAATCATTTGCTCTTTGAACAACAGTTCGCTCAAGAAATGAGCAAATACTAAAAGAATTAACATTCTGGTTAGTGCCCAGTTTTTCGCAACATTAATCTAAGACGCCTGGCCCCAGTTGTTCAAAAGGTGGAGAGCGCTATCCGCTGGATAAATCTCTATCCAATAGGTAACGCAATTGGTTTCCCAAATACTTATCCGCTGGATAGTGATTTATCCGGTGGATAGCGCTATCCAACGTTTGAACAACCGGGCCCTGGTAGTTTTGGGACGTTGTTTACTCGTTGCAGTGACGAAGTTTCAAGATAAATTTGGGGTTTGGGGTGAATGAAGCAGGTCTAATAGCTAAGATAAGTATTAAATATGCTTTGCCGACATGTATTTGGAAATATTTCTGGCGGATTTCGCGGTATTTCGCTTTTTTAGGGAATTTCGCGGGATTTCGCGGGTCCGCGACCGCGCGAAATATCAGAAGCCCTGTTTTTTGCACTATATTGGTGTCATTGTGTTAGAATTCCCTTTATCCTTTTATTATTCCATACTTCTGATGGCATCACTGGCCATTTTTCTCCTCTTGTAACTTAGCAACAACTCTGAAATTGAGAACTAAACACACTGTACTGCATTTATTAATATCCTGCTTATTAATTTACCAAAAGTGTCCTGCAAAAAAAGCGGGAAATGGCATTTCCGAGACCCTAAATTTAAAAATTTTCTAGGGGAGCATGCCTTCCAGAACCCCCTAGGTTGGGCCGTCTTTGGCGCTACAACTTTCTCCCCAACGTGGGTATACCTTCAAAATCTCATGCTTTGCCCCTGCAGGTGCGATCTGGTCTCTGTTTTTTGTATGCGGAACTCAAAGAGGCCAGTAACAATAACATCAGGGAAATTGAAACCAAGCTTAGACTAAGTGTCAGATTTCATGTTGTTGTACCACTTAAAAATGAAATCATGGATTACTAGATCAATACATAATCACAACATTATTATTTTTAAAAAAAGTCTCAGGCAGGCTTTATAATAAATTACCTCCAATAGAATGAGGGCTTTGGTGCACTAAATTATATCCTTTGAATTGGTTATTCGCTTCTGAATCAATGGGAGAATTTAATATTAGATTAGGAGTCACTTAGAGCGTTATCTCCATGTACAGAGTGCCCCACCAAACAATCATGGGAAAAAAATTCATTTGTCACCTCAGTTTTCCTGGACATAGACATTACCCAAGTAATCAAAAGAACCTACAGATATGGTTTAGATGACTGCGGTGCTTCACTTGGAAGGCCTGTGTAGGGTGACTTCTTCCTCCTCTTCCTTAAACCTAAGATCTCCTTATTCCGTGCATTTATACTTCTGCAGAAGACGCAATAAAAATAGTATGAAAATTTGGATACACTACATGGACCTACATAATTCAGATTTATAAGAGTAGCATGGATAAAAATTGGGTTTTTGAATATCAAATACAGTAGAACCCTGGTAACTCCAAGTTGGATAACTTGAACTCCCCGTTAACTCTAAGTAAGTCCCATTTACCTTGGAATTGAACCTAGTTTTTAGTCATTTTTATTCGGATAACCTGAACTCAGATAACTCGAACTGATTACTCCTTGCTAATTTGAACTAAATTTCATTTCACTTGATCAAAATTTACCCCGATAACACTAACTTGAATTCTGGTTCTTGCAACTCACCATGGATGCCAACTCATTATCACTCCTCTTGTCTGTTATATAATGGTAAAAAAAAACACTGAAACTAACACTTTTAAAACAGTGCAATGAATAGGTCTCATATGAGGTATCAAATGAATGGTTAATTTCAGAGGCAATCTACCTTAACTGTATTGATTTCTAGTTGCAACATTTGGTCATTCACTAAGCAGAAAAATTGTCACAATTTAATACAACAAACTTCTGAACTATTTAGACAACTGGCAATTTTGTAAAAAATGAGATCTTGGCAAGTTGCAAATATGGATCGCCTTTTTATATCTTACAAAACTGTTTTGCAAGCTATAAAAAGATGTACCAGCCCTGACGACTTAAGAAATCATAAACTGGGCTTAGTCGATTTACAAATTAATTCAAATACTGACTGTCATAAACGTGTTAATTACAGTTTCTGATGAGATAAGTTAAATTTGCACCAGGTTGTTGTATACTGACATGCTGAATAATCAGTAAACTATAAATTATTAACATGAAAAATTAATATTTTTTTATCTACCCCGATAACTCAAACCCCCTCTAACGTGAACAGTTTTTGCCTCCTTTCAGAGTACAAGTTACCAGGGTTCTACTGTAAATCCTTGAAGATGGGATCCTTTGATTGCTATGATTATGGACAAGGTACATGTATATATAAATGTACTTGCCAACATTTATTTCAGAGTTTGAATTAAAGGAGGTTGTGTTTTATTCTAATATCTTAATTACCTCTTGATTATCTCGCTTTTCCAGTCAAAACCTTCTCCTTTTGTTTCCTCAAAAGTTAAAGAATCCCTGACTTGTTTGGGAAGCTTGAAAAGCAATGGTTTCCACAGTAAGCTAAAAGTGTATAAGGAAAAACTTTGTTATGTTGTTCAACTATTTTACAAGGTTTACCTTCAACAAGACAAAGAGAAGTTTCTACAGCCTGACCCATCTACCTAGTACCTAGCCTGAATTTCAGCCACCTCCTCTGCTCCCTGCAGTGGTGATCCAGGGGAGGGGCCGAGAAAATTGGTGTTTTGACTTGAAAAACTGGGGCACTCGATGGAAAAGTTATCATTATAAAATAATGGAGTCTAACCGCTATCAAACTCTTTACTACTCAATAGGCTGCATGCACTCAGTACATACTTAATCACCTTTCTTTTGTAATTATGGTCCACTGATGGCACACTTGAGCACAAACTAATAATTCAGAGGGACTCAGGTATTTGAATATCTTTAAAAGAAGTTCATCTGGAAGTCTAAAAACAGATCATATAAACATTTATACAGGCACAATTAATTTCTTTACATTAAAAAAGAAACATGATTAATTAAATAATTTTCCTGAAAGCAATATGAGCCATTCCATTTAATATCCCAAGCCCCCATCCCCCATCCCCCACCCCTAGAGATGAGATTTTCTGAGAGGGGCTTTGTAGGACTCTGAAGTGTTGCTGTATCTCAGCACCTGTGATCTTTCGAATATTTCTACGGGGAATAGGAATTTAAAAAATGGGCTATTTTCAGTGGGGTGGGGACTGTGTCAGTACTTTCCTTCATTTTTTTCTGAGGTGCAGAAGTCAAGTAGTTTCATGATCATCTACATGTACTATCACAGACCGGGGGTGTTCACTGTTGTGGTAGTATAATCAATGGAACGGCCCTGTGTTAGAAATCCCAAACATAAAATGCAGCTGTACTAGAATAATAGATACCTTCTTAGATCCACGGCTTTAGTTTTTAGAAGAGTAAGGACTTTTCCTGTTGACTTTTTTGAAGGTTTTGCTTCCACTACATTTTTCCTAGTAAAATAAAATACATGTATTACAAGCTAATAACATTAAACGTTATGATTTTAAAATATCTAGTTCACTATATTATCGAAAGTAATAATTGTTTGTTACTAGAATGGAGAAGTATATTGTTATTTCATTTCTTTTTCCGTTGATCACAATGTTGCCCGTGACAACACCAGGTCTTCGAATTAAAAAAAAAAAAAAGTAGAGATCACGCTACTTTCAAGAATTACCTTTCCTTGGAAGGCCCCGAATTAGATGCAACTGTCCGTCTAGATTTCAAATATGAACTAAGATGTTTTTGATCCTGAGACATCGGTCAAAACACTCTTTGTTTAGTTCTTGAAATCCAAGTCAGATCTGCCGCCATCTTTTATCGTGCACTACCGAGTGAGGCCTGGCACTAGATGCTACGCTTCGCGTCTTGTCAATCTAACAAACATCAAACATGGCGGACACGGAGAAAGTGCAAGTGAAGCTTGAAGATGGAGACCCTCAGAGCGTCCAAGATTTGACGGGATTTGTACCATTCCACATTCGACATGTTGTTAAATCTTTAAAATCAATTCTTGCTGATATCTGTTGTTGTGTTTCACTTGCAGACACCTAATTGCGACTGTTTTGATTTCAGCTTTTTCGAAAAAATTGACATTTGCATAGAGGCTTAACTTAAAACTTATTTCTAGTTTGATGAATTTTTTTGAGATTTTAAATGACAGTGGCTTTGCCGTTTTGCTTTTGCTTCGTTTTTCTTTCTTTTCAACAGGTGCAAACGCTACTGCAGCAAATGGTAAGAGAGAAACTACTATCTACATTTAAAAGCTTTATTTGGTTCCGGTTAATTCTACATCGTTTAACTTTTTCTTTGTTTCCCGTTTACAGCAAGACAAGTTTCAACAGATGTCAGATCAAATCATAACAAGAAATATCCTTTACATTATTTAATCCCCTAACTTGAAATGAATTCTTCTCGTTAATGACTAGCCTAGCCTACACATTCAGCGGTCTTTTCCTGGTTGATATATTGTTTTGGCCCGCCATAATTTCACTTAACGTTGTTGCCACAAATTGAAAGTTTTGTTTGTACAGCGTATCGTTTGGTTACAGTATAAAAATACACTGACGCGTCAAAGACGTGTCTTACCAACGCTGGAATTTGTTAATGTTCGGTATTATAAACTGAAAATGTAAATAATTCTTTCAAATGCTAAATACAAGTGAGGAGGTATTGTTTAATGCGTATAATCACTTTAATAAGATTATTTCCTGTACGAAAATGTAGTTTATTTAGGGAGTACAAAATGATGACAGTTATTTACTAAAAAACTACATTCAAACCTCTGTTAACAGCCTTCTCCTCCAAAATTGGAGATACATTCACCCTTACTGTAACTCTTTCAGCCCCAAGAGTGATCAACATTAACCTTCTCCTAAAAGCTATCAATACACAATCAAGGAAAAAGGTATTTAGAATTTAATAAATTGATCACCAAAGGGGAAAATATTTGTTCTTTTATCAAGTTCACTCAACTTATTTTGTAAGGAAATAGATAGAGGTCAGTCTTTGGAAATTGGGGCTAAATAATGCCTGAGGAATAAGCTTAGAAATTCCATACTAATGACATGCCACTACCCAGATTTGAGTAGGGCTTTGATTTGCTGAAGCAAATTTTCACCCAATCAGAAGAGCACTACTCAGATTTGGGTAGTCACGTCTCGTCAGTATGGAATTTCTCCGCTCATTCCTCAGATGTCATTTTGCAGGGAAAGCAGTAAAGGCATCACAAAATGTCAGCTGTTTTCTCAGGCTAGGTGGATAGCACTATCCAGCTTTTGAAAATGTCTGATAGCCCATCCATCCGATAAATCAATATCCCAAGGATAAGTATTCGTGTGGGGGGGGGGGGGGGGAATACTTCTTTATAAGAGGCTAATGGGCTTGTGCTGCTGAATGGGTCACATTTTCACGACTGGCTTGACTATAATGGGGTTGCATTTTCAGTAAAGGTACTAGAATGTGGTCGCACATTTTCTGATTTTTGGGGTGAGAAAGTTCTTCACATTTACGGTTAGCAAGCGCAGAATGTACTGTAGACTGGGTGAAACTTGATAAAGTGTTTTTCATTCAATTTAGAAATTGGGTCAATTAATTTTAGGATGATTTATTTCAAAAAATTGATAAGGTAGATACATAAATAGAAAATGACTACCGGTAAGTTGGGATCGCGGAAATTACATATTTGCCTAAACGTGACTAAGATGGGGTCTATGGCCACAAAATAGACTATAATGGGGTTAGGGTCTGTTAGAGACCAGCAGCACATACACAGCAAAAATTAACCCAAGTACCCCCCCCCCCCCCCCCCCCCCCTCTCAGGTATTCAGGAAAGCCATTGCATTATTCGGTGAATAGAGATTTTTTTAACCCTGTGGATAGTGTTATTCACTCTTTGAACAACCGGGAAAAGGACCCTGTTGTTCGAACACCAGTTGGCACTAACCCAGCGTTAAATTTTAACTTGGGTGTGGGCTTCTTTTTTTTCTTTTCATCAACAGCACTCTCTCGAATAATTTTCTTCATTCCTTTTAGAGTATCCAATCATCAAATTGTAGGCAAAGAGAATTAAACTGAATTTGTTCTTTAGCTCTCATGTCTGAGATCAAATTTCATACTAACCCTGGGTTGTCTTAACCTAGCTTCAAACAACCTGGCCCAGATGGGTAAAATACCCCCCCCCCCCCCCCCCCCCGCCCCTTTCCCCTTCACACCACTAAGCACTACTGTAACATCCTTAACCATTGTCACTTGATGATATGAGTACAAGGATTGACGACTTAGAAAGAAACATTGGTGAACTGATGAACCAAGCTGGGGTAGATGAACCAGAAAAGTGACGCAGCAAGCTATTTGAAGCAGAACGTCCATAGGATTATGTACTTAAAAAAATGAAGACTGTTTTTATACAACATTTTCAAACTTGAAAGCAATAATTATAATTTGACCAGAACAGTTTTTTTGTAAAATAGCCAGAATCCTGTAGCTATTGTTTTTTCTTTTTCCTCTAACAGTTTTTGTCACCTTAATGTGATTTGCAATCAGGCATCGCGACACTTGTAATATTTTGTGATAGAAACAGTACTGAAATTAAATTGTGGAGCTGGGCTATGGTGCCTTTAATCGCTTGTGATTCTTTACCGTTACAGCAAGGAGCCCAAAAGTGGGATCGCTTTTGATTTATTCACGTTGTTTCATACAGATTTAATACAATCAGAAGCCAGCTGGAAACTGTCCTTGACTTCATGAAAGAATGTGAGTTAATTAAAGGAGGTCACACTTTTGAGCTCCTTGCTGTAAGTAGTGAGTTCTTTGAGATTAAATTATTGGTTTCAGTAAAATTGCATGCAATCCCCCCCCTTTTTTTTTATTTAGAATAAAAACAGCAACAGTTTGGTAGCCTGCCTGGTAGGCTTTTAGGGAAGGTGATAGAAAGAGGAGACAGGGTCTATGCTGCCCCCACAGAAATGATAGCAAATTCCTGAGGGAGGAGGAGACCTCAAAGACCAAAAAATGCAAACAAAGTGTATGAAGCTTAACTGGAATTTCGGGAAGGGGGCAGGGGGTAGTGGGGCAGTGACCTGAATCCACCTCTGGGACCTACAGAATGCCAGTCACAGAAACAAACAGTTTGGGCTTATTGGAATATGTTGTGTGCATATTAATGCATCTTCCTACACACACACACACGCTCCCCCCCCCCCCGTCCCACACACACTTCTTCTCCTTGGCCGACTCTCTAATAGTATTCAGTGTATATTCATGCTTGACTGTAAGGTGTCTTGAAAGCAAAGACCCCTAAGAACCCCTAAGATTAGGGTTGGGAAACTGAGTTAATCAAATTTCAGGTCAGTTTGCCCAGTATAATGACTTAAATGGAACCTGATTCACTCAGTTTCCTAACCCTAATCAATTAAGTTCAGAGTCATTGGGTGGAAGGTCTTGGGGTCTTTGTTTTCAAGACACCCTTGACTGTATGCATACAAAGTGTATAACATTCAACAGAGTTTTGAACACAAATACTTCTTGATCCCTCCCTACATTACTATTATATCAGGTTATAATATGACAATAAGGAATTAAAACTTTCCCTGATAAAAGATTTATTTCATAGATCTTATGTAAAAAATCAACTGAAGGCACAATATTACATTAAACAAAGAAAGGAAATTTTAACAAATATAAATTTAGAGTTAATGTAAACAAGGGTTCACTAGCATAATTGCTGCTTCAAAAGTTGTTTTGCTTAACAAATGTTTAGTACAAACGGTCTCGTTGATAAGCTGTCTTTCTATGAAAAAAAAAAACAAAACAAAAAAAGATGCTTCCGAATGGAGATTCTTGGCAAATGAAACGCAAAATCTCGACAATCAAATTTTACACGACGATTTCCAATGAATCCGATAAAGGAATTCTTACCATGGCAGCCGGGTTGGGATGGTCAAATTTCCGTTTTCGGATTCATTAGATTTAGCAGAGAGACTAATTGCATCACAGACCCGATTTCCGCCGCCCTCTCGGGTCAGGTTCCACCCCAAGAAGAGAGAAGCGCGGATAGCAGCTGATAATCGAGCCTAATTGCGTCAGCGGCGTCCGAGTTTGTTAAGAGGGCCTCACCGCCAACAAAACACTGGAGATTTAGGCCTCTTCTTTGTTTGAAAACGGACATTTTTTCCTCCGGTTTGGCCTACCGTCAACACGTATCCGGTGAAAACGGTCACCGAAAACGCCTCTTTTCAAAAAACGCTCTTCAGAGTGGAGATTTTTGAAAACGCCGGCTATTCGTTTCCGTGTGGACGGCGTAAACGGAGGTTTTCGAAAACGATGATGTCCTACATCATATGCTTCTAGCATGACGCATGCTCAATAAGGGATGCTATCGTATTTCCATCGCGTTTAGCGTTTTCATGTGGAAGAGCGAAAACGATTCGAATACGCTGCGTGTGGATGCGTGTTTTTTTTTTTTCTTTGAAAGCGGAGGATACGTGTGGACAGTTCCTAAATCACTGAATCCATGCTGTGTGTGGATTCAAAAGATAATTGTCTTGAAAACGTCTTTGATTAAGGCCAAAAAAGAAAAAATCTTATGCACTTCAATCAATTATACAATAACGACTTAACGTGTAATAATAATCAATAGAAACAATTACCGAACTTTAGAAATAAATTAAAGTACATCTTGATCATCTGCACCTTTTGTCTTTGGTTAAAAATTTACACCATCAGCATATAATTTAAAATATCCTCATTCTCTGCTTGCTACTTGATTCAAGGGCTCTTCAAAATTAAACGGCTCGTCACTGAAAAACAGAAGAAAGCGGGAGTGTTAGTTTAGTTTTCTGTTAATGTTAATCTACTGACTTGAAAGTCCTATACGTTGCAATTTCACGTGCCTGTCGCGTGCTACCAAGCACGTGCCAATCGGGATAGTACTGTACGCAGAGGTCAGTGTTACTGCACGAAAATTTCTCTTCTCGTCAGTTTGACGTATCATATTCTGGCGGCGAATAACCATGAAGTTGTTTCAAGAGGGCTCTCAAGTACGAGATTCAGCCAAACAGGCCGGTAGGGAAGGGGAAAGGGCAGATTCCCTCGGGCATCGCCCTACTCTTTCTCAATCCTCTCATCCTCGCCTTTAACCCCACCAACATGGAAACTGGACATGAAGGAAAGTCACCGTACGTAGCTTAACATAGTGCACAAAATAGGCAACCATTTCCTTCTGCTGCCACACAATTCTTTTAAACCTTTTTAAAACTTAAAAGTTTTTACTACATTTCGTTATCACAAGCTTTAGATTCTGAGACGAGGACGACTACTAGTACGAGATTTTCTCAATCCTGAGTATTGCTCAACGCGTGAACCAGCGTCATTTTTCGCGAAGAGCCTGGCAAAGGCTACAGTTGGGAACACAAACCTGTACACTAGAGACGTAGTAGTCATGGAAGTAGCAGAGTATCGCTAATGGCTGGCCAACGATTATTGACAACCACACCACTATATTACTGTAATTGGGATAGCCTTCAAGAAAATACTTCACAACCAGATGAAGGGGAACCTGGAGAGAACACAGAAAGAATAAACACAAGAACATTAGTCAATGACGACAAAGATAGAAGGAACGACTTGAGATGATATAAGCCGAAGACGATAACTGTTAAGACAACAATTACATTTTTTACTGATTCGAGCACAAGGGCGACTACGAAGAAGAGATTTGACTCAAAGTTAGTGTGCATAACAGGCCAAGCGAGGCGAACGCGGCATTTTCCGCGAAGCGCGAGACAAGCGTGAATCGTCCGGTCATGTTATGCAGGCTACTCAAAGTTTTTTTCGCGTATACTCGTAAAATATACACCCTGGAAAGCTTCATTGTGTATTTTTTCCACCAGAAAAGTTAGCACGGTTATTTGTAATGAACGAGGTTAGGCCCTCTACCGATCGCAAAGTGATTAAACCTCGAGAATCTTTTTAGAAAACGTCTAGCCTGGGAAGCAAGCGATTCCAATCTTTTTTGCTCTCGTCCCAACTTTCTCGACGAATTTGGGTGGAAACGCTTGCTACGCAAGATAGAAAAGGTTGCGATTAGACCTTCTACTTCCAAGTGTCCCGGTTTGAGTGTCCGCATTGTAACAGAAGGCTAATGAATTCCTTACAAACAAAAGTTTCAGCTACGACCTATGTACCGTTAATAATCACAATAAACTACAAACAAGAAACTTCACAATGAAAAAAATAATAAAAATAAATAAATACAAAATAACTTACAATACTATCGTCATACTGTCATCTTGGATTCAACCCATTAAATTTAAGTTATTATCACGAATTTTTTTTTTTTACATTTTCCTGAAAAATTACTAAGTAATGGTCGTTAGATACCTTACCTGTGAGAGCATTGCTAAGAATGCCCAGAATCGGAACAGTCTTAAGGGGACACTCACTAAAAACTGCAAAAGACAATGTTATCTTGAATCGCATGGATTTCTTTAGAGGATAAGTGAGTTCGTTCAGAGCCTTATCGCTAACCAGTCCATAAATATCGTATTTGTAAGAAATGGAACATAAACGTTATGTGTTCTTTTCCAGGGCTCGAAAGAAGTCCCATCCTGTAGCCCGAGACAAGTAATTTTCTTGTTATATCCACATACAAATTCTCCAAACTGATCTCTATTCATTTCTTTACAGAATAAGTTGAGAGAATTTGATAAAAGATCAAAGCGTTTTCTCTTAAGTGATCATTTTATTAATTCTCATAACCTAATCTCTTGACATTGTATGTATACCGTTAGGAAAAAATTGATGTTGGTCACTATTGGGACATAAAGGGTTAAAGCATCCTTGCCCCATTGGCAAGGGTCAAGGAAAGTAATTCTCTAACAAAATCATTAACTAAGACGAGCAAGAAGTGGCCCCATGTAAGCAAAATGTGACAGGGGCGGATCTAGGGGGAGGGTACAGGGGGTGCAACTGGTATTCTGCCAAAAAAAAAAAAATGTGGTTTATTGGTGTTGAAGTAGAGCAAGAGACGAGTGCACCCCCTCCTAAAAAAAATCCTGGATCCGCCCCTGTGTGAGAGCTCGACTTGCCCATAGGTCAAGCTCGAATTTCAATATTTGTTTTCTTTAGAGTCCTGGATTTTCTACTATACTCTCAAAACGTTTTTTTTTTTTTCCTCACAGAGAGCAAAAAAGACACAACTTCAACGGAGAGAAGAAAAAACAAACAAACACAGGAGAAAACAAAACAAAACAAAACCTTTGATAACAACTGTCCCCAAAGCAAAGCGAAAACCAACAATGTTTCGTTGGGAAGTGAGGAGAAACTTTCTCTTTCCAGTAACGCTTTTAATCTATAAAAAACCTAGCCAGCTTTAAAATAAACGTAGTATACCTCGTGAAAAAATGCTGAAAGCAGAAATACGGCGATCTGAGCTTGTATAGAAGAGTAACCAGACTTTAACATTGGAAGATAGAGATGCCTGAAAGGTTACAGAAGAATCAGTATTAAATTTAGATAGTAATTAATTGGAGGCAGCGTGGCCGAGTGGTCAGCGCGTGGGACTAGCAATCCGGCAGTCCGGGTTCGAGTCCCGCTCTGGCCACTTGCTGGATTTGTTGTCGGTCGTCCCGAATTGAAATCCTCGGTCACGCTTGTAAATAGCCAACTGGTTGCATGCTGCAAGTTGGGGTTTTTAATCCCGTTCTGTTGTATTTGAATTAAATTAAATTTAGATAGTAATTACACTAACCCGTTGAGACAACCTGGAGTTTAGAAAGGAATAAAATCATAACATTATCATTCCAATACAATTTAAGGACAAATGAATGATTTATCAAATTTACTTATGTCCAACAGTGGCCTGGCTTGACATGCTAACAACGCATCAAAGATCATAATGGACAAGAACATTTCACTCGCAAGCTGTCTCCGCAACGTCGAATCCAAATCGCCCAAATTCGACACATTTTATTTAGATTTCCACTATCACATAATTTTTACGCGCGCAAATTAAATAGAGGCAATGTGTAGAAGGTCGCGCGTAAACGTATAAGTTGGACCTCGCTCAACTTCAACGTTTCCGCACGGCCTTTCGTACCTTTTACTTACGCGCGTAAACATTGCGCAAAATGAGAAATCCACCTTAATACAACAGACATAGTTTCGAGGTTTCGGAAAAAAAAAACAAACAGACAAACAAACAAACTTCACACATCTGTTACATTTCCGTTTGATCATTTAGCCCACGCCCAAACCAACAGTGAGATATGAATCCAGGAGTTCGCCTATTACACAAACCTTCTGGCCCAGCGGTGAACAGGGATGTTCCAATTCTGCCAGAAATAAGCCACAGTCGGGGAATTCCTACAAATTTTTAAAAAAATGTAATTAAGGTTGTTTATTAAGCACCTTTATCGTTTGCTTGGTATTTGCTTCTTATACCTTCACGTAGCTTCAGTTCCAACTGCACTGTGGGCAGGTCCAGCCTAGCCTACCACGCAACATTCTTTTGGCTCGTCATGCAATCCTGCCCAACGAAGCCCTAAGAGCGTCTGCGTGGGAGGCTAGGCCCAGTCTACTGTGGTGCCCACAGGCCGCCCAAGCTCAGTATGAGAGTTCAATCATTAGTACATGTGGTTTCATACTGAACTTGGGCTGCCTGTGTGGTGAAAAATTGCGCTGAGATATACGGACAATGTCAAAGCAGTTTTGTAATTTCACAGGTGAAATTATAAATAAACGCTAAAAATGTCCCGCCAAAATTAAGGAAAACTTTAATTATGACCTTTGCGCCAACCCACCCCCCCCCCCCCCCGCCCCAAATGGATTGGATCTACCCACAATGCACTTGAAACTGATCCCTGTTTTTTCCTATTTGCACATCTCCCATAACACACCTTGTTTGCGCCCCCCCCCCCCCCCACATTTTTTATACCTTCGTTTTTCTTTTCTCCTGTGTATCACTGTCCTCCCAAGAGTACTTGAAAATAACGTCAGATCGTGTCGTGTAAATGAGACCACGACATCCGTACGACACGTGTGGATGTCGTAAGTGAAAATTGTGCGCGTGTGGGTGGTCGAAAGTCATCACGTATGCTAGTTGCGCACGATCCGTCTAAATCGGCCCTAAGACATATGCTTTAGGTAACACAACAGGACAGCAACCTTGCGAAATGAAAACAACAACAACAAACTCACCACCAATCCCTGTAGAAGGTTCTATCAGCAAATCTTAGCACCTCCGCGATTATGTTTAGACCGCTATGAAAGAAGGTGTAAAAGAACAACAGCCAAATCAAGTGATTTGGCACCTAGAAAAAAGAAATGAAAACGGAAAGGTGTCATTTCTTTCAGTATATTGCAAGAGTAATGTAAAATAAACATTACCACATAAGTTATATAGAATAGGAGTCATTGAGTTTTATTTTGCTTGTGAGTATTTCGCTAATAAAATCACAAACCCTACGGATGTTGTAGTGCATCACGGCGTGACGTTTTCGTGACGTTCGCACCGCCCGGCCTCTTGGCCTTGCGCGTTAGAAACTCACTCACAAAAGAAACATCCAGAAACCAAAAAAGAATTTTAAGGTTTTCTTGACTGTCATGTTGGTGGATTACGGAGTTATGTTT
This sequence comes from Porites cylindrica, assembly GCA_964035525.1. Taxonomy (NCBI): domain Eukaryota; kingdom Metazoa; phylum Cnidaria; class Anthozoa; order Scleractinia; family Poritidae; genus Porites; species Porites cylindrica. The sequence continues at coordinate 12,733,689 of OZ037776.1, read as the reverse complement.
AGACGAAATATGAAATGCAAGGATTGTTTGCAGAAGTTTCCGCTGGTTTTAAGTAATGGTCCAGATAAGAAGGAAAGGACCAAAACGCAGTGAACACGTCGGAATGCAAAAAGGTGCTAACTTTACTATTGTCTCTACTAAGGTTCTGATTGGTTTAAACATCAAATTTTACGAAATCTTCGCAAAGCAGCGTGTACATCAATCCTTTTTTTTCTATCCAACTTCCTTATAACAAAATCTCGTCTGAGTCTAAGTAACACAGAAATCGTATGTGCGGATCATGTAAAATTGTGAACATTTCTTGGCCATTGTTTGCAACTCTTGTGATTGGTCGAAATGTTTTAACACAAAAATACACCCTTTAAAAGTGGAGTTTAAATACATTTTCTTTCGTAAACAGCCTTTTTGTAGATTTATGCACTCTCTGCGTAAAAATGAAAACATTTCTATGTGAGGAAAGCGTATTGCGCCACAACAATAGAAATTGCTTTCCTTCTTACCTGGATCATTACTTAAATGCAACACGCCCTGTCGCCCTACAGATCGTTGTCACATGACGTCACGGCGGCCATATTGGTGTACAAAACAAAAAAACGGCGGCCATGTTGATGTACAGAAAAAATCCTTTGGGGACTGAACTCTTTTCTCAAGTAAAAACTTCCTTTTTTTCCAAGAAATTTGCATAGCAGCCCACCATATGCATGTGAGTGAAAACGATCTGTACGGCGAAAGGTGGGAATAGCCCGTCTCTGACACTGAAGCACAGTAAAAACATGAAGGAATAGTCGCATCAACTTGAGGTAATTCATACTTACTGCTAGTTTCATAAGTCTCTCAGAAATCCTGCCAAAATTCATTTCCTGTTAACATTGACAACCAAAAACCCATTTTTAACATAAATTGTAACTTCAAATGTTCGGACGGAAAGGTTTTCGCGCCAATTTTGTACCACTGCTTTTTCCGACTGAACATTTTTGCAGATAAAGGATTTCAATATTGCAAAACATACAACACACAACGATTGTATAAGGCTAAGAAGATGATGACTCATTATGATAATGCTCATCAAATTTATCTATGCATAGTGACCCCCTACTAGACAGAACATCTCCTGATGCCTTTCTTAAGCAAAAAAGTTTGCTCCACAAACATATTGTCTTTACCAAACTGTAGGGCAGAGAAAAGAGTCTGTTCTTGAAATGTGGGTTAAACGATCCGGCCATCAAGGATGAGTAGTAACCCTGTGCATTGAGTACTTACGCTAATATCTAACAACTTGGGCTGCCGGTTAGTTAACGATTGTTCTAACATGATGAACAAGCATGATGCAATACCGGATTATGATTTCAATGTGGGGAGAGAAGATGAAATTACTACAATGACAACACCTACCTGGAGAGTTTTAAGGGAGTTATTCACGGTGGGAACTATCCACTACAAAATAATACCAATAAAGAACAAATAAGTTAAAAATATCAATAATATTTTATAATAATAGGTATAATCACGTGGCCAATGCATAATTCCAAACGCCCTCTTCTCTAACTCAGCCTCTAAACATTTATTATTATTATTATTATTATTATTATTATTATTATTATTATTATTAATATTATCATTATCATTATTAGAAATTACCTGTTGAACTAATCCAACGATAATTCCAAGAAGGAAGAGCTGCAATAAAAAATCATACGCAAGTCTTGTATCATTTAAAACAGCATCAAATCCTATTCAAATCCCTCGCTTACTTTTCATTCAGTTCAATTTTACCGCGGGGGTAAATGGCCCTTACGCGCAATTTAATTCATACATTTAACTGGAGTATAATTATGTCTACTGAATATTTGAAACGATGATAAAAAGAGGCTTACAAACTCTGCTATCCTTCTCATGAGGAATCTCTTTCTTATTCTATCATTCCTGGGAAAATTAAGTTCGTAGCACAGAGTTGGAGCTACCATGAAATAATAGAGATCTGAAACAGACAGAGTAACAGACATTAATAATTATCAATTATAGGATAAGGTTAAGTGTGATATGAAGAATAAAATTATGCAGGTCGAAGAGGGTCCAACCTCGGTGGATAACACTCTCCGAGGGGCAGTAGTTCAGATAGCCTACTCGCAGACGTCCTTTGGGGTTCGTTTGTCACGCATTCATTGGGAGAAATGAATGCGTGACAAACGAACCCCAAAGGACGTCTGCCGGGAGGCTATAGTTCAGATATTTCGTCTTTGCATATTTGTGAGACACCATCCGCCATTTCCTCCAGGCTCCAGTTGTTCAAAAGGTAGATAACGCTGCTATCCACTGGTTACACTGGTTTGCGCTACGCGGTTTACAAGATAAATCAATTGTGGCTCTCACCTTTCTGGTTTAAATTGTCAGGGTACTTCACTAGGTTAATGCGTGACTTCTTCGAGACATCATTTTTACCATCTGCATCTTGAATAAGTAAAACAAACAAATGACAGTAAAAAAAAACAAACAAACAAACAAACAAAAACAAAGAGAAAAAGAAAAAAAAGGCAAATTGCCGTCGGGTAACCTGTGATCATTGTCGGGCGAAACAAACGGATACCAAGTGCGGTAACAGTTAACATGAAAACAAGAGAGCTTTATCAGAGGCACACAACGAGTGTTTTCTGTGAGTTATCTATTCGGAGAAGCAATTATTGCGTATAAGTTTCTATTGCTTGGGGATGGCTAGAAATTTCTAGATGACCGTTCCATTCAGGTACATTTTCGAAGCTTATCTGATAAATTCCGTAAGATTTTCTGAAGTTTAATTTCTCAAATTTTACTCCCCATATTAGGCTAATTTTCTTAGAAAAAGAAAACCTAAAACTTTTCGGATTCAAAAATGTGATGGAGAGAGGAAAAAGAACAATTCTCACTTTCGTAAAACGTTCAATTGCATGTCAAATTTTCGGGGAAAAATACTAAACCCCTTCTAATTTCGAAAAGACTTAGTTTAAGTTCTCCTAGGATGACCGAACAGATGCAAATTTTATAGCGCCGTTTAGAATGCATTTCTAGATACCTACAAGTACTCTGGATAGCCTAAAAAGAGTTTTCAATGTACTTAGAAGGAAACGATCGTTGGGTGGCCCTGCTTTATCCTCTTTTGAAACAAAACGGTCGCTACGCATGTATGTAGCTCGTTTTTTAGCTATGACACGTAAAAGTGTAATACATATGTGTATAACTCGTTCTTTAAGCCATTGATAATGTTAAAGAAATTGGGAAACTGACCTAGCACGTTGGCGAAACGACTTAATACTTTGGCGAACAGGACGTTGGCGAAACGACTTGTAGGCGAAACGACCGTAAATAGTTAAAGTCGGAGCCTAGAGCAGCGCCCGCAAGTCTGTAACAACGAGAACTAATATTTCAGTAAAACGCGGTCTGTGACTTTTGTTGAGGCTTCCGCTGCCGTAGGTATTAGCAGGAAGTTCGGAAGGCTAGAGTTGACTATACAACATTTTAAAGGTATACAATAATTTCTTACGATTTAAAATTCTGTGCTCACCACTTTTGCTTGGACTGTTGACTAATCCCAACCTGTTCCACATGTTGACACTGATATAACTTATTAGCTTTAACCACACAACCGTGTACCACGAGACTGCAAAATGTGCTGCCCCTACAAGCAACACACCAGCATGAAGAGTAATATACAAATATTATTGGATGATTGTCGGGTTTTGCGATATCCGGAATAATCAACGCTTTAAGTTACAACACTTACCTCGACCTTGACTATTCCACATAAAGCAAAAACCGAAACTAATAATTGTTTCATTATACACTACTTAGAATAAAATAACGAAAACATTCCGTCGCACCGAACACAGTTTGACATTGCTCTTGGAAACCATGCATTTGTGCGCGCAACCCACATATTGGTCAGTTATCTTCTAGCAGCCAGCTAACTAATCTGTAGGCTGCGCTGATTTCCAAAATTTACTCTAGGCTCTTAGCCAATAAGAAGACAGAGTGAGTTCAGTGAATAATAAAACATTTAAGTGCAAACATGTTGTATGCTCACATTCAGTGCAGTCTTAAGACTTTTTCTCTTTGCCACTTCCGATCCGAAGACTGAAGCGAATACTGAATCCAAAATTATAGTCACACTTCAATTAAACAGCCTCCTGTTGAGTGGCCATCCTGTACTTAGTGACCAGAGAGTGAATAGGCATACATAGCCAGCAATTTTGCTGCTTACAGTGAAATATTTGCCTTCTAACTCAACGATTACCCCGGTGGGTCCAATTACTAACAACCAAAATTGCAACAGTCACATGTTTGGTTATTCTGCCTTAAATGTAAAGCATTTTGACTGTGCTGATAATTATTGTATACAGATTAAATATAGTTCAAGTCTGGCATATTAAATGAAAGTATTATTTAAAAGTACATTGGTATTTAATCAAGGCACTTACATGGCGGTGGTTGATAAGTTAAGACAACAGTGCAAGGTACAACCAGGGTGCAGAGTAAATTGAAAATGTGCAAATATTTTCCCAGCGTCTCAGATATTTTTCCCTTTAAAAAAGAATATAAAAGTCTAGTTTTAAGAGCTTACAATAAGCTATAGTCTTTTGTGACATCATTTTGCTAACTTTTAAAAGGTTAATTTATTGCAGGTGAGCCAATGATAGTGAAAAATGCTTATGTTTTGCCTTTAAACGACATGAGCATTGTTAGTATTAATGATCCTTTGGCTAATCTGGAAAGTCAAAAAGAATTACAGCTGTACACTGCTGTGCACGAGCAATACGGTTGTTTCTAGTATGAGTTGTTTCGTTGTTGTTTACTTTTTCACTGCTATTACATATATTTATCTCGCCTTAACTTTAAAAAAGCAAGTTCAAATGGACTATTAACAGAAGACAAGAAGCGAGTATTTTCACTTTCAAAGCACAAGCTTTGTTTACATGAAAGTGAACTAGACTCACCCGAGCAGGGAGTGGTAATTTTTAGAATAAAAGGTAAGTGCACACTTTTGAAGAGTGCGCTTTCACAACAAGTTCTCGACTCGAAATTTGAAACTCGATCCTTGATCCTCGATCTTTGAGACTCAAGACTCAATTCTTGCGACTCCATCCTCGAAAGTTTCGAGAATCGAGTCTCAAGTCTCCAGGATCCAGACACAAGTGACTGTCAACTTACTTTTGAGCGGTACTGTATTTGTAACAAAATCACTGTGTTAATTTAATTGATCATCACTAAAGGGCCAATTGTGGTAGAGTGGAACCCTGATATAACAAAGGACCAGGGGACAGAAATGTTCACTATAAGGAGGTTCTGTTACATTGAGGGGGCTGCGGGGATATCATTTGTAATACCGAGGACTTCATTATATAGAAGTCCATTAAATTGAGGTTCCACTGCACCCATGAAATAAACAATACTTGAGTATGATCCATCAGGAGTCTAGTAGGTGGGGACATGACCGGCCAACTCTGTTATTCGGGTATAAATAGGATGAATGGAGAAGGTGGGGTGCTGTTGGTGAAACAGCATGTATGCATGTCCTACTTATTGCACTTGGATATAATATACTCTAACTGGTACAGTTACTGTTAAGTAACAACCCTCCAAGTTGTGACCGTTTTGGTCGCCATGGTGCCTAAAATTTTGGAGCTGGTGACTTGATTTGTAAAAAAGTCTTCCTAAACCAGAAGAGTTGGTTGCCATGTGGCAACCAAGCAAAAACTTTAACTTGGAGGGTTGTGTAACTTCAGTTTCAGCTGAGCATGATAGGATAAAATCATGTAGGTTGACTATATAGGCTGGTAAGCTTAAAGAGCCAAGGGAGATCACTCACACAAGTCATGGAAACTGGAAGATGTATTATAAGTGCTATTCTTTACAGACATTTACTTTACAATAATCATAGTCACAATACTGCTCTCAATGGCTTTATAATTATGTGTTATCCCAAAAACAATAATTATGTGCATTATTTTAGTATGAGTTTATTGACTCACCCTACACATGTAAGTGTAATTTATAAGTTATATATCGGGCAGCAAACAATAACATGTACCGGTACTCACTTTGGCTAACAGCTTTTCCACCCAAAATGAGAACTGTATGAAAACATTTGAAACTACAAAAATATAATATAAAAAGCATTTAGGTACATGTACTCCTTAACACTATAACATTGAATACAAAACATAGAAAGCTAATAGCTCTGTTAATTACGCAAGTTTTCTAGATACCAAGAAAAGAAAACTTTTTAGACTTACAAATCACCAGTGACGTTGAAGGCCATCGGTAAGGATCTTCCAAAAATATTGTGGCTACTTGTAAAGGGTCAATAAGCAACCCATATCTAAATACATAATGGAACATGGAAGAAGCATCATATTACTTTATTTATTTTAGAGAATTACTGTACGGATGAATATGTAATTAATATGATAACTCTGAAAAATGTTTAGGAAGTGTGAGAAAACATTAAAAAAAAGGGGGGAAATAACAAACAAACTTACTTGAGTAAATTGTCCAAAGCCACTCGAAAATTTGACAAAATCTAAAATTTAAAGAAAAAAAGATAGTCAAGTATAACTTGAAATAACCGCAGAGTTATCCCCTCTCAGAAGAACTGTGGATGTGGCTCAACTTGATCCTTGGTTCAAATATTACGTGAATTTCCCTTTGGAAAGGAAGGGTAAATGATAATGAAATTGAAAGAAAGGAAAATAACATTTTCACCAAGCATAAAATATTATTGTACCACTCAGTCACTCTCCACAACATTATTTAAAATACTTCTAATGCATAAATCAATGTACTTTTTGACTGAAAATAAACTAGACTCACTGAAATCACTGAGATTTACCCCGATATTTCAAATTCCCCACTAACTTGAACTGGTTTTCATTTCCCTTCAGAGTTTGAGTTACCGGGGTTCTACTGTACTACCAACCTGCATTGCAGACGTATTTAACCCTGGTTAGTAATGCCTATAAAGCAACCCTGAGATCCTTGTTTTGGGACCCCAATGGATTACTCAATGAATATTATTACACTATATGCATTTCGAATATCCTTTTAACCTGACTGACAAATCAACAATGGCCTTCCTAACAGGTGCATACTCAAATCCTGCTACACAGGTGAGGGCCCAGAACAATGATTTTGGCACCGTTTTGCAGATGGACTTTAAGTAACCAGAGTTTCGCTTTGTCTGTGTTGCAGGCTAATATATTACAGGACGTCTAACACATTATACTAGAAGATGTCTAATATCATATGTGTCTTGTATGTCTACTACAAAAATGGAAAGTCAAGCAGAAGCGTGAAACATCAAATAAATAAAATGTCTGAAGCTATGTGCGTCTAATCCACTCTCTTCACAGACTTTTAAGACAGTTTAGCGATCCTCTATAATACAAAAAGGGTTTAAAATTGGTCCATAGCCTGCAAAAACAGCTGTTTCTCCTTGCTCTTTGCCGATGGGGAGTTGTTGCGAGGAGGAAACGTTTATGATTAAGTGACAGAAATTCCATACTGATGACGTGAATCAATGTTTGCGTAATAAATCTGGTAGTCATCGGGTTCCAAATGCAAATTTGTTCAATTTCTCCTGGTCGATTTTGGTAAAGCATTGTGTTCATCTGAGAATGAGCTCCAGCAAAACCCAAATGTAAGAAGAACATGTTCCACAAGTATTGACTCTTTCATTATGGACTCCTCGTGTTTACATTTTGTCTGTTGTTCCTAAACAATAGCTAAAACAATGTACCTACTCCGTCGTCCAATCAGTGCTTCTGACCAGATTTCCAACAGATTTTACGTCATCAGTATGGAACTTCTGTCACAGAGTCGCAGACGTTCCTCCTCGCGAAATGTCCCCAGTGGCGAGGAGCGAGGAGAAACGGCTGTTTTCGCAAGCTAATCTGTCCATAACGTACCCAAAAGAGCTTGCAATAATCTAGCATACAGCTGGTCTACAATAATTTACTGTACATTAGTAATGCTGCATAGTCTATTATCACAGTACAATCAAGCAATTTTAGTCTCCAGCATGAAAGAGAACACTTAATCATTAAACAGATGTTAACAAAATTAACGAATGTGCTCTCCAGAAGTAGCCTGACAAGGTAAATTAGACACATTGACAATCCCAAAAAGATTTAAGCTTAAGCAGATATATAAAAGCAAATATATTAAATTTACAGTGTATGCGCCTTATTATAATTCTGGCATCATCAAAAAGTCATCTGCGATACATGTATCTTTTCTTCTTACCAGTAGAACGAGACATAAGTTCACTATTCCTCTGTAGTTTTCAAAACCGCTCGTTGAGGTTAAAAGTGATTCTTCAACCGTGTGAACCCTGGATTAACGACATTCGAAAGAGTCAACTTGGACTCCACATGCAAGAAGTTATCATCTTCAAAAGTTCAAACTTCAGACTTACGGCCTTGCATAAATATTTTCAAGATTCGTTTTTTGCTTGGTCTCCGAATTCTTCTCCACTTTTTTTGAAGATGATCTCTGTCTCAGCGTCGGAGAACTCATGATTTGCAGGGAAAAGTTTTTTCTACCTTTCTCACTCTCGCTTGCGATCACCTTTGGACCGCTGAACAAACGATCGACGTCAACAATACAACGCTGCAAAATTAGTCAAGGGTGGTGGCGTGGGGGTGATCAAGTGAAACGACTACTTTTTTGTCGCTCATAAGGGATACATTCGTTTGGATTATTACAGGTAGGTCGCTAAAGTGCTTCTCTAGACTTGACAGCAATAAAGGAAACAATCTAGGACTATATTGGAGAGCTGTGGAGCAGAGGTAAAGTGGCGTTTCGGCCCGGAAGGGGCACATGCAAAGTGTGTCAATCGAACCTCCGACACGTGCGTGAAGTCAACCTCGTCCACTCGACCCCAGGGTCTTTGGTTGAGACTAGAATTTAGATACTCGGATACTCCAAAATCAGGTATCCGCGCGGAAACTGGAACTGAATAAAATTATTTTCCGGCAAATGGCTGCGACTCTCCGACTTGCTCTCCGACTCTCTTTCCGATTTTAATATCGCGAGTGGAATGTAAATGACTTAGCAGGGGCTCGCGCGGGAAACTCAAACTCGCAGAGTTAGAAACGCTGGATATACATGTTTTGTAGTGAAATTTGCTATAGATGAATCCCTCGGATGCGGAGGAACTTCCTCCACGAATTCACGTTTTAAACAGCGTTGCAGAGGAGGATAAAATCATTTCTGACTATCAAATAGAAGCAAGGAGTGCTTTCATTGTATACAAGAAGGACAAGAGTTTTGGCTCGAGTGGTAAGCTTAAGCTTGAAGTCCTGGCACCTCTCAGTGTTGTCCTCAATCTTTGACAAGTTTGTTGGGCTGGATGATTCTTTCTTTTTTACAGAGATTTTAAATTCCAAAAATGTGAAAGTGTACTGGGAGAGAAAAGGGAAAGCTGATGTCACAGGAGCAAACCAGCTGGCCTTTGATGGCATCCCCTATGTACATATCGGTGAGAAAATCTTGTGGTGCCATCAAGGCAAAGATAAAAGGAAGAAAAAAGACCCGCAGGATAAAAAGTCATATGTAAGAATCTCTCCTTTTTATGGGATCTTTTTTATGAAAATTGTCTAAAAACAACAACAACAACAACAACAATATTAATAATAATAATAATTTTTAAATAATAATTACAAAAACTTTATTCATAGATTTAAAAAAATAGACTATTAATTTTACAGATTCAAGAATATGAAATATTAAAATATATACCCTATGTACATTCTTCTTGTGTACGAAAGAGAATTGTCGTAAAATGACTATCTAAAGACTACTAATAACAATTATAAAAAGCATCAAAAAGTTAATAAAAAAAACTATTTAAAAATAATAATTCCAATTGATAAAAAGTTACTACTTAAATTAAATACTGTAATAATAATAATAATAATAATAATAATAATAATAATAATAGTAATATTAATAATAATAACAGTAAATTTTAAACTTACCTTCATTTAGGTTAATGATCACTGTTACAAGCAAAAGCAGACATATACTCAAGTATCCAAAAAGAAGAACTGTCCAGCGGCAATTCACATACAACAAATTGCCAAATTCCCTAATTTCAAGGTAGGTGTGTTGGTTTTGTGGGGGTAATGTATACATAAATGAAGGAGGAAAATAACCTCAGACAGTGCCACAAATCCACACATTGAGATAAAGGGGGCACTATCATCTGGAAAGCATTGCAAACCAAAGCACTTGACCCTGCACTTACCAGCTTGATCTTAAAAATACAAGGGAGGGGGAGGGGTAGGGGAGGGCTCACTAAACAGGCCACTAACCTTTTCAACACCACATTCACCCGATATGTTCTTTGATGTACTGGAAACTCTAACTTGGAATATTAAATATATGAAAAAAAAATCTGTGTCGCAGACACTCTCAACCTTCTGTATAGAGACAGTCCATACAAATAGTCTAGACGATGTGAGGGCTGGCTGCGACACAGGCTAGTTTTTCCTTTTTCGGTTATTTATTCCGCAATGTCCCCTTTTCCTTATAAAAGTCCTTTGCCTGAATATGAAGGCACAATTATACCACAGTAAGTACATTGCTAATAAAAATAAAGAAATATAATCTCCATGTCAATAATCTTGTCACTGAGTTTCACAATGGTTGGCTTTAATTTTTCAGGTTCACAGAGACACCCCATTCTTCAGAGCTACTGCTGCAAAACAGCTCCACCAAGTTCTAAATGAAAAGAAAGCTGGAAATGTACAGATGAAATATTTAATAACATTACCTGATCCATCTCAACACAGGAACCACATCACTGGCAAAGTAATGCAAATAGTCAATGAACATGTTACATCTACCCTTAGATAACAAAAGTTAAAACTGTAAATATTAATATATAATACTCGTAACATAAAACCTTTAATGACAACTGATGAATGCATTTAACTGCCATTTTTAGAATGAAGAAATCATAATAATATTAAAGCATTACAAATAAAACTTACAATGTATTTCTTTGAGAAAGTTGTACAGGAAAACAAAAACAAAAACTTGAGAGATCCAATGGAGGTGTAAACTTTCCTTATTTTCAGGCTGCCGAGGTAAGAAAGTCAGTTGATCCAATTATTAAAGAAAAAATTGTGGAGCTGTCTCATCAGGGTGTGCGGAAAGTAAGTGAAATGCGGAGACACTTGGAAGCCTTTGTCAACTAACGGTGCTTCTTGCTCAGGAGAACCACGACATACAAAACAGTTTTCGCTATAAAGCCTCGCCGTTACCTCGTCAGCATAGTCTTTAGTCGAGCATAAATCGGCAATACTATAATATCTTCTAAGACAGTAAATGTGGGCAAATTGGCGACAACATCTGGTTACTAAAAGTTTGTTGCGCGCAGATTCTGACTCCACACCAATAACGCACAATATTTTTGACGGAGCCAGCTCTGAACGTTCTTCCTCAATTACCACTAAATCAGGAAATGGGAATGTGTACATATTGCATGAGACACATTTAGACGTTAGAAATTCTTGCCTCACACAATTATGGTGAAATGATATACCACAGCAATCTCTTTTATACGCACGGCGTTCTTCAAGACTTGCCAGGATCAGAAGGTTTGAACAACCATAACATCTTACTTGCTCCATTTTGTATCTCAGTTGGGACTTAGACTCAGAAAGAAAAAAAAGAAAAGACTCCCTACCACAATCTGCAGTGGGGAGCCTTTTGGACTTAGACTCAGAAAGAAAGAAAAGAAAAGACTCCCCACCAGAATCTGCGGTGGAAGGAAGAAACATAGTGAGGAGTCTTTTGGACTTAGTGTTTGAAAGGAGCTCCCCTCAGCAAGAGGGGAGCCCTTTCAACTCTGACTAAAAAAAAGATTTGAAACAAATCTTGGAACAAAGGCTTAATCTCAGAAGATCGTAGCAACAAGGCTACTCTACAACTTACAATACCCCGTTCCCAAGAGTCCTGATGTTTCCCGAGATGAAGTCGAGGGAAACATCAGGACTGAAAGGAAAACAATAACCTTTAATAAGTACCAGTACCATTTTCTGTTTATTAATTAGATTCAACAATGAAAAATGCCCCAACCTTGAGAAGGACATTAAGGAAAATGAACAACTCTTGGAATTCACATTGTAAATCTACTGAACTGATGCAGAGGGTGTGTGTGAGTTTTTTAAAATGACGTTGCCAGAATGTTTTAAGAGGGCCCTAACCATACCTGAAGATTTATAAATTCTTTGCAAATGTTTCTCAACTTGATCTGAATCAAGTTCCGAAGCAAATGATGATTCCAAGAGCAGACCTCGTAAGTCAGAGATTCCGAGGAAAAACAATCATTTCAGAAATTTAAAAGGACTTTTCATTTTGCAATGGTTCCAGTTCAGTCTAAATATTATAAATTCCTCGAAAATATATCAGTTTATGCATGAAGAAGGTCAAGGGGGGTTAGGGAGCGGTCGGGGGGGGGGGGGGGGCAAGGTATTACAATGGTTGACTGTATTTGTACTGGCTTTTATCCTTTTAAGAACGTTACAAATATCCTTGCAAAGGGAAATCAAGTAATAATGGAAATAATCCTAGTAACAGTTTTATGATAATGGCAATACAATGAATAAACTTTCACATTTTCTCCATTCTTATTTTGGAGTATCCATCATATATATCCTGAGCTATCCGAACAAATAAGCTTACTGCTTAACTACACCATTTACACGGCGAAAAATAATATCATTGTTCGCTAATGCTTACGCTATGAACGTGAAAAGTAACTAACCTCGACGGGTCGGAGCATTGATCCACATTTTGAAGTACCGTATCCATTCTTGGCTTACACAATGACTTCAACATCAGAAAACACAGGTCGTTTGTCGTAAGCAAGGAGTCGAAGAGTTTGCCGGAAAATAATTTTATTCAGTTCCAGTTTCCGCGCGGATACCTGATTTTGGAGTATCCACTCTAGTCATGGTCTTTTCGCTTTCTAATATGGCGGCGGCGGCCAGAGGAAAATTCTGATGAGCAAACGAAACAACGACTGCTATTTGCAACCGATTTGAAGGTAAGTGTAGAAACAAAGTTAACTTACTCGAGCTGTTTAAAGGGTTATGTAATTTTGCGAGATAATTATTTGTACCGGTAGAAGTACTTTTTTGAGGAGAACAGCCAGTCTGCAGAGTATGACAAGCGCACACACGAGCCTTGTGTTGTGTATTAAAACGCTTGGTGCGCACACCGAAATCGATGGTAGTGTTTCACTTGGCGGTATTGCCGGTGCTTGACAACATATTTGCACCTTACATGCATGGAAATAAGCCATGCTAACTTCTCAGACATATATTAAGTCATTTGCCTTCTCATCACTATGGTGGGGTATATGTAACTTTTACGCTTTTTTTTTACTGAACCGAACGCTAAAGCATGACCATACTGTGCATGGGGGCTAGGGGGCAATTGTTCCTTAGGAAGATTTGACATTTAATTCGTCTTAAATACCTGCAAAATGTGTCTAACACTATCCTTCTAATACTGCTACATATTTAAATTATTTTATGGAGCACAATGAAGTAATGCTGCCTGAACAACTGCCTCTTGATGCATTGTCACAAATCGATTACAGACACACTAGACATTGTGAAGATTGCTTCTGCCAACAAACAACACAGGGGACATTTTAGAAAATTTGAGTAGGGGTATGTGTATGGCTGAGTGGAAGATGAGACCCCCGCCCCCACCCCACGTTTCAAAATGCTCAGCCGCCTCTGGTTCACCATTAATTCTTCTATAAAGTAAAGAAAAAAATGGCTCTCAGATTTCCATAACAATAAGGGCCACACAAACAAAGGGTGGTCTGCCTGTGCATTAACATTAATTTGCATTTTTATTTCTTACTTACCATAAATGTATATTCATATACTATACATATGGCCTCACACGGTTTGTTAACTTTATATATTACATTATTAAGTTAATTTCTGTATAAGTTTCGATACTGCTCAGCTATGTCTACACCAGTTGAATGATTCTATCCCTATTCCAACCTCCCAACCCCCTCTTGCCTCTTTTAATTCGGTTTACAGTCATCCCCTACTACCCCCAAAGGGCGGGGAAATGTAACCTCTGCACTTTTAAAGAAGGCAACTATGGAAGTACTTGTTTGAAGACAAACATATTCTCGACAGCATATTTTTAAGCCACCTTTTTGTAACAAGTATATGTTGGAAAAAGATGTGTTGCAATGCTGATTATGTGTATGCATCTGGTGTTAATCAAGCATAGACATATAAATACTTTTTTACTTAGTTACTAGTCATAATATATTATCTGAGTTAAGGGGGCAGTCTGGGTGTTTTTGTTTTTGTTTTTTTTTTTTTTGAGGGGGGGGGGGGGGGGGAGGAAATGTTGATTTGGGAAGGAAATAAATTAGGGCAGAAAAGGCATATACATTTACCAGCTAATCCACTAAGGGGCTTAAGGACTTAGAGGCACCTTGTTGTGGTGGTAGACTATCCGGTATTTGTCGACTAATTATTCACTTCATATTTTAATTTTTAAATCCAACATTTTCCAATTTTCCAAATTTTTAAACAACCCCCCCCCCCCCCTCCCCTCTTATTTTTATACGTGAACTATATTCGAAAAATCATGCAAAGATTCTCCAAACTTCATTGAACTAACGACTCCAAAACAATTGAGCCTTTTTTCAATTGAATGAAATGTTGTTACGATATTTAAGAAAAGAGCGGAAATAAACGAAAAACATTACTTTTAACCCACCCGCATGATCTAGGTTGCGAGTAACCTTTCGTAGTTTTTTTTTTTTAAGTCAAAGCCCAACATTAAGCCAGCAAAAGGCTTAGAAATCGAAGGACAAGCACATAAGTAAGTCCTGCGCAAGAGAAACTCGTTTCTCCGAACCTGCCCCGGGTCTTTTTACGGTCAAGTCGCCTGAAAGTCAAATTTTCCGAAGTTACATCGCCCGAAACCAGACTTACGTCGCCTGAGATTTTAAGGTAAGTCGCTTAAAATGCTGAGAGTTATGTCGCCCCAAAATTTAGCATGTTCAACAACATCCCAACATCTTTAGGGACTGGTCAAAAAGTATAAGCGGGGATGGGCCGGAGCATTTGGAAATGTGGTTGATAAAAAACACATGACCCACCCCCTCCCTTCGGCACAAAAATGACTGACCCACCCCTAAAGCAAGGTTGGAAATTGCGTGACCCACCCCTTAGTTAAAACATGGATGTTTGGTTTCCTCTTAACAATCCAATAAAACCTTGTTCTGTGCTTGACAAAATTTGTTGATACACTGCTACAACCATGCAATATCAAAATCACAGAAATCAAACCTTTCACTGAAAAGACAAATGTGAAAAACCGAACGTTTCTTGTTTCGATGGACGTTATGAGTCTTGACACAAATATACAGCAAAACGAGGGTATATTGAAATTGTCTGTCACAAAGCATATGAAAATTTCTACACAGACAACCCATTCCTACACATTACTTGCCGGAAATGCTTAGATTAATCCTCAAAGAAAATTTCTTCCACTTCAATGGAAAGGACTACTTACAAAACCATGGAACTGCAATGGGCACAAAGACAGCAGTTTTGATCCCTTTGCCAATATTTTTCATCACATATATTGAAACAACAACTCTAAGCAAAACTGTCTTTGGAACGACAGTTTGGAAATGCTACATACACGATATCTTTTCCCTATGGGAAATGAGTAAACCTGACATGGAAGCCTTCATTGAACAAGCAAACTTACATCACCCAACTATTGAATTCACGCTCGAAACATTTGACACTGACACTGCGTTTTTAGAAACGGTTGTAAACAGAGGCACGAGATTCAAGGAAAAATCTATCCTTGATGCAAAGACACATTTTAAACAAACGGAAACCTTCTTGCACACACATTTCACCTCGTGTCACCCTCCAAATGTTAAAAAAGGATTTGTCAAAGGAGAAGCCTTGAGAATCCTACGAATAAACTCCTCAGAAACAACCTTTGAGGAAAATAATTCAAATTTAAAAAAAAAATGCTTGATGGACGGAGACTACCCACAATCTTTGATAGAAAACCTACTATCAGAACTCATAAACTCATCTAAACTATCTAAACTATCTAAACTCATAAAACAAAACAACAAGGAGGAAAAAGAAATATTGCCTTTCCTGACACAATACCAGCCCTCAGTGTCTACTATAAAGGAAGCTTGAATGAAAAAATGGAATCTTATACAAACCAACTATAACTTCAATAAATTTTTAAGGAACCACCAATCATTTTCTTACAAAAAAGGAAAATCATTAAAGGACATGCTCTTAGAGCCAAAGAAAAAAGGGTTCCACGCCCGTATAGATGTGCGGCCTGTCACCCTTTGTATTTTCTCGCACAACAGGTTTTTGAGTATTTTAGCAATAATTCCAGCTGGCTGTGTTTTATATAACAAGTGTAGTCAACTGTCTCGTTAGTAGTTAGTGCCTATCTATGTAATAAAATAGGGTGACCCACCCCCTAAGGGTAGCTGAAAATTGCCCGACCCACCCCTTGCACAAGGCTCAAAACCTCATGACCCACCCCCTCTCTGCTCCGGCCCACCCCCGCCCCCTATACTTTTTGACCAGTCCCTAATAGCGCGCTTGTTTCGTTTCATCAATGAGATAAACTACATACACTCCTCACTTAAATTTCGGGCGATCGGGCGACTTTACTAAAACTTCCGGGCGACATAACTTCGGATAAGATGACTTTCGGGCGACTTGACCGGTTACCCCCCGGGACATAAGTTCGCGTCTCGCCGTCCAAGAGCTTCTTCTGACGCCACTAACTCTGAAGAAAAAGAGTCTCAGCTGTTATAGACACAAATTGGCATACAGTCAATCCCCGTTAATAAGGACTCTGAGGGGGCCATAGAAAGTGTCCGTTTTAACGGGGTGTCCTTTTTCGGGTTGAATTTATAGAGAAAATATAAGGGCTCTGTTTCCCCAAGGACAAAGCAAACTGTCCGTAATAATGGGGTGTCTGTAAAGCGGGCTTTGGCTGTAATTAGCCAAAGCAGAACTGATACAGCTCTGTACTACAACTGGTTGGCATTCGAGTTGGCACTGATTCAGTTTTTTTTTGTTTCTTTGTTTGTTTGTTTGTTGTTTTTTGTTGTTGTTGTTTTTTTTTATCCTCTTCAGTCTCCATCTACATACATACATACATACATACATACATAACCTTTGTAAAAGTGTCTAATCGTTCTAGTGCCTATTGGCACTAATTGGGGACACCTTTAAAACTAAATTACATCATTAAAAGAAACTCATATACTAATACATGAGAAATTTCTGCAATTTGATTGGCTTAGAGCAGTGGTATTTCAGCTTAATTTGAAATACCTACATGTGAAATTAAATTACAAACCTTTTGCGGGTAGTAGTATAAACAAATAAGAGCATGATTTGTACGTGATATTTTGCATTAATACCACGCGTGATCGTTCAAAATCGTCTCAAATTTCACTCACCTAACAGCTCGTAAAATTACGTTTAACAGTTTCGAAATATCACTCGTGGTATTTATGCCAAATATCACTACAAATCATGCTATCACCTATGCAAATACTATAAAACATATAAAAAAGCAGGAAATTAACACTATTCAAGCTAAGTACTCTTTTACACTTTACAGTCAAAATAAGTCAACCCAGATTACTGAATTGATTATTTGAAAAATGAATCCGTTAGTCGTTCCCGCGGTCAGATTAAAACATGGACTGCGGACTGCCGACTGGGTATAAAATAGGGACTAGGTATAAAATGCGGACTCCGGACTGAGTATAAAACACGGACTGGGTATAAAACGCGGACTACGCACTATGTAAATAAAAACAGCTTTAGAAAGGTAAAACTGAGAGAAATGGAAAGCAGACTAGCAAAAACAGTAGTCCCAGCTTTAACATTCCCTTGGCTGTTCACGTAGTCTATTCTTCCCACGGAGAAGGAAGGTTATGCCGGTACTCAAGGCAACTGAAATTTAACTCTGAGTTTTATAAAAAGGAGTTAGAAGAGATTTCAATTTGCAGTTTTAAACCAATAAGAAGCACCGAATTAAAAAAATAGTATTGGTGTTAGTCAGGTCAGTAAAATTCTTATCGAATGCCACAATTCCGTATGAGGACTGAATGAAGAACTCAGCAGACGAGAAGGTAAATGTAGGGCATTCCGCGATGCACAAAAGCGGTATTTAGGGGGGAGGGCAAGGGGGGAGGGATTACTCACATACGTGAATAATAACCGAAATGAGTCATCCAACGTTATATTCCAAGACATGATTATGATGACATGATTTACACCCTGCTCCTGATCCCCGAAGGGGGTTACTACTAGGAATTCTTGGTCGGGGGTGGTGCCCGGTTCTCCGAATCCTGACCTTATTGCAGACCAAAACATGTTATTTTCCACACCCATTTTCAGTCCAGATCTCTAAAATCCATACCCATTTTCGGACGTGGCCTAATTTAGCCTGTTCCAGGCTCTCAGATAGTTGGGGAGACTCCCCAGTTTTTTCCCGTTTTATTTTCGTGTTCGCGCTTTCTCAATTCAGCGGACCCAGCTATCTCGGAGCCTGAAACAGGTTAGGTATAATTAGGTAGAAATTATGTCATCCGGCATTACCAAGTTAGAGCGGAGACAAAAAAATTCTCCAAATGCATTTCGAATTCGCACATTTCTATTTTGTTCTTATTCATTTGGAATTGAAACGATAAATACGTCCATTCATGTACTCTCCCGTAGTTCCCTCGAAAAACCATACCGATTCCAGACCAAAATGGACAAAGTGTTTTCAGAACAAAAAGGCCCAAAACCCCTACCCTTCCCTTATATAAGGGAGTACCCCCCTGTCCTGACCCCTTTCATGTTTGTTAGAGACCGAGACGAGGTCTAAAAATGGGTGAAGAAAATAGCATTTTGATCCGGCTCATGATTCAGAGAACCGGGCGGCACACCTCCACCAAGAATTTATAGGAGTATTTACAACTTTAACTCACGTGTCTTGCTATTTAGCGATCTTTTGATCTTATTTTTCCTTACCTAGAACCAATTAGCACCGTTTTTACGAAAGCAGTCCGTAGTCCGTATTTTATACCCAGTGCGCAGTCCGCAGTCCGCAGTCCGCGCTTTATACCTAGTCCATATTTTATACCCAGTCCGCAGTCCGCAGTCCGTGTTTTATACTGACCGGTCGTTCCCGTAACTGGTGTCAAATTCAAAGCGGCATTTCTACATGCGTAATGAGCAGTGAATATTTTACGATAACTTCTCTGTATTTGGTCAGATTGAAAATCTTTGAATGGATTAAGTTTCTTAGAAGACATTTACATCAAATTCAGGAAAACGGAGCTGGTAGAAATTTCATAACTGCCTCGCGTATGAATTCACGGCTCATTACACATGCAAGAGTGCAGAGGTCAATCTGAAATCTACAACTACTAACGGATTCAACTTTTGAATAATAAATTCATTAATGGATTCTTGGGGGGTACGCGCGCTTGACTTGGTTTGACTGTAAAACTAAGTTCTAAATTTACTCTTTAACGCTTTGAAGCTAAGTTCTAATTTACAATATAAAAACTAAATGCATATATGAGCTCGGACGCTAAAATGAATAAGTAAATATGCGCACGTCCAGTTAACCTAAGCATAAGCGGCATTCACTCCCACATCCTTCAAGAAATGATGTTACATCCTTCTTACGTATCATTGTCCTAAAAGTTGCCAAAGTCCCAATATTTCTCTCCTCCTTGCTTAATTTTGACCACAATTGTGGTCCGAGAAATCTGAGAGAATGTCTTCCATAAGTAAGAGTTTTAAACCGAGGTAAGAGAAAATCTGCATTTCTTAGGTTATATCTCTTACTATTAGTATTCTCCTTGATATTAAAAATATCCGCAATTTGGTTCGTTCATTTTGACTGATTCTGCCGGTTTTCTCATGTGTCCGTTTAAGAGCGGAATCTTTTTATCACCACTTTTTTTCCATTTATCTAAGGTTCTTCCAACATCAGTGCTTCTTCGTACATTTCTTCCAGAAATATTTCATTGCTCTTTTTCTGTTTTACAAAGCATTGGTAGCAAATTATGTGTCCACTCAGGTGCATCACAATTAGAATTATGGCATGAAGAGCAAACGCGATCCCAACAAACTCTACATTAGAAGGAACATTCTTCCATCGATTCGGCCCAAAAAGGACAAATCCAATTTGGAAAAACCAACTGCCTTGTAAGCTTAACAAATAAGTTTTTAAGAAACCGGTAATTTGAAAAAATTGATCAGAAATAGCCGCCAAGAAAAATACAGCACCTGACACCAAAATAACAATGTAGAGTATTGTGTGCAGGCGAACATTGAGCTCGTCTCGTCCGTGTAGATGGAAGAAAAACAAAAGTCCTTCCATCCAAAAGGCCATCGAGAAGACCAGGTAGTCAAACTTTGGTGGAAGAGGCAGTAATTTGTACACCATTACAAGGTCAACGACACCTGTCAGGCCAAAGAAGGAGTACATAGCGGTGTGCGCATAATTATCCACATGACTGGGTACAAATTCTCCCTTCTCGTCAAATAAGGCTGTTGCTTTGGAGGCTGGAAGCTCGGCTATTACACCAAGGATGGCGAAAACTACTTTTATTACAGGTTCCACGGGGAATTTTGAAAGTTTCCCGTGCCCGGGACATGGGTACCATAACGGATGGATCAGTTTTGACTGACGTTTCCCAGGTTCAGTTTTTGCTCGAGCAGCGATGCCATTTCCTAAGCGGTCCTGCAAGACTTCACCGATAAACCACCACAAGGATAAAATTATGAACATTGATCCGGGAACGACATGACCTTCTAAGGATCCCATTGTCGTTTGAACAAAGTTTTTCCCACAACACTTGCCACGTTGACACACTGCGCTGCCGTGTGTTTACATCAGGTGGGGCTGGCAACGGCCTTTGATCTTGCCGCTTTTCGGCTTTCCATGATCGCCCCAGTTAAGGAATCTGTCAATCATCCGAAAAATGTAGCGACTATGCGCGAAACGGGTTGGGAAAACAACAAGTTCGTCGTAGCAGCTTCTTCGCAGCGATTCGGCAGTGTGAAGTGAAGTTCCTTTTGGTCCCGTTGGTCATTGGTTTCTTCGTTTTGTTCCGCGGTAATGTGGAGCTTACGTTTTCCTTTCTTCTGGTCTTGCGTTTGTCATTAAATGTGGCCCGGTTTACTACGGTAAGAACGAGACCAGTGAACATGTTTCTCGATGCCCGACCTTTTGATGATTTGTTTCTCCTTAGACGACCCACGAACTGCAAGAGTAAAAGAAGGGCCAACCCTCCAATACGTATGTAGAAGAGTTTATATTTTCAATCGAAAGGCCCAAAATTAATTCTTCGAGGTATTAAAAAAAAGTGCGGTGACTGGCATGTGGTTGAGTAGACGAGTTGTCAGAGTTCAGCTGAGAGTTGTTTACGGCTACTCCTTAAAGACGACAAGAAATGATGATTGAGATTCTCAGTTCTACGTCCTTGATTGTGATCCTGGCAAAGTTGCGTTGGATGATTGAGTGGCATGGTCAAATCTCGTAGTTCATGTATTTCTTTATGTACTAGAAACTAAATAAATTTTGCCAAGAGATCATTCTCTCTTGATTTTGCACATGTTGATATGCTTAAGTTCGTTTCTTCGTGCGATTTAATTTAAACTTTACCGTAGTTTCTAACAAATGAATCTTAGGCAGATGAAAGGGTAATTATCTTGTGTGTTTGGAATTCTCTTTTCATGACAGCAGTTACTACACTGCTTCAGTTTGAGTCCTAATTCAAGTGTGTTTTGTTGCAAAAAAAGAGGGAAAAATTATAATTTTTAAAAACTACACTACCCCTTGGAACAAGATTATGGTTTAAAAACGATTAGCTGAGTTCAGAAAATAAATCTTAAAGTTTGCATGTTTTGACAAGGACTACATCTGGCTAAATATGCTTCCAAGGGAATGTATAAAGTCAGGAAAATGGTGACATTTCTATTTTTGCCTTTCCTTTGGCCACGATGATCAGTTTTTTCCATATAGTTGCATGTAATTTTTTACACTTTTGGACATCAACCTGCCAGGTTAGTTTGTGTCTGTATAAAAATGTAGTTAATGAAATCAAACCCTCTCAACTTAAAAATTACCTTGTACTAGTGGATATGCAAAACACCAAAGGATGTCTTGGAAAAAAATGTAAAATGATTATTAAGATAATATTATTAATTTTGTAGTCAACAATAACAGTTAGAAACTTGTGTTGAGGCAGGCAAAAACATTTTTCAGAGACCATAGACCTTCACTGACTTTGCTGTTAAAACAAGTGGTAAAAAGGTATTAAAATGTGAGATCACCTCCCTGGGCTTGCACTGAAAGAGAGTATGGATAGTAGGTCAGATTGTTCATTTCCCCCACCCTTTTTATGCCAAGAGACCTGATTTTATAACCCTGATTCACTTCAGTTAGCATACAGAATTAAGTTAGCTTTTAAACTTAGAAAGATGGAAAAACTTGGGCAAAAAATTGGTGGTGACTGGGTAAAAAATACGGACTAGGTATCAAATGCGGACTCCGGACTGAGTATAAAACACGGACTGGGTATAAAACGCGGACTACGGACTATGTAAATAAAAACAGCTTTAGAAAGGTAAAACTGAGAGAAATGGAAAGCAGACTAGCAAAAACAGTAGTCCCAGCTTTACAATTCCCTTGGCTGTTCACGTAGTCTATTCTTCCCACGGAGAAGGAAGGTTATGCCGGTACTCAAGGCAACTGAAATTTAACTCTGAGTTTTATAAAAAGGAGTTAGAAGAGATTTCAATTTGCAGTTTTAAACCAATAAGAAGCACCGAATTAAAAAAATAGTATTGGTGTTAGTCAGATCAGTAAAATTCTTATCGAATGCCACAATTCCGTATGAGGACTGAATGAAGAACTCAGCAGACGAGAAGGTAAATGTAGGGCATTCCGCGATGCACAAAAGCGGTATTTAGGGGGGAGGGCAAGGGGGGAGGGATTACTCACATACGTGAATAATAACCGAAATGAGTCATCCAACGTTATATTCCAAGACATGATTATGATGACATGATTTACACCCTGCTCCTGATCCCCGAAGGGGGTTACTACTAGGAATTCTTGGTCGGGGGTGGTGCCCGGTTCTCCGAATCCTGACCTTATTGCAGACCAAAACATGTTATTTTCCACACCCATTTTCAGTCCAGATCTCTAAAATCCATACCCATTTTCGGACGTGGCCTAATTTAGCCTGTTCCAGGCTCTCAGATAGTTGAGGAGACTCCCCAGTTTTTTTCCCGTTTTATTTTCGTGTTCGCGCTTTCTCAATTCAGCGGACCCAGCTATCTCGGAGCCTGGAACAGGTTAGGTATAATTAGGTAGAAATTAGGTCATCCGGCATTACCAAGTTAGAGCGGAGACAAAAAAATTCTCCAAATGCATTTCGAATTCGCACATTGCTATTTTGTTCTTATTCATTTGGAATTGAAACGATAAATACGTCCATTCATGTACTCTCCCGTAGTTCCCTCGAAAAACCATACCGATTCCAGACCAAAATGGGCAAAGTGATTTCAGACCAAAAAGGCCCAAAACCCCTACCCTTCCCTTATATAAGGGAGTACCCCCCTGATCCTGACCCCTTTCATGATTGTTAGAGACCGAGACGAGGTCTAAAAATGGGTGAAGAAAATAGCATTTTGATCCGGCTCATGATTCAGAGAACCGGGCGGCACACCTCCACCAAGAATTTATAGGAGTATTTACAACTTTAACTCACGTGTCTTGCTATTTAGCGATCTTTTGATCTTATTTTTCCTTACCTAGAACCAATTAGCACCGTTTTTACGAAAGTAGTCCGTAGTCCGTATTTTATACCCAGTCCGCAGTCCGCAGTCCGCGCTTTATACCTAGTCCATATTTTATACCCAGTCCGCAGTCCGCAGTCCGTGTTTTATACTGACCGGTCGTTCCCGTAACTGGTGTCAAATTCAAAGCGGCATTTCTACATGCGTAATGAGCAGTGAATATTTTACGATAACTTCTCTGTATTTGGTCAGATTGAAAATCTTTGAATGGATTAAGTTTCTTAGAAGACATTTACATCAAATTCAGGAAAACGGAGCTGGTAGAAATTTCATAACTGCCTCGCGTATGAATTCACGGCTCATTACACATTGCAAGAGTGCAGAGGTCAATCTGAAATCTACAACTACCAACGGTTCAACTTTTGAATAATAAATTCATTAATGGATTCTTGGGGGGTACGCTTGACTTGGTTTGACTGTAAAACTAAGTTCTAAATTTACTCTTTAACACTTTGAAGCTAAGTTCTAATTTACAATATAAAAACTAAATGCATATATGAGCTCGGACGCTAAAATGAATAAGTAAATATGCGCACGTCCAGTTAACCTAAGCATAAGCGGCATTCACTCCCACATCCTTCAAGAAATGATGTTACATCCTTCTTACGTATCATTGTCCTAAAAGTTGCCAAAGTCCCAATATTTCTCTCCTCCTTGCTTAATTTTGACCACAATTGTGGTCCGAGAAATCTGAGAGAATGTCTTCCATAAGTAAGAGTTTTAAACCGAGGTAAGAGAAAATCTGCATTTCTTAGGTTATATCTCTTACTATTAGTATTCTCCTTGATATTAAAAATATCCGCAATTTGGTTCGTTCATTTTGACTGATTCTGCCGGTTTTCTCATGTGTCCGTTGAAGAGCGGAATCTTTTTATCCCCACTTTTTTTCCATTTATCTAAGGTTCTTCCAACATCAGTGCTTCTTCGTGCATTTCTTCCAGAAATATTTCATTGCTCTTTTTCTGTTTTACAAAGCATTGGTAGCAAATTATGTGTCCACTCAGGTGCATCACAATTAGAATTATGGCATGAAGAGAAAACGCGATCCCAACAAACTCTACATTAGAAGGAACATTCTTCCATCGATTCGGCCCAAAAAGGACAAATCCAATTTGGAAAAACCAACTGCCTTGTAAGCTTAACAAATAAGCTTTTAAGAAACCGGTAATTTGAAAAAATTGATCAGAAATAGCCGCCAAGAAAAATACAGCACCTGACACCAAAATAACAATGTAGAGTATTGTGTGCAGGCGAACATTGAGCTCGTCTCGTCCGTGTAGATGGAAGAAAAACAAAAGTCCTTCCATCCAAAAGGCCATCGAGAAGACCAGGTAGTCAAACTTTGGTGGAAGAGGCAGTAATTTGTACACCATTACAAGGTCAACGACGCCTGTCAGGCCAAAGAAGGAGTACATAGCGGTGTGCGCATAATTATCCACATGACTGGGTACAAATTCTCCCTTCTCGTCAAATAAGGCTGTTGCTTTGGAGGCTGGAAGCTCGGCTATTACACCAAGGATGGCGAAAACTACTTTTATTACAGGTTCCACGGGGAATTTTGAAAGTTTCCCGTGCCCGGGACAAGGGTACCATAACGGATGGATCAGTTTTGACTGACGTCTCCCAGGTTCAGTTTTTGCTCGAGCAGCGATGCCATTTCCTAAGCGGTCCTGCAAGACTTCACCGATAAACCACCACACGGATAAAATTATGAACATTGATCCGGGAACAAGATGACCCTCTAAGGATCCCATTGTCGTTTGAACAAAGTTTTTCCCACAACACTTGCCACGTTGACACACTGCGCTGCCGTGTGTTTACATGTATTTTAATGAGAGGTGTAAACGTGCAATTTGTCATGTTCGCTCTGCGGGATGTATGTTATCCAAAATGAGGTAGGGGTGGAGTCGCTTTTTTGAATTCTGGTGTATTCGATGATGACTATAAATATAATAGCACAGCGGTTGTTTCAATTCGCAAATTGCGAAAAAGAAAAAAAAAAAGGGACAAAAATGCGTTAGACTTTAAAATTCCCTTTTATATGTTGTGATTTACTTTTATCCTTGGTTTAAATTTTATTTCCCTTTGTTTTTAACTTATTATAATACATTACCATACCCTGAAACAAAGGTAAATAAAGTTTAAGCCAAGGATAAAATTGAACTACAACATATACATGAATATTGAAGTTTCGTGTCTTTTTTCTGGCGACGGTACCAGATCCCTCTGATAGTCCTTTATTGGCGATAAGAACTGCCTCCAGTATATCTCATACTAACATCTAATCTTTGTCAGAAACGCGTCCTGTCTTTGTGGAAACTTTCCCATGGCTACACATCAAGCTTAATAAATGAGAAGTCGCTAAGCAATGGGATTGGATCATTAAACGCGGCATTATATTTATATGATAAACGCAGCCAGCTCAAGAAAAAATAAAAGAAAAGAAAAGCCTACAGAAAAAGAAAAAAAATACTGTCCGTGAGCTCAGCACAGCTAATATCATTCTCCATTTTGAATGCTACTTTGTATTGAAACAGTGCAGGTGGGAATAAAGCGTTCACAGTAAATAAATATTGACTTGAATTTATAAGGAAAGAAAGCAGATTTAGCACGATGCTCTAGTGATATATTACATAAAACTGCCGGAAAATATATTTTGAATTTATTCTGAGGCCCTGTCTAAGAGATATGCTAGCTTAGGAGTATTGTGTTAAAATATTGTGTTTAACCGTCCAGGACAGTGTTAATTACGTGTAAATGTATATGGCATGACTTATTCATTATCTATGCAGTTTATATTGCCAGTTCGTGGTGATTATCGAGTCTAATAGGTTAGACTGCAAAACAACCGCTCTTTCTTCGAAGGTTAAGCTGACGGAAGCAGTCAAACAAAAGTCGTGGAGCGAGTGAGTAAAAAGAAAGTGTGAGACTGGGGAGAGGAGACGCGAAGTTCTGCGCATGGTGTCCACCATTCAACGATACGAAAAGACTGCGTTGAAAATCTTGAAAAGACTGTTTCCTTAACGAAAAACAAAGGACAGTTATGTGGCCGCTCTCGATGACCCAGCATAGTCCGTTATCCTCCATCCGTCTTTTCTTGATATTAGTGAACTTGTACGACAGGACGGCAGAAAGAAGAGTGTTAATTTGTGCAACAAACAGGAACAAACCTGTCAGGGCTATTACTTGCGAGTTTTGTCGTGATCTTCACTTAGCAATACTGTGTTCTGTTTTAAGTTTATTGTTTTGCCTTAAATTATACAAAAAAGAAATGTCTGAATGTTAACAGCTACTGGCGAGGAAGCCCAAGGGAAATGTAAGGGCTTATAAGGAATAGGCTCCCTCGATTAATTATTACAAAGAAGTATAAACAACCGTAAATGACCTAATAAACGCCCACTTGCAAATAAGCGCCTCTTATCTAATAAACGCCCCCTCTACGCTGCTAAATTTTTAAAAGACGCCCCTCTCTAATAAACGCCCCCTGTCTAATGGCCGCCCGCTATAAGAAGTAGTCTAAAATACAAAGAATTAGCAAACAGGAGCGAAATCATTTTATTCATTCCGTTTCTTGTCGTATTTCATCTTGTTGGGTGTCAAGTTTAAAGTAAGGAGAGACTAACGATGGCAACACAGTAACAATCAGCGAGGATTCTGACCTCCATGCCGAGATTTCAAAGAGCGATATGGATCTCTGGACGGCCTAGACGTATCAATTGATGGAGTGGATATTCCGCTATTTTTTAACTCTCTTGGTATTTTCGCCGAAAGCATGTTAGTTTTGTTGAGATTGTTGCAGTAATGAGAATAAACGCCTCCTAACTATTAAACGCCCATACTTGGACCCCCAAAATTAAATAATAGGCGTTTATTAGCCGGGTCGTTTACGGTATGCATGCAGAGTTACAGTAAATATTATAATAAAATTATTAGATAAATGTATTAATCATAGATACGTTAAAAAAAAGCAAAGCGAAAGGGAAAAAAATGAAAATGAAAAGTAGAGGTAAAGGAAAAAAAATAAACGAATATTTTATGATAAGGGGAATACTTTCATTACAGTAAAAGGAAGCGATACTTGCCGCATTCTCAAATTTAAAACAAAGAGAGTAAACGAATTTAGGCCCTTGGAAACTAATAGAAAACTTTTTTACAAAGTCTTTTGCAAAAAGGTCCATTTAAAAGAAGGTAAAGTTTGGCGGAAAATTTTTTCAAACAAAGGTATTATCACGTTTGTCACACAAGGTTTGCCGTCTTTTTCCCTTCGCCGTCCTTTATTAATGTTGTTTCCTTTCCACATATATGATGTAAATGCAATTTTCACTTACCAAAAAAACAAGAGCAAGATTTACCAGTCCCCTAAATCGATCTAAGCTTTCAGATGGGTTTATAAGAGAATCCTTAGCTTCGTGTACCCTGTAATCGCGAAAAAACAAGCAAACAAACAAAAACAAAACAAAATCAGTGAATTTTTCGTCAAGATCTACGTAGGCTCAGTCCAGCTGTAGATAGATCACCAGATACAAATTTTTTTTTGCAAGAAATACTTACGGATCATTTATACCCAGTTTTTCTCGTTCGAAGCGGGGTAAATCACGCAATGGAGGAATCGTGAGCATGATACAAATAATTTACATATCTCCTCGCGAAATCTCAAGACAAAAATTTCACCGAATCTAATGGTTATAAATTGTGATGTCACAAAACGTTCATTAAGCACGCGCGCGCGGCGAGCTCCTGTATCCTGATCGACCAGAAGCCGTAATCAGCTACTGATTCGACAAACGTTTTCTCGCAGGGGAGGAGAGGTTGAAATGTGAAGATTTTGTCGTTTCAGTTTTTAGTTTTCATATTGCCCAAAGACTTGAGTTATGAATGCGGGCTGCAAAAATTATTTAATATTGTATTAGTTAATTGACACTAGGAATACCCAGAAATCATCGTGTGTGGTTTCTGGGCTCTTACGGACCTTACAAGTTTAATCACATGACACTAGTGCGTTTGGCAGGTTTCTTGGACGGCTGGCCAGTGAAAAACGCCCAGGGGTTTCTCATAGTGAAATAGTGGCGTCAATGTAATAGAGTACTAAAGTGTGACGTCATAAAAAACTTAAATTTGTAAAATTATGAGGTTTGTCAAAGACCAACGTCCAAGACGCCTACTTTCCACAAATTAGCATTTCGGGGCAAATTGTCCCTAAGATATTATCCTGTGATGACTCCATACAAATCCTTCTAAATTTTATTCTTAATTTGGAAGGATTTGTACCAGTTCTTTGAACCATAAAGTGCCAACCTCATTTAAGCCACGTGCAAACGGACCCGACAACTTCCAACATTGTTGCCCAAAGTTGCCAGCAACTTTCAACAACGCGCAACAATATGCAAGAGGGTGTGCAAATGGACGCAACATGTAACATCCAACAATGTTGCGTCCGTGTGCACGGAGCTTAGCTTTAACATGTTTTTTGACGGATTTTTTAAGAGCTGAAGAAAAACTGGTGTTTTTTTTTAGTGGCTGAAACTGCTGCATCAATAGTGGTAAATCGTGCAATAAAATGGCCACGATAACTTTAAGTCAAAATCGCACCCAGAAATCGCCGTTTCACCATAATTTAATGATCCTGGAAAACGTTATATAACAACAAAACAAAACGTAAGAGAGGGGTGGTAGGAAACGAAAACATCGCTCAAAATTACTCTCTTTTTGCAATTACTTACATGTTGAAGAATGAATTTATTTCTTCTCTGTTGTTGTTCAAAGCCAACTTTGTTTACCAGCGAACTGAAGTCATTCAGTTGGCAAGTTGCATATTTCTTCCCGGTCTTTGACGACCTCCTTCCCAGGCCCCTCTCCAGGGACGAGTAGGAGGGAACTCTGGGAACAGGGTTGGGTATTCAGGGTGCAAAACCTCAACGCCCCTTCCCAAGTTCACAGCTGTATCTCTCTCCTCCGCAGAGGAGTCTTTAGGGAGCTTTAGCAACGACGACGGCGACGGCATCGAGGACGCCAAAAAAGCAATAGCTTTATTACGCAAAACAACAACTTTGCACGTGCATCACGCTTTTTTGTACATTTCTTTACCGTCCTTGCACGACTACGACGGGAAAATGCCTAATTGCAAGTTTTTTTGAGGACGTAAACAAGCGACGACGAATCTCTTTTTCTCTCTCTAAACTTGAGTGCGGTCCTCAAGAAATCAACTCCAGGGAAATTCGCCTACAGTACACTTGCCATTTTCAGCAAATTGGAATAAACGCGACAAAGATTGAAAAAAACGGGAATTCATTTCAAAACTGACGTTTTCGCTGCCGTTGCCGTTGTCGATGCTAAAGCTCCCTTTTGTGTTGCAAGGAGACGGTGGTCCCCCGTTCACTTACGCGCGCTTGCTGCATTTCAATTATTGCTATGTTTTTTTAGGGGGGGGGGGTACCCAGCGGGAGCCTCTGCGGAGGAGAGAGATGTTTTATTAATTCGAACACCCGTGGACATAAACTATTCTCTCCTCGGCAGAGTAGAAGCCTCTTTGTTTCACTAGGAGCTGGGGAGGGAGAGGAGGAAAGACAGCCCGCGGGGGATGATGGGAAGGGGGAAAGAAGGTCCGCTCCGCGGGCTAACTATTTTGCTTAATGTTTTTTTAGAATACCAGTGGGAAAAGAGCGCATAGGGGATTCATCGTTAGCCTCCCACGCGGACACGTAAGAAAGGAACATTGGCCTGGTTGTACATTTAGGAAAACAAGATAAAATCAATATTCAGAATCCTCTGTGGAAGTAGGAATTCAAAATTCTTGAGGTCACTGTTTTGGTTCTTCTTTTTAAGGTCAGTTTTACAAAGCCTTAGGAACCTCTGCGTTGGTGGGTTATTCATCGTGTGTTAAAAGGGGTAATATCACGAAAATGCTCTCAAGTTTTCGCGTACACTGTGCTAGGTGTATTGGACACAGCCCTCCACTTAGAACTACGGCAGGTAACGCGACTACCGCGCGTCAGTTTTTTTGTTTGTTTGTTTTTCTCTCGTTTTGTCTTTTTCTACGTTATTTGCTTTTAAAGATGGAAAATGCTATATTTTTCAAAACCATCGACTTGTATATTGACATTTCCATGAAAGTAATTTTAAAACAAAACAAAATGGTTTGTATTAATTTTTAGAAGTATGTTAAAATGTGACTTTTTCCGCTTATACTGAACGGAAAGCTTTCAACAAAACAAATAAATCGAAAGTAAAGTAACTCCATTATCCCTGCTGAAATCAAACATCTAAGGACGTTAGCACTTGTAAAGTAAACGACTTTCAGTGCATTTCAAAGATGATATTGTAAGGACTGCTCCAAAGGTCAGGAGGATTTTTGAAAAGGGTACGTCCACAAACTGTCTACAAGTTGGGACGTAAATGTCAGTCCCACTTTAGTGAGGAAACAAATCCTGTGGAAGTGAGGAAAATGCTTTTATTTGAATGGACAAGAACGTTGTGCCGTCTTGGACGCAAATCGAGCATTCGCAGCTTTCCTAAGCTATGTCAGCCACCGACAGGCTGAAATTATTACTCTAATTTAGGTCAATTCTGTTGGGAGTGTGTAGCACACTTCCTTCTCCTTCATGGCCCTTTTGCAGTGGAAAATAATATACATGTGATTTTCTCTATCCTGTTATAGACCAAAATATGTAATTTCCCTACCACCGTTTGAACCAAAATATGTACTCCCCCCCCCCCCCCCCAACAAATATATGTCAGACCTGAAGCGCTGTTCTCAAGAGACGATAAAAATTCATGTTGTTAAAAATAAATGCCAAATTCCAGACCCTGGTTCCAGAAAGGACAAAACCTTACCCAATCTCAGACCAGACAAGATAAAAACCCTAGCCTTTGGTTCCCTGCAACTAATATAGGGGGAGTAGCTCCTCCCTGGGGGAGGGGGGTACTTCCTTATAAGAGGCTAATGGGGATATGGCGCTGGATGGGGTCGCATTTTCACGACTGGATTGACTATAAAGGGGTCACATTTTTAATAGAGTTACTAGAATGGGGTCGCACATTTTAGGATATTTTGGGATAAGACAGTTCTTCACATTTACGGTTAGCAAACGTACCAGAATGTTTGTACTGCAGATGAAAAGTAAAGTGTTTTTCATTCAATCTAAAAAAATGGGTCAATTCATAAAATATAGAAAGTGACTAAGTTGGGATCCTGAAAATTACATATTTGCCCAAAAGTGACTAATGTTGGGTCTATAACTGGCCATAAAATAGACTATAATGAGATAGGGGCTCGCGGCAAATACCCAGCAAAAATTAACCCAAGAACTCCCCCCCCACCCACCCCCCCCCCCCCCCCGCCCACAGGACTCGCCGCCTCTGAGTAAAGTTGCTGCGATGTGCCAAGGGGAAACGTAAACTTTTTGATGACTGTTAAAAGGAAAACTGGTAACTCTTGGTAGTATGTATATATAAGATGGCTGCGCCAAAAGTAACCATTTGATAAACTATAAAAGTGTGACACGTTTGGTTTCTCTTCCTTTCCTTTTCTTTACCCCCTATTAAGGTCATTTGGCCGCGACAAGCTCGCCCTGGACGCTCAGTTATCGAGCCTTTTCGACGTCTAGCTGCATTTTTTTGAATGGTACTGCGCACCCAAACGCTCTCTCAACCAGCTTTCTTCGCAGTGGCCAATATGAGAACTTAGAGTGCAACCACTATTATTTTTCTCATCTTGTTCAATCTCCTTCGAATTCCCATCTCTTCGCTCCCTCTATTTCTTCTCTCTTTTTACTTAGCTTGCGATTGTTGGGAATGTCAGACCCAAAAACCTCGAGATTTGGAGTCAATTTGGTCATGGGCCACAGAGTTTCAAGATTTTCAGATCTTTTCAGTAGCCAGATTTTGGCAAATTCATTTTGCTTTATATAATTTTATAAAACATGGACAGATCCTTGCATTCATTGACATGAATCCTAATGACTATCTTCTGCTGTGCCTGACACAAATTTTATATTTCGCTAAGAATAAGGCTTCGCATGCATTCCAGTATCAGTTTCAGTTTCTTTTTAATGGATATTATTCCTTGCGTGTTAGAAAATAATGTAGCATTCTAGTGGATCTAAACCACCCAGCAATTGTTAACAAACCTTTTTTTTTGTTAAATCCGTAAAAATGAAAAAAATCGGACTTTTAATTCTACGAAGGTGGTGATCGAGACGGAAATGACCTGCGAACGGTCAGGTTAGAAAACAATAGGACGTCCGCATTTCCTGTGTCATTATCACAGAAAAATATAAATTTTTAAATTTTAAAATAAGCAAACAATAGTTGCTCCGCTCTTTAGAAAGCTAGAAAGTGTGCTAGATGTTATTCAAAGCCAACGGGTAATTATAACGAAATGAATATGTGAAGCAGCAGGTGTTATCGGAAAGTCTACATAGGAAATGACTTATTAAAACAAAACACTGTATTTGCCGAGTTCAATTTAACCCATCCCGACAAGACTGCATAAAAGATGCAATCGCTGACAAGGACTTGTCTGACTCCGCAGGCCTTTTTTTAAGTTCGTGGTGGTCATCAATTTGTCACGAGCAGTATATAATACCGATTATCAATTTTTGCCTATTGCATTGTTAAGTAGAGTTACCACAGGGATAATGAAGCGACTGAAGACTGACTCTGCCAT
The DNA here is from genome assembly GCA_964035525.1 of Porites cylindrica. Taxonomy (NCBI): domain Eukaryota; kingdom Metazoa; phylum Cnidaria; class Anthozoa; order Scleractinia; family Poritidae; genus Porites; species Porites cylindrica. Next base: position 12,700,056 of record OZ037776.1, on the reverse strand, counting down.
CGCCAAACTTGGTGAAAGTGCCTATAACGCACTTGTGATGACAAACCAAGTGAGCGGACTCGAGACACGGATTTTACACTATAGTTATAACTTGTCAGCCGAAGACGGTGCTCAGTGTTCATTCAACGAAGATAGCTATGGTTCTTTGACGAGAACAAGCCAAAGCCTCGGATCACAGCGCATGACAAGGCGAGCTTTTAGCAAAGACGAAAAAGAAACAAATCGTGATTTTGATAAAGAAAAACTACGAAGAAACAGTATTGGGCATCTACCTGGCAACAAGAATGCGGTGAATGGCTCTGCAAATCAAAAAGAAGGGAAGCCGCTGATCTATTTTGGTGGAGCAATGCAAGCAGGACTTGTGCACGAGGAATCGACTGCTGACTTAACGAAGGACACGGACGATCGCGTAACGCAAAATAACGGATCGCGCGGAAACCATCCCCGCAAATATGGACTGGGAGAGAGAACTAACGTATCTATCATGAGCCATAAACTAAGGAAAAAAGCTGTTTGCGATTCCACGGACAATTCACATTACCAAAGACAATTCTTAAGGGTTTTGAACAAGCGATTCTAAGAAATCCACTCATTTCTTTTGGACCTAGTGCATTGCTAATTTTTTTTCTATTTTAACTATTATCTACAGGGTATACGTATTCATTTGCTGTTTTCAAAACTCACTCCTTGATTATCAGTCAGATTGTGTATATATACATAATATGCATATTTGGTCGACGCAATACATTCGTGGTCAAAATAGATATGTTATTATTTTTGTCGTGAACGAATTTGTCTTGGATTTCGAGACTCAGCAATAATTATTATAAACACACCGCACGACATCTATCGAAATGGTTTCAAAAAATTTCCTTGAGCTCTGAAGATTTTCAAGGAAATTTACAATCTTTCTTCAGTTGATTCATTAGTAAAATTTGTTAGCCACATTTTTTTCTTTTACGGTGAGCTGAAACATTTAGCTGCAAATAGGGAGAATTGAAAATGACTCGGGGCAAAACAGATGCAAATTCTGTTTCAATTTACCTTGATGTCAAGAGGCCCCACGAAGGCTTTATACAGGGAAATGGATGTGAATAATGCGTGTAGAGGCAGGTGGTTTTTTTGAAAATATTTCATAGCCTTTGTATTTTATTCATCTATGCACGAAGATTCTTAAGTTAAAATAATCTTAGTTGTAGAAAGCTTAATGTTTAAAGATGCGAGAAACTCGCTAGAGGAGATAATGAAATTGAAATTTGATCTCGCGCTCTAAGTTATTGTTTTGGGTAAATATTGAAAAGACAGCTTGCCATGCAGTAAATAAACATAATTATTAAGTAAAAATTGTGTCGTGATGAATATCAGGAAAGTGGTAAAATGGTAGTGCTGGAATACAAATAGCAACGTCAACAAAATAAATATATTAGATATACAAAGATTAAAAACTACTCCCTACTGATAAACAACATGCAATAAGAATGCGTTAGAAATTCAGCGATATATGATAGGTAGAATCGCCGTTAATTCTTTTGATAAGCCAGTCCGGATTTCTGTTTTTGTTTTGTGGTGGAGACGTTTGGGGCGACGGCGACCGGACTGGCAGAGCAAGCCTGGAACAGAGGTTGCCGTCGCTTCCTTCCAAAATTCGAACATTAAGATCGCAGTGAGCTCAGGAGGACGGCGCCTTGGAAGACTACCGAAGAGCAAAATATGGCTACGCATAAAGAATTAAGAGAATTAATGCTTACTTGCTTGCATGTAACAACAACAACAGCAACAACAACAACAACTTTATTTCAGTATTCCCACGTTAGTACGCGGTATTACCTTCTATTCTAAACAATTTTCAATACATACGTTTCATTTATACGATACTCTAACGAAAACACACAATTAAAATATCGGAGTTCATACGTTTTGTCTGGACACTTTGATTTGGCTCGTGGGACAATTTTGTCCTTGTAAAGCTCACTTACGGTTTGCTGTTTGCCATATTGAATCAGATTGGATCTTGACTCTGTGACCTGAAACATAGAAACATTATAAAGATGTAAGTTTAGATAACAGAGCTTGGAAATCGAGCTTGAAATGTGACTCAAAGAAAACAAGGACCATTTAAGAACGATAATCTGCAAAATTCTGGTTGCTAAACGCAGCAAACCTGATTGAAATGTGAGTTAAATACTCACGTTCTCGCCACAACGCCAAACAGACCAGTCTCACGTCGCCGACGGGAGCACGACGGCAATGTGGTGAGCAAGAGCATGCGCAATATTGTACAAATCATGACGTCACGTCCGGTTGAAGTTGCCGTCGCCCCGAAAACAGGGAACTTTTAAGTTAAAAAGATTGAGACGTTTTCAGGGCGACGGCAACTTCAACCGGACATGACGTCATGATTTGTGCAAAATTGCGCATGCTCTTGCTCCCCACATTGCCGTCGTGCTCCTGTCGGCGACGTGAAACTGGTCTGTTTGGCGTTGTGGGGAGAACGTGAGTATTTAACTCACATTTCAATCAGGTTTGTTGCATTTAGCAACCAGAATTTTGCAGATTATCGTCCTTAAATTGTCCTTGTTTTCTTTGAGTCACATTTCAAGCTCGATCTCCAAGCTCTGTTATCTAAACTGACATCTTTATAATGTTTCTATGTTTCAGGTCACAGAGTCAAGATCCAATCTGATTCAATATGGCAAACAGCAAACCGTAAGTGAGCTTTACAAGGACAAAATTGTCCCAAGAGCCAAATCAAAGTGTCCAGACAAAACGTATGAACTCCGATATTTTAATTGTGTGTTTTCGTTAGAGTATCGTATAAATGAAACGTATGTATTGAAAATTGTTTAGAATAGAAGGTAATACCGCGTACTAACGTGGGAATACTGAAACAAAGTTGTTGTTGTTGTTGCATGCAAGCAATTAAGCATTAATTCTCTTAGTTCTTTATGTGAAGCCATATTTTCCTCTTCGGTAGTCCAAGGCGCCGTCCTCCTGAGTTCACTGCGATCTTAATGTTCGAATTTTGGAGGGAAGCGACGGATACCTCTGTTCCAGGATTGCTCTGCCAGTCCGGTCGCCGTCGCCCCGAAAACGTCTCTATCTTAAGTTCCCTGTTTATTAAAGACGGTGCATCTACTGCAAATAAAAGGGACACAAAGATCCAAACAACGTACGTGAAAGCCCGGGGGGGCGAAGGGGGGGGGGGGTACTCCGCTATAAAAAAAGACGGTGGTGCTCATCGAAAAATTTCAAGAACACCCCCTACAGTGTACCAGAATCTTGTTTTTCGGCATGTTCCCAAATTCATTTCCGATCCACCCCTAAGAGGTACCAATTCAACAACAACAAATTCTATAACTGGCAAATTTTAATAGTTAGTAATTAGGATAACTTTTCAACACTTTCTTCTCAAGGACATACCTGGCAGCAGTCATCAGTTTAGGTTTTAGCACTCTAAGCGGTACCAATCCACAAATTTAAACCTTAAACCTCTAAAAAGTACGACGAGCACCCCCGAGACTTTTATAGGGGAATACCCACCCCACCGCCCCACCTCCTGGGCATGAAAGGGGTACCATTTGTCAATAGAAAGATACGAAAGGGGTACCTTTTCTGTTAAAAATGGTACATAAAAAGGATATTAAAACGCTAAGGGTTGAACCTTGTGGCGGAGCTTGAGTTTGCCCCTCCGCCCTGGGGTTTATTGGCTCTTGAACGCTAGAGTTTTTCACCAGATAAGGCCAGCGAGTTTTAGCTTCTTGTTCAATCTATACAGGAAAACCAATCAAGTTTATTCCTACCTGTTCTGTAGCAAAATCCTTGGTAAATGCAGCAAAACAACAAGAGGCAAAGAAAAGGACAAAGAAAAAAAGAAAAAAAATTTCCTCTAAAATTGATACCCCGTTCTAGAAATGGGCCAATTTTTTATACACCGTTCCAGAAAGTTTGTAAATTGAAATAGCCCTGTTTTTTAAAAAAGATATTTCTTTATTTGTTCGACTTATACATCAAATAAATGCTTCTTCATAATCAGCAACAATTTTAAGCAGAAGATAAAGCCGTGATCCACAATTTTTTATACCCCGTTCTAGAAAACGCCTCTGAAATGGATGCCCCGTTCTAAATCAGGAGCTTCAAAATCACGACCCCGTTGGGTAGCACATACCTGTATAGGTAATGTATGGGAGTACCCCCCCCCCCTCCCCCCGGGTCAAAAGGTCATGGTTTATGATTTGTGACTCGCGGATTTCAATCCGCTCGGTGTGTTGCTGTATTTCAAGGTTCGTTATTTGTGACCGTAATTACCACTGACGGCAGCGAAAAATACAATTGTGCAGTCCAGAGTTCGCGTGTTTAATATTGAAAAGCGCAGAAATCCACGAGCCCCAAAATTAAATATTGCGGACGTCATGGCATAGTCTGTCACGTAGGCCTATAGTCATGATATCTATATCATATCCTGCACGTACATGTTACAGTACATGACGTATCAAATACCACTGAAATGAACGGTGTAAACTAGGGGGAACATTTGCAATACCAGCTAATACTCCACGAGACTGCGGAGATGACCTCTGCATTTTGATTGAAATTTGTTTTTCAAAGTAGGTCAATTGATCGAAATACTTTAAACGTAGACTGCTCTTTAAATTTTAAGAGATCAAATGAGTACTCGGCCAAGCTCTATAGAAACAAAAGGAAACGAGGAAACTGAAATCTGTAAAACTGATCAACGGGTTAATTCCGAGAGGGGGGCAATCCCTTAGTTTACATAGACGGGTGTGTGGCGCACCCGGGGGGTACTCCTGGGAATTCTTGGTGGAGTTGTGTCACCAGGTTCTCCAGGTCCTTAACCCAATTCAGACCAAAAATGTCATTTTTTACATGCGTCTTCAGACCTGACCTCTATCCATACCCGTTTTCATACCTGGCCTCTAAGAAATTATGTCATCATTACTTAGATTGGAACACCAACAAAAAAAGATTTTTTAAAATCTATTTCGAAATTTCTGTAGGGGGTTACTAGCAACTCGCTCTCTGAGCGTAGAGGTATCAGGTATCTGAGTTTACATCTTGGTGTTCTTTAATCTTTACAGCAGCTCATAGGTCTTGTTTACAGCATCACTTAATGAATTCTGCTCGTCAACTAACTGTAACTAACCTCAACTACTCACCAACTTATGCTAAACACTGGCAAATTATACAAGTAAAACGTAGGTACGTTCAGGCTTGCTGACAATGAGAGTTACAAAAGCTTTTCCGAATGACTTAAACGAATTTCCTGTTGATAACCAAAGTGGAATAAACAAACCCATAAGAAAACCAATGAATTGGAAAGTGTGACAGCTAAACCCACAAGGCTCAATCTTAAACCAAAACAGGACCTCTGATGTAGGTAACAATCAAGGTCAGCGATGGTGCCAAAACGCGCCCACTCCAAAGACTATGATTCAATTTTATTAAATGATAATCATGTTGAAAAACTACTATAAAAGTTAATAGAATTTGAAAACCTGTCGAGACAAATACGGTTTAACCTTGATCTATGAACTGATCATAACAAGGCTCTAACAACTAGTGAAACGTCAAGCACAAACACGAAAGAAACTTAAAATAACCAACAAAATACTTCACAACATTTCTCTTTCTTTATTGCTCATTTGGAATTGAAACGATAAATACCTTCCTACACTCCCGTAGTTCCCTCGAAAACCAAACCCGATTCCAGAATGGGCAAAGTCTATACCAAAAGGGCACAAAAATCCTACCCTCCGGGCCGGCACATACCAAAATGGCTTATATAAGGCAGTACCCTCTCCCGCGCGTGGTGCCGTGGCGCTAACTGAGTGTGGTATCTTAAACAGGGTTCAATAACAGACTGTCTTTTTGGACCGGAAGCC
>OZ037776.1:12521656-12689156 GCA_964035525.1 Porites cylindrica | reverse complement strand
AGGTGAAAATCGAAAGCGTGAGTAGGAGGGATGGGTGGAAGGGAAGAAATGAATGGGAGTGCCAGAACAAATTAACCCCATGTCTCCCAAGTTGAAACTTGTCTATCACGTGAGCAATTTTAAAACTTGGAAAAAATATTATGGATTGTTCAAAGCAGCTATTATAATTCAGCATCTTCCTCTGGTAAATGCCGAGCAATGCACGTTGTCTATCATGCGCTCATAAACCATACGTGAGGAAATAGAACAACTTCGGCTAAATGGTAGGAAATAAAGAAGGAAGGACTGTTACCCGCCCTTGCGTCACATCGTTCAAGAAATTTGTTTTGACAGGAAAATATTTCCTTCAAAAATCCATACAGAACAGAATCGTAACACCCCGCGAGTTGACATGGCGTAAGTATTCCTCCATAGGTCACCGCTGTTTTTAAGGTAGTTGTACCGCTTGCTCAGCCTGTCATCGAAGTCTGGAATTGAGAAGTCGATACCAAGGTTGTGCTACCCGTGAAAAAATTCATGGAGAAAGATGTCTTCAGTCGGATACCTGTCTTGACCGTTTTTGTAGCAGAGAGTATTCTCCTCTCCACCTAAAATGTTGATCAAAAAGTTTGATGCCAAAATAAAGAATTATATTTACTCTTAACACAGCCAATGATCTTGGATTTTAAGCAATCTGCTTATAATAGTTTGGTGAAGGATTAAAGCTCTGATTTGCCATAACATTTTTGAGAACTCGGTAAAGATATAACTTCCGCATTAGATGCATTTGCAGCTTAATGCTCACTTTGCATCAAGTCACTCATCAATCTAATAGTTTTTTTTTATTATTTTTAATGAATTTCTTTCCGTTTTGAGATTACTTCGTGTGTTTATTATACTAAGACAAAGTTTACTTCCAATCTTCGTGAAACATGGCGCGCTTTAGAAATATTTATCTCGCCTCTCCTCGGCTCGGCAAGTATTGTGTCACTTTTCAATTCTCTTCGATGCCAACGAACACTCAATTTTTGCCACTTAAAAGTTATTTAAAAACTGACGTCTTGTCATAAATCTACGAACAGCCCAACGTATGAATTCTCGGTTTTCACTGTCACGCAATCAAAAATAAAATTGCAAACCATTCGATACAGAAAGTCCCGAATCTTGGAAATAAAAGAAGATAAATAAGCAAAAGACCTTGCCAAGAATCAGGTCTGTGCGATATTTCATATGCGAGATATTAGGAAAAACGTTTTACCCAAATTTATAAAGCTTTGTATGGAGGCGCCATGTTTGTGTCCCTTTGAGGGGCACAAATATGGCCGCCGGCAACCAACAGAAACATCTGTTTTTGAGTTTTCCTACTAATACGTTAATTCATCGCTTAAAAAACTCATAAACTATTAAAGTGATATTTATTCTGACAGAAGGAATGTTTAGATAGCAAAATCTCCCAAAACTGGTAATGTTTTTAACCCACAGAAGAGCAGTCCCGGCCGCCAGCTGAATGCCGCGTCACGCAAAAGCCTAGAAATTCAAACGTCCTCTATCGCAAAACGAAGAACCCTTTCGAACCAAACCTCTGTTTAAATAAAGGTGTTTAGGTGCTGTAATACCTCATGAAACTCAGAATCTCAGAAGAATCGATAGTTTCTTAGTTTGAATTTTGATGACGTCATGTGAAAACCGAGAATACTCACATGTGGAAATAGGAAACCCAAAAAGTTCCACTTATCATAATCTATCGAAGAATATACCTAACCCTATTCGCCCCTCTCCTATACGTACTTAGTAAAAGTCCTAAATTTAAATTATGGATTCTGTTCGTACCTCGGGGCACCCTCAAGTAGGATGCGCAGATCACTAGCTGCTGTTAAAAAAGTGAATTGCCAGTTAGTTTCAATCAACGATACACTATTCTACTATGATGTTATTGTTATTATTATTGTTATGTTTATTATTATTATTATTATTATTATTATTATTATTATTATTATTATTATTATTATTATTACTATTACTATTATTATTTTAGAATTCTATATTTTATGATGTCCATCACGTTGCCGAAAAAGAATTAAAAGTTACTTTCTTGGTCAGAAATAATTTTACATTTCTAATTTCATTTTATTATTTTTCTTCAATTAACAAGGGTCACCGGGGTTTGAAGTTCTAAGAGTTTCTCAAAAGTTAAGTATTTTATAGTTGGCATTAATGTTAAATGTTTTGACTTATTTTATTCTCACAAGGCTTGTGTGAAAACCTGCTTTGTTAAAACGGCTACTGCGAAAAATAAACAGATTTGATAGATAATGTGATTTTATTGATTGCAACACAATACACACACCCAACTTCAACATCTTCAAGAAGCCCAGTATTGAATGGTTAGTTTTTTTGAGCAAAATTTGCTGCGCGACTGCCGGATCTGTAAGTTATAACGGAAAGAGTCTTGTTTTCTAGTAGGTAGTTTCTCTTTAATAATCTGAAATTTTTTCCTTGTTCCACGAAATCAATATTAATATCATTTTGTTACTCCGCCTGTGACTTAAGTTTGCAAAGTTTCCGAAGTTTCCTGACTATAAAATCGTCATGGAGGCCTACACTAACCAATAACTGCACTACCGCAAAAGTCGGTAAGCTGTGGAACACTTGAAAGAGACCTATCAAAATTTCTTTCGAAAAGAAAAAATCGACATCCGCCCTCGTTCCGTTAGCCAGCAATTCGTAAATAATTATGAAAGACTAGAGAATTAAACAAAAAAAATGTCCGCGCCCTATGAGAGTCTAGTAATGAAAATATACGGATGAAATAACCTTTCACACGAGAAAATCAATGTTCCCCTGTTCCTTGCATTGAAAAGCGTACAATTCCCGTGAGCCCTGATAGTTTTCTCAAGATAATCCTTGTACCCTACTGTAAAGGTAAATTTCTTCTTCCCTCTTTCCCCCATATTACTGGGAGGCCTTTTTTGGGAAGGCTCGCTTTCCGCGCGCTTTCTCAAACAGCGGCTGGTAATTGACCCTATTCTTTGGTAGGCTCAGTAAAGTTTTACCCATATAGATAAGCTGGCGGTAGAATTTTCGAAATCCCTTTTAGAGATACTCATCCTCCAGGCGTGCAAGCAACTGGAATTTTAGGCTTCACTGTTGTCAATAAGTGCGATTGTTTGCTTATATTCAAGAGAAGTGGCAAGAAGGAAATAGTGAAGTTAGAAACGACAGGGTTTTTTCGGTTATTTCTCAGGTCTAAACTTTGTTTTTGACAGCCTTTTTGACCAATACAGCTGAGGAGGAACCTTAAAAACTATAATTTGTCTCCTTAGATAAGATCGCGAAAAGTGAAAGGTCCTTTTAACTTTACGTGCAAGTTATTATAAGGGAAACCAAAGCAAATTTTTGATTGTTACCTGTTCGGTCGTAAGAACCTTGACAAACGCAGAAAAGTAACAACAAGCCGAGAAATGGACTCATAGCAGCTTTTTCCCTGGGCATTTCTTTAAAAAGTGGTTACTTTAAAAGGCAGTTGCTGAGAGATCCAATTTATTTATTTTTATAAGCTGGTGCCTCCCACACCCAAATAAGACAGGTCAATTTAGAGATGATTGTATTTACTTAAATTGTATTGCCCTGTCGTGATTATCAGTCCAGTTGATTTGCTGTGTATAAGGTTAACAATTCAGCTGCTCTTACTGCCTTGACACATTTATTCATCACCGTTCGTTCGTCGTTTATTCAAACATTCTTTGTATGGCTGAATGTATATTTAGAGTGTGTCCCTAATTGTAAACGCAAAAGACTTTTTTCATCATTACGGGGATCACATTAATATAAGGTCGCGAATAACTCTGCCCTGAAAAAATGCTGACCTTTAACATTCAAAATCACTTCTTTTTTAAAATTTAGCACATGGAAGGCCGATAAGAAAGTTCATCTAACCCTAACCCTATCCCTAATGCCCTTCTGCGGTCAAACCCTAGGCCAAACAGAACCAACATATATATTTTATCGACAACTTCAATGTCTGTGCTATTTATCATAAAGCAACGTAACATGAAGGCGCAAAACCACACGAAGCGATCAGAGTTTATTTGAAGTGACTTTTCCGTTTACATAAGAACGTACATTTTTTATTCTTTCAAAATTGACTGTAAATCTTTCAGTAAATATGAAATACCTTTATAAACTTATTAAAGTAGTTTACAGCACTCTGACGTTGCTTAGCAACTTTTTAAAATATACTTTTAAATGGCATATTTCAATATTTGGTCAAACTCTACTTACAATTGAGGGCAAGGTCCTTGTAGTTTGAGATCAAACTGCTCTTTCTTTTTTTTTCTAATGCCGCAAAAAATACGGTAGACTGAAACTCGTCATTCGGAAACAGAAAAAAGTATCAGTTCATTTTATTCGAATTATTTAATTGTTCGCATTATTTTGTATTTCGTCAAACCAGCCAAAGCCAGTGCTCTGACTCTTAATCAGGAAACAGAAAAAATATCAGTCCATTTAGCTGGGTCGAGACTTGGCATGGCAGGACATCTGGTACCAGCTGGCCGAGAAAGTAACCACTAGTAAGAAAGATGCAACTTTCTCGCGTGTTTGGCTCGTTCGCTCTCAAGAAACACGCTCCCCTGCGCGACAATATCCAGGGACTCGTAGCAGTTCATTAATGCTCCTTTTGCTCTTCCCTTGCAAACTACTGCAACGTACGCATAAGGCTAATTTGTCCTCAGGACCATGACTAAGGGTCCGGGGGATGGTCTCCTTCGGGAGATGTCCATGATCGCTGTAACAATATAGTAACTCCAAGCATTATGTTTTGATCGATTTAGACTTTTTTGTATTTTGGACTTATTCCCTTGTCATGGATCCTTCTCTCCTGCCCGAGAAAGCCACGTTCACTCATGTCCATTGTCAATTTAGAAAATTTGTACTCATACACGTGCGCAAATAGGGTGAACGAGGCACTTCTCTAAAGTACAATGTGTGACTTGATCACGTGGTCTGAAAAGGGTAAATCAGCAAAGTCAGCCTCAGCTGAAGAGTCTACTCACCCACAAATCAGTCAGTTGATGGGTTCGCCTTATATGAAACCGCCGCCTAGTTAGCTCAGGTGTGAAAAGAAGGTGCTGTTTTTGTAATGACATCTACAAACGGTTAGACTTTCTAGTCTTCTCGGATAAGGATAAGGAAGAAAACCCATAGGTCCTGTCTTACCTTACTTTCACTTATGGTCGTAAATTAGAACCCACACCACTAACTGTTCGAAAAGAGTAAGAGACGTGACGTAGATGCCGGTGGTGTGGCAAGCCGATCCTGGTCTGGGTGGGCTATCTGTAAGAAGAGATCTTAATATTGGGATAACCTCAAGATGCTCTTTCGGGTGTCGTAATGGCTACCTGTAAAAACAGTGTATGTATATAAAGTCTATGGCTGTAGCTACAAGCATGTAAATAACATTTCTAAGATACGACGCAGCTACTACTAATGTCGAGAACCGATTGTGCCCTTCATACTTCACCATCGTTTGTAGCTAATCAACAGACCAAACTTACGCTGCAGGCGTTCTTTCGTCTCGCCCGCTTTCGCAGAGCTCAACCCTGTTGGAATTTGTGCAGTCCCTGGAAAGTTGAATGTGCATTATTTTTCCCAATTTATGTACGTTCTTACCTTCTAGAGAGGCAGAGCAACATTGCCACTTCAGAGTTTTTTTTCTTTATTTTGCTACTTAATTTTTATTTTGTTTCTTTTAGTTCCCTTGACATACGGATCAAACGTAATCGCTATAAAGTGTCTAGCTTTACTGTCTTTAGTGTCTAATGACTGCAACAGTACCCGACAAATATTGATAATAATGTTAAGAAAACTACTTGAGATTAATCTTCGTGCATAGAAACAACAATGCGCATAGAGCATGAATTAAGTCAAAAGAGGAAAATGTCTCTTCAGAGCTGCAAACATTCTTTTCCTGTCATGTTCCCTGACTTTGTTATCGCTGCTGTTGTTGCCTCAGTTTCCGCCTGAAATAAAAACAAGATTTTTACAATCCGCTTCGCGTCAAAGTGTAATGATATTATCATTTCACACTCAATACAATTCGGCAATGAAAATATGACGTCGCCGAAATTGTTTTAGGTTATAAATGCCTAAGGCTAAATATACAGCTATTTCGAGAAAGGTCGTCGGAAAAAATGTGCACGCGACAATTCCGAAGGGCAATATGGGATATAATCAATACACCGTTCCTGACACTGCTGTCGAACTTACGTTTGTTGCTTTCCTTTAGCAGCTCGCAAACACATAAGTCCATGGCTTTTCATGCCATTCTTTCAAATTTCTTTGAAGAATAGTGTATTCAAAACCACCCACAATACCTTTCAGGATTGTCGCGTGCACTTTTTCCGACAACCTTTCTCGAAATAGCTGTAATTAAGGTCTCTTATTACGTTTGCTAACTTGTTCATGTGACTAACTTTTTTGGCATTTGTTTGACCATCAGACTTAAGTCTAGCGACAAAAATCCGCATTTCTGAGAGTTTTAGAGATTTATGTGAGTATTTTTAACGTATTTTGTTTATTTCTTACAAAAATCAAAATGGCGGACTTGGCACAGTTTGTTGATTTGCCTTACCAAAGCCCTAGAATTTTCAGGACTGTTCTTCTTGCTTGTTAATGTTATAGAAATTTTAGGGATATTTTGAAGTGTTTATGGAATTTTTATAGTTATTCTGGAAATATTTTGAAAACACGTTTCGGAATTTGCTTAGCTATGCCTGCCATAAAGGTAAAAGTGGTGAAATGTTGTATTAGGCCACCCTAAGGCCCGGTTCAGACGCCGAACTTTTCATGAGCCTAACCTAATACACCGAATTAAGTACATGAGAGTTCGGTGTCTGAATCAGTTAGGAACGTCTGTTTCAACTTGGAACGGCTGAGCCTTTCTTTTCGCTTAGCTCGGCCGGGAATTTCGCCTTTGGAGCGACTTTGGAACAGCTTTGATTCAGACGCTGAACTTTTCATGTACCGAACCTAATCCATAGATTATTATAACGTAGTAAGTATTATGTAAGCAGCCTGACCGAAATTTCGAAATTAGTTCAGCTGCAATTAATATCGGCGTCTGAATCAATTCGGCCGCTCTAAATAATTTGGGTCGGCTTTAATTCGAATTAGGTTCGGCTCATGAAAAGTTCGGCGTCTGAACCGGGTCTAATACTCAACAATTAAAGTGATATATAGGTAAAGTAGGCATTAGGGGAGGTTTGCACAACTGAAATGCATTTAATGTTAATTACTTATGTTTGAAAAAAAACTTACTAGATATTTCATATGATTACTTACAGAACTTGCAGCTTTTCCTGCAATTCTTTGACATGTAACTATGGTAACTTTCGCAGTATCCTTCCCCCGCCCAGTAAGAACACCATTTGTGGTCGTCTGTGCACTTTACTTTAAACAATGATAGAAAAGAACAGATCCTCGAGTACTACATATAGATATAGTTAGAAAGTCTCATCTCAATGAATTATAAGTGGCATTTTCGGTTGGCAGTGAGAAGAATGCTGGCTTTACTACCATTAATAGTTTAGTTCTCTCCGTTACAGTTAGCAAATATCTGAAGAAGAAAAATAATTTGTTTCGGAGACGTTCCAAAGTTTCCATCCCCTTCCCGGATGGAAAAGATAGCTGAAGTAAGGCCCAAAGTTGTGACACTAAATATCGACAACTACCTACATGGTAAATTCGTGGCAAGGGAAAAGATTTCACGGTTAACTTTTTTCAAGACTAATGGTTAACAATTTTACACCTAACGACTAAAATGTTTATTGTTTTGGGGTTAACCCCGATTGAGACCTGTAGTGTATGACCATACAGTATATGGTATGCCCTTATTTGGGTGTGGCCATGCGCTCACAATCAGTTTTTGAAGAAGAATCAGTCAGTGATCATGTATTACATAAGAGCGAGACTCTTCAAAACCGTCATTCTTCCGAAATTGTTAAATGAGACCGTCTCTATACTTAAGGAATCAAAGAAACAAACTCAATATTTTTTCGAGGGTGTTAAACATTTCTTATCAAGACCGTCGCCAAAGCCCAAATTTATCAACATTTATGATAAAAAACGAATTTCCTTGGCTTTAAGGGTCTATCTTGGCTTACAAATGTTAAGTTTACTATAGAAAGAAACACACGTTAGCTTACCCGTTGGAGTAGGGGTAGGAGGAGGTGGGCTAGTGGAGGGCGGCAGAGAAGTCAATGGTCGCTTGGTCTGGAAGTCCATCCAGGTGCCGTTGCCATCTGACAATTAAAGGAAAAAATAGGAAACTATACAACAGAAGTGAACACGATATTTTTGGCTCGGGGACAATAGTAGCTATTTCATAGCGCAACTCTCAGTGGAAAAAACCCTCTGAAGAAACGTGTGTATGGGTGTGTGTGGTGTGTGTGCAACTTGCTCTGTATCCAGTCATTGGTCAATAAAGGACTGACTTATTGTATCGCCAAGGGAACTTTTTTGCGGGCAAGATAGACCCAATCTCGAGAGGCCAAGACAGGCCTATATTGCCCCCTCGGGTAGCCTCTCAGTACACAGCCGCTTCTTCTTGCACGCTCGCGGAACCAGCCATATTACAGTTTTATTTATAATAACAGAGGATATTACTACAGTTTGTGTAACAGCAAATAAATGCCTTCAAACAGAAAAAATAGACAGATACTTACTACTGTCACAATTCATTTTGAAATAGTAAGGCTTGACACCTGGACAAAGAGTAAAAAATAAAATGTATGTGTAATACTTACTGGTCAGTTACGTATTTCAAAAGATATTCGCTATAAAAGTAGACGCCTTACTTGCTGGGCTTGAGGCCATTGACGCACCTGGAAAAGCGAACTGGGAATAGGAGTAAAAATTCCTGATTTCGTTAATTCCTGCTCTACCTCAGCGCCTTCGTTGTGTGCGCTTGCGCAGCTATAAATTGAGAGCAAACTGGTAACAATTGCTGACCTTTTGAAATGCTAAGAAGAAAGCATACGTACCCGCTTTCGCGTCACATCGCTGCAGAAGTCTGTTTTGGCAAGGGAATATCTCCTTCAGAAATTCATACAGAACAGGGTCGTAAGACTTAAGTTCAGTCCTAGTATTGACGTGGTTGTAGATGCCATTCGGTGGGTCGCTCTGGGCGTTACAGTCGAAAAAACTCTGCGCTCCCTCGGCGAGATACTCCCAGTGAGTTGACATAGCGTACGTCTTCTGCCATAGTTTACCGCTGGTTTTAACTGAGTTGTACCGCTTGCGCAGCCTGTCATCGAAGGCTGGAATTGCAAAGTAAGCCCCAAGGTTGTGCAGTCCGTGGACAAATTCGTGGAGAAAGATATCTTGATTCGGATACCTGTCTTGACCGTTTGTAAAGCAAAGAATATTCTCTTCCCCACCTAAAATGTAACGTCCAATATTACTTTACATTTTTAAAAAAAGCCGGTTTTTTAATCGCCCCATCACCCTTGAATGCAAACAGTACCGTTTTTGGTTCATCGCTTCCGCTGAGCCGATATGTAAGGTGGACATTGATATCCAGTAAAGACACAATGTTTTACCAGCCACATTTTGGCCCTGTATTCTTGCAACTCAATTGAACTTACTACAATAAAGCAGAGACTAGTTGTCCATTTTCAGCAAAGGTAAATTGTCTCTCAAATCTTTGATTAAGCCAACCACATATGAATAGTAGAGGTGGAAACACGGTGGGAAAATGTCTCTCACCACGTTATTCTTGAGCTAATGTACTTAATGTTCTTACCACACTTGGACGCCATGTACGATCTGACATGACTGAAAAGACTCGCTTAAAATGTAATATTTTGTTAAATTAAATAGACAACTGAAAATTGTTGTGTATTGTTTTTTTACTACTACAATAAAACTTTTTATCACAACACCCATTTCCGGTGAAATTTCTTGGAAAATCGCACTCGAAAGACAACTGGGAGTAATATAATTTGCGCCATCTTTACGTAATTTCTAGGGTCCATACTCTAATAGATGAACAAAAGCATGACGAGCACTGCTTGGGTTAAAAGGTTATTGAGAAGTAAATACTCACAAGTAGAAATAGGCTGGGAAACAGTCCCTCCAAGGCCCCTCGCCCGCCAGTTCCACCAGTCATCAAGCCAGGAATGTTCTGGAATACTCGTAACACCCTCAGTTGCAGCGATCACGCCTGCTCGTCCGCGGCGCTTGTAAACCGAGCGACGAATATCCTCGCGGTCAGCAAGCAGGAATATCACAACGTAACAAGCTCTTCTAAGAGCGGCATCTGTGGCGTTTTCGGAGCTAATCACAGGGATACCGTATGCGTGTAGGTACTTTTTGTAAAATGGGCTCAGAGGGTATTCACTTCGCACATGTGATGGTACATCCGTCACTTGTTCGCACTCCCATGTAGTCAGCGGTTCACTCTGGAGCAGGCTCTTACCTGATCTGCCTGTGAATCGGCCTTTGAATAGATAACTAATTAATTTTAAGTAAAAATTATGAAATTACACAATCTAAAGTACACGCTGCAAATATTAATAAACCTTAAAATCTATACATTAAGTATTCTAAAAGAGAGCGATAAAATCTAAATTAAATTTTATCCTACCATAAAAATAAATAAATAAAAAACTAACAAGACAAATTCACTATTAATGTTCTAATTAAGGCCTACAGGAGTTGATTTTAGCCTTAAATGACGCGAGGGTCTCACAATTTCGGATCTCCTCTGGTAAATCATTCCATGTCTTGGCTCTATTGTAACGTTGTAACTGTTTTTTCGGAGGAAATCTCTTTTGGGTTGAGGAAGGAAAACCTTTTGTTAGTTGAATTTCTAAGATTATGATTACTATTGATTGCGTGGGCTTCTGTAAGGATATTTGAGTAGAGTTATAGCGATTACAAAAAAACAAAGAAATTTCATCAAGGGCCCAAATTCCAAATTTTGGTGCTTATTGCAGCCAATAGCATTAAAACTAGAAAAAAATGATCCACTTTTTTTTAACTTGAATCAATCTGTATATATCCTTGCCATTCGTAGCAACAGACACCAGGAAACAGTTTGAATGACCAAGTATAGTCTTAGATAACAAAACTGGACCATTGAGGATTTTTTTGGAATTCAATTGATGCAAAGACATGGCCCTTTTAAACAAAAGGCAAAAATAAAGTAGAACACCGTCAGACTAGGACGCTTTTAACGGGTAGTATTTAATTTTCTGTTTTTGGTTTTATTTCTAGAGTCCGTGGTTTTACCTGTTGTTGGTTCAGCTGTTTATTTTTCGCACGATCAGAGTGAGAAAAGTGACAAAATCAGAACTAATAAAGCAAGCCTGTGTGCAGTTAGGGTATACTTTTAGTTTATTGTCATCCTTTACCCAACAGCACCGGGACAGTAGAAACGCCTCTGAAATCCTGAACCATCTGTTTCCCGCGTACCATCAAAAGGATTCAGCAAGGCTAATTCCAGATATCTATGCTTACTGAATCGCCATGCACTAGGGAAAAGAACTTCAACGTAAAAGAGACCGGATCGCAAAATTTTGCGCTATCATTTCCCCCTCTTAGGGAGGGGAAACAACATTTCCGTCATTTCCGTGTTTTGGCTTTAAAAGTGGTGTCAATTTTCTTACCAAGTCCAAAGCCAAATGCTTCAGCTTCCAATCTCATAAACTCTGCAAAGTTTGATGGAGCTGCTGGATCTGCAATTAAAAAGAGTAGTAATATTATTTGGGATGCTATTTAAAGATGCAATCAACTCAAACTGAAATATGTTCCAAATAATAGTTACAACCAGCCCTTATTTTCATGGTTTGAGCGCGATCTGATTGAGCTGAGTGTCAGAGCTTTTGGCAGAGAAAGGATAGGAAACGATTAGAGAACATTTAGATACGAACACTCAAAGAACTATCCCTTCTTCAGTCACAGCTTAGAAGTCTTACGTGTGCGAGACTATCATCGTGTGTTTTTATACTAGCAGTAGAACCAATTGCACAGTAGACTGATAATAGCCCTGTATTTTCTCGCTCTCCCAATCTCCGTCCCTATGATTCCCTTGCGCCTCGCGCTCTCTCGTTTCGCTCACTATTTTTCGCGTCTCTTTTAGTGTTTTTTTAAGAATAAATAGCCTTTAAACATTCGAGTCTAACAACGCCACAGAAAATATTTGGTTTGGGCCGCGTCTCACCAATTCATGCGGTAATTTATGAGCATGCAGCTGACCTTCTCGAGAAAGGGGCAAGAAGTCAAACTGGGGCTCAGAAGTGACAGGCTAATGGCAACAGTAGGGTTTGCTTTTGGCCGGGAGTTTTTAATACAATGAAAAAGACTAAAAGTGGCCGTCAACGGTACACGTGTAAGCTAACAAACCCCGGAGTGATTGCTAGGGATTCAGGACTTAATATGATCTGGAGGGACCCGAGTACAGCGATGGCGAATCGTGGTGTTTGGGAAGAGATGTCCATGAAAATCTCCCGTCCACTCCAGTAGTGAAAGTATGAAGATGATGATGATGAATACAGTCCCGATTCTATTGACTGCTAAAAGCTATAAATGTTTCTCCTTGACTCGGAAGTAGGTCAGAAGCCTTGTGATCTTTCAGGAATATAAGAATAATCCATTCTTACTTGATCCATGACAAACACAGCAAAGTAGCAGGATTCTAAGGAAAGGATTCATTCCAGTTAATTCTCTCTGCCCTTTCCTTCAAGGCAGTTGGAAATGTTTAATCGCAGTAGCTCTGATTCTCAATCTATTGACGCTGCAAAACTAGTGTTTATCCCACGTTCCGTCTTGTTGTTATAAAAAGGATAACTAGAGGATAATCTTTCTTTGTGACGCCCTGTCATAATTATCAATACATTGGATCTGATAGTGTGTACGGTTGATTATTCAGCTGTTTTTGCTGCCTTGTAAGCCACGCTTTTGTTTGATTTATTTCTTAGCTCGTGGTTTGTTCAAACAATCTTTGTTTGGCCGGCTGCAATTATGTATCTTTACAGAGTCTCTCTTATTAACCCTTTCACTCCCAGAAGTGGCCAAAGTCAAAATTCAGCAAGATTTAAATTTCCAAATTTTCAGTTTGGAAAAGGCAAAAAAAAAAACGTACATGTAGCACGTGAACGTTCTGTCAAAGTGGTTTCATTTAAATGGTCACACCATAGGATGTCATCCACAGACTCAAAAGCTAGTACTACATAATAAATAAATGGTATCATGTGAAACTACTGCTAAAAAGGTTTCATTTGAATGGTCACACCAAAGGAGCTCGTCCACACTAAAAGTTAAAGCTATATACGGAATAAGAAGTTGGAACTTAACACTAAATAAATAGTACCATGTGAAAGTACTGCAAGAGAGGTTTCATTTGAATGGTAACACCATAGGATTTCATCCACAGACTCAAAAGTTACAACTTCATACTAAATAAATAGTATTGAAAGTACTGCTGAACAGGTTTCATTTGAATGCTTACACCATAGAACACGGTCCACACAAACTCAAAAGTTAGAACTACTCGCTAAACAAATATATTATACATTGTAATCACTATCTGTCTTCTCATTGGCGAAGAACCTACAGTTAGTTTTGGAAATCAGCGCAACCTACAGATTAGTATAGTTAGTTATCTGCTAGCAGATTACTAGTTGCTCTGATCTGTAGATTACGCGCGCAATGCATGATTTCCAAAAGCAATTTCAAATTGTGTTCCATACGATGCTGTGTTTGTCCTTATTTGCTTCAATGCAATGTATAATAAAACAATTATTATATTCGGTTTTTGCGATATCCGTAATAATCAAGGCCTCGGTAAGTGTTATCAGCCTTGGCTTTGGGCTCGGCTGATAACTCTTACCTCGACCTTGATTCAAAAGAGGTTTCATTTGAATGGTCGCTCCAGAGGATTTCGCCCACAGACTCGAAAGTTAGAGCTTCCTTACAAAAATCCTTCATTCACTATGCCGGTGAGTCAATAAAGAGTTAAGACAGAAAGATGCATTTTAGTTTTATGATGATATCTCACACTACCAGCCCACATAAAATTTCGACCTTTAACATGTTCAACACTGTTGCCGATGACACTAAACTATCACGTTTGGATAAGGGTGCATCTTATCATTCCCGTTTATCTTCATTGGTAAGAAGTAAGTCAAAGTTTTAAGTCCTTTAAAATACAGTTTATTCTTCCGTAAAAACAATTAAAAATTATATTCGTTATTGCAAATTACAAACACTTTGAGGTTACGGCGAGTTTCACTGATCGGCATCTGCTGAACCCGCCGAATAATTAGTAAACAATTGGAAAGAAAATGACATTTCGTATTTTGTTCATCACATCTCCATTATGAATAAAGCACACGCCCCTTGTAAGGGAATACAAATTCGAGAATCAGTAACATTTTTGCTCGTCGAATCTGGAATCCCAAATCCTGGGCTCTGAAATCGGTAATACACCTTGAGGAATCCGAAATCCCACTAACGATTGAAATACGGAATCCAGGTTCAACTGACCAAAAAAAATACAAAATTCAGTCCCTGGAATCCTGTCTTGGATTCCCTTACGAAGGGCGAATGTTACGTCTACTTTTTCCTCAGCACACTCTACAGCTCTTTTTGCAGTAAACTGTCATGTATCCCGGATTTCTTCTGCATTCACCTCTCCCCGCCCACGTTGCACACATGACATGGCGATTTTTGCAGCTGCTGCCACCTACAAATGCAAACATGATTCTTGTTACGTTTCAGCAAGAGCAGCTCGAAAGCTGAAACGAGAGCAAAGAAAAAGAACAGAGAGGGGAGGGATAGACAAGGAGGAAAGTTTCCCCTTCTCCTCTGCCCGTTTCCCTACCCCCATTATTTCGCCTTCACTCTTACTTTCGCACTATGCAATAACTCGGGCGGAAACGCTTGCTACGCAGGCTAAAAGAGCATTGACAATCTGACAAAATATTTAAAGGGTACGGTCAAGCAATCACAACAATAGGGTCATTTATACGGGGCAAAAATAAGACGCGCCTTACAAAAAGACCGCGTCCTTATAAGATTAAAACTATCCCCTATATATTTTGACTGAAATAATACGCGACCTCGGCCCCTTCTACACGAATCCGAATATTTTTGAAACTGGACAGTTTTTTTTACACGAGTAGCCCGCGGATGAATGAGCGGATTCACTTGTTACGTGTAGACGGAAGGCCGATTATTGCACAAAGTATAACGGTTTCAAAAAATGTTCCTGGAAGGGAAGTAGTCAAGATGCGTGTGGAATCAAAAAGACAGACTTCCCTGGTAAGGGGATAAAGGATGTGAAATGGGGGAGGCTAAGAGACACACCCATTTGTTTGCACGAAGCTTACATTGCAAAAAACTGCACAAAGACGTAGAGATGTCCTAATATGCAAGTATGAATTTGGTGGAGCGTCATTCTATTGCTGGTTTACTCGTGACAACACGGCGGCCAAAGTGGTGGTTAAGAACAAAAGCATTTCTCTTCCCTGCGAAGTAAACTCTATTTTCACGTAAATTCTTGGAGAAAAATATTCTATTGTATTGATCCCCAACATGGCCGCCTTGTCACGTGGTTGCAATCCAATAGTGGAGCGGTAAGATTGGTATAAGTCAAGAACAAATTATTAAGCTTTGATCACATCCCTAACACAATAAGATTTGTCTTCGACATTTCTGTTGCTAGCAGCGAATCCTATCTAGGCTGTGACGTTTCAGTTGGAGACTAACACAATCAGCTTGGGAAAATAAATCACTGTCCGGCAAATACCGGCAATTCATGAGAATTTTGTTTAACTGAAGAGGCTGACGTATCATAGGAATTTTCCTAAACAGTATGCTAGAATGATGAATTCAAAATCCACGACTGCCTGTTGCACCACTGAGCTACAACCAAGTGGCCGCCAACAAGCAACAGAAAGATAAAGAATTATATAGTCTCATCATGTATCATTTCCTTTCAGTTTTCACCACTTACAGTTTTTGCAGCTTTTCTTGCAATTGAGTAACATATAGCCAGAGTTCCTCTGGCATTCTCCTATTCGTGCCCAGTAAGAACATGATCGGTGGTTATCTCTGCAGTTAACTAAAAGTAGCAAAGAAAAAAGATCAAGATTAGGTACGATTCTATATGCGACCTTACTTTTCTACTGCTCACTAGAGATAGCCAATACCTTAATCGTACTTTTTTTAAGCTCGGTTTCTTCACTTCACCATTAAATTCCCAAGCTTTGGTGTTAAGGGTGAGAAAATTCCTTCGATTCCTATTAACTTTTGCTGTGGTAGGTATGTCTCTGACCAGCACAAGCAACTTAACACAATGAACATCTTACACACAAAAGGGTAGAGTGACAGCATTTATCTCATCTCTCAGTTAACATAAAACGTTTTCGAGTGAATTTAAAGACAATATAAATACTCGACTATCGTAAAAGAGGACACAGATCAATGAGTTTTGCTTGTCCAGGTTACGTATGACTCAATCAAGAAGTTCATTATTCGATTTATACTTAACTCGTGCTTCGCAAACAAATATAGCGGCAACTCGAAACAATTTTAACACATACACCACATGTTTGACTGCACTGCTCACCGTTTAGGCCATTTTTGAATACATCGTTTAATATTTTCTAAACAAAAAATTCTAATGATCCGGACTTTTAATCTGATATTGGATTTAAGTAAAGAAACGCCCCCAAAGTGTCTGGTTTTTAAATTTCCTGCACGGAGCTATATATCGTGGATTTGTAGAACTGAGCATGTACCATTAACGCGGATAAATCCGCCTCTTCCTACATCACCCATTAAATTAGCTCAATTGATTAAACCTTCTAAGCTCACCTGGTGGTCTTTGGGTTTGAGGCTTTGGTGTCCGAGGAGTACTTGGATGGGGCGGGGTATTAGGAGGAGGAGGGGTGTTTGGAGGGGGTGGGGTCTTGGGAGGTGGAGGGGTATTCGGAGGTGGTGGGGTGTTTGGAGGGGGCGGGGTATTGGGGGGTGGAGGGGTATTAGGAGGGGGTAGGGTATTGGGAGGTGTTGGCTTTGTTCCCACTGGACGCTTAGTTTTGAAGTCCATCAAGATGCCATTACCATCTGTCAACACGGAAGGGGAAAAATAAATTATTTTATATACGTTTGTCGACATATTCACATTCAGAGAACAAGATCAAGTTGAAACGTGAAAAATCGAAACTTTCGACGAATCGTCAAACATAAAAATTACGTAATGAGAGAATCCTTGCTATTCATAATATATAAGACTCCACAGAATCAAGCGCGCAGTCTTAAAATGGATTACATATTGTCTGTTGAACTAGAAAGGAAAATTCTTCAGAGGTCCTTTTACAGCGAAATCCGTTGTATCGCGCTGCGGTTTTTCTGTTCCGTCAATCATTTTAGTGAAGGCGGGATTAATGCAAATCACTAGACTGCTCAAGAATAGCGAAGGAAATCGCAATGGTGGGTGGATTTTTTGTCGAAGGACGGAGGCAGACGTTGCTTTATTCTCGCAAATAACAAGACTGAGAAAGATCAGAAAAATCTGCGAAGCAAACTTAACTAGTCGATTATTATTGCCCGAAACAGAACGATCACAAGGCAACAAACCTTGAAAACGGAAACAAACAAAACGGATCGAAACCCACCAATCTCGAATCACAAACCATGACCTTTCCAACTCGTTTAAGTAAACATGTTTCCTAGGAGGTCCGCTAAGATGATTGACGGAACAGAAAAACTCAAAATTTGCAAAACGCACAGCGCGATACAACGAATTTCGCTGTAATAGCAAGTTGAAGAGACGAGATATACTTACTACTGTCACAGTTCATTTTAAAGTTGTGAGGCTTTACACCTGAAGACATAGAACAAAATAAAGGTGTTATACGTGACGCATCTAAAACAATGACGGAAAGCGAGTAGTACATTAGTCTCCCTAGCAGCCGCTTTTTGGATGTCACGCAGCCCTCTTCCAGAGCAGGAGATGGAGTGCGTTGCGTGACATCCAAAAAACGGCTGTGAGGGAGATTATTAGTACATAGCCTACGTCGCAGAAGTAATTTTTTTTAATCCCAGTTAGTAACGTCTGCGGAACAGCGCTGCAATCTTTGTTTTGGCCCCTAACGGACTCAACTAATTACCGGGAGTGCTTTTCCATTTTAACCTTATTGGCCAATCGAAAAATGGCTTGTTTTACAGGCTAATCAGGGATTGCCCTCCAATCCTGGTACACAGCTGGGAACCCAGAACACCAATTTCAGCGCTGCAGGTTCGCAGACGAGCTTAACGAGAGGACGGTCTGGTTTTGTCTGTTGAGCAGACTGATAGATAATAATCTGGATATAAAAGAAAAGAAGAGGGACGGTGAGAGATTTTTGTTGATTTCGTTTATCACATATTCGTACCCCACTATTTGGTCTAATGTTTGCTTTTGGGCGAAAATGTAATAAAAAGTAGCTAGTCTTTTAATTGTTCCTTTTTCATTTTTCGATATTCAAATTAAAGTTCTTCGAGATTTCACAACCAAGAATTAAAATATTCTTTATACCGAATTAGAGATAATAAGCTGCCGCCAGCAATTGTACGTGACTTGGGTAGACACATGTAGGCTAGCCTCGCATTAAGTCAGAGAGAGAGAGAGAGAGAGAGAGAAAAGAAAATAAAGAAAATCAAGCAAACAAAAAGATTTATAAGAGACTGACGTACCCGCCCTCGCGTCACATCGCTTCAGAAATTTGTTTTGGCAGGGGAATATTTCCTTTAAGAACCCATACAGAACAGGATCGTAAGACTTCAATTCCGATCTAGTATTGACGTGGTTGTGGATGCCATTCGGCGGGTTCTGTTCGTCGTTGCAGTTGAAGTAACTCTGAGCTCCTTCAGCGAGATACTCCCTGTCCGTTGACATGGCGTATGTATTCCTCCATCGATAGCCGGTTCTTTTAAGGTAGTTGTATCGCTGGCGCAACCTCCCATCGAAGTTTGGAATTGCATAGACGACACCAAGGTTGTGGAGTCCGTGGACAAATTCATGAAGGAAGATATCTTCCCTTGGGTACCGATCTTGGCCGTTTTTGTAGCAAAGGATATTTTCTTCTCCACCTGAAAGTAAGAGAAACTTGGTGTACTTTTACTTCCTCGGAGGAGCAGTTAATTGAGCCGAAGCGTGTATGTCGAAATTACCAGGAACTTTCCGGCCGCAAGGCAAATGATTAGATCAAAATGTAAAGAATATGGTAGTGTTTTTTTTAGCCCTCTAACCAGTTTTTTTTGTTTTGTTAACTTAGACTTTCTCTGAACCATCAAAACACCAATCTTTACGCCACATGCCCAAAACAGCACGGGTACTTGCTCAAGGAAATTGAAAAGACAATACTTGCGCCATCCTAATTTACCTTAATGACCAAAGTCAGAATTCAACAAAAATTCTAAATTTCATGTTGTAAAATATTTAAAAACAAATATTACGAATGGTCGCACCACTAGATTTCACCACCTTTCAAGTCTCCATCATTCGCTCGAGGATTGAAAGAACAAAATGTTGTGCTATTGAATGGAAAGAATCATAATCCATTGAACAAAATAATACAACCAATTGCATTTTAGGATATTAAAAAGGGTTGATAAGGGTTGATAAGAAAGGCATAGCCTTTACGTATACTCACATGTAGAAATAGGATGTGTTACAGTAGCTCCTAGACCCCTCGCTCTCTGGTTCCACCAGCTTTGGAGCCAGGAATGTTCTGGAATACTGGTAACACCCTCGGTGACGGCGATCACGCCTGCTCGTCCACGACGTTTATAAAACGAGCGGCGAATATCCTGGCGATCTGCGAACAGGAACACTACCACGTAACAAGCTCTACGCAGAGCTGCATCTGTGGCTCTTTGGGAACTAATCACAGGGATACCGTATGCGTGAAGATACTTCCTGTAAAATGTGCTCAGGCGGTATCCATTCCGAACATGTGATGGTACATTCGTCACTTTTTCACACTCCCATGTGGTCAGCGGTTCACTTTGAAGAAAGTTCTGTGATTGACCTGAAAATAGCGATATATCGACCCTTGAGAACGCAATAAGTAATGAATTATTAAGAAATCGGTAAGTGCTGGGGCAGCCAGTGGATTTGACCCTCCCATAATCTCAGGTGTTCAGAGGGAATTAGTGCTGGCTGGGAACCTTTATTTTTAATTGCTTTTGGAAAGAAAATTTCTTATGGGACGAGCTGTACAAAAATATTGATCGCGCATCCCCCAGCCATGGCTGAGACAAGATCGAATCTAATTATCCAGGGGAAATCTAAGTTAAAAGATTGATTATTTTCAAGTTTTAATTGTTGTTGTTGTTGCTTTTTTTTTCTCTTATTTATTTATTATCTTTTAGCTGGCAAACTGTAGCCTGTGTTTTTTTTTTTTGGATGATGCTGGGGGTGAGAAACAAACAATTTTTCCCGGCTTCCCATAAAACCAACTTAAAATGGCTCTCAGGAGCATAGTTTATGCTTTATTATGGTTATTAAACCTTTTTTAATCTTCAAATATCCTCGTTGGGTGTCTCCGACACTCAAGTCAGTCGAGTGTGAATCTTCGTCCACCATTCTGACCTAGCAGCGCGGCTCCTTTTATCTTGCGCCCATGATCTGCCCCAGGGGGGGAGAGGATTTTACTCTTTTTTTACAGGAAATTCATAAACTGCCTACTAAAACATTGTAAAATATGGAAGAAAGGCCAAATTAAGCACTAAAAGCTGCTCCAATATCTCAGAATTAAAACATAACTAGAGAAATTACTCAGAATGCAAAAAGTTGCTCGAATTACGAGAAGTTGCCAAAAAGTTGCCGAGCAACTTCTGGAAAGCCCTAGGAGAGGTCGTGTACAGCCATTGAAGCAGCGAAAGGACAGATTCAAGTTTCACACAACATCAACATTCACTTAAATATCAAAGAAGGTAAAAGGCCAACCTCGTTGCCAGGTTCTGTCCTACTCCTGCCTACTTGTTAGAAAGGCCAGCGCCAACAAACTGACTACTGCTACTAACCATCTTTGTATGTCATCCCAACTCCCTCCCCGCCTCCCAATGACCCCTGCAGTACCATTATAACTTAAACAATTTAGTCCTTTTTGGTTAGTTAGTTTTCCAATTTGTCGCTATAAAAAAGTGTACTTCTTCGAAGAATTCAATTTTCATCCCCCCGCCCGTCCCTCTCACAGCTCTCACCGCTCTAGTCTCGGAGGTGCTCCCCTATGAAAGGGGCAAGAATGCTCGTCGGAAATTTTCATCCCTCCCGCTCCTTTCATATGGGAGTCCCCCGGGGCTCCAGTGCGCCTGCAGGAAAACACGCGCCCTGGGGTTTTATTTTTCCGCGCTCGCTTAGCCTCTGCCAGGCTCTCAGATAGTATAGTGGGGACGTATTAAAACGAGCAAAGCGAACATAAGACGTGCGTGACATGGGAAAGGAGGCGGTGGTGGCGAGAGCTCCCTCACGTATTTCGCGTTTCTTTTAATTGAACGACTTTTCACCACTATCTTGGAGCTTGGAGCAGGCTAGCGCTCGCTTGACGAGGATGAAGAACTCTCGAGGCGGAGAAATTGATAGAAGGTTCTTGTCAAAGCATTTTCCCTTAGTTAAACTCTCATAACCTTTTCCATTGAAAACGTTAATTTGTGTTAGTCACCCTTGCGTCATTTTAAAAAGAATACCTACCGGGTTGAAAAGCAAATTTTTCAGCTTCTAATATGGAATATTGCTCAAAGTTTGCTGGAGTAGCAGGATCTGCAACTTAAACAAATAGTATCAGGAGATTTATTACCCGAGTGTCGGCAGTCGGTAAATATTTATCACCGTTGTATTCTTACGGCTCCGGGTCACTTATTCGACGTTTTCCCCTTTTTTCCTTAGAAAAAACAAACTACTACCCTGCGAGCTAGGAAGATCGAAGGGCCTCTGCTCGCAGGGTAACAATCTACAAATTAGCTCCGCAAAAACTAGCCCGAACCACGGGCGAAAAATAGACTAAACTTCAGGTTAAGGGGTTAGGCTTAGTACAACATGGTGCCTTCTTGTGACAAAATTACAGCCTCATGCGGTTGAAACTGTTACATGGATTTATATAGGGAAGCAGCCCTGTTCTATATCCGCTGTACAGCTACCGAGCTGGCTCCAGGTAACGCTCAGGAAAATGATTATATTTATATTTAACTGCTATTTCATTTGCAGCCATAAACTCCACGTACCAAGTCTAAGGAAAGCGAGCGCGAAATAGTAATATGAACGTGCTATCTGGGCTGTCTGGACAGCCAAACCAAATTCGTTCTTACCTGTACCATGGGAGCCTTGCCAAACACAGCACAGCAACAAAATCCCAAGAAAAGAACTCATTACTGTTACAGCAACTTATTCTTTAGCCCTTTCAATGCAACTGGATGGCAGCAGTAGCACTCAATTTATTTTCATTGCAAGGCTGTAGCTTCCCACGCTCTGACGCGTTAAGTTGTCATTTAACACGACTTGAAAAAGCACAGTGAGAGCATAGCCAGACATTTGACGGAAATGCGAACAATGGCCAAAATTACGTATTTTGTTACGCCTGTCTTGATGATCGATACAACAGACGCTACATATGTATACCTCTGATAACTCATTCATTTTGCTGCCTTGTAGGTCACTCTATATTTACTTCCGTTCGTAGTTGTTCCAACTCTTTTACCTTGTATGGGGATTTTAGGAGTAAAACAGACAAAATCGTGGGAAGATGATTTTGGTTCGTGGACAGGTAAGGTTGAATTGCGAAAGTAATTTGATGACGAATGACCCTGCCCTCCAGCATGACTACGCGCCAGTCATCCATCTTCATTCTCTAGCTCCATTTATTATATTGCTTGGCATCACAATTCAACAATTAATATATTATAGCGAACCTGATAGTATCAATAAATACAATTAACAAGGATTTTTATTCAAGAGAAGATAGAATTATTCTTTAGCGCTACTAATGACGTTACAAATTTCTGGTCCCTGCTGTGACTCAGACATTAAACCTGGCCAGTGTAAGAGTTTTGTAATGGAAAGTCACGTTCGGCAACAAATTTTCGTCGTCTTTGACGATGTTTATCGTTAAAGGAAACAAAATACAGCTTGGTTTCGATAATAAATATCCTGAAAATAATCAACGCGCGCTGAGACAGCGCTAAACGTGGAAAAAACCGTACAGATGAGTGGTTTTATTTCTTATGCTGCGTCATAATGCTGTAGGTAAAATTATGTTAAAATGTGTGGAGAGCAGGGCTTCATAGCTGTGCGTGAAACGGTGCATTTGGTTAAATTTATAGACAAAGGTTGCTCAATTTTTTTTTTCGAGTGCTTATGTTACGCTACTTGGTACCACAGGATATAAAGTACTAAGTATTCGTCCCGGATTCATATGGTCTACCTGGCCGCACAACATCAGAACAAACTTATACAATTTCCGGTTTGTGCTAGTATTCGTGTGATTTTCACCTTAGATATTCTGTCACAGGCTTGCGAGCCTTGCGAGAAGCACATCCAAACTCGATTTTCTCTTTAGCAATTTCGGTTTTGGAGTATTACACAGCCAATAATGTTATGTCATGTTTCAGTCCATAGCGGTGCTTTCTGCCTAAGGAGTACAGAGCTAGGGATCCGATTTCAGTAGCCTTCTTTGATCGAGTCGCTTTATTTTCTGATTTTAACCATTTATTTGAGTTACTGGCCAAGGTTTTGCTCCCAATAGCAGTAGTGCCTCAAAAAACATTTCAAAAACGCCCACTGCGAATTTAATGAACAATTTTCTGGTCGGAAACGTATGTTTCCCATACAAAGCATTGGAGTAGAATGCAAAGTTTGTCTGAGTCACGCGGGGGGTCTAAGGTGACAAAACCTATTTTTAGTAATAGTAGAAAGCGCTAAGTAGATCTCGAGCGACCCGTCCCCCGCCATCTCTACTTGGATCGCACGTGGAAAACGTAACTCAGAAAGAAGCGTGACCTAGGGGAGAGCGAGGAATGATGGGAACGAGGAAACCCAGCACATAGCTTCAAAACGAGACTGAGTGTATTTCAATCCATTTCTTCACGACCCCTCACTATAAGCTCCCATCGATAAGGCGAATTATTTTCGAAAGGAGACTGTTACCCTATGAGCCCTATAAATCGATTAGTTTGCAATATTGCCAGTTGTGTTTAATTTTAATAAGCTCCGCATTTACATGTGGAAGTGAATTTGGGACGCCGGTGGGGAAGCGCGACGACTTTCGCAGGTTAAAAAAAAGCCTGAAAGCATGAAAGTTCTTGCGAGGCAGGTGATATTGGGCCAGCAGTTGTCTTCTGGTCTTACCACCTCCAATCATCGTATCAGTATCTAACTGCGCCGATGGACTCCCGTAAGAAAAGAAGTCAAAGAAGAAGAAGAAGAAGAAGAAGAAGAAGAAGAAGAAGAAGAAGAAGAAGAAGAAGAAGAAGAAGAAGAAGAAGAAGAAGAAGAAGAAGAAGAAGAAGAAGAAGAAGAACGATGTAAGCGAGGAGCCCGAGTTGGTTTTTGAGTACCGCCAAGAGCCCTCTCTTCCGCAAAGGCCTCTTAGCCTGCGTAGCTGGCGGTATTGTGTCGGTGCTATTAAAATTTTTGGCGGCGGGGTCGTGATCCAAAAAAGGGAGTGGGGACACCCAGCGGGAGCCTCTGAAGAGGAGAGATCGCCAAGAGCCACAATATGGCTCGTGATAGCGCTGATAACGCTTTAACGGGTAAAATAAACGCGATTCTGACAGACAAATGAGTGCAATGACCTTTCGTGTAACCACGAGGCAGCCCACTTTGCAAGCAAATTTTTTAACATAACAGCGACCTGAAAATAATTAGTCCAAGAGTTATCTCTCTGAACCTAGACGTCACATCCACTATTAAAGAAACTTTGTTGTTGTGAAAACCCTTGTTTGCTTAATTGACTAGACCAATACCTCCTTCCTTTGGAGAGTAAGGCGCAATAAGGATAGAGTAAAGACTATACTATACTGTTCGCGTACTTTGTTGTCTTTGTCGGGAGAGAATTCCAAATGGGTACGTGTTTTAAGCTGAGTCGAAAACATTTCAATTAAACCTTTTTTCGTGTTAAGAGTGTACAGTACAAGTTAACAACCCCCCCCCCCCCTCCCCACAAAAAAATACTTATATAACATATAAAAAAATAACATTCAAGTCAACAGCTTTAAGAAAAAAAAGGACCACCCCCTATATCATTCCTTACATATTTTTCAAACATGTTTCATATTTGAATATTTCGAAATGGTACAGCGACGCCTCGACCAAAAGTCGGACTCGCTAAATGCCGCGTCACGCAAAAGCCTGAAAATTCAAGAAAATCAAATTTTCCCCCTGGAATCCGCACTTGACCAGTTGCTTTCGGGATTAATTCGTCTACTTTGCAATTCTCGTGTTGCTTTGTTTTCGTTGTTCGTTACATTGCCCCTTTCATTATAGACTACGAGTAGTCCCCCATTTTTCCTCAGGGATTATAGAGCGAGCGCGCTTGAAAATCACCCCACGCGAGGTCTACTTTCACTAAAACTCTGTATTTCTTTTTTCACTGTTACAGAACGCTGTTTCAAAGCATTGTTTGACTGTCGCCGGTTTCCCTAGGGTGCCCCCTGTTCTTCTTGTCCCCATATTACTTTCAAGTGCCAGCTACGCAGGCTAGTGTCACCTTACCTCGTCTTTCCTCGTATACGAAATTTTGACGCGCCGCTTTAACAGCCCTTTTTGTCAGTGTAAAATAAAGAATAGCGATCTGATCCCCATAGTGTATATAGCCTGCGGACACAGAAGTATTTCAAGTTGTCGCTTCTCTTCTCTCCAGACACAACGATCGGAAATACGTCCGCAGGCTACCCATAGTGTTGCCCAATGTATAATACATCATTTCGGTTCTCGATTTCACCGGTTACCATCCGTCACTTATCAGATTATTGTAGTTCAAGGCAACGAAACGTTAACAGGACAGTGAGTTGCACAATTTTCTGCATCATAGTGCAGTTTAAGTCAATGCCAACTCCACTGCTTACTAAAGTATTCCTTTAGCCAGTGCTTTAGCTGGGGCATGGTTCTAAGTTCGCTTATAATGTCCTTTATTTTGTTGCTAACAGGAAGAAAACCATCTTCAGATGGAGCTCAGCCAATTTTCGAGCTTATCTGGTCGGGCAGAAGGGTGCGATAAGTGCTAATCAGAGAATAGTATACATGTAATTGGAGTTGTGATCCATAATTCATAGACTTAATTCAGTTCTTATTCTACGATCAATTGTTTCGATTCTCGGAGCCATAGCCTGACACTACAGTCGTCCTGGGGCCGGTTGCTCGAAGCCTGGTTAGCGCTAACCGATGGTTAAGAGGTATCAAAATGTATAGGTTTCCATGGTATTTAACGCTGGTTAGCACTAACCATGCTTCGAGCAACCCGGGCCAGGAGTCGTGGAATTGTAAAATTGAAAAAATCGGATGAATCTTCCAATCGGAAACTTATTACTACAACCATTTGGGTAAAATCGGACAATAGCACAGTAGAGTTGTAGAATGGGAAAAATCGGAAGAATCGTACAATCTGAGAATAATTACTATCTAAAAGCTATTCGGGTAAAATCGGACAACAGCAGACTACAAGTTGGTTATACTATTTTCTTATTTAGCACTTGTCGCACAGCTCTCTTTATTGAGCCCATTTCGTGTAAAATTTAGAGTACTTATGGCATAATATAAAGAATAGTCTATGAGTTAGCCTGCAAGCACGCTCTCTTATTTGGGCAAGCAAGCCGCGAGAGGCTCTCGCGCGTCTCCTATTCACGATATCCCCAAATGGAGAGCTTGCTCGCAGGCTATCTATCAGTCTGAAAAGCGTGCAAATTCTCAACTGAACATCGGTCTTTGAATGACCAAATGCTTGCGAATGAAGGAGAATATTATGCATTTTTAGTGTTTTTTTTTTTTTTCAAACAGCTAATTGATATAATTCTCTCTTATTTTCTTTCTTGCGGCACGGTTTACAAAAACAACGAATATTTAAGGCGTCCTAATTTTCAAAAAAAAATAAAGTAATTGCATGTCTTTGAATAATCCTGTTTATATAAACCCACTATGAATGAATATGCAAATCGTCTGTGAATATGACATTGAAAATTAAGATCTTTAGCACCTATTACCTCAAAACGCCAGTCTTCACTAATCCTTGTCGTTGTCGGATGTCTTAAATAACTAACCTCTTAGTATCGAGCTGTTATCGACCTGACAGTTTTAAGTGTATGATTATATGCAAATGAGTTGAGTCTCTTAGACTAGAAGGACCTTAACCGCTTCCTATCAACGGATATAAAATATTTCATTATGAAGATCGAGGGCGCCGTAGCCGTAGTAACCGGTGGAGCGTCTGGTATCGGAAAAGCGGTTTGCGAAAAACTTTTGAACGGAAGAGCAAAGGTTAGTTATGTTATCCTTTTTTTTTAGGGACGAAACCTAGCTTGCAATCACGAATTTAGCTCAGAATGATATATCAAAAAAATATTGTATTAGATCTTAACGTTTAGGGACTTCAGACGATGTGGAGTTGTTATTTTCATTTAAGCAGAATTCTTACTGACTTGGTCGCTTTCAATATACGATTGACTAAATATAAATCATGATTGTTCGTAAAGCTTGAATTGTAAATCTCTTTGAAAACTTGATAGGCGGGAAAAATTTCCGTATAACCCCATACATTAATTATGCATTCTGTGTCATTAATAATGCATCCGCCTTATTGTCTTCTAAGACAATGGTGAATTCCCCAGAGTATTGCATATATACATCGGTAATGAATACTTACTGCGTTAGTAAAAAAGGATTTCAATTTTTTTTCTTTTTTTATCTTTTTCCACCCCTCTCTTTCCCTTTTTTCCCCTCTCATTCACCTCCCACTCTCTCCAGTGCCCCCCGGTTTCTTTTTTCCTTTTTTTTTTGGTAATCGGCGAGATTTGAACCAACGCTTCCCTGTAGCTCTGGCGTACCTGTCTCTCTGCCATACCACTAGACCACGACGGTTTGTTGAGATTCCCTGGTCAAAAAATTGATATCTTTTTGCGTGCTCAAGTTCAAATATACATAACAAAAGAACTGAAATGTGTATTCATGTACATTATTCACGCTTTTGCTTGCAACATATCCACGAAAACATGCATCTCTTCAGGCAATAACAAGCACGCACAAGCTTCACACTCCTCTCTTGTATTACACTTGTC
This sequence comes from Porites cylindrica, assembly GCA_964035525.1. Lineage (NCBI taxonomy): Eukaryota > Metazoa > Cnidaria > Anthozoa > Scleractinia > Poritidae > Porites > Porites cylindrica. The sequence goes on along the minus strand of OZ037776.1, from coordinate 12,660,863 downwards.
GGGGACTTGGTCAACTTTCATGCTTAGTACGGCTCAACTAAACTTTTGAAAGGCTCTCCAGAATACTGGTGGATCATGACCGCAACCGGTACATAGAGTGGTGTAAGGAAAACATAAGCTGCCCTCACAACTTCTGTTAAATGTGCAAGAGCTTTGGGAGAGGACTTAAATGAAAGCTGATTCACTCAGTTTCCTAACCCTAATAACTAAACTTCAAGGTCATTCGGCGTTTTTCAAAAATACCCCGGCCGTTGTCCAAGAAGAGCAGGAATAACGCAACTCAGTTTGGCCATCATTCGTGCTCAAATTTTGGAGGTTTACAGACGTGATGAGCGACGAGTATGGGTCTTATGAATATCTACAAGAGGAGGGCCAGGAACAGCCCAAGCTTTGTAAAATACACCCAGCTGACACAGGTGCCGACACACAGCGCATCGAAAATAGATGGAGGGGTAAAGCATGGTTTGCCCTGTACAGGAACATTCAAAGAACTATTCCGCAAAAGCAACTACTGGCAGGAGTTTTAAATATTTGGCGTAGGCATTACGGTGAAGTTCTCTTCGGAAGCATGATGGTAAAGCATATCGTCGAACTGTATAATGACATTGGGAACGGCGCCTAAAGGGCTAAATAAAACAGGTAGATCAGACGTAGGAGGAGAAGGTGGAAACTCGAAAATACAGTTCAGGAAAAAAAGGAAACTCTAAGGAATAAGGTAGACTTTTATTTTACTTTAATTGTTTATTAAACCCTGTGTTACGATCGATGGATAGTTTACTCAACGCCACTAATTACATTGATTATCACTATCTCTGGGGTCATCATAAAGTTAGGTTTCGGAAAATGAAGATAGTCCGAAATTTGTTCCAAAAAGTTTTTATTTTAGTTCAAAAAGCGGCAAATTTAGCGCGTTTCAAAAAAGACTTAGAAAAAAAATTAAAAATTTCTAAAACAATAGCTGAACTTAGTATTGTTCTGTCTTTTGTTTTCTTTAAACAATGAACGCATGCATAATTAATGTATGGGGTTATACGGAAATCTTGCCGATAGGCGCTCTATTTATTCACCATCAAAATCTTACTAGACTGATTCGACAAAAGTAATAACAGCAAAGACGTATTAAGCTTTTTTTTTTTATTTGTCTGTGATGGTTGTGTTAATATTCATGTAAAGGTACTTAAAAGACACGAAAATCACCTTTGAAGGTTTGGAAAAATGGTAAAGAAAAACCAGAGCTAACGCTGGTCGTACATAATCATCTGTCTCTTTGGTTACACTTTATTGAATAAATTTACAGAACAATGTACTAATTGAAAACTCACTCAACGAAATACTGAGTTTTTCCCTGAAGAAAAGACGATTTAATTATTATATAACTGAGACGGGATAACGACAGAAAAGATTGCAACAAAAATAGAAACTCTATGGAATACAGGCTTATTTTCTGAGTTTAAAAATTCGTTAGTTACAAAAGAATTTGTCTTCACCTTGTTACGATCCATTGGGTTTTAATAGCTTGCATACAACAGATATACGCAAAACAAACATATCTTTTTTGTTAGTCTCCCGCAGTTATTCAGGTTGAAAAAAGGACCAAAATAATTATTTTCTACTATATTGCAGATGATATATTTTGTCCGTGTATGATTTTGATGAGAGGTGACGCTGCAAACATTTATTTTCAATGGAAAGCAAGACACTCAGAGGACAGTGCAGCCATGAATTTATACGGACTCCCTTCTTTCGCTCCTGGCTAAACATCGCTCTATTTCAAATTTGGAGTTTTGTGATTAGGAAGAGGACATTAATTTAGCAAGCCCTTAATTAAAATGAATTCACTTAATTTCAAGAAGATTACTGTAACTGCTTGATGCTTATTAGCTGAAGAACTGACCTCCTTCTCAAATGTTGTTCAAAACATAGCTTAAACATCTTTGTGTCAGCTATAGAAACAGAACTGACAAAGTCTTATGTCATTTACTGATTATTTTTGTCAGTTATTATTCTAAGTTTGACCCAGCTTGTTAGCTCAATTTAATTTACAATGCAATCCTTTACTCAAGGCACCTGAAAATTTAAGGGGGAGGGCTGTTGCGGCAGGGGGAGAATGATTTGGAAAAATTGTTCGTATCTTTGGAGAAAATCCTGACCACGCCCCGCTTGCAACTTCAGCGTCTATGTCGTGGCTCAATTTTCTCCTTCGCCGGGTTTACATCCCCCCCCCCCCCCCTCCATCCCTAAACCTCTATTTCTGGGTGTGATATTGCGGTATAACTATGAGTTTGAAACAAAGGAAAATATAAGCCAAGCATAAAATTGAACTACGGCATACATTACACTAAAGTTCTCGCAGCGGTACTTCCCCTTCTCAAAAGGAGTGTGAGGATGAACGCGGTAAAGAAAAAGATCTGATTCAGACCATAGTGAAGTAACTTAAAATAGTAAGGGTGGTATTAACAAGTCTTATAGAGCCTGTATATGTCTCTGTGAAGATTATTTTTGTATTTCTGTAAGTAGGATAGTCTGCTATAACCAAATTGTGATTACTGGTTGATCCAGCGCGAAATTACTTCGTTTTGACTTGATTATTTTTAAAGGTTTATTTCCTTGACAAAAACAAGGCGACTGGTGAAGAAACACAGAGAAGTTTTAACAATCAGCACGGAGAAGGACAAGCTAAGTTTATTTGCTGTGATGTAACATCAAAGGATCAACTAGAAGGTTACTGTTATACATATATTTGGGATGTGAATGATGAGAGCTTGGTTGAGTACATTGATTAAATTTCATACCGAGGATCTACTGAATAATTATGACTAAATGGCCGAAACCTCTTTAATACGGACACCAAAGGGGCAGAACCAAGTGCCTGCTTTACAGAGGTGTCCGTATATAGAAGTAGGGAATGTATGATTTTTGGCATTTCTGGGACCAAACAAACTGTCGGTAATAGAGAGGTGTCTGTGTTATACAGGTGTCCGTAAGGAGAGGTCAGACGCGCGAGTAACTGACTTACTGACTTAATAACTAACTGACTGATTCATTGTCTTGCGACTGGTTTGATAGTTAGTTTGCACTGAACTGATTGGCTGAATAACAAACTGAGTCGCTGTCAGGCTAGCTAGCTGAGGGAGCCAGACTAACTGAATGGCTTGCTAGCTAGCTAACTAGTTAACAGGGGGAATCCATGGCTGACCATTGACTGACTGAACAGTTGATTGGCTGTTAAGAATAGGCTAAGAATTCTCTAAAGTGAGTGAATATGACCGGTGATAATGACACAACCTTTCACCATTTTTAGTTGCGTTTAAAGCCACGGTCAAAGAATATGGGCGACTAGACATTGTAGTAAACAATGCAGCGATAATGGACGAGAAAGACTGGGAGAAGACTCTGAACGTTAACCTGGTAAGTTAACCAATCTGCGGCCTATTTCTCGAAAGCCCCGGTAACTTTTCGGGTCCGAACGCAAATTTTGAAATCAAAACCAGTTGAATCCTTTCCTCACGAACCGGTCATTCTTACTTCGTGCACTTTTGAATTTCATTGTATCATTTTCAAATTATTGAATCTTTGTGCAAACACGCAAACATAAAGCAGCTTTTCGGGCCCGAAAAAAGTTATCGGGACCTTCGAGAAACGGGCTCCAAAACTCGAAATAATTACTTAGTGGAACGAACTATTAACAGGCCATTTGCACGATGACGTCAAATTGCTACTAAGACCAGAATCCTTCTGGTTTTTGCTTCCTTGTGCAAATTAAGTCTTTCGTTAGTAGTTAATCCTCTCTGGAACTACCAAATTGAAATATGAAAGGAATGCTGACGAAAAGGATTCTGGTCGTAGTAGTAAAATGACGCCATCTTGCAATTGGTCCATTGGGCAAGATACCATATGTTTTAAATGGGGTAATTATTACATATTATTTTTTTCCTTAGAATGCGGTGATACGAGGTACATTTCTTGGTATAGAGCTCATGAAGAATGGGGTAATCATTAACCTTTCTTCTACAGGAGGTAAGCTTATGAAATAAATAAAAATAGATGAAATTAATTATAAAAGAGAGATAAATAAATAAAAGATATACCGTCGGGCAATAAGTAAAACAGGGAGTTCAGTAAGCATAATAATAATAATAATAAGAAGAAGAAGAATGAGAAGAAGAAGAAGGAGAAGAAGAAGAAGAAGAAGAAGAAGAAGAAGAAGAAGAAGAAGAAGAAGAAGAAGAAGAAGAAGAAGAAGAAGAAGAAAAAGAAGAAATGTTATAATAAGGGAATTTGAAAGTGTTGGGGTTTTGAGAGGGGATGCAAAGTGCCTATGTCCGCAAGCAAAGGGTGAGAACCAAAGGTTTAAACAAAAGGATTATAACCAGCTTAACAATCGCTTACGTCCTCTAATTCTCTCCCTTACTTTTTCCCCATTATTTGTCTCTCAATCCAGAGTTCTAGTCCGCGATCAGGTTCTTTTATTTATTCTATTGATTTATGGAGCTTTTAAAAAGGCATGATCACAGGCTACGGACTCTGCTGGTTATCCTCACTAAAGGACTGCTTAACGCAAAGAATTTCTGTCTGAAATGTAGTCATAAATAAAAATGCTATATCACAAATCGAGACGATAGCGCTCCTCTCTATGGTACCACACCTACTGATGATTTTCTCTTGTTGTCGTTTTACAGGGATTCACCCGGTCTCTTTTTGCCCAGTTTACTGTGCTTCAAAGTTTGGTGTGATAGGTTTTACAAGGAGTATTGCTCCAGTACGTATACTCTTCTTCCAGAGCAGCAATTTTTTTCACTAATCGAATACAGTGATTGTGTGAGCTTGTTCGAGTTAGATAATTACAAGATGCAATTTTCGGTTGCCTTATCGGGGGGTCTCAGTGGGGTTAACCGTCAGCCTTCAAACGGCCTATAATCAGACCAGAACGCAATTTTTGCCTGTAAGCGAGTGTTCAGTGATAAATTTTCTCCCGAAAGAGGCTTTACACACAACTTTACTTGAACTTAACTCACTACGTTCTGTTCGTCTCATGAAACGTTCGACGTTTGGCCTAGGCATAACTTAACTAAGGGAGTATTTACAAAGATAAGCATTAAGCTGGTGACCGATCTAGGAAAACAGACCGCATTTGTTCAGTGAACAAGATGGTCCTGGCCTCGAGGTTCTGCACGTCTCATAGTTTGGATATACATTAAGTTCTTTGTTTCGTCCATTTTCCTAAGTTCTTAAGCTTGTCCTGGCATTTGGTATGTTCCTGGAGTTCATGATCGTCCGGGTGAGCGTAGCGACGGTCCTGAATACGACTGTGGTTGACACTGACTGACGTTTCGACAACCTGAGCGGTAGTAGAATTGTCGGTTGTCCACTCATTCGGGACTACGCTTGAACGATCATGCTCCACCTAGTTATGAAACGACTCCCGATCCCGAGTTCAAACTTTTCGCAATCATAACTTTTCTGCCTACAGTCAGCGTTCAAGAAGAAAGGCATTAGAGTAAACTGTGTGTGTCCGGGAAGCACGGACACTGATATCTACAAGGCCATGGAGAACTTGGAGCTGACAAAGGAACAACAAGAACTCGCAACCAACACGCCAAAACAAAGGTTAGGCGGCTTTTTGTACTTTCACTGGCCATTTTTCATTAGTACGCTACTATCACAAATAATATGACTCTGATGACTAACGTAGCGTTCTGTGGAGGGTAAAAACCAAAACCCAAACTAACGTTTTTTATATAGAGTATCACTTACCAGATTGAAGAGAATGCGAAACGCACCCATAGCACAGGTGTTGTCTAAAAAGCGACTTCACATGCATGTGATGCTTACTGAGTGAGTTGGATGCGGTTAAGCATGTTCCTGAGAACTATCAAAAGCTAATACAAAACGACTAACTTTGAAAATTCTCGCTATCATGCGAAAGCCGAACTGAATATAGTCATGATCAAATCCCGTTATTAAGGACACTGAGGGGGCCGTAGAAAGGGTCCGTATTAGGCAGGTTGAATTTGGCGAAAATGTAGGGGCTTTCTTTCCCCAGGGATAAAGGGAACTGTCCGTATAATAATGAGGTGTCCGTACTAAGCGGGTTTCAATAAGGGGGGTTTGACTGTAATTGTTTTATTGTGCATGCATGACACACGGGATCTTACGTTAACCAAGAAGCAAACAGGAAACTAACACTTATATTGGGACATCAAATTGCTCACGGTATTTTAAAACATTCAAGCTTCCGATAACTTTTCGGCATGCTTAAAGAGTTTCCAGACCAATCTTACAGTCATTTGCTTTCAGAAACCTAGACGTGAAAGCACTATACGTCAAGTACGTCTTGAAAGGTGTTTTAAGTAGCGAATTGTTTTTTTCTTCACCTGTTGGCATCTTGTTTAGTGGCATCGTACATGCACAAAAACTGTTATTAGTAAAATGACGTCACTTTCAATGTACAAAACTATCGTTCATAACAACTAGGGTATCTAAAAGATAGTAATGCTGCGGCACATTCTGTTGATACTAGCATTAGTTAGGCAGTGAGACTTAACAGAATCGAAAATGAAATTGAATGTCCTATTTACATGTTGGAAAGTAATAATTACCATCAGTCTATAGAAAGAACTCGTGGGAACGTTGTTTAGAAAATGATCATTACGACAAGTGGTTATCAACTCTGGTTTTCCCACAGTAAATTGTAGGAAATGATAGAAATTCAGATTGTTTATCCATATATTTAATATACGGTGTACTATCTTTTCACTGGAAACACGATACTTTTCTTGCTGTTTATTACACTTTATTAAATAACAGTTATTTAGGTATATATTTACAGAAAATAACAACACAAAAAAAAAAACGGGAAAAAAAAGAAACAAGGAAAAAAAGAGTTGCGTAGGACTCGAACCAGGCACCGACTACACCTAACCCCTACACCACTGAGGCTGGTTACGTAATCTTGGGGAAAAGTCTTTGCTTTAACGCCTTTTGGATGCACCTTCCACCGGCACGATGATCTAGCTGCATTAACTGCGCTATTAACAGCAAAAAAAAAATGCAAACGCATATTCCATGGCAATGAATGAATGAAAGAACATAATTATGCTTTACAAACTTTACAAAACGACGATACACGTTCTCGTCTGCAAAGTAGGACGCAAAACATATGTTTTGTTATCTCGATTTGCGCTGTTAGTTTGAAGCTAATGGTCAAAATCACATCCATTTTTGGCTCATACAGGTTCTTAAGAATAGCATGGCATGACATTTTCTCACTTTCACATCACCTTCTAGCAGGCTGGAATTTGTATATCCCCCGTTTTGCGGGGTCGAAGAGCAAATGCTCATCTTCTCGTCAAGTTTAACGCCTGGACGAGTCAAAGGCTCTTGATTTGAAACCCAATCCCCAAGTTAACCATCGTACTCATCTGAAAGACTCCTACGTGTCTTAAATTTGTTAAGACCTCTAACCGTGCTGTAGAAAATTTGCCACAAAGAAAACTCTGAGTCAGGGCAGCGAACGATGCACGCTCTTCGTCGTGTTTTCATTTGAGTTGTCCCTGTCGCAATGCATTCTGGTAAAAAGTAGCGCAGTGCACTCTGGTTAAATGCAATGCATTCTGGTAAAAAATGTGGTTAAATACAATGCATTGTGGTAAAAAGTGATGAATTCGAGAATTCGTCGCCCCTTATATATATATTTCCCTTAAATCCTGATTATCTTGCTGCTCGCTCCCTACGGTCGCTCCGCAGCAATGACGTCATTTCTACATTTATCAGAAGTATGTCTGTAGACTTGACGTAACTACGTGCCATTGAGAATTAGTAGTGCTTCTGTAACCAGTCACAATTGAGATAGCGACAGATTTGTATAATAATATTTTTTGAACTATATATGTCGGTCTAGAAACGCGTCATACATATTTTAAGGTTTTGTTACTCGTTGTGAGCCCACTCGCTTGTTTGCTTTAGACCAGAGGCCGTAGCTCAGTGCATCGTGGATTTAATCAAAGACGAAACTGACGTGGGACAGGTGGTTAGAGTGACGTATGACGAAGGTGTTGAATTCCTCAACTACAATGACGTGAGTGTTAACTTTATTATTACAACTCCATTTCTTAATCCCATGAAGAGAAAAATAAGTTTGGATACGTTAGAAGACCGCGGCCATGACGAACTTAGACTATTTTTGATGAAAGTTGTTCACGCCTTACAAACAACTAAGTTTGTCAATACCTTGAAGATAGTTTCGAAGCCCGTTTCAATTTTAAAGCTTTTATTACCCTATTCAGACCAGGCTTATTGTTTTGCTCCCTGCGACCGCGGTGGGGGGGGAAGGGTAGGGGCTCCGAGGTCCCGCTCTGTAACTTTAAAACCCCTCATCCTACGGCCAGCAAAATTATGCACAATAAGGTACTCACCATTTCTTCCAACTTCTGGACATAACTTGATTGACACAATATAATGACGTGACGTAGCTTGACGTCATTTTGAATTTATTGGCAGAATTCAAATTACCCTCAAAGTAGACATAAAGGGAAAAATACTTAAATAGCAAGGTCTCTGACAAAATCAAGGAAGTTGGCTAATTAACACATAGATGATATTTAACAATGTCATGACGTCATTTATTACTAAAAAAACTGGAAGCATCCGCCATATTGCATCTGCCATTTTGAATTATTTAAATCTATTCCATTTTACTTAAAACTCGAATAAATTGAGGTATTTTTAACAGAATACTTAATCTGAGTATAAAAGAATGCTTAGAAAGCAAAAAATCAGCAAAATATGAAATTCCGAGAGAAATGAACACGGTTCAAATTAAACTCAGTATCTGCCATTTGCCCATAATAAACTCATGTTTTTTTTTGTTTTTTTTTCTCAAGCTAGTCATTAAAAAGCCTGGATTCCATTAATACGTATATTACAGTAACTTTGATAAAATAATGTTAAATTAAGTGTAATATAATAATTCAATCAGTAAAAATAGAAATTAAACGTCACAACGACTTTAAAATGTTCCCAAATAAATTTTAGGAAAAGTCACCAAGTTTGGTGGCCCTAGCTTGAACGGTTTTGAAGTTATTCAACTTTTTAGCCAGGGGGGGAGCAAAAGTCCCCCCGGTCTGAATAGGGTTAAAGTTAATACTGATGCATATCCGGTGGTATCCGGAATAATCAAGGTCGAGGTAAGCGTGCCCGATAATACTTAACACATAACAAGAAAGACCTTGATTTTTCCGGATATCACAAGGGCTCCTGCAAAAACCAAATGTAATAATTGTTTATTAAACAGCAATTTGAAGAAAATCGCACGGAACACAGTCGGACGTTGTTCTTGGACATCATGCATTACGCGCGCAACATACAGATAAGTCATTTGTCAGGTAGCAGATAACTAACTAATCTCTAGGCTGCACGGATTTCCAAAATTAACTGTAAACTCTCAGTTAATAAGAAGACTGATAGTTGGTACAATGTATAATAATTGGCTTTACTTGTTTCTTTTAGATTGTTATATGATGAGTGGGACTCATTCCCAAGACATGTTATCGACTCCGAAACTAACCACATCATTTTTATCGGAGGAGTCACAGGAGAGGATCGTCAACGTAAACGATTTACTGAAACCCAATGAATTGAGAACTCGGATATCATATGTAATTTCGACCTTAAAACCTGATGGATAATATTCCATGACATTGGTGGCTAACTCCCAGAGTTGTATTTAACGTTAGACTTTTTCATATCTAAGTGAGCGACGAATTTGTCAAAAAAAAAAATCAAACTCCTAGTGAGACGCGTACGTTAGGCAGCCTTCAGCCGTAAAAATATACCATTAGTTGTAAGAGTAGTTAACCAAAGATTTTTATGGCCACAGTTTGTCCTTTAGAGCAGGGGCGGACCAAGATTTTTCTTAGGAGGAGTTGCACCATTAAGGAATGGCGTAACTGACTGGTGACGTAAACAAATTTTAAAAGCGAATACAAAGAAGAAGGCTTTGGCGGGCTTTTGACTAGGCAATAACATGATGTGAACTGCATGCTGAGATTACACTCATACATATCTCCATATTTTGCAGAATACCAGTTGTATTAGAAAGCCGAAGGTCATCTCAGGGGGGTCGGGGATGCGCATCCCCTGCACCCTCCCCTAGATCCGCCCCTGTAGAGAGTGTCTAGATCGCTAGTAAGGTCTTTGTACGTGTTTGGATCAATTGAGGTTTCTGGGTAGTTGACCACCTACCCCTCCCCCAAGTCACCGTGTCTTGTCTCGTGGATAGCAGTGATGGACCCACGGTGTTTCAGCCTTAGTTTCTAATTTTTTCATCCCAGACTGGTCTTTTACAGGCTTACATACGGACGAAAAATATTAACATAAAGTTAAGCCTTCCAATAAAGCATAGAGGCTTCTGAGGAAGACAACTTTTGGTTCAGTATAATAGCACTGGTGACATGTGCTAGGCCAAGCTGAAAAAAATACAACAAACTCTAAAGAAAATCATAAAATGCTTAATTAAGGAGGCATTCCATCTTGTGGTGGTGGACTATCTGTAAGATCCAAGTGTAACATTTTTTCTATTAGTCGTTTTTGCGTAATTTGTTTTTCCTTTGCATACGCTAATTAGTTTATACTTCTTTTCGTCCTTTTGTTTAGTTTATTTGCGTAAATTTAGGTGTTTATTCATTTCTGTCAGTTTCCGCCCCCTCGTTAGCGTTTCTTTACTGTTTTATCTTCATTAGCGCCTTTCTAAGTTTCTACAGTTTTATTTTCCGGATGTTCTAACGTATTTTTCATATCGTAGTTTTTCAGTACAGTTTGTGCAGTTCATTTTGGTCCGCGCTAAGCGCAGTTCTGTTTAGTTTCTTGCAAGTCTCTTCGCAGTATTCGCAGTCCGCTTCACAGCTGCTGCAGTTTTCCCTGGCCGAAACAATTTTCAACCCACGCCGTTTGTATCCACACTCTTTGTACCAAGCATTTTATTTCAAGTATGAAGCACATCGGTTACAATAAATCTTCATTCGAATTTGGTTTGTGGTGTTGTTATTAAAGGCCAAGAGACTTTTACGCTTATTGCAGTTTCACTATCTGGTAATTGTCTTCTAATTATTCACTTCATATTTTGAGTTTTAATGACCCCAAATCCAATATTTTTCAATTTTCCAAAATTTTAAACATCCCATTTTTTCATTGAATGAAATCTTGGCTAGATATTCAAGAAAAAGGGCGGAAATAAACGAAAAACAAGGCTTTTAACCAGACTGCCCCCTTGAGACCTCGGAAACAATCTTAGCCCTCTTAGGGCCTATTTACCGACCGAAGTGACAGATTTCCCTACCCTTTCATATTTGTCAACAAGTGAAATCTCTAACCTTTCATACACCTGAAGCTTTAAAAAGGTACCCCTTTCGGGCGGTGCCTCCCCGTCTAGTCCATTACCCCCCGACGAAAGCCTTAAGATACAGAGCGATAATGGTGACTGCAGTGATAACTAATATATAGATTTAGCCAGGGCTAAAAGCGAAGCTCCCGTTAATAAATTCATAATTTAAATCAAACAATAAACTTGTAATCCACAGATCAGGGCACATTCATTTGACGTTTGAGGCAAAGGCTAAGTGATTTTAGAGAAAAATAATTTGACAGTCCAAGAGTGAAACAGCTTTTACATCGAGTTATTAAATAGTCTTATTTGTACACCCAAAAATAGCAATCATGTTTGATCACAGTAGATTAGGCCTGGAAAACAAATAGACGTACCTATTCGTGTATTGTATTTGCACTAGCTGTTGCATCTTAATGTGGCATTCACCACTCTCTCCAACATTGCTCCGTTTGAGAGACTATGGATAATTGGACAACCCCGAAATATAATTTTAAGAAATACACGCGCAGCGATAGTCGTTGGTGGCAGCCAATTTACATGTTGCATTCCTCTGTCTAAAAGAGAGGGCAAAATAAAAAAATCAGGCCGGATTTTTTGTGTTCGACAAGTTTAGTTTACTAGTAAATCTTGGCGACGAATCTGGTGGCGTGTAAACCAGCCTTTTAAACATACTTTTTCTCATCACGTCTCAGGTAAACAGTACTATGAGGCCCTTGTTTTTATCATACAGACCTCGGACAGAATTTTTTTCTTTTTTGCCCTATTTAAACCTATAATTCTGCAGTTTTTCACAATTTTGCAAGAGAATTTGCACTCATTCAATATCAAACGACGATCAAAGCACGCGCCTCCTTTGCACAACAAATTATAGCATTGAATTATAAAACGTTTTCATGAAGAGAATTCTATAATGCCAGGACTTTCAGTTAGAAAAATCTGGTCCTATGTGATATGCAGGGTAATATGGGCTTTTAATGAAAACGATAAAAAAATTCCCAAAATGACTTTTCGGCCAGCCGGACGGGGCTCACTTTTGACAGGCACCAAATTTGCAGTGCGATTAATAGAGTTACCATTTACGCTTCAACATGATAGATAAATTGTTATGTTTAGGTTTTATTTCTCTTTATTTATTAAACTGCGTACGGTTTTGTTATGTGTAATCTTTAAAAGCGAGTGATATTTACGCGCCGCGTTTTGAGTATTCCTGCATGAGATGTTTATGTTCGACTGGATACAACCGGTGCAGCGATAAAAATTGCGAGAGGGACTACTAACAATCAATAAAATAAATATAATTCGGTGAAACATGTACAGAGACAATAATTTTCATTCACGAAGAGAAGTATTGAGAGCAAAGTGTCTTTGAAAATCATGAGTCAGGTAAGCATAAGCTTATTTATGTTTTAAGCCGGCTTCCCGGTGTTTGCTCTTTTTCAAGATGAACTCGAGGCAAGAAAATCGCTCAGAGCTTTCTGTTTACAGCCAAAATCATAAGTAAATAATCTTCGGAACATTTTCTTTGAATTTGCAGTCAAAAAATGTCTAAAGGCTTTTTAAACCTGATACTGTTGTAGGTTAGATCATTGCTCGTGTATAAACTTAAGCCCCATAAACCATACGCTCGACTTCAGGAAACCGAAAAAAAAAACACATCAAAGACAACAATTTCTCAGGCTTACCAGTAGAGATGCTGCTTCTGAAGGTCATCAAGTGTTCCAGAATTTTCAACCCTCTTACGCCTCAAGCAAGGGCAAGTGAGTAAGCTCATTTTTGAAAACGATGCCATCCGAAATCGGATTTCCAATGACTTTGACAAGCGGTGCATTTGTCAACAAAAAGCGCAATAAACAAACCAGCCATGAATTACAGAACAATCTTGATAGCAGTTGTATTTCATTTTGTACACCAAGTAGAAAAAGCCAGTTTAAAACATCACAAGATGACACAAAACTCTGTAAGCTCCAGCTACCAGGTGGAGTAAGCAAGTTTCCAGCCGCTGCATAAATTTTCCGCATGACCTCACCTGTCAAATTTTGACCAATCAGAACATAATATATAGATTTAGCCAGGGCTAAAAGCGAGGCTCCCATTAATAAATTTATAATTTAAATTAAACAATAAACCTGTATTCGAATTCCACAATTCAGTTAACCTTAGAGCACATTTATGTGACTTTTGAGGGAAAGGCTACCTGATGTTAGAGAAAAATAATTTGCAAACAGCCCAAGAGTGAACCAAATCTTACATCGAGTTGATAGCCTCATATGTACACCCAAAAACTGGTAATCATCTTCGATCACATTTAAGAGCCATAATGGCTCTTGATCACCGTAGATTAATTTAGTGGAAAAAAAAATCCGGCCAGCTTTGTTGCGTTCGACAAGTTTACTTTGCAAAATCTTGTCAACAAATCTGGGTGCGTGTATTTATAAACCAACCTTTCATAGCATTGATACATCACATCTGAGGTGAAACAGTAGTATGAGGCACTGTTTTTATCATACCGGCAAACCTCGGACAGAAAGCAGTATTTGACAATACAAATTGCACTCATTCAATAGTCATAAACTGTTAAAAAAATTTCCAAAATCACCTATACGGCCATCCGGTTCTCACTTTTGTAGTGCGAGCTGTGGCGAGTGTTTGAATGAACATTAACAGAGTTACGGTCCAACATTATAAAGAATTTATTATGTTTATTTTTTATTTAATGGTTTAACGCGCGGCATTTTGAGTACTCCTGCAAGCGATGTTCACTGAACGACTGAAAACAATCGGCACAGCGATTAAAATTACAAGAGACACTACTAACAATCAATAAAAGAAATATAATTCGGTGAAACATATACAGAGACAACAATTTTCATTCAGGAAGACAAGTATTAAAGTGTCCCTAAAAATCCTGAGTCTTCAAGCTTCAAGCTTAAGTTTATATTTTAAGCCGGCTTCCCGATGTTTGCTTTTTTCAAAGACGAACTCGAGGCAAGAAAATCGCTCAAAGCTTTCTTTTCCGGCCAGAATTATAACTAAATATTCTTTGGAACGTTTTCTTTCTGTTTGCGGTGAGAAACTGCCTAAAGGCTTTTTAAAGTTCTGTAAGCTTATATCAAACCTGATACTCGGTCAGATCATTGTCTCAAATCTTACAAACGTGAATAAACTAAATGCCCGCATAAACTCCGCTCGACTTCATTAAATTAGATACAAAAAACAAACATCAAATACAATAATTTCTCTGGCTTACCATTCGAGATGCAGCTGCTGAAAGGTATCAAGAACAGCCAGTATCGCTTCAGACTTTGCAATCCTCTTACGCATCAAGCAAGGTGAAAACGAAAACGATGCCATCCGAAATCGGATTTCCGACTTTGACAAGCGACGTATTCCTCAACCAAAAACCCAATAAACAAACTAGCCATGAATAACAGAAGACTCCTGATAGCAGCTGAATTTCATTTTGCACATCCAGTAGAAAAAGACAGTTAAAAACATCACAAGTTGACACAAAACTCTGTCAGCTTCAGCTGTCAAAGTAAACAAGGTTCAAGATGCTGCATAAATTTTCCGCATGAAATCACCTGTCAAATTTTGACCAATCAGAGCATAAAAATTGGACGTAGAGCGTGACCAACGCGTGACCATGGTGAGAAAAGTCAAAAGCAACTGTCTTCCCTGCCTGTAACAGCTGGCTGAATTTTCGCGTCCGACGTCAGTTTGCAATCAAAATTTTAATTGTGTAGCACATAAACACGACATATTTCATATGAATTTAGAAAAAAATTGAACTTGAGCCTGCGATCACTTGAAAACTAGTAACTTGTCAGCGGATAACTTTAAAAAATACTTGAACTCGATGAGCCGACACCTGAGCCCGCGATACGGTCAAGTGGTACTGGTCAGCGGGTACCCTGTTTTGGCAGCTGTCAATTGATCAAAACGTTGATGTCCAATATGTGTGCATTATCAGTTTAGCTAGTAAAAGTATGAGATTAAACATTGTTCGCGATCTAGTAAAACAATTAACTGGTCAGCGGACAGCTTCCAAATAAATCACCTCGATGAGTTGAAACATGAGCCCGCGATATGGTCATGGGATACTGGTCAGTGGCTATCCTGTTTTGACAGCTGTCAATTGACCATATTGTGAATGTCTTATACTAAAATCCTATATTAAAGATGTGGACTTGCAAGACACGCCTGAGACACCCCTCCCTTCCTTTTGATAGTCTCCCCTACCCCACCCGTACAATCTGTAGACGCGTACGTACGTACGTACGCTCGGTCAATCACGTGACAACCAAACGAAAAGAGGTTGACCATATGCCATGAGTATGGGGCTCTGTCCCACGCACGCTTCGCGTGCGGGAGCCCCGCTAAAAATTGGACGTAGAGCGTGATCAACGCGTGACAGTGAGAAAAGTCAAAAGTGATTGCCTTCCCCGCATGTAAATGTAAAAGCCGGTTGAATTTTCGCGTCCGAGGTCAGTTCGAAATCAACATTTTAAATATGCGGCTCATGAACTCGACTTATTTCATATGCTATTTAAAAAAATTGAACTTGAGCCTGCGAAAATTGAAAAGTAGCAACCTGTCAGCGGATACGTTAAAAAAACACTCGAACTGGCAGTGGGTCGATACCTGAGCCTGCGATAGGGTCAGGCGATACTGGTCAGCAGAAACACTATTTTGACAGCTGTCAATTAATCAAAACATGGATGTACAATATCAGGTTGCAGGCTCCCAAACTAGCTAGAAAGTGTGAGATTAAACATTGGTATACCTGTGGTGCAGACGAACGGAAGGTCGGGTGGTCGGTGTACGGTCACGTGATTGCCGAATTTTCTAAACTATGGGACTTCTAAACTATGGGACTTCGAATTGAGCCCGTGATTAAATAAAATATCAGGGCAAAACTTTAAACACTACGTGACCTCAATGGATAGACTAATGAGCCCGCGATACACTCAGGTGATGATGGTCAGCGTATACTCTAGTTTGACAGCTGTCGATTAACCTTCATAAGAATGGCGAATATTCGAATTAACAGACTACGAGTGTGAGTAAGACATATCCGTCCGGCATGTAGTGGAAAATGCCAGATCGTGTACCTGAGCGAACCTGAGCCCACGTTATTAGTTTTCTAATAGTGGTCTGCACATGTCCCATTTTGACAGCTGTCAATTGACCTTAATTTGGCTTGCCAATATATCTTTAAACGACTGTCAGCCAACTGACAGCCTTGCCCGGCGTAGTTTTGTTTTTATGTTGAATTGGTAAGTGTGACATATTATATCCGCTTATATGTAGGGGCAAAACTATGGGGTGCCATTACCGCCAAAATTCAGCTATCATTACTTTCGTAAATGGTGCCTCCAATTTTGTTTATGGTGCCTTCGTTTTCATAAATGGTGCCTCTGTTTTCATAAATGGTGCCTCTGTTTTTGTAAATGGTGCCTCCAATTTTGTTTATGGTGCCTCCGTTTTCATAAATGGTGCCTCTGTTTTTGTAAATGGTGCCTCCAATTTTGTTTATGGTGCCTTCGTTTTCACATATGTTGCCTCTAAACGTGTTTATGGTGCCTCTTATTTTGTTAAACTGGTGCCTTTATCTTTGTATATGGTGCCCCTTGTCTTAAAAAATGCTGCCGCTGTTTTCGTAAATGGTGCTTCAAATATTCAGCAGTCTGGGAACGACTCTCTGGTGACTTAACCGACGAAAACTGGGGCTCGGTGTCAAAATTGCGGACTCCTTAGCCTGTCTTCGCGGTCTTGTTACAGGAGAAATTGCAAACATTTGCAACAGTTTATAGAACTATAGAATACCAGTCTATTTAAAATGTTCAAAAACTACCAAGGCAAGCACCGTTTTTGCATGTTTCCATGAGGCTGTGTCAGAGTTTGGTCTACCATCCCGGGTACGCTCTGAAAATGTTGGAGTTTCCATGTTCATGCTTCAGTGACCACAGTGGATGCGGTTGTTCTACAGTTGTTCTACAGCAGCAAGAGGTGACACTAATAAATGACTGGTTTTACGGGGTTTCCAATTATGTTTTTTAACACTCACGAACTCGCGAAAGGTGAGTGGTTTTTGGAATTTATAAGTCACAAAATCATCTTCTAGCTCTAGCATATTTGCAAGTGGGCATAAATTTCCTCCAGTACAAAGTTGCTGTTGAAGAATTTTGTGGCAAAAAATGCATGCATAGATCTATTCTTTCAAGAAAGAAAGTGGCTGTGCGTAGAACCTAATAAGTGCATTTTATCTACATGTTTACACTGTACTTGGTAAACAAGGGGGGGGGGGGGGGGGGGGTCGGATCAGTGACGTCACACTTATTAACCTCCTATATTATATGAAAAAAAATACCACCAAAACCCATCCATGTTCCTACTATGTGGGTACTGTTAGTCTCTAATATTGTTGTAAAGAAACAGAAAATAAAATCAGTGAACTGTAACAGCAGGATTCATCACAATTTAATCAACAGTTTGATTCCAGGTCATTAGAAAAAAACTGAAACTAAATGGCAGTGCCTTTAATTGGCTATAATTTTGTTATAATGTGAAAGACTATAAAGCAGTCAATATCTTCTTAAAAATGCACAAACCCGTGTTATAAAGAACTTTTCTTCGTTTAAACATAATAAATAATCTGGAACAGTTTACCTGTCAGTAACGTAAACAAAACTGTATATTTTTTAATCACTTACACAAAACTGTAATAATTTTAAAGTTGTACCATCCCTGCACATGGTTCATACAGGTTTGATGACCTTTTATTCAAGGACTTTTCCAGGACTTTTCAAGGACTTTTAATAATATTCAAGGAGTCCATTTCCACAGGCACGATATCACATTTTTTCTACAGTCACTCCAAAAAAGCAATTCCTGTAAGAACAAATAATGTGGTACAACCAAAGGATAGGATTGTATAGAATCATTCCTTCAGCTTTTCCAGCATGGAACTTAATTTTTTGTCTAAGGAAACAAGATCATTAAGTTTGTCCTTTGCAGATCGCCTCAAAGCATTCGCCTGAGTGACAAATGTTAACTTAGCAGTAGCCTCTGCTTTGGTACAAAGTTCATCGGCTGTGTCATTGAGTGACTTTATTTCAGTATCAATTCTCTTCTTCTTCTTTTTGACTTCATCAAGTTCCCACCGCCGATTGTAAATGCAGTCTCCTCTTTTACCTTTTGAATTCATTTAAGACACAATAAACAGGACCAGAGTCGAATAAATTTCACACTTTTAGATTTGAGCTACATTTCCCTCGTGGTTTAATTTGCTTAGAGGGGGGCTGTAGAATACACCTAGGAAACCCCATTGAAGGTGCGGTTACTTAGATACTTTGAATAAGAACCACTGAATTGTCCTGCTATAAAAAGCTTCGCCGTTTTTGAGACGATAAATGCGTTTCTCAACTGATGTTAGATGTTAACGCAATATTTTCAGTCATTTGATGTCAAAATTAACTTATTTTGCTGTATCCTCAATAATCAAGGACTTTTGCATAAAATTCAAGCACTGCTTCTTCAAATTCAAGGAGTTTTCAAGGAGAAAATCATTTTCAAGGAGTTTTCAAGGACCTAACAGTTTTTCAAGGAGTATTCCAGGCCCGTGCGAACCATGCTGCAACATGAAACTTAAACACCTTCAAAGAGCCCAGTCATTTGGCAGTGGGGTTGCAGAATGTTTTGAAGAGGAAGCCATGCCAGCACTTATTGCATCCTTTGATTGCCAGAATTCTATTTCCAAGGGCTTTTGTTCTGGAAGGACACGTAACAGTGAAAATGAGAGT
This sequence comes from Porites cylindrica, assembly GCA_964035525.1. Classification (NCBI taxonomy): domain Eukaryota; kingdom Metazoa; phylum Cnidaria; class Anthozoa; order Scleractinia; family Poritidae; genus Porites; species Porites cylindrica. Next base: position 12,641,678 of record OZ037776.1, on the reverse strand, counting down.
AGCAAAAACAGTGTTTTGTTTGAATAAATCCATTGTTGATTTTTTTCGTTTTTTTTTTTGTGTGTCCTGCTAGAAGTTTTGCCTATAAAGACTATGAGTGTGCAACAATTTTTTGTTGCATGCTTTTAGGAAATTCTTCACCACAGGAATACCACGTCCAGGATGAAAGCAGGGCACCTTTTTTCCCTCTTTTCCACAGTACAGTTGAAGGAAGAAACTGCAAGCAATAATTTTTTTTTTCTGTCTTTCGTACCGCATCAGGATAGGTGGAAGTTGAAGTTATCTTTCAGATTCTCAAGATTGTTATGTAATAATGGAACAACCAGCTGCCCATGTACCTCTCCCCTTTTTTCCCATAAGTCAAATGTTTGGACCCCTGTTGGACTTATTACATCATATTCCTCTCAGTGTGTATTAAAACATGCAAACATTAAATTTAAACTAATGATCCAACATGCCGTAAATGGATGTTAAATACTAGTGAATGCCTTCCCACTATTATTACAAACTGCTTGAAGTGCAGCCAGGAAGGTGTCCTTGTCAGGGAAATTTCTTGGCAAGGCTACATTCTTTGTGCAAGTAGAGGAAAAAATGGAACCAGCATCCTCAAATTCGATCCTGATCCTTCCTAAACCAAACTCTGGTAAGTAGGGTGCCCCAGTAGCAAAGGTGAGGAATGCCTTTAGAATATCTGGTGTTGCACCAACTATGAACTCAGTCATGTGCTCCATGATGGTTTTTTCAGCGTCACTCATCTCTGATGGAAACATCAACATTTCCTTGATGTCAGAACCCTTCATTTCCTTAGTGGGAACAACTTCAACTTCCAGCTATCCTGATGCCGTACGAAAAACAGAAAAAAAAATTATTGCTTGCAGTTTCTTCCTTCAACTGTACTGTGGAAAAGAGGGGGAAAAGGTGCCCTGCTTTCATCCTGGACGTGGTATTCCTGTGGTGAAGAATTTCCTAAAAGCATGCAACAAAAAATTGTTGCACACTCATAGTCTTTATTGGCAAAACGAAAAAAATCAACAATGGATTTATTCAAACAAAACACTGTTTTTGCTACTGTCATTTTCACTGTTACATGTCCTTCCAGAACAAAAGCCCTTGGAAATAGAATTCTGGCAATCAAAGGATGCAATAAGTGCTGGCATGGCTTCCTCTTCAAAACATTCTGCAACCCCACTGCCAAATGATTGGGCTCTTTGAAGGTGTTTAAGTTTCATGTTGCAGGGAATGGTACAACTTTAAAATTATTACAGTTTTGTGTAAGTGATTAAAAAACATACAGTTTTGTTTACGTTACTGAAAGGTAAACTGTTCCAGATTATTTATGATGTTTAAACGAAGAAAAGTTCTTTATAACACGGGTTTGTGCATTTTAAGAAGATATTGACTGCTTTATAGTCTTTCACATTATGACAAAATTATAGTCAATTGAAGGCACTGCCATTTAGTTTCAGTTTTTTTCTAATGACCTGGAATAAAACTGTTGATTAAATTGTGATGAATCCTGCTGTTACAGTTCACTGATTTTATTTTCTGTTTCTTTACAACAATATTAGAAACTAACAGTACCCACATAGTAGGAACATGGATGGGTTTTGGCGGTATTTTTTTTCATATAATATAGGAGGTTAATAAGTGTGACGTCACTGATCCGACCACCCCGCCCCCCCCCTTGTTTACCAAGTACAGTGTAAACATGTAGATAAAATGCACTTATTAGGTTCTACGCACAGCCACTTTCTTTCTTGAAAGAATAAATCTATGCATGCATTTTTTGCCACAAAATTCTTCAACAGCAACTTTGTACTGGAGGAAATTTATGCTCACTTGCAAATATGCTAGAGCTAGAAGATGATTTTGTGACTTATAAATTCCAAAAACCACTCACCTTTCGCGAGTTCGTGAGTGTTAAAAAACATAATTGGAAACCCTGTAAAACCAGTCATTTATTAGTGTCACCTCTTGCTGCTGTAGAACAACTGTAGAACAACCGCATCCACTGTGGTCACTGAAGCATGAACATGGAAACTCCAACATTTTCAGAGCGTACCCGGGATGGTAGACCAAACTCTGACACAGCCTCGTGGAAACATGCAAAAACGGTGCTTGCCTTGGTAGTTTTTGAACATTTTAAATAGACTGGTATTCTATAGTTCTATAAATTGTTGCAAATGTTTGCAATTTCTCCTGTAACAAGACCGCGAAGACAGGCTAAGGAGTCCGCAATTTTGACACTGAGCCCCAGTTTTCCTCGGTGAAGTCACCAGAGAGTCGTTCCCAGACTGCTGAATATTTGAAGCACCATTTACGAAAACAGCGGCAGCATTTTTTAAGACAACAGGGGCACCATATACAAAGATAAAGGCACCAGTTTAACAAAATAAGAGGCACCATTAACAAGTTTAGAGGCAACATATGTGAAAACGAAGGCACCATAAACAAAATTGGAGGCACCATTTACAAAAACAGAGGCACCATTTATGAAAACGAAGGCACCATAAACAAAATTGGAGGCACCATTTACAAAAACAGTTGCACCATTTATGAAAACGAAGGCACCATAAACAAAATTGGAGGCACCATTTACAAAAACAGAGGCACCATTTATGAAAACGAAGGCACCATAAACAAAATTGGAGGCACCATTTGAGAAAGTAACGATAGCTGAATTTTGGCGGTAATGGCACCCCATACAAAACGACTGGTCTTTCATCTGAGCCCGCGAGATAGTCATGTGATAATTGTCAGCGGATGCCTAATTTTGACAGCTGTCAATCTAATCGTACTCATACGGATAGCTTACATAACTAAGAGGCTAGTCAAGTTGTGCAAGATCCTTTGTGACATTTGACATCGGCTTACATGAAGCGTGTGTACGAGTGGGCGGGCGTACGCTACGTCATAACCAAATTTTCTCAGATGGATAGTTTACCAAATATTCTTACCCATGGTGCTCCGCTCTGAGCGCTTCGCGCGCGCGAGGAGCTCCACTAATAACCACTTGGCTTCTCTCCGGCCCACGCTGTATTTAACAAGCTCACTGCAGTGCTGGATCCAGACCTTGACATAAGCGGCGGGGGGGTTGGGGGGAGGGGGGTTGAGGTGCCGGTCATACATACATAGATACATTCATACATGTTTTATTTATTTGGAGTCTTATTCTTATACAATGGTCATCTGGTCATCCAGACCCTTAGAAAGTGGGGGGGGGGGGGGGGGGGCGGATGTGGTCTCCAAAAACCTTTTTTTCCGCCCTTCGGGCCTCAGTTTGGTCTAAATATAAGGCGGGGGGGTCCGGGCCCCCCGGGCCCCTCCCCTGGATCCGCCACTGCACTGAGAGCAGTGTTACTTTACACACCGTTGCGGCAATGCTTTGTTTGCTAAGTTATCAACCCTGATAAATCCAATCGTTTCCTTCTTCTGGTCCCTGGGGGATACCCCCTGTAAAGGTATAAACGGGGGGGCTCCGCCTGAAAGGGGTGCCCGGTTTTCGGGCTTCAAGTATATGAAAGGGTACTCTGGACTTTCAAAAGTTGAAGTATATGAAAGAGTAGGGAAATCTGTCATTTCAGCCTGTGAAATGAACCAAAGGGGTTAACAGATGCATTTTGCAGCTGCAAAAAAGTCGAGAGAACGTTGTGTTTCTGTGGTTATTCATATTTTAAAAATAGTATAGCTCAACAGTAGTTAAAAGGGATGCAATGTTTTAACTAGGTATGTGAAATGGGTACCTATTCTGTCAAAAATTAGCATATAAAGGGGTAAAAGGTTGGACCCCAGGGCGGAGCCTCCCCTTATATCTTTCTTCAGTATCCCCCGGCCTATAGCTGTGGATTTGGTCTACTAGGTGTAATGTAAGGTAAAATTGCCAGAGATCTCATGATGCTTCTGCGGCGTCACACAATAGTCAATACATTGTGTTCCACAAATATTAGGGAATAGATGTTGTGGTTCAATTGAATCCTTAGTATAAATTTCATTTCCTTTTGTTTTTGGGTGATGGTAATGTATGATAGACATAATAATGAGTTTGAAACAAAGGGAAGTGAAATTAAGGTTAAAATTGAACCACAACATATACACTATTGGCTCTTTTGGTAAAGCTAGTTTAGCCTACCGCTGAAAATGTTTTCTTTGGATGTTCTGTTTAATATTCCAGCTGAAAGTGGCTTATCTGGAGCTTCCGTCAGTTTTGAGTTGTGTCGAGCCGTTGCTACGGTAACAGTATTAAAATTAAGAGGCCAATTATTAACCGTAGAAACAACTCAAAAGCTTACCTCTACCTACGTATAACAGAACATTCTAAAATCCTATTTAGCATTGAGAGAGACAGTGGACATAATTAACTATATCTTCGATATAACAAGGGCCAAGAGACTGGCAAAACATGTTTGCTGTAAGGCATGTTTGCTGTAATTCAGTTTCTTCATCAGCTTCCCCTGGGTACCAGACGTTTTTTTCTTGCGTGCGACGAGGAGCTTCGTCGGCCTTCCGCCGCAGACACGAGCAGAAGAATGCAAAATTAAGGTTAAAAAAACACTGCAAAAACCGTGTACGATCAATCTTGCTCAACATCGGATCCAAAAAGATCGTGATCAGTCAAAATAAATCAAATTGAAAACGTTACAGTCAAGAAGACTTTATTTTGCAGGGACTGATCAAACAACGTGAAATAGAGTTTAGTTGCGATATTTGGACTGGCCAATACCAGTTCTCATCAGGTTTATTGAGATATCACGAATTCGCGGAAATATATATCAAGTAAAATAATGACCGAAAATTACATATAATATGACGTGGTATGGTGTGACTTTTAAGACTTGACCGAAACCGGAAACCGCACTTGAGAAGCCTCTGCTTTGTTTTTAATAAAAACAGGTTAAAATTTGAAAGGACCGTAAGTCAATATCCAAGTCCTCAGGGATTACATCTATTTATTTTTCTTTTTTTCTTTTTTTTTTTCGACTAGAAAGATGTAGAGCTGCAAGTTCAATGAGCGTTGTCTTTCGAAAGTTTGGTCATACAGTAAGTTATATGGACCACAAATTCAGGAATCGAGGGGCGAAAACACAGAATTAGCCATAAGATAACATCGGTTATGAGACGGGTATGAAAAAAAAAAAGCCCTCTCCACATACTACACATGCCAGAGAGGGCGAGACGAGTGATTATGTCAACCCAAGCGCGAGGAGTCATGGGAAGGAAAGTTTTGTGATTCGACAAATTTACATATATTGAGAGACTTCTGGTTATACAACACTGAACGGCTACATTTTGAGGGCATCTACTTGGCTTGGAAGGCGTGCTCACTGTGTAGGAAACGTAAGTAAACGGTGCGCACTGTTGGTTGCAGGCTCTATTTTATTTGATTCTGCCTTTCTGCACATTAATTTTAGTTCTTGGTATGGGTAATGCTGAGAAAAGAACGTAGGTTGGTGTCTCGCTTTAATAAGCAGACGTGTCAGAACCAACATGAACAAAGCAGAAAATAAGCTGTCTCGCAAGCGGACAATTTATCAATCTCATGAGCGCAAACTATTATCAAGAGTAGGTTTTAGTACCTCCTTATCTAAGGCACATATTTAAGGCTTTTGCAGTTCCCGGCGCAACAGAAATCCAATTTCGTGCTACCTTATTTGAAAGTTTTGCATAATTAATCTTTAAGCTGTGAAAATGGTATGTTGGGTTTTCAATACGTGTGATCGTAACTTAATTGATACAAACATTTACATCCCTTGCTTTCCTTGCTTCCTTTCCCTAAATCCCTAAACCTTAAGTTCGCTGTGTAAATAGGCCTTGAAACTTAAGACCCCGAGCTTATTTTAGTGTGGTTTGGTGTGACTTAACAATGTCACCTCGGAGTAACAAATTTCTTGCATTTAAGCTGGAAATTTTATCTTTCCAAGAATTTTCCTTGTAGAACGTTGCCAGACCTACATGCAAGGGACTTTTTACAGACTTTTTTCCTGATCTACTAAAAATAATTCTTAGATCTAGCCGTTACATGAGATCTTTATTTGATTTAATTGCCATTAGCAAGGCTAATCTTGCATCCATTGTTCCAACAAAGATGTTCGTGCTGTTGAAACAACCTTAATATCGATCTTGAGAATGCCACTTCATGGTTTATTCACAATGGCATGAAACCAAACCCAGACAAATATCAGGCTATAGTACTTGTTATGAAAAGCGGCAAACATCAATGATAAAAACAACAGTGCGGCAGTTTATGTTCAAAGCACCGTGAAAGTGCACAATCCTTTGTTTTCTGTTGGCAAATTGTTACGGAATAAATTAACGCAACGTTTTTATTGGTCAATACAATCAAAATGATAGGAATTCTTTTGAACGTTGTGCACTTTCAGGTCCACAAAAACATATACCAAAGGAGTCTGACGGATTTCATAACCATTCCACTCAATTAACTATGACGAAACGGAATACAAACTGAACGTTATATTAGCTGATATTAACATTTAAACCTCCAGACACTTTGTGTCTTCTTGTGTTGACCGAGTCCGCTACCCAGCTGTTTTTATTGTCGTCACGCAACGCTCTTTGACCCCACAAACGTCTGCTGAGAATCGAACCACAGCCCTTTCCCTCGGTTAGCCAATGAGAATTCAGCTCCCATTTTCTGACTCCTCCAATCACAGCTTTGCTTTTATCGGTGCCCCATGCGTAAATGACTGAACAATTAAAATCGTCGCTTGAAAACAAGCAATCAGCTAGAGTAGTGTTGTCGTGGTCGAATCCTATTCAAAATTTATGAGATAAGCAGGAGCAGCAAGCAAGTCGAGCAAATGTGATGCATAACATGCAATTCTGGCACCACTGTGGAGAAAGAAACTGCTAAAATCGAGAACGTCAACGAAAGCGCTTTGAGGTTCGAATTCCATCTTCAAAGCTAGAGTGCATCTTATCAAGATCTCTTGGAAAAAATAAGACTCCCATCCATGGAAACTTAAAGACTCCAAGACATGCTATTGACAATAAACAATAGCATATCCGGACAAAGCTCCACCCGCAATTTGAGATCTTATCACCTTACGCCCATCCAAGTATAATCTTGGACATGATTACCGTAAAATTCCGAAAATAAGCCCTGGGGCTTACATTTTTCAAAGGCCCTTTTTGAGTAGTCTCCCTCGCAGCGGCGTTTTTTGGATGACACGCAACGCTCCCCCTAGTCATAGCATTTACCTCATTTTCAATTTAAGTCCTTTTTACCATTAGCTGTGTTACTGTTATTTTAGATAATGTCATAGGGCCTGTTTACATGGAGTGGGGGACCCCGGTTTAGTGGGGTTGGTTTCTTTTGTTTTCACGCTCTGGGGGACACAAAACAAAAGAAACTTACCCACTAGACCGGGGTCCCCCACTCCATGTAAACAGGGTCTTATTTACCTTTGTTGAGGTTAAATGACCTGCATGACAGATTTTTTCTTTTATGAAACACGTCGTCTAATGCTTGATATTGTTGTTGTCACTAGCGTTTCTTAAGTGGCCTTGAATTGGAAACGTGCCACCTTTCACGCGATCGATAGCAATAAACTAGACATAAACTAGTTGAACGATAGTGTTCGGATAGCTTTAAACTAGATGTCTGGTAGCTAAAAGCTAGTGTTTGGATAGCTCTAAACCAAATGGCTGATAACTAAAAACTAGTCTTTGTATAGCAATAAACTAGATGTATGATATCTAAAAACTAGTGTTTGGATAGCAATAAAATAGATGTCTAATAACTAAAAACTAGTGTTTGGATAGCAATAAACTAGATGTACGATAACTAAAAACTAGTGTTTGGATAGCAATAAAATAGATGTCTAATAACTAAAAACTAGTGTTTGGATAGCAATAAACTAGATGTCTAATCTTGGCTAAAACGTAGTTATTGGATAGCATTTAACTTAGTTTTTTGATTAGCTAGAGTGGTTTGCACGGATAAGAATTAGATAGACGCGGCGTAATAAGTTGATCAATCTTAGTGACATGCCATAGTTTTAACTTAAACCTTTTAAAAATATAATAGACAGTACATTTTTAAACACGATAATGCAAGTCATATTATATTGAAATATACTTGACTGTTGCCTGTAGCCTACAGCAAGGGATTCCATTTTCATTAATAATGATTTATTAGTTCCATCACAAGCTGTTCAAAGTTCACATCAAATTTGATGCAACTTTAGTATTTAATAATTTATATAAGAACTCAGCTGCATGTCTGCGCCACTTCCTAATTTATCCGCACGACCTTCTTTACATCGGAAAGCTTTGATCCACTTGCCTTTCCCTTTTGCTCTGCAAAGAAGACATAAATATTAAAGGTCAACAATGTGCCAATTATGACAATAAAGTTATGCCATTAAAGAGTTCTCTATGGTATTAATTGTTTTTTAAATTTATCGGCCACTACTTGAATATCGCGGATCTATTCAAGAGGAGCCATAAACCCGATTTGCCCTTAGATCCGTTTCTCTTTACATGTGTAATACAGAAGAACAATTATAGCTAGCCATGAAAGAAAATAAATTTAACCGTCTAAAACCAAAAGCAAACAACTTTTACTTAATTGTTTACAGAAAGACAATTCCGTGCTTCCAAATATTTGTTTATCTTATCTTAGCGGAAAAGGCGGCGCATTCCAGTAGCACCGGCCAAGACTTTTAGAAAAAACCACAAGTTAAGCTCCGGAAACTTGAGGGTCACGTCACATCGATCGTTTTTTCATTCAAAAAAGTAAAGAAACAGTAAAGTAAGGAATTATAAAATACGCTTATAAAAAAATTTATCAGTCACTGAATGGAACAATAACCACCAAGCTTATTTACGTTAACCCTTTTTTTCGATCATCATCAGCCAAAAAACCTCTTGATAATAACTGACAGACGGTCTGTGACAATCTCCTTAAAAAAATCCTACTTACCATTCACGGATAGTTGCGCTAAAATATACGTTTCCCATAGGACTTTCAAAAGTGAACAAACTATAACTGGCATTCTTAGCGCTGACAAGCTTGATCAGGAGTTAAACTATAAGGTCAGTGTGCTGTTTGACTTGGCTCCGAGTTGTACTGAATGCACACTAAACGTTGGTACCGCTTCTTCAAGAAAAATTTAAAACGAACAAGAACCCACACATACTAAATCGACTAAAGCAATAGAAGGTGAATTATACACAAACCTTAAAGAAGTGAGTAAATCCTTTCAGTTTGATATCCTCTATCCACGATGATTAGACCTTCGTTCAACCGACCCACGACTTCAACGGTTACTTCCAACGGCCGAAGATCGAATGAAAGGCGATTGTGTTTTCGCGCGATTTTTTAATTGACCGAAGACCCGGATGAAAGGCAGTCAAAGGTATTTCCGTTGTCACGTACCGCACCAGAGAGTCAACTACTGCTTGTTTGCGCTCATCACGCTTAAAGATATCAGTTATGAATCCAAAAAGTAACAAAATGGCTGAGAAAAAGGAAAAGTTCGGTTATGAAGGACAGTGCAAGCGGAGAAAAAAATTCCGAAAGGGTATATGATATCGTGGAGTTAAAGAGATTTCGCATTCGTGTCATATCGATTCGACGTAGACTGAGGAATGCTGGCGAACTCGATCCTCAGGCATCCCCTTCTTGTACTGAAATGTTTATATTTTCAGCCTAAAGAAAGCGGTTCACCTTCATCATCTGCGATCACAAAAGGGAAATTCAGGTATTTTGAAAAAACAGGCCTTCTTAAAATGAGTCAGACGCAATTGATCAAGATTGATATTGCAGTAACAGTATTATCGTGTCGTGTGGAAGGTAATCGAGCTTGGCACGATAATTAATTATTACAGTCCTCCAACACACAATTGAGCACAACGCTTTTTAGAGAAAAATTTTCGCAAATGGCTGTTCACTATTACAAGGTACTGTTGGTACACATGTAGGAAACTGAAACGAAAAAGGAAATAATCAAAGTAAGCCTTTATCGAGAAATTGTGGTGTGGATGATGTGATTCTCTGTGACTTTAGAATTAAATGGTTTTGTGAAGCACTAATATATAAAAGCGTCTCAGTCTTACATTAAGTTTAAAATACAGTGCAAGTCTTGATTAATCGAGCTTTCTATGTATAAAATAAGTGAGCATTGCCAGCTAGCTGACTAACCGTGACAAATTATTTTTTGATAGAATTAATAATAATTTGCTGTAGCGATGGTCTGCTTAATAAGGATACCCAGTACTATTTGCCGACTTTGAGAAGTGCCATATTATAGTTAATATTGGTAGGTTTGAGGCTATCTTTTCACTACCTATGTTCAAGATAGTTTTAAGATAGGTTATAAAGTGTTTCATGAGAAACAGATAGCTTTCAAATAGCCTAACTTTTCACTATCTTTTCCAAGATAGCTTTTGGATAGCATATTAAATGGCTTTATGGACAATGGATAGATTTAAGATAGGCTATCGTTTTACTATCCACTACTAAGTTAGTACTAAGATAGTAGAGAGTTTAACTTTACAAAATGAAAATAGAAATCAGGTAGCCTAGCTTTTAACTAACTCCAGTGAAGATAGTTTTCAGATAGCTGAGATAGTAGTTGGTTAGGCTATCTTTTTGCTATCTACATAGGTAGTTAGTTTTAAGATACTCTATCTATCTCCTAACTACCTGGCAGATATATATAGTTAGCACAAAACTAGGACAGAGATAGCTATGCACTATCCGCTCAAACTCTAAAGTAGCAAAAGATAGCGAGTTTTGTTAAGGAATAGATTTTAGATAGTTGAAACTAGTTTTAAGATAGCAATAAACTAGCAATAAGATATGATCATTTTTGTAAGGGAGGTTAATAGCTCATTTGCCCTTGTCGAGGAGTCGACTGTTAAACGCGAACACTAAATCGACACGATGAAACAGTGAAATATTAACTCAAACTGTTCTCAACGCGAAAGACTCAAAACATTTAACTGTCAATCAAAGTCGTGCCTAAAACCGGAAGCGGAGGCACAGCCCCTACATTTTTATAACAAATGCCCAGCAAGGTAATTGTTATTGTCAGTAGACTACGAGTAGTCCCCATTTCTCCGCAGGGATTCTGGAGCGAGCGAAACGCGAGCGCGCGTGAAAATCACCCGACGCGAGAAAGGCGAGACGCCGTGGGGAGAGAGAAAACTTTCTCCCCCTTTGCCGCGTCTCGCCTGGGGTGTTTTTCACGCGCGCTCGCGTTTCGTTCGCTCTATTGTCCCTGAGGAAAAATAGGGACTACTTGTCGTCTATTTTTATTGTCACCATCTCATCAAAAATCACACCTGTCAAAAATATTGTTTACAGGTGGAGCACTAGGCTTTTTCTTTCTCTCTTACCTGCTTGTTTTTCTTTTCTTGGCCCCGTCCTCTTTTCTTTTTTCTTTTCTTTTCTTTTCTTTTCTTTTCTTTTTTTTCTTTTTTCAAAAAAAGCTTCATTTAATTTCAGTCATTTAAAGTTTTCGTGGAAGTTCGAGGATCCTAAAATAATGAGTGGCTAGTGGTACCAGACTTTCATCAGATTTTCTGGTCAAATGTCTTTTTTTTGTATTTTTCTCTTTGTCTTCTCTTAGTCTGTTTGACTGATTCTCCTATGGGTGTGGTTTGAAAACTCTCACCCCCTGCACAAGTCAGCTGTCAAAGTTTCCGCCGCTAAAACCAATGACAGCACAAGTGGTGCAAAGAGATGGAAGTGATGTGATTCCACTATTGGTGGATAAAGGCGGTTAAGGAGTGAATTTTTTAGGATATCATTTGGCCAGTATAGAGATCTTTAGAAAGAATAATTTAGTCCCTCATAGCTAGCATTCGTAACACGAGTCTTAACACTAGAACTTGGTTTAGCATGAGATGAGATTGTCAGAAGATGACCACCTTAGTCTGTTCATCCGCGAGACCGCAACGCCGAACACGTATCAAGGTTTGTTTCACCCGTAGCTTAATCAGTATTAATTCTCAGATAGACCCCTCTCAACTCAGGCATTATACTTTGATATTCCAGCGGCCAGAAGGGGGTTCATTTACTAAATACTGTACTAATACGAGACTTATCACCCGTCACTTTGTTTGATATCCTCCAGCCGTAGAAAACGATACACTAAAGAACGATGGCCGCGTATCGATACGTACCACCTGATGAATTCACTCCTGAGACGCGTGTGAACTGGATCAGTCTTGGCAAGGTAACAAAATGGACGCAGGAAGAGGAAGGAATCGTGGACAAGTTTACTCTCTTTCTGGATGGCAACCTCAAAATCTACATCTACCTGTTATCTCATTCAACCTTTCGGGTACGCTTCAATCCTGATCCCCAAGCTCCGTACGTAAAAAGTCGTTCCCCGGCGACTGTGGTGGAGCGGATCGAGGCGCATGAGATCAAAGTAAAGGAGGAGGGAGGGTATCTAAAGATAGGTACTGATTTCATTGAGGTGAGTATCAATTAGAAATGACCAATCAGTATAGTTTTCTAGAAAACTGCTCACTATAATACTTTACACTCCCCAGATAAGGATTTTTTATTCACTGCTACTCCTGCTTTGCTATGTCGCAGTACCCATACTCCCTTCGGACACTCAGGGCATTTAAGCCATGACTATTTCATTAAATATGCATATTTTGTTAAGTGATATTTAGAACGGTTTGCTTCCGTCAGTGATCCTGAAAAGTGAACTACATATGTGGCTGAACGAAAAAAACACGTGAAACATGATTTCAAATAACACGTGACATTGCTTCGTCAATGACGTCACAAAACACGTTTTCTTAAAAAGGGAAGGGTTGCAAACCTTAATCCTAGGAATTTTCCACACCAAAATGTTACATAAGCAGTGTAAATCGAAAATTCGCTTTGTATAATTGGAAATGTTATTTATCCTATTAGCTATTTAACTAATTAGTAAGTTACGTGACCCTTCCCCTTTATTTACCAATTCCTATGTAACGTAAAAACACATATAAGGCGAATTTTTAAAAACCTTTTTAGTAGCCTCTGAAATGTGCCTAAAAGAACTTGTTGCTCTTTCATTATCCTTTCCCCATTTTACAGTAAATATTTTGACCGTTAATTCTAAATTATCAGTCACGTGACGAAAATTTGAGCTTCTAAAATGCACTCATATTGCTTAGGCCATTAAGCTACATTTGTAGTTCAATTTTCAGTATCACTGATAGAAACAAACCGTTTTAAATAGCATTTTATCAAAATATGCATATTTGATTAGATAGTCAGGCCTGAGCAGTTACTATTTTCCGTCATGATTGCCCATTTCAAACTTGTGGGCATTTAGGGCTGAAACGTAATCATTGGCCAACAATTCCCTGCAGCCTCTCTTAAAGCAAATCAAGACTTTTTTCTGGTACACTAACTGCATATTTTAACTGGTAGTATATTCCTTTATGGTGTATATTCACGCGACCTAAAATGCTGCCTCCTCTGAGGCGAAATCCCTGCGGGGGCAATTTAAGGTGCTGCGCAGAGTTTAAACGGCGTAGCACATCTGGGTTCTAGAAAACCTCAGAGTTCGCATATCATGTGACCCCATTAAACAATTTTGACTCACCAGCTTAAGAAAAACTTTTCGTAATCCGATTTCCCCAATAGATATGTGTGAATTTGAAGAAGTACGCTTTGTCGGTGTATCGCTCTGGACAGCTGATCCACGCTGACCCCTCTGATTACAATCTTGTCTATGTTGACCGCCAAGATGGAGGTGAAGCCGTAGCCCAGTTCAAGATGGCGCCAACTAACGCTCAGTATTACGGTTTCGGAGAAAAGGCTGGTGCTACGGTTGATAAGCGCCGTGTACCTAAACAGCACTTTTTCGGCCAACTTGCGGGTGGAAGTCACAAGATCGGTGCTGCCATGACGTTCTTTAACTTTGATAACTTTGGCTACACGGCTCCTGATCTAACACCAGAGGGGGAGGTACAAGGCCCTTTAAATCCAAATTCTCCATTGTACCAGTCCTCGCCGTTCCTTATTGAGTGGAACCCAAGCCCCGATGGCGCGTTCGCCGGACCTTGTTACGCTTACGGCATTTTGATTGACAACACTTCGCAGACCTTCGTAAACTTCCGGCAAGGCGACCAGTACTACTTCGGCGCCCTTCACGGTGAACTTGATTACTACTTCTTTGCTGCTAACCACGTTGCAGAGGTGCTGAACGAGTTTACTCAGTTGACCGGACGCACCCAACTGAAGCCAAAGTACATTTTTGGATACCATCAGGGAGGATATGGTCCCAGCTACAATACCAAATGGAAGCTAATGGAGGTCGCGCTTAAGTACCGTCAGTGGATGATTCCTATCGATGGCCTGCATGTTGATGTCGACTTTCAGGTAAGAACCATGCATGCATCGGTTTTGGAACTCAGGGTTAAAAGATAAAAGGAAAGTGTAGTTTTCGTTTGACGCTTATTAGATTTCTCTAGTTATACAATATCCGAAAAATAAAATAATTTATAATTACTACACTTGTATACTTCATCACGGTATTTACCAATCAGCAGCTAGTGTAAAATACCACAGTGGGGGTGGAAATTGAGTAATTTTAACTTTCAGTGGAGAAAAGCCTTGTACCAGAATAATTTAAACAATATCGCATTCTTCTTTACATTTTTCAAGGGCTATAGATATAATTAGTTATCTGTAATAACACCAAAGTACTATTTCTCATGGGGCCCTCGAAAATAAATGTCAATTTTCGCAAGAATTGTGAAAACACAGGTAAAATTCTAAAAATTTCATGTGTATAAGATGTCATTTTGTTAAATTAGACATTTATTTTCATGTACTTGCATAAGAAATTTCCTTTGGTCTTATTACAGACAACTAATTACGCCCATAGCCCTTGAAAAATGTAAAAGAGAAGGCGATATTGTTTAAATTACTCTGGTACAAAGTTATTGTCCACTGAAAATTAAAATTACTTAATTTGCTGATGAATTCCTTCTTAACACATTTGACTTCGGATTTGTCTCTCCGGGCTCAAGCTTTGCCATCGCGTTCTTTCCTTAGACAAGAAACTTTTCCTTAATTTGTCTCTCTCCATAGAATGGGTACTAACACATTTTTCTGACTAGAGCTTAAACCCCGTGGTAGTCTAGCATCTCGCCCAGAGTGGAGTAATAATAATTCTAGGTGCTTCATGTGGCTGAGACGGTGATAGGTTCTGCGTATTGGCTTGCCCACAAATCTCCCCTTCACCTTTTTCATTATAACGTACTCTTCCCTACTTGCAGGACAATTATCGCACATTTACACATAGCAAAACCAAGTTCCCAAACCCCAAAGAAGTGTTCAACGCCTTGCATGATTGGGGCTTCAAATGCAGTACCAACATCACACCAATCATCAGCTGTAACGAGGATGAAAATGGAGAGTATAGCCCATACAAAGCTCTAGACACTGGCAAAGCAAACGACATCTTTGTAATGAACATCCGCGAGGACGGTAGCGGTAGCGCAGAGCACTTTATCGGTAATGTGAATTATGGGCGTGGAATGTTGACTTGGGGCCACTACCCCGATCTGGGACGGGCAGACGCACAGAAGTGGTGGGGAGAGCAGTACCGCGATCTTTTGGATTGGGGTTTGGATTTTGTGTGGCAAGACATGACAACTCCAGCCATGAAAGCCAGTATTCATCAGCCTGACTGTCCACTTTTGTCTTTTCCTATGGATATAATGATTAGTGATAACGAGGAGACCAGGTACATTCTACGACGTTTAAATGTAAATCAAATGAGAATTGTTATATTCCTAGACTTTCACTCAACTAAACAGGGATTACCATTGTTGATTCTTGGTCACGTGGCCTTGACTCAAATCAATGTCAGTGTTCTCCTTATAAGGCGGTAACCGTTAAAATTTACCGTCTGAAGCAACACTTCTTACCGCCTGCAACCGCTTGAAGGTTTACTAAAATTAAATAAATTGTTTTAAAAAATACCTAAGTTATGATCTGATCCGATTTTTACCGGCCATGAATGGTCCCTAACCTACTGAGCTAAAATTTAGGGAGAACACTGAATGTATCCCGATCATGATACATTAAGCAATGTACCCTGCTCGGGATACATTACAGCACGTGGTCAAAGCATGGTGGAAAGAGGCGTGACAGAAGGCGGGAAAAACACTGCCAGTTTTCTTTTTCGTGAACACAACAACACAAACACGAAGCCTCAAGCTAAAAAGCAACGATTTTTAAAGTTATCCCAGAAGAGAAACAGCAGCTAGTGGAGGAAAAAGATGCCGATAATATAAGGAAAGTACTTTGTAAATCATTCATTCAGTGGTTTTAAGAATTAGATTTGTGTTGTTATAAGTACCGAGTCGACTGCTTTGGTTCACTCCGGTTATTCTTTTGTTGCTGTTGAAGTGAAAGGCTAGATATATAACAAAACACTTAATGTCAGGTCCCTCGGGGAACCAGTTAGTTTTGTTTTCCCTCGAGTCCTGATGTTTCCCGAGACGAAGTCGAGGGAAACATCAGAACTCTCGAGAAAACAAAACTAACTGTTTCCCTCGGGATCTGACATTAAGTGCATAGTATTAAACATTGAAAATCTTAGTGACTATAGATAGGTGTGAAAAAATATAGGTTGAATGGTACACTATTCGAGTATTTTCGCTTCAGTCTATACCAGTAACGAAATAAGGGATTTGACGACCCAGAAAATAAACTTTGTAAACTTGCGGAAATTGACCATTGTGCAGCCCCCGGCAACTTTGGTAAACAGATTGAGTACAAAACTTTCTAGTAAAATAAAAAGGGAGAAACGGGGAAAGATGATTTTTCCAAACCACGGAACCACTTTTTCATAGCAAATTCACCATCTACGTACAGAGGGCCGAGCTACAGTATTTTAGTCAAATCCAGCTAGTGGTCTATTATCAATGCTGCGTTCTGATTGGTTGAGCTACTACTAGGCTATATGTTATAGCCCACTAGTAGCGAAAAGCGCCGGCTTTGGAAACCAAAATAATGGTGGCTGAATAGCGTTTTGCTAGCTAAAGTTGTTTTGTCTCGGATATTTTTGACCAACTAGTTGGATTTTACTAAAACAATTATTCCTCTCGCCCTCATGGCCTCTGAGTCAATACTCAGAGCCCATTCGAGCTTGAGGAATAATTGTTAAATATACCAGAACACTGAAGTGCTATTTATTGCAATCCCATCGTCCATTTAGGTACGCGAAGCAAAGCACGCATCATGACAAGAAGCCGTTCGCTAAGATTCGCTGTCTCTATAACTACAACCTCTGTAAAGCGACGTATCAAGGACTGCAACGTATCCAGCCAAACAAACGGCATTTTATCATCGCACGAGGGGGATTTGTTGGTGTTCACCGCTATGCAGGACTTTGGACAGGTTCAGTTATCCTTCAATTCCTTTTTACTCGCTAAGAGGAAGTTATGAGGGTAGTATTGCACAGTTATTACCTGAATTCTTTGTTCAATGCACAGTTCGCTCGAGATTTAGGAACAAAGTAAAGTGTATCGCTGATTCTTTTAAAAAGTGGCCCCTAAATAACTCGAACTTGGCCATAGCCATTATCATCATCATCATTATCATCATCATTATTATCATCAACATTTTTTCTTTTTCTTCTTCTTCGACATCTTCCTCTTCTTATTACATAGTTTAACAGATTAATAGTGTACTCTTCTCACATTTCTTATCTATGCTTTCAGGTGACAGTACCTCTAACTGGCAGTTTATTCAGATGAACATTCCTCTCATCCTCGGTATCGGACTTTCTGCTCAGCCAGTCTCTGGCTGCGACATTGGTGGTTTTTGCGCAGCTTGGCAGGTAAGTGCTTAACCAGACCCAGAGACAGCTAATAAGGATCAATATTCACCAGCGAGATTATTTTCTTTTAATTGGCTAAATAACTTTTAACTTGGGGGAGCCACAAGTATAGTTTTGGCAACCGCCAGATTCGTGGCTTCAAAGTAGCAATACTGGTTTTCCTGCAAATTGCAATTGGTACGTTTGGCTATAGCCGTTAGCCGGGGCACTATATCAGATGTACTGTCGAAAGCCAAATATTGAACAGCTTGTTTGCACAAGTATAGGCTCCCACAGCGTCTTATTATTTTTTTCTTATCAGGGCCAGATTGTTGATCCCGAAATGCTTGCGCGTTGGACTATCATGGGAGCATTCCTGCCATGGTTCCGCAATCATTATGATAACTACTACAAGCCGTACCAGGAGCCGTACATGTACGCGGAGCCCGTCCCTAGCATTTGCCGCAAGTACATTGAGATGCGTTACCAGTTAATTCAGTATATCTACGACGCTATGTACGAGAATACGCAGACTGGCAAGCCGATTTGTCGTCCTCTCTTCATGGACGAGATCAAGCCAGGTAAGGCTTCCCTCAGCAATTGAAAGAGGCGGATCCCTTTCTAAGTGATCACATAAAACTATCTCTGATTTGGTTAGAAACTTGCGTTTCGCTCGTCTCTAAGCCATCCGAACACCCTCTTCTACGCCCCCATTACCAACCATCAAAACAGGTCCTGTCGGAAACAATCCGTACGCGACCACTATCCTTGTTATCAAGTGTAACGACAAGGTCATGGACAGCCTACATTCAGATCAACGTCTCCTATTTCATTTACGTCACATGTAAAAGGGTTATAGAAGGTCTGTTAACAGACCTATTTTCTCTTTAAAGATCTTCGAGCGCACCTTATGAAAATAGTATAATACCGCGTTTACGTCATAATGAAAACGTCCTCATCAAGCCACGCATACCTAGAACACGGTCTTGATTTTTTAATATGGGACGAAGGGTATTCGCCATCATGATGTCGTTAGAAGTCTGAGGAGCGGTTGATCGCATTATTTTCTAGGTAACCTTCATCTTTCGTTTACTATGAGGACTTGAATTATTCTTGTACCTTGGCAAGATCCCATATATTTTCGTAAACTGCTATTTTCGTCACATTAGAGAGATTAAGATTCACGTTTACGCCAAACGGCAAACGTGAATTTGTACCACGTGACCAAGTTTTCCCCTTATTTTTCGTTTACTGTTTATTGCTTCTACACAAAAATAAGTAGTTTTACGCCAGCTTTATCCATAAGAATCGCTCTGGACTGTTTTTATCTACTTATTTTCTATTCTGAGAAATTCTCAACTGACGTTTGCCGTTTGCCGTATGTCGTAAACGTGAATCTTAATCTCTCTACTGTCCGCGACAACGCGCGTTCTGCATTATTGACAAACTGTTCCTTCTTCCATACTATACTTACATTTTACTTTGTTCTACAGGAGAGTTCAACAATGATCCTTATGCTGATGATGACCATCTATGGGGATTCGGTGGTTACACCTCAAATCGTCTGGACGATCAGTTTTTTCTTGGCAAGGACATGTTAGTGGCACCAATAGTCAATCCAGGTATCATTCTGGACTCTTTAACCAGTTTTTGACAGGTATATGCTGTAGTTTCCAAAACAAAAGGAGTTAAAGGGGGCCTTAATTTATTATTCGCTTATTAATCTCTTGGGATAAATTTATTTTATCCTAAATGTCAAAGCCATATTCCGTTAACCTAGGATCTACGCTAAATTTATTTATCAATAGCACCTCATAAACAACAGAAACGCTTTCGTTCTTACCGAGATCAAAGATTTCTTGAGACGGGGCGCCAAAAATCAAAATCTCTTGTTGAAAACCGTAAGAACTCCGGAAGAAACGCACTACTCAAAAATTTGTTAGTTTAGAAGTTCTATTTCCCCTGATAACTTGATCAGTTTTATGTATGTGCCATTTGAGACAGTGCCGGGTCCAGACCTTGAGATCATCCAGACCCTTAGATAAGAGAGGGTCTGGGCTCCCCCCCCCCCCCCCCCCAATTTTTTTGGCCCTTCGGGCCTCCGTTTGGTCTCAAGATAAGAAGTGGGGGTGGGGGGGCTCCCCTGGATCCGCCGCTGTGAGTGAGAAATCTACAGGAAGGTCAGGAGCTTTAGTGTCTCCGAGGACGATTGCAGCTGCTAAGGGTCTGGGGCCTTACATCGTGCTCACTGATTTTTCCTCTTTTAAGGTCAAACAAATCGAGCCGTGTACCTCCCTGCTGGGAGCCAGTGGTACCGTTTCACAAACGACAAGTCGCCACTTGGAGCTCCCGTAGATGGAGGGGTAGAGTTTGACTTCTATGCCCCTTGGAATGACAAAAGCAGAGACAACTGCGCTATATACATCCGTGAAGGCGCCATTATTCCCAAGAGGGAACTGGAACAATACATCGGGGAGCTGCACTCTCAGGGAAAGATGAACCCCATTACATTTAGCATCTACCCAGGCAGGAACAGCAGCTACAAACTCTATCTTGATGACGATGGTGTCAGTAACAAAGCAGAGACATCTGGAGAATACCGTTTGACCCAGATTACACATGAAGGTTAGATGAAGTGTATTTTGCAGTTTAGTTGAATTCTCGGTTTAAGTTTTACTTTCCATTGTTTACATTAATAATCATCAGTAATGGTTCTTACTATAAATTGATTATCTGCCCCTGCCTTTCTAATGCTATAACGTTTTTTGGAGAAACAAATTTGACGTTTTTGAGAGAACTTTTTCTAATTTAGCTTAGAGGTTGCAAAGGAATATGATAAAGAGACTGTAAATTCTCGAAGAGCCAAATGAACGAAACTCATGGTTTCCAAAACGTACCCATAATACCTTGCGGCCCTGATGAAAAATTATCAGATACGACTAAACGCGCCTAGTTTGTTCAAATCGAGATGGTTTGGACTTACTTTACCAATTTTCGGTTCATCTTTTCGTTAATTCTAAAAATGGTATACTCGCTGTGACAACTATTGTGCATCTTCGAAATGAAAAGGAAAATAAAGTTTGAACCAAGGATAGAATTGAACCACAACATGTACACCTGATTTTTTTTTTCTTAGACTCCTAAATAATTCAAATTTCTAAATCAATGGTAAAATATCAAACTAGTTGCGAGGTTAGGGAACTTAAGAACCACGACGAAGTTCACGACGACAACGTCTGTTGACTGGGAAAAGACTGGAACGAGAACGTGAAAAGTGCGAAGAGGTTTAATAACTTGTAAATTAAATGCTTAAACTCTAGCTTACCAAAAATGTATTAGTATGTGTAATCAAATGGTGACGAGTGAAATTAGGGAATAATTTCACGCGCGTTTTGTCCAAATCCTTATAATCATTAGGATTTGGACAAAACGCAAGTGAAATTATTCCCTAATTTCACGAGTATACCATTTGATTACCTATTAATATCATGGGTGACGAACTACGTTAGCAATCTTGGATTTTTGGCATGTTTATCCTGGATCGTATCGATCGACAACTCCTGCACTCTCTCGAACGTTTAGAGCTTAAATTTGGCTTAAGTTCAGAGTTTTTGGACAAAATACCTGTAAGAATCCTTCTTGATGTGCTCTTTCGTTTGTTCAGGTTTTCTAAAGCGTCTTTTTGTGCCCTGACATCTTCATTCATGACATTTTAAAACTTCGTCGCCATCTTGACACTGAGACGTACGGAAGCTTGCCATGGCAATTTTGTAATTTCACATGTGAAATTACAAATTAACGCTGAAATTTCGCGCCAAAATTAAGGAGTAATTCGTCACCTATGATATTAATAATGTAATGGCCCTCAGACATGTTTTCGTCAGACGAGCAAATTTCACCAAGCCTCGTTTTGAAATTGTAAAGTTGCAAAGTTTTCAATATATGAATTCCCAAAGGCAGTAGAGTTGAAAAGAATACCAACCCACAAAAAGTGCAAGGCTTGGTGGTAAGAATTTGCTTGTCTGACGTAATCACGCATAAGGCCTATTGTAAACTAAAGGGAGTTTTTACCCACTTGGCCAGCATCTATGCAAATTTATTAGAACCAGGAGCCCATGAACTCCTGATTAGAACAAAAGGAAACGTGTACATAAGAAAAGAGTTCACATCGCACAACATTGCTTGGTAGATACACCAACTTACATATACGGCCGCTGTTTCATTTCATTGATATGGTCATGACTGTGACTGAATCTTTTTTGAACTCGTTCCTTGAGTAAATGGCATCATGAGGTTGTCTAAACTTCAGGAAATTATATCGTTAGTTTTTAGCTGTTTTTTTTTTTTTTTTCATTTTAGATTGATTATTAATTACTTTTGTGCATGTTAAATTATTATTCTGTTTGTTATGTGCATAGAAAGTGAATATATATAAATTTTCGGATGTTATTTGATCCACACTAGGGATTTCTGACGGTCAACGGATCCGCATCAAGCGTCTGTACGACAAATTCACACCACCTGAGACGTTCTACTACTTGAGCATGCCGGGAACTCTCAGCCCAAAACTCGTCAAAGCTGCTGGTACTTCACTGAAGCAGAAGACTGGGGCAACAGACAGCGAGGCTGCAAATGTTCTCCAAAATTCCCAGGATACACCAGGAGCGTATTACTACAACAGTTTCCTGAAGACAACCTTCATCAAGATCTTCGATACTTCCAAAGATATCACTGTCGAAGTTACCTTTTAAGATGAAGACAAGAAAAGAAAATAGAAATGGTTCAAAAGCTTAGCAAACGAGGATTCCTAAAAATCTTCACATTTAACAAGGAGTATATGACTAGTTTTAACTTATAGTATATAACTACATTGTACTTAATGAGAACCTCAATATGCCAAAAGGGCAGGGTCAAGAAGCAGTGGTCATAGTAGACATAAAATTGGGTTCGTTTAACACTACTGATATTTTAGGGGTTTTCTCTCGTGATCTGCAAAAGTATACACTCTGTGAAAGATACCGAGAGCAAATAAAACCACTTTGTAATGAGCTAAGAAAATACTGCAAAAGCGCTGCCTATTATGGAGGCCAGGGTAAGGAGACGAAAATTAAAACAATGAACGTAACTGGAGACATAAAGAAAAAAAAAAACTTAGAATATTACATAGTTCAGCAAGTAACTCCAGTTATTTAGCTTAAATTTCTAATTTTAAAAGACCCTCCAAAGCAGTATAGTGACTCAGTTAAGCTACTTGACTTTGGCAGACGTAAAGGTTCATCAACATGATGATGGGCATTTTATAGTTACTGAAAATGTAACTCTTTATGATCTTTTAGTTCGAAATAAATAATCTGTTTGGTAGTGGTATCTGTGCATTTTTCCCTGGTTGCACTTAATAGTTGCTTAAATTCAAAAGACATACAAATTAAAAATATGGTAGATGGTTGAGAGCAAAAGTTGGTTGAATAAACGTTTGCTTCACGTGACAGAGACGTAACTTTAGAGATACAGTCAAACCTGCAATTAAGCAGAACTGTGTTAAGCGGTTAACTCTATTAAGCGGTCGGAGTCCGTTTGAAAACGCTGGAAATAAACTCCAAATTGATTTCACCTTCGTTCTTTCTTTGTTTCTTTTTCTTAAATAAAGTTAGGAGCAAATATCAAACAATACGAAGTCCAATTTGCTGAAGAACTAATTCAAACATGCTTTCCTGATAGGAAAGGTTGCTGAGATGGCGTCAGTATAGAAGCGGCATCGTGCTGTTCCATACTCACAGCAAAAAAACTTGCTCTATAGCAATTGACAATAAATGGCTTTAAAACAAGACGGCGTGCATTTTTCCTTTGTCCTAAACAGTGTAATTAAAGTGAGGGTCTTATCCTAAACAGGTTGTAAAGTTTAGGATTTTTTTGTGCTAAACAGAGTGAGGATTTCAAACCCTCAGCGGCTCACCTAGAGCAGAATATAGAATATTTGTCAAGTACCCCACCCCCCCCCCCCCCCGCCTCACCCCACCCGGAGCTCATCATTCTCTCTTTCTAACTTTTGCTGGAACTTTAATGGAGATAAAACTGTTGGGACACTTAACACGATAAGAGTAAAACTGACTCCCTTCCCCCATCGCCCCTAAGCAATGCTTGCAGTGGGGAGGGGAGGGCCATTAGGGAAGTACGAACTATTGAAAAAGTGGATCTTATGCTACATTTTATTGCAAATTTTATGTTTCCTCTGTTAAAGGAAGGTTTTCAATAATTCTCCTAACGATTTTTGACCTCCATTGTTGTAGAACGGTATATTGAATTGGTCTTAGGACCCCTTACCCTTCCCCCCGATAATTTCTGGGTAATTTGTTCTGTTCCCAGGTCCCACTCGTGAATTAACGGGGACCATAATTTATGTCACAACAGAGCGCAAACCGCGTTTTCTCTTAGCTTCTGAACTTTAGGGCGTATTTTAAAGATTATACTGTGATGAAAATGCCTGGTTGTGTGGCGTTAGTGAGAGGTGGAGCTTCAGGGATAGGACGAGGACGTTGCGAAGTACTGCTGCAGCGCAACGCCAAGGTATTTATTTCGACTTTGGATAGCCGCCAGGGCGTTATGCGGGGTATCGAAAATTTCATGAGCTTGTTGAAAGCCTAAATTGATCTTTGCAGGCCGTCGTATTGTGGCTTAAATGTGGCAAAAATTCAGTGGTGACTGATAGTGTTAAATAGCAAAGTTACTTGAAATAACTATTCGTTGTGTTTAAACACTAAAAGATGGAATCCGGAATTCGGAAACGAAATCATGGAAAGGGAAACGGAATACGGACTCAAATATCAATGATAGAAAATTAAATTATTCACATTTTATAACTTAGTACAATCCAAAGAGAATTTGTTTTAGTTTGTCTTTGTAGTTCCCTTAAATTTATTCTTGTTAAGGTGTGCTACACATGTAGTGTAGTAATTTTTATTCACGAGTCTATGGGTTGAATACTACAGTTAAACACTCCCTTTTGGGTGGTAGTATTTGGTCTCAGACCACATAACGTGATTGTCCCCAAAAATATTCAACATGTGACCGACCCAAGACGTCACCACTGAGTTACAGCGTTTTAGCAGTAAGTTCAACTTTTTCGCCAAGCTGAATGCTGATAGAATATTGGTGTTGTTGCATTTGCGTTGATGTCCGAATTTCACTTTGAAGAGGCTTTTAAAACATAATGCATTAATTTGATGTAATCAGTTGCAGAATCAAGCAAATGCATGCACAATTCTCTCAGTCTTCTCTATGGACTCCACAATGCCATGGATCTCTTGAGCAAGTTGTTTTAGATAAATAAAATTGAAGACAACTCAGAAAAGACACCCGGAAAATACTTGACAATGACGCCTTTAATTTCAGTCATATAAACGACGTCTCTATCAACGTTGATTTAAACAAAACCTGTCTTCATATAACCTTCCTCTTTTTAAAGGAACTCAGCTGTAGTTGTCAGTGACATCTTCTCAGCTATAATTTTTCTCCTCGCTTCGCTGTTCCCTGAGAATGTGCGTTCATTGCCGGAAGTGGTATGAAGAGTCTTGTTACCGGAATCTAATCCTCTAATATAGTCTGATACAGCAGTCTCCTCTGCCCAGGTAATTTATTGATTTATGTCTTTATTTGATCTGTTTATTTATTGTGTTGTCATTGCCAATATTTTTTGTGAAATAGATCATTTGGAACCCTCTTTCACATATTGCGTATTCTGTTTCGGTTTCTGTTTCCATTTCTGTGATTCTGTTTCTGGATTCCAGATTATGGATTCCGGATTCCAGATTCCAGATTCCGGATTCCGGATTCCGGGTTTTAGTGCCCCAGTGTTTAAAAGCTTAGACTTTCCGTCTTGTTGAAATCTGACATTGCAAGGTCTAGCTTCCACTCCTCCTCTCCTGGGGGAACTGCTTGAAGTTTTGCACCAGCATGGGTGAATTCAAAAGCTTCTTCCCCCCAGTAAATAGACGGCTCTTGGAAAAGGGCAAAGGGGTAGCAGTGTTCTCAATTGAAGTAAACAGCTTAGGCCAGGGGCATACATGTACCCAGCCTTTTCTGGCACTTTGAGGTGGGTTGAGGAGGGGGGAGAGGCAGAAGGAGGGGTCTAACTTTTTTAAAGTCACAATGTTACAAGTCAATTTTTTCGATGCTTGTTTAAAATGATGGTAATTAATTGAATAATTTTGAAAGTCAATTGAAATCAATAGTTTGACTTCTTGAGATCATCCATCTTGATTGATTTTTGTAATCATGTGATTCATTTTATTGATTTATGTCAAAAACTTATAAAAAATGGTTAAATTAAAATATTAATTGGTTGATGTGCTCTAATAAAGTGTCCACTCTTTGGCTACTGTCAAATGGCGTCAGAAGTATTTTTGACGTGCTGATAAGTTTGACTGGACACTTCATTCATGCGGGACTGTTCAATTATTATGGCTAGGAGACAAAGGCAGGGTTGTTTTGTATGTCAGTTCCAATGAAAAATTCGTAATTATTAGTGAGTTTTAGATCATTTTATTCATGCTCCAGGTTTGAAAATGGCTGTAATGAATATGATGTTATTCAGGATAACATTTTAAACCTCGGTTGATTCCCAATTCCCTATGTCTCCCAGCCCTAATTTATGATAATTAGGGATAGGAGACAAAGGAAATATAGTATCAACTTGGTTCAAAAATTTTAACTTGAACTTATTTTTGACCTGTAACATATATAGTCAAACGAGTGATGTACATACTATTAAAACTGTTTCCAGTTACAGCTAGCTCACTCATTGATGTTCACTCTTTTCAGATCCATTCAGAATCAGATAGTAATAAATAAGTTAACATACCAAGGACTCCACCTTGGTTGTGGATCATATAATTTAATATTTGGATCAATTATCAAAATGTCCATCTTTGAATTAAAGAAAAAACCAGATTTGAATTTAAGTATAAAAGAAACCCACCTCGCATTTTTCTCTTAGGATTCAAGGGCCTAAAAAAAGATATCAAGTCTTTGTCGACCATGAATTAGGAATAAGTTTCTCATACACATCAAGTGAAGTTTGCATAAACAAAGAACTCAGGGAGGGGAGCCTGAAGGGGCATACCCGGGGGTGTGTTAAAGGGGATCCAGACCCTCCCTCCCCCGCCCCTTCTCTTATTTGTGTAAATGCTGAGTTTTCAAATCTCGATGAAAATCTTCCTGCAGCTGAACTATATAGTTTTAAAGACATATCAGAGGCTATGTTCACCAGTTCTGGACAATATAATTTCCTTGGACTGGTATTGGAAATTTTTGCATTTATCTGTTTTGTTTACACAGAACCATCTTAACAGTATGAGATTTTAGATACCTGCCATTCAAAGTTCCTTATGGACAGAGAGCAAATAATTGAACAGTCCCATGTGAACGAAGTGTACTCCCATCAAACTTATCAGCAAGTCAAAATTCTTCTGATGTCATTTAAAAGTAGCCAAAGAGTGGACATTTTATTAGAGCAAATCATTATCAACCGATAAAATTATTACAGATAACTGTACCGTGTAATGTAATATGATTGTAATAGTGTTATGTAATATAAGGTAACTATGTAACTGAAAAGGTAATACTGTGGAAGGTTTTTGAATGCGGGAGTTGTTTCATAAGTAGCTGGAATATGGTTATCTGGGTGACCATAATCCTGAAAAGGACTTGTGTTGACATTGACTGATGTTTCGACAACCTTTGCTGTAGTCGATATTCAGAGTGATCAAAATGAGTTGCACATGTCGGTTGATATTGACCTGATTGCAGGGCTCGAAATTAACGCTCGCAAACTCGCAAAATGCGAGTGATTTTGATAATCTGCAAGTAAGAAAAATATCCACTAGCAAACGATTGTGAGTTAGAATTATCCATGTCTCCCAAACAAAGGGAAATAATTTGCTTGTGGTCTCACCAGTTTGCTAGCGGAAAAAAATCTTACTAGCAAAACTTTGCAAGTGCACTAAAAAGATAACTTCGAGCCCTGGATTGGTTAATATCCAGACCTTTGAGCAAGTGAGGATGGTTTCAGTATCATGAAACATCTATTTATATAATCATCGCTACTTTCTCTTCCCCTTATATTGGATGCTAGTTCATTGCCTGGTTACCCCCTGTAGAATCTGGCAAATGTGTACTGGATGAGTTGCACCCACAGTAAGATCCAGCAGTGCATGTCTTACAGTTCATGCAGCACGGAGGGAACAGATTAGATGATCAAAGGTGAATAGAACTGCTTCGAGACAGAATTCAATAAAAATAATGATAATAATAATAATAATAAGTAATAATAATAATAATAATAATAATAATAATGATGATGTTGATAATAATTATAATAAGCTGATATAAATATGAAAGGCTGTCACTAAGATTTCAAGTTGGTGGGTATATGCAATTAGTAAGGTGGGGAACTCGACAGCCAGTGAGTTCTTGTGGTCTCGTTTTCTTTTGCTTCCTACGAAAATAGCTGGGGGTCATGCTCATAGTAGCCGGGGGAAATTCCCGGCCCCTGGCCCTCGGTGACAGCCCTTAATATAATGACTGTGTCATGTAATAATATAACCTTGCATTCCACAGTATGCATACTGAACTTTATTATTATTTTTATTATTATAATTATTATTATTATTCAGCCCTGAATATAATGACTGTACCATGTAATAATAACGTTGCATTCCACAGTGTGCATACTGAACTTTATTATTATTTTTGTTATTATTATAGTTATTATTATTCAGAGCTGCAGTGCTGCCTTTTCAAAAATTGTTCTTTGTGGGGAAGACTTGACATTGTTTGCAACAATGCAGCTGTTCTTTAAGAGGGTGATTGGAATAAAACTCTAAATACAAACTTGGTAAGTTTTAATTGCTTCTTATTTTCTATAGCTCCATTTCCTTTGCACAGCACAGATGGCATACCCATCAGCTATGCCCTTTACTACAGCCCTCTTCAGTCAGTCAAATAACTGCAAGAAGGTCATCCACTTAACAATAAGTCTGCCGCAGCCTGCTTGAGGCACTTTACAAGTAGTCAAGTCAAGTAAACAGAATAAACATTTACACACTAAGCCAGTGAATACCAGAAAGAGTTGAGGGTGGAAGAGTCGTTTTAATTCTATAATGTCTCAGTATGCCATTCTACAGGTGTTATCCTCTTCAGTCTTGGCTATAATCCTTTCCCTTAAAGGGGCTATGTCACCCAACACGCATGCGCGAGCCAATGAAAACAAACTTGAAAAAGACAGCCCAACTTTTTCAAGTTGTGTCGGAGATTTTGGAAGGCAGTTTTTATCTGTCTAAATCTCAGCCATCGTTCGATAGTTAGCGAAGTTTTGTATTAAGAATCGTTCTATGGTGTTTACAGAACAATTTTTTGGCGTTATTTTAAAATTGTTTGCCTGTGGAATGTTTTTACGTGGATTTACTGTGTCCTCTTATCAGCGGCCGTTGTAATGGCAGAGTTAATGACGGCTACTCCACAATGAGTGGTGGAATCTTTGATGGAATCTTCCCTATAGTTCACAGGACCTTTCTATTGAGTTATTTTAGAGGCTGCTGGCGCTTGGATTTTTCTTGTGCTCAAAGTATGTGGACATATAATGAAGCGGCTATCGAGTTGGCGGCGGCCGTTTTTTGTAAACGATTACAAGAGCATCAGGCCATGAGTTTCGTGACGAAACTAAACTCCTGGCGAAGGAAACATTCTAAAATTCGGCTAGATTCCTTCTTGTATTTATCTGGATTCACGGCAAAGATAAACACGACCGTTTGCTCGTCCAGATTGTTCTCAACGGACTTAGAGAGGCACCTTAGTACGAGTTAGATCCTGTAAATGCCATGTTTTTGAACTGTTTGTGTTCGAGCATAATTTTGGAAAATAGCAGAGTTTACTTTCCCTTTTTATCAACGGACTGCTTATAGTGGAGTAGTATACCAATGATGCTGGGTTCTGTTTTTCTCGACGTCGCAGTGATTCGGCACGATCGAACAATTTTGCGCGATAATGTATGTTTCCCTAAGATCAAAACAAAGACTTGGTCTCTTGTTCTATCAGCATCTAAATTATAAAATCAATAGCGACATACAAGTCTAATTGTTAATGATTTGAAACAGTCTTGGTCTTTATCTTCGGTCTAGCGTCTTTTGTAGCTCGTTTGTAAAATACAACTTCCATTTATTTTGTTGAATAAGACAATATGTTGTTGTTGAATTTTTGTTTGCGCTCTATTTTATGAATGGCATGCGTTTTTACTTCAAAACTACAAGTAAAATTGTCGTCACAATTTTATTCTTGATCTAGCATAACCAGAGAAGAAACGTTCCATAAATTCTATCGAAACATCCCTTATCTAAACCCATTTCGCTTGTTAACGTCTCTAAATTCGGAACCTTGGACGTGACAGAGAACATGAAGAGAGTCACGCGTTAAAAACAATAGAATTTTGACAGTTGAAAGTAATTTGCATAACCTCAGAGCGTTCATGGAGAAAGTCACGCGTTAAAAACAATAGAATTTTGACAGTTGAAAGTAATTTGCATAACCTCAGAGCGCATGCTCTCCAGCTGACATAGCCCCTTTAATGTCGCTCAAATACACTTAAATTTCTCCTGGGATATTGCATCCCTAGACTCATGCAATGGAAAGGGGGTGATCCCTCGATCCTTCCATATCATTAGTTGTTGCTTATAAGCTCCAACCCCCAGCTTATAAGCTCTCACACCCCTCCGCTTATAAGCCATCCTTTAATCCTTACGAAGATGCGAAAGCCCAGGGCTTCACTGATTTTGTCACCTCTGCGTCCTGCGTCTCTGACGCATAAAAATCCCCAGAGATGCAAAATAGTTCATGGCATGAGTCCCTTAGGACTCAAAGATCGGTCGATCGATCTGAACATGCGTATTAATTTTGTAGAAATATCCTGTTCGCGTAGTTTCTGTGGCAGTTATTATGGATGTTATTTAACGATGCATACTTCTTTTAGCCTTTGTTGTGCTTTAAAATAGAAGGACTATATTAATTTAAATTTCAGTATACTGTAATACAGAGGTTTGGAGTCTGTCTTCAGATTAACCGTCTAATTACATAAAGGCCCAAGCATTTTCAATTTCGGACGCGTTGGTTCTGGACTGGAACTCGTGATTTTTCATAAGTTGAGTCCCAGGACTCACCATAACTATTTGTAACAAAACTACTGCAGGCTTATAAGCGGCCGTTTACAGTATCTACCCCCACACGAGCATGAGTGCGTGCCTCCTGGTGTGAGTTTACAGGTCACCCACTAAGTATCAGTATTTAACTGTCACCAAGAGTCTTGTGTTATTCATGGTAATCACCTGGGATCAGTTGCATAAAACCGAAAATTAAGTAAAATCTGACATCTTTCGAACAGCCAACAACTCCCGGAATTTCTAGTCTTCTAAATACTGTGTCCTAAGCAACTGAGAAGTGGTAGAGTAGGGAAAGTAATGTATGATCCTTATATGATAATTATTGTAGCCTGTGTTCAGTCGCCCCCTCACGTAATTGTCTTTTGTGAACATTCATGCATGCACATGTTAAGAGATTGGTAAGCAGGCTCATTGCTGAGCTCCTAATGTGCTATTTTGTATTTTACATTAGTAAGTGCCATCTATATTATCGAAGGCTTCAGATTCCTGATCTGGCTCTAAAGTCCCAAATAATCACTGGGCCCTGGAAAGCTGTTCAATGTTATCCCTTTTTACTTTCGAGTTTTAAAAATGTTGTGCGAAATGCAATAAGAACCACTAGTTAACAAAACAGTGGGAATGGTTAGGGGCTAGAACCTGTTTTACCATACTACAATATAGCGGTGATTTTAAAGTACATGTACAGCGTCGGGCCTAAAACTGGGTTAACAAGACGCTGTGGCAGCGTACACTTGGGTGTCGTTGTGTCGCACGTGTATGAGGATTTTTGGGTGTGTCAGGCATGAGTGAGTGCAGTAGTGTTGTTAATTGTTAAGTGTTGGTTGAGATGGGAGAAAAAGGACACCTGGAATCATAGTAGACGTTGCTTGGTATGTGAATAGCTCGAATTTTTCCTCGGAATTCCTAACATAAACTGGCTCCTCGAATAGCGAATGTGATTATGGCCTGGGAGCAACCTCTCCATTTGGAGTGGCAAGCGAACTCGCGAGCGAGCCACGAAGCCGTGAGGAGTGAAGGAATAGAAGAGATTCCCCTTTCTTTCACTGCACCTAGCTCACGCGTCTCCTTTCGCGTGCCAATCGCATGTGACTTCTCTCCATATCCCTTAAATGGAGAGCTTACTCGCAGGCTAGAAATATTGTAATTTTTGTCATTGTGGGAGATAATTGCATCATCATCATAATGGTTCAATCCATTCCAAGCTTGCCCATCACAATCCAAAGGCATTTGTCAAGTGCTGTGCTCGCATTGTGGACGTTTGCTTGCCCAGGTGAGGGGAATTTGTCATTTTGAATTTGTCATTTTCTACCACTTTTACAAACGAAAATCTATAGCATAAAGCACACGCACAAAAGAAACAAGCACAAAATAATTATTTGGTACCTCAAAACAGCGCCTTTACCGAACACTAACTGGAGGGGAGCGATTTTAAAGAGACCAGCACCCTGTTTTGGAAAAGACGTTATAGAGGGCTTTGAGAAATTGTTTTTGCTTGCAAAGGTCGCTAAGGCAAGATTTATGCGTAAAAATTACACTTTTGAAACAAAAGAACATTTCCTCGACGTGGTAAAATTTTGCTCTTCGGGGTCTGTCCTATCGGAACTACATTGTAGCTAATTTGCACTAGTGAAGTTATAATACTATTTCGTATTTTTTTTACGCGCTGGGTGAATTTGCGATTTTTAGCCTCTTTCTGGTAAACTTACCTTGTGCCTCAGCTTGCCTCTTCCCCAGGGTGGGGCATTTGCACACATTTTTAAGCTCATGGAGGCGTTTTTGCATAAACATGGGGTATTGGCAGATTTCTGGGTGGTGGGTGGAGGTCGGCGTGCTTGGAATTGAGTGAGCCATTTTTTTGAGGTTTAATTCTATTAATTTCAATAAACAGCTTTTAATTCTGGCGTCAGTGGCTCCCTTTGCCCCAAAGTGTCCTAACCTGGACCAACACATACTGGAATGGTCTATGGAGCAAAAAGATCAACGTGAGAGCACACATTGTTTGAACTAAAAACTCATAAATGTTTTCTCCGGGTTCTGAGTTGAAAGCCTTTACCTAGAAACGTGACTCTTAAGCCCCGTGCAAACGAACGCAACATTGTTGGATCTTACATGTTGCGTCCGTTTGCACACCCCGTTCGATGTTGTTGCGTGTTGTTGCGCAAAGTTTGAAACCGGTCAAAACGCAACAACTCCCAACATTGTTGCGCCAACAGTGTTGGGGGTTCTTACGTGCGTGTTGGCAGTGGTGTGCAAACGGATGCAACAACTCCCAACAATGTTGCGACCTGCAGTGCATCGTGAGAAGGATACAACCCATAAGTCTTTGTAAACCATGCGTAATAAGCGTGCGTGGCGCCAACAATGTTGGAAGAGCTTTGCAAACGGATCCAACATTGTTGCGCTACGCTTCGGTGATCACGGAACAAAAGAAGTGTTGGGAGATGTGGGCTGAAAAGTTTGACCGGTTTCAAATTTTGCGCAACAACATCCAACAACATGCAACAGGGTTTGCAAACTGACGCAACATGTAACGTCCAACAATGCAGGAAGTTGTTGGCTAACAGTGTTGCGTCCAACGGCCAACAACAAGATACAGGACATACAACAACCCGATGAGTACGAGACTGATTCAGATAACGAAAGTGACGAAGAGGGTGACTTTGAAGTAGTTTATGGCAGGACATGTATGACCAGGTCTGGAAGATCAGTACGAGATCATGACTGGTGCGTCTGGATCTATGAGGCTGGTGTCATATTGATGGTTATACGATTGAATCTAATTTGTACTTACGACAGCAAAAATCGATTAAGAGAGGTCTTAATAGTTATCGCTTACCCATTTTTACTTCTTCGGTTAGATAATTATGTTCTTTTCTATTTTCTTCACGTACTTATAAATTGTACCAGTGGCTGAGTTTATGTGAACAGTCCGGGAGATATCCATTTCTGGATATAATTATCGTGCGTTGTGATTGCTTGAGATCAAAACCAAAACAAAGTAAATTTGGCCGAGAGCTACTGGAGATGAGTAGAAGTGAAACAAATTTTTGATTGCGGCCATCGGCCGAGAGAAAATTAAGCAATACGAAATCACTGCACGGAAAGATAGCATAAATAAAATAATTTATTCAGCGTACACTCTTGCACTCTGAAAGAAAGGAGCGAATTCTTTCCAGTACAAATTCATCATATAAACGTAGTGATCCTCGAATGGAAGCCAAAGAAAATGCTTAAACTGCATCGCATCAGAGATAAATCCTGTAAGAAACAAAAATGACAAGAAATAATTAATCAATATGCGTGAAGTAGATCAGCTTTATGACGTCTCAACATGAGACCAGCCGCAAAAATAAAATTTTCTCTACAGCTTAATCTACCTGCTAGAAAGAAAATAATCGGAACAAGGGACATTTTACATCATGAGGTAAAAGTCGTTTAGGCCTACAGACCCCTTTTTATACCTTGTAAATTCGGATATGTAGATGGCTACCAGTGAAAATTCTACTTCCTATAAGAACGCGTGACAAAGAAGAGCAGGAAATCATCACATTCAGGGACAAAACAATTACAAAGAGCACAGAAAAAGACCTCTAAATGTGACACAAACAACAGCAAAGATAAGACTGATTGGCTCAGTTAAAGTTTGGAATCCTCCACGGTGTAATCTACGGACTTTGGATTTAAGAACTAATAAAAATTGCAGCGCCTTGCCACACGAACAATTCCAAATCAAACGAAACCAAAGATCAGTTTTGAATACGAAACGCTCACACAGTGAACCAGTAATGGCGCCGAAATTACACACCTCACAGATTTTCAAAGGCCGTGCATATGAACTATCGTGCATATAGATTTTGTTTGAATAAACAACAAGCAAATTTACTCTAGTATCTTGAAGTAATTTTTTCAAAACAAGAAAAAAATTATTACATACCTGAAATGTGCAAAAATTCAAAGACCACTGCATTCAGAATACATCAAAAAACCGTTGAACACAACCGTTGAATTCACTTTCGGCAGACCTTTCTTTGCGTCGCAGAGACCTACGTCATCTTTCTTTTGTTTCACGTATTCCTCTGATGTTCCTTTACAAATAACGCGTGGTCTCATGGCAGAAATGAAAGGGACCAAAATCATAGCGGCGCAAAAGCGTTGCGAATACTGATTTTTCTTGGAATTATCAGTGACGTCATAATATATTCAGAAACGGATATCTCCCGGACTGATGAATTACCCCCAAAAGTGATTGACGTGCTGAAGTAAAGAAAATCCGGGTTATGACGAAATAATATTCGCTGTAGGAAAGTGGCAGTTAATAGCTAACCAAAATCAGTAGTTAGCAGAGAATTGGCAAACAAAAATTGTAGTTAATTGATATTTGGCCTAAAAATTAGCAGTTAACTGAGAATTGGGTACCCCCATTAGCACCCTCATAATTGTTTAAATAATGAAAATATGACAAATATGGAAGTCTGAATATTGAATATTGAGGTTTAAATATTAAATATTGACAGTTTGGAACAAAATATTCCGCTTCCACCCCCGATAAAAAAAGCAGTTTTCTTTTTACCAACCACGCACGTGAAAACCTATCACGTTAAAAATGATTGATCAACGGTTCTATTCTTTTTGAGGTTTGACTAACATTTGTTGAGCCCCAGGGCTGGGAGACGGAACGTTTGAATATTGCCGGCATGGTCATTGAAGTGGGCAAACATTTGCGGTGTACCGCTAACTTAGCCTCTGCTTTCATAAGGAGAGGCCTCTTTTTAGAACTGTATCCCATATAACGAAAAACACTACTATTGGACGATTTCAAAGAATGATGCTTTATGTTGTCTTTAATTTCTCATATCCTATTTGGTGACTATAGCTCATTTGTAAAAATGCATTACGTAATACTGTCTCGAAATGACCATAAAGTTCAGGTTGATCACGCTTATCATCAATCATTTACATTTTGATCACTATCGTAGATATTCAATGTTCAGCCAACAGAGACAAGAACTTTACCTAAACTATCATTTTTAGCCGTGTACCGGTTTAGTAGATGTAGGATTGCTTACCTATCAGGTATTGTTGTCAGATTGGGAGATTGATATGAAGTTTTTAATGGTTGCATTTATGCTTTCCCTCCTGTGGGTTGCCGATGCAGGTAAGTTTACACTGAACTGATCAAAAAAAATCACCGAGCTTAATAATCTGTTACCACTGGGTTATTTTAGGTTGAAATTGGCCGAGACCACATATAACGCGGTTTTGTTAAACAATGGATGAACTCCGTTTCAACAACCGCCTAAACTTTGTGTTTTACGTACCCATCGACGCAACATCACAGTGTTTGAAGGCTGCAGATTTTGTAGTCTTATTTTCAGGATTTTAACTAGCAAGTTTAGAAAGCTGTTAGGCCACTTCCTCAGGTATCTGTATTGTTTGATTTTTTTTCGCGGATTGGCTTTCCCTCCACACGTATTGGATGAACACCGTCACTGAACACTTAACTTTTGAAAACGCTTTCAAGAGGGAAACGTTGTGAAGACGCCACTTTCCTGTACTGGACTGGAGAGATGAAAGATGAATGTGTCTCTGCCACTTCGCCTTTTTTATGGCTTGTATCATCCCAAGTTAGTTTTCCTTTTACGTAAAATGTTCAAGCTTGTTGAAAGTAATTCAGAATGCGACGCAGGGCTGGAATGTCGAAGCGTTAAACGACCCAGCAGAGTTCCACTTACAAGACCTCGAAGTTCTTAGTTTGACCAGTACGTAAAAGTGCTTGGGTAGACAGCTTTGTCGACCAAACATTGATATTAGAGAAACAGAGAGAGAATTATAGAATAATTCAGGCCCAATCCGTGTGCATAAATAAAAATTCTCGTTTTCAAACAAAAAACGAATACGTGTGGACGGGTGTAAACGATCCGAAAACGCCACGTGTGGACCCGAATTTTTTGGAAAAATATAGAAAGATATTTCCTTTTTCAGACAAAAAAAGAATACGTGTGGACAGGGCCTTAGTAATTGTCACTGTCAGTAAGGACAGGGCAGGGTCCACGGATGAGGGTCGGCCAATCTCCTTCAAACTTTTACCGTTTGTTCCCTATCGGATAAGATTGTGATCGGTGATGTTATTGGAAATATAAAATAAATCGCATCCAATTTTGACCACCCCCTAAGTTTTTGCGTTATTTAAAAGGCTGAGAGAGGAAAAATTGTTGAAACTAAAATGCTACTTTTTCTTGCTTTGCATTGTTCTACTGAAATTGTATGATGTTCACTTATTTCTACAATAACATGGTATTTACACAAAAACGGCTTGCCCTGGCACCTTCCTAAACACTGCCACTTCAGTATTGGGTCAAGAGGATTAACACGATTTTAGTCAATTTTAAAGCCTAATTTTTCCAAGGTGCGGAATTTTACTGATAAACTGGGGCTATTTTTTATCAGTCCTTCTATAGCTTTCAGGAAAATTGAAAACTCTCATTTGGCAAGTTAAAATCGTTTAGAGAGAGCTTTCTCGGAAGTTTGGCCCTATTAGCATAATAGTCTAAATTTTCCAGAAAAATGTCACGCTTTTATAGTGACGAGATCAGGAAAATTGAAAACTCTCATTTGGTACGTTAAAATCCTTTAGAGAGAGCTTTCTCAGAAGTTTGGCCTTATTACCGTAATCGTGAAAAAATTTCCTAGAAAAATGTCACGCTTTTATGGTCACGAGATCAGGCGATAACGTACGAACCTTTTCACAACTAAGCATGAGGAATTTTTCGGCAGTTTCTGTCGTATGTTCTTGCACAGGGCAAGTGTTTTGCATGTATATCCTAGTTACATATTATTATAAACCATTGAGTTCAATAAATTGACAATTGTACGACGTGACTTTATTAAAAATTTAGAAATATACATTTTGTCGGGGTTTGTGGTTATGTAACGATATCAGTAATCTATTGTGAAGATATGCGGCTTATTACCAAAAATTGAATTACTTTTTAGAAGGTTTTTTTTAATGCTAACAAAGAAAAGGAAAAAAAAAACAAGAAGAATTTTGCCTGTCACTTAAAAATTATCTTTAGTATTAGAGGGAAAGTACGAAGTGGAATGCTTTGTACACATCTTTGACAACTGTATCCAAACAACTTTGCAGTTCTTTCAATAATAGAGCATTTGCTAAACAAAGTCAAAAAAGAATATCCCAAAGTGATACATGCATACGTCAGATCCGATAAATGCCGGATGCTATCATAATGGTCCTCTTTTGCTGAGCCGTAAAGAAGTAGGCGAGAGAACCGGTGTTAAACCAGTACGATACGATTTTTCCGAGCCTCAGGCTGGCAAGGACATTGGTGACAGGAAGGCTGCTTCGATGAAGGGGCATATAAAACGGTGGGTTAACGAGAAGCATGACGTCATCAGAGCCGAGGATATGAAAGCAGCATTGGAATCACATGGTGGCATCAAAGGATGCAGGGTGGCAGTTGCTGAGGTGGACACCACACTTGAAAAAAAAAAAAAAACAAAGATAATAAGATACCAGGCATCAGTATACTGAACAAGTTTCATTACGAGGAGAGTGGCATCCCCATGTGGAAAGCTTATAACATCCGGCTTGGACGTTTTATCCCTTTTGATGATCTCGCAGTTGTTGCACAAGGAAAAATAGGATTAAAAGTGATCCAGTCATTTGGTCTAACTCCACAAAGAGAAAGAGTGAAGGAAAGCGTCAGACACAAGTCTGAAATCTACTCTTGTCAGCAAACTGGATGCGTTCTAACGTTTAAGACCCAATCAGAGGCAGATCATCACATGGACACTGGCAAGCATCGACTTGAGGTGGACTATGAGTCTACGTACTACCGTATTCGAAGAAAGTGGGCTGAAGGTGTGACGGGAGTGATGTTTGCACAAGATAATTCCGTCATCGTCATCGCAAGGGAGCAGTGCAATGGGACAAGACTTAGCAGATCTTAGACCTTCTGGATGGGCTCTCAAGACAGTGAAACGTACATCTAGGATGTCTGAGAAAGTCAAGGCATTCCTAGAATAGAAGTTCAAAGAGGGGGGCAAGAACTGGAAAAAAGGCTGATCCTTGCATTTCCCTTGCAGGTCGCAAGGGAAATGAAAATCCTCACAAATGATGATGGGCGTCCAACCTTCCTGCCTGCAGAATAGAGAACTGCTCAGCAGATAAGCAGTCTGTTCTCCCGTCTTACATCCACGCAGCGTCAGAGATTTGCAGATGCTGAGGAAATATCAGAAGAAGACATAGAAGCTGTTAAGGCTGAAATGGCATTGAAAGATCTGAGAAGTTTGGCGATAGATGACATGGAAAAACAAGTCATCCAATTATCGTACGTGGGCATAACATCTGTGAACTTCTAAAATCGAACAAGCTTGCGTCACTTTTATTTCTTTCAGCGCAACCAACTTAAAAGTTGCTTGCGCTGAACCCAGAACCCAGCATCTATCGCGCTGCTTTCGCGATAGGAGTTTACCTGCCAACGCGACTGTTCGCGGTACCTGTCTGGCTCTTGCAGGAAAGCTTTCTTTGGGAAGAGTTTTCATTGCAAATGGTGCCCACAAAGCTGAAGAAATCCCATAATTTAGCATTTTATTTTTTTCAAAACAAAACGAAACGAAAAATGCACCAAAAGAAGGACTGGACTGATAAGGTAAATTCGTAAACACCAGAGTACTCAATTCTAGGCTTGTTCATGCAACTCTGCAAATTTGCTCTGCCAGTTTTGTTCGATCCTCTTCTGTCACCGAAAAGAAATATTTAACAACAAACTTACAAATGGTAAAGGACGAAACATTTTCTCCTGCACATGCCTGACAAGTATGCCGAGCAGGCGTAAACAGCCAGGTACACGATTTAAAGACATTTACATCAAATTCACTGCGAGAACTGAGTTGGTAGAAATTTCATAACTATCTTGAATCTGAATTAACTGCTCATTGCACATGCAGGAATGCAGAGATGAATCTGACATCTACAACTACAAACAGATTCAACTTTTGAATAATAAATTCACTAATGGAATCTTAGGGGGTACGCTTGACCTGGCTTGACTGTTAGCCGCTTATGTTTTTGACTGATGAATTCTGGTTCTATACTGGAGCTTTGTTGAGTTTAATTTTGCGCACGAATGTACACACCTAATCACATGTACTCGTCCGCTCTGATACGAGACAGTATGAGGTCATTGGTTTTCATCTTTTTAGTGCAAAACACTCACTTCCTCTCTTGAGCTCACGTCTATGATCCTCACCCAGGGTAAGATCCTTTGAAGAGCATATCACCGCGAATTTGTTTTTTTTTTTTTTAAAAAAAAAAAAAAGAATAAAAATAGAAAACTTGTAATAAACGATGCTGCGACGATTTTAGATTAATATCATTTTTCTACAGATTTTTAAATACTTTTGCTTAATATTTTAAGTTGGACATTTTTGGCCTGGGGCGAGTGACGCTTTTTGAGGCATAGACCCTCGGTCACTTCTCGTGAGGCATTGCGCCTTGTTTATTCTTATTTCACTGGACGAGCTCATTTCATCACGAGAAAGAAATGGACGCCTTCTTTAAATTTTCGGTAGTCAGTGATCTTTTTCAGTTTCAAAAAGCGGCCCTCTTGAAATATTCAAGGATTTTAAAAACATTTTAGCGGAACCTCCTCACGGAGTGGCAGGGAGGGACTAAGTACTTTGCAAGGAAGGGTTCGGGGAATCCAAGACATGCGCCTTGCGTTTTTCTTGGCGAAACGTTAACCAGTTCACCTAGAGACAGATCTTGAATTTCGTTCGTTTAACCTACCACACAAAACTTATAGATATAAAATATAGTTGTCTCAAAGGATTTTCTTTTAGCTTCGTCACCTTTTTGGTCACGCTCCAGGACCAAGAGTTCATGAGTAAAAACTTATGCGTCGTGTACTTTTAAGTTTTAAACTTTTTGTGTTCATTCAATGCTGCGGCTATCGAGAGTCTTTTGTTGTTCAAAGTTTGTTTGATTGTCTGTTTATTTATGTGTGGTTGAGTAAGGCGTCGCATAAACTGCCGGATTCATACGTTGTTAGGGCGAGCCAGGCGGGGTTGATCATTATTGTTTTTCTGCCTAGTTTACTTTCTTTATAATGTCGGTCGTAATTATTTCCTATGACTTACGATGCATGTTTTCAAGATTGACTGAGACGCGCGATGTATCGCCTCCTGTATCAGGTTAAAAATACACATGCTTAAGCTTATAAACATTTTTTCTGGTTGCCGATGAAAAAAACAAGTTCTAAAGAATACTCGGTAGCCGTCTCAGTTGTAAAAAGAAAGCTGTAAGCGAAAGTCTTCCTTCGACGTGCGTTCATGTCGTATCCACCATTCAACAGGAAGCTTAAATAGGAGACTGGTCATAAAGTACAGGAGGGGGTGGGCCGCAAAAAAAGTGGGTGTGGGCCATCAGTTTTGTGCACATGAAAACGGGCTGGTCAAGAAAGGGCATGCAACACATTGGGGGTGGGTTGTGAATAATTATGCCTCAAATTTATCAATAGCAGGTATGTATACATACAAAATTTAACACTTAAATTGACAGTAATGTAACTTTATAAATGACTAGGAATAAAACTGCTCTCTATAATTACACCTCCTGCCTTAGATGGTAACTTGCTGTTTTGACAAGATTATAACAATAAGGAATATTCATGTGAAACAAATATTTAAAAAAAGGAACAAAATGAAAGTAAAGATTATAAAACATTGCATGTAATAACGTTCAGTCTTCCTCAATGAAATCATCATCAGTATCTATGTCACTGTCTATCGCCAAATTTCCAGTTTTGATATGGCATCTTTATTTAGGAGATGAGGTTCAACTATTTTATCTCCATATGAACATGGGCTTGCAACAGCTAATGAAAAAACCCTTTGACAGTTTTTCTTTTCACGCTCAATTAGGCGCTTTTTTTATTTGATTCTATTTTCTTTTTGCTTTCTCTTTTTCGATGCAGATCCTCCTTTGGCTGTGGGGTACATCCTCTTTTTTTATCTTCAAGGGTTTGCATATTTGTTTAAAAGCTTTCCAGTATTTTCGTTTTAAGGGTTGTAAGAACCCCAAAACATTTCTCATTAAATTTGTGGGCACATTCTTGGCCTGATTTATGTTTGCCAGCTTTTTTAAATGCACTTGCATCATCCTGCTCAACAGCATTCTCAATTTCTGAACTTTATCCATAAAGTTTTGCAGTTGCACAATTTCTTAATGTTATACTCTTGAGGTCGGCTGGCTTCATGCCAACATCTTCTGGCGATTGTTCTGTCCAAAGAGTGAAGCGTTCTTGTTTATCCTAACTTTAGTGTGATGGTCGTATTGTCTTCTATCCTCTGCAGGGAAGTTTTGTTGAAATGACCTTGCATTCTTTGACCTCTTCCAGTGGCATTCATAAAAGGAGGGTAGTACCAAGAAAAGTAAGGTTAAGGATACGTTATCTATTGTTTAGTATTGAAGACGCCCCTGGTAAAGGGAGTTAAAGGTTGGGCTACATTTTTTGTGTTAACTTGGAAGGGTGGGCCACTAGAACCGTGTCTCCCAGAAATTCAATTTTTCCGGCCCACCCCCTCCTGTACTTTATGACCAGTCACTAACTTACATCGGGTATAATTTTATATGCGCTTGATCGCAGACGCTGTTTGCTGTCAGTTTCTGAGCCATCGCACAAAAAAATAAACAAATCAAACATTAGAAACGCCGAAAATCTTTAGCCCTCACCTCACCGCTTTTAGGAAGAAAAGAATCTCTCTATGCTTTGCACTTTTTCTATCTTTTAGCGTGCAGAAATTATCGTTTTCGGTCAATCGGTCAAGTGTCAACGAAAAATCTCAACTCTCGCAATTGAAAGTAACTTGTTAAACACAGGACAACTTTGAGGCGGCTTAGTAAACGTATTTCATTTTATCCATACCTGAAAGTTGTAGCAGTGTCTGCCCAATCTCTCTGTCAGTCTCATGTTTCTCGATTTTGCAGAACTCTGAATGACTCTTAAGTTTAGTGACTTAGGGTTAGGAAACTAGTGAATCAGGTTCCATTTAAGGTTTTTATACAGGGAAAACTGACCTTAATCTAGATTTACTCAGTTTCCTGACCCTAGTTACTAAACTTAGAGTCATTCGGCGTTCTGCAAAATACCCCTGCGTCAAACCTCGATCCGTGGCTGTTCTCGAATGGTATTTTAAACAACGCTCTCTTTCTCCGACAGCCTTTGTCTGTACATCGAAAGACCATAGTGAGGAAAATCGGAACCTAGGAAACTTTGCAAACTTGACTCTAATCGATCTCAAAACCACATTAGTTGTGGTATAATAAGCTTATGCACTATTCTCGCACCTCGCTGCCTTTAATTGGCGGCAGGAAGAGGTGGGGGGGGGGGGGGGGTGGGGGGTGGATTTTGCACTCAACAACCGAGCATGAAGACCGCTGCTTTTTTTTTCCAATTCACGAAAATTATACCTCATTTTAAAGCTGAAGAATTCCTTAACATTTTATCTGATTTGGGTTGATATGCACTTTAAGTTACCGATGTTATTAATTTAATTCTCGTTTTGGTTTAATCTATTTTTCACAGATGTCAACCAAACCACCTGCATCGAGTGCTCTGAAGTTGAAGCCCTCAACTTATCCTGCAAAGATTCCATTCTTCAGGTGCCGTGTTCATCCCAGTGCTTTACAGCAAAGGGAAACATAACGTATTTCTACAAACCTGATCAAGTTATTACAACAGCAATAGAGGAACGAGGATGTGCTAATTGTACGGGTAAGTACATGTAAGTCTCAACAGCGTTCTGTGAGGTACTTCTTCCCAACACGGACACCTTGAGTTGGTCCGTACCTTTTCCTTTCACTCTCAGGCAGACATCTCGCTAAGACGGACACTAAATGGCGGTCCCCAAAGGTGTTCGTCTTATTGAGAAATGACTATATGCGAACCGGTAAGATTCGGCATAAGAGGGGTGAAGAAAGAAAGAACGAGACAGTCATAATCATGGCCAGTAAAATAATGGAAGACGATAAATTAGAGAAGGTCACTGTGGCGAATTTAATCATAAACCATCACATTACACCATTTGAGAGGCAAGGAGGCTGACCGACGTAAGGACAATAGTGGCACGTATTTCTACTGATGGTTCA
The DNA here is from genome assembly GCA_964035525.1 of Porites cylindrica. Classification (NCBI taxonomy): domain Eukaryota; kingdom Metazoa; phylum Cnidaria; class Anthozoa; order Scleractinia; family Poritidae; genus Porites; species Porites cylindrica. The sequence continues at coordinate 12,597,492 of OZ037776.1, read as the reverse complement.
TCGATACATGTTGAAGAATAAGAGTAATTGTAGCTCCTTGATAATACTTCTTCCGACCGCCCTAAGTTTCAACACGGAAAAATAATCGGGACACTGCGGCTTACACAAACCATACCGTAAACTTTTGCTTATAAGCCCCACCCCCCCCCCCCCCCCTCCCGAACCCCAGTCACAAGCCCCCTAGTTATAAGTCCATTTACTTGTAAACAAAAAAAATTACATCCAGTTATAATCCCTTACGACGCCCCTCCTTTATTATCGATCCAGACTAGCTTTTTAATTCCCTTAGATGGTGACTTATCCATCACTATTGATCAATTGATAGAAGTCGTACAATTGGAAATTTACAGCGTTTGGGTTCCTTTTTGTTAACTGGTGACCGGTGTAGTCGTGAAAGAATTTGCTATTTTTAAAGCATAGTCTCTTTGAGGGAAAATGAACTGATTCCGCGCATGTTGCTCTGGCACATTACGTGTAAAGCGCGAGATCCACGCGGTTTCATCGAATAGCCAAATGTGCTATTTTTAGAACAAACTGCGCCAACATCAACGTAACAAACTCGCGCGGAAACGCGCAATTTTGGGCGGCTCTCGTGTGGAATTTCAGGAGATAGCCGATCGTTTCGCGACTTTATTTGAGTACCAAGTGCTTCATTTCTCGATAAGAAATTTTTGCACAGTGGAACATTGAGCCAATGTTATATAAAGATTACTAGAAATACTTTTATCGCAAAAACCTCGCGGAAAGTCGGCTCCTAGACCACTGCGCCACACTGCCAAGGGCCAATTTTGTTCCTTCTCTTCATAAACGACCTGCCCTCGTCTGTATAATCAAGTGTCAAGCTATTCGCGGATGACAGTGTGCTCTATCGCCATATTGAGTCTTCAGTTGACCACGATAAGCTCCAGCAGGGCCTACTCCAGCTTGAGGAATGGGCGGCTATGTGGCAAATGAACTTCGCTCCTAGTAAATGTTATATCATGTCCATCGCCCTTAAGCGTCAGCCATCGTCATTCTTGTACACGCTGTGTAACACTCCCCTAGAGGGAGTAACGTTCCAGAAATACTTAGGGGTCTACATCACCAACTCCCTCAATTGGACAAAGCAGGCTGTGGAGGTGAAAAAGAAAGCGAATAAGATCCTAGGCGTACTACCAAAGAACTTATCGTCTTGTAGCGCTGTTGTCAAGGAACGGGCCTATTTGTCCCTGGTCCGCCCTGTATGCGAATATCGTTCCGTCGCCTGGAGTCCATATACACAAAAAGACATTATCTGTGTTGAATCCGTTCAGCGTCGTGCGGCGCGCTTTTTTCGTAACGATTACTGTCGTTCCAGTAGCGTTAATACAATGTTATCGAACTTGGGTTGGCAAGATCTTGAGACACGTAGGAAGATCACCGATTTGACAACGTTTTTTAAGATAAAGACAGGAAATGTGCGGATATCTTTCCCAAACGACCTACGCGAGGTGCACTCTCCCTACTTGAGGCAGTGCACAGCACTCATTCCAGTTCCAGCATTATTCATCTACCATTAACGCGCACAAGTATTTTTTTTTCGTAAGCACTGTTCCCGCTTGGAACGCTTTGTCACCTGTTTCCGTATGTGCTGATTCCGTTGTTGTGTTCCATTCAAGTATTTGTAATAATTTTATGTGTTGACGATTTTTATTTTATTTATTTTTTTATTTATTTTTTTTTCACATGACTTGTAATTTCATTTGTATTTATTTAGTTATTTGTTTTTATTTTGCTTATTTATCTCGCAGTCAATGTCATGAGCTTCCGTGTACTGACCGTCCATTGCCAGATTAGCTTGCTAGAGGCAATTATATCAATTATTAAAGATTAAAGTTGTGTTGCATCGCATACAAAAAATAAACTTCGCTCGTTAAATTTTGAGGGTTCTGTGAGTTTCAGAAAATTGTCAAAATTTGTTTATAAAAATGGTGTCCGAGGGGACCGAATAAAGTGATGCTCGTATCTCCAATACAAGAGTAGTAAGGAACCTATGTTTGGTATATTTGTCCATTACTTCACCTGACCTATGCATGATGTTAGTATCAACTTTATATTCTGTTGACCCCCTTCCGCTGACATTTTTAACATTTTTCCCGCTTTTCTCTGACAACCACTCTCAAGGATCTTCCTCCCTCCATGCAAACAGCCCTTAGTAGCAACTCGCTTACGCACATCTTTCAATTTACTTCATGCTTTTTCTTTACTTTAGACAAAGAAGCAATCTGTGCAGCGTTCAATTCCTCCTTGGGCAACATGACCTTGCTAGACTGTGATGTTGAGTGTTGTTCTGGCAATAACTGTAACAAGCAGAACTTAACTGCGGTCATTCCAGCAACACCTACGACCATTCCAACACAGTTCCCCACGGCACGTGAGTGTTAACGGTCATTGTACTGAGTAGATTTATACGGCTCCTCTATCGATAACAGTCCTTCCAACACCTGATTTACATGTATACGCCTCTCTAACGCAAAAGTATATGATTACTCTGACACCTGATCTCGGACCCTCCATCACACAAGTATGACGTCCTTCCAAAGTAGCAACCCTATCTCCAGATTTTTCTACTTGGAAAATAGGTCCCATTTTCTAAGGTAAAGACCTCGGGATGGTGTTGCCAAAATACACCAATACGGATGTAGGGGTTAGTCACGGTGCTATCTCGGTAGGGTGGAAAAACACAAAATAGTGCTTTCATTAGCGGAGTTGAAAAAGTTAATTTTCCACAGATTATCTTAGAAGCTAGTATTGTGAACGCTAATTTTTTTTATTACGTTTTCGTTTTGGAGGGGACCGGTCATTGACCTCCTAAAAATTTTGGCAAAGAACTTCAACATCAAACAGTTAGAGGTCTGCAGCAGACAATAATGATGCAGCAAGTTCTAATTGTCTTGAGATTCTACGCAACAGAAACTTTCGAGCGGGCTATTGGCGATTTATTTGGTGTTTCTGTATTTCTGGGTACAATGTTATTCACAAGGATCAATGTGAAACTACTAACAGAACATTTCCTGTGATTCCTTGATTATTTGGCGGGCCACTAAAGGAAAGTTATATGATGTTACGCAGTCACTTACCGAGTGATCGGGGCCATCGAGGTGCTCACATAAGGATCTTATGTCCAAACAAAGAAATTTTATCATTTATTTGATCCGTACTCAAAATTCAAAAATCCTTAACATATACTAATTTTTGTTGAGGTTGTTGTTCTTTTATTTACAGCTGTCAACCAAACGACGTGTATCGCTTGCTCTGAAATTGGGCCAAGTAACTCAACCTGTAACCAAAGCTTTTTTCTGGTGCCTTGTTCTTATCACTGTGCTGTACTTAGGGGAAAGATAGAGTTCTACACTAATGATGAGGTTACTATAGTTCCTATAGGGACACGAGGATGCATCAACTGTACAGGTAAAGATCTAGTTTTCATATGATCGCTACGACCGTGAAAAAAATTCGGCGGGCAGACCGATCATAGTAAACATAATACATACTATTTATCCAGGGCTAAAGTGAAGCTCCTGTTAATAAATTTATAATTTAAAATCAAACAATAAACTTGTATTCCACAAATCAGTTAACTTTAAGGCAGGGTCATATAAATTTTGATGGAGGGGCGAAGTGATTTTAGAGAAAAAAATAATTTGCAAACATTCCACGAATGAAAGAAATCTTACATAGAGTTAATAGTCTTATATGTACACCCAAAAAATAACAATCATTCACCTTTGATCACAGTAGATTAGGCTTGGACCGGGTGGGGGAGGGTGTTTCCAACGAAATCTGTGGTTCAGTCCTCCTGCCAGTATGACGTCACGTCTCGCGTTAGTGACTTTCAAAATGGCGATCAAACTGTCCATCGAAGAGAAGGATAACAGTTTCGAATTTCGCACGCATGTACTGTTTCGATATCCTGAATTTTGAATATTGAGATCCCTGCTGTCATAGAAAATCACTCATCTCTGGTACTTTTTTTGGAATGAAACGTCCAGTGGTGTGATGAATTTTAAAGGTTTTTGTTTTTGTTTTTGTTTTTTTTTTTAACGGCCCACCAAATTTTCCGAGCATTCATATCGACCGGTCACACTTTTAAGGCCCGGTGCACAGCAACATTGAGGAATTTAGACACAGAAATAGGGGGTTCATCAAAGTAAATATTAAGCTTTAAGTGTGCGTACTTTAGTTCTTCAGAGCCAATGGATCCCCAGCTGAATCCCTTCAATTTACGCTTTGCGCACCATACACATTTTTTACAATTAACTACAACACCCTAACAAAGTTAAACAAAAATGCCTGCAAGTGCCACACGATTACAACAGCAAAACAACCACAGCAACAATTTACCTCGAAGGGTTAAGCAGCAAGCAACAATTTATGAGCGATTAAAGGCAAACAACACAATCAATTGTTGTTCAAAAAGCCGATTAAATAGAGTAAAAGCCCTATAAGTAAACCACACAAGAAACCAAGTTACTAGAAATACGTTATCGCAAAAACCTCGCAAAGCCGTAAAGGGTCAGCAGTAAGAAAAAAGATAGAATTAAAAAACAAAAATTAAACAGAAAAAGAAACATATAAAGAAACAGAAAACAGCGTCGCCAGGAGTCGAACCTGGTTTATTTTCACGAGCAAGCAACTCCTTGACCACTGCACCACAGTGTCACTCATTTTTCGGAAATTTCATTTTTGTTATATTGAAACCATTTTTCCCTGCCGTAGACGCTGTTCGAAGCTGGGGCAGCTGTATTTATCTTGAATTCAAAGATACATTGAGGAAAATTAGCTTAAGCGCGTATTTCGAAACTTTTTCGCATTATTTCGGGTTTAGGGGGCCTATCGATGTAGATAATCGATGAAACTACAATAGCTGCACTGAATTTGAGGAAGAATTAAGAAATCCACAGAGGCTCACACTCGAAGGGATTGATATCAAGTTTGGTCGATTTAATCAGCGAAAGAATATATGGAATACAAACGTGTGTGATTCCTGAATCGAACCTCACTAGACGTTGCCCGGCTATTTTAGAGAAAAAAAAAGAGTTAATTTTAGACGACCTAAGATAGTTATCCCGGAACACGGCCCGCGACACAAATTAACAAAATTACACAATTACTAACACAAAATACCAAGACGGTTTACACGAGCAGATAAAAGCAACAACAAATTTCACACACAGATGATGAAATTAGCGATATTATAGCAATATTTGCTGGCTTTTTACCTTTTCCCCGACCTCTCTTGTTCTGTATGACTGTGGTGTGGTGTTCCTTGTCAATTGCACAAGCGACCCGAGGCTCTAGCCTGTTACTGTGTGACGTCACACTGATGATTGAGTCAAAAAACGTAGTTGGAGAACAATAGAGTCACCTTCCTCCACGCGCTCCCTTGCACAACACTAAAAATTATGTAATTGACAACATTATAAAACGTTTTCATAAAGAGAATTCCACTATGCCGAGACTGTTCAGTCAGATCCAAGTTCTGCTCCTCTATAATATGCAGGGTAATAATGGGATTTTAGCAAAATTTTCGAAAAGAAGCCTATTTTAATTTAATTTCCAAAATCACCCATACAGCCAGCTAGTTCTGACTTTTGACAAGCGCCAAATTTGCAGTGCAAGCTGTTATATGTGTGAATGAACAGTAATGGAGTTACTCTTCAACATAATAAAGAAATTATTATGTTTATCTTTTAATGCTTTTATTATGTGTAATCTTTGAAAGCATTTGATACACGTGGCGTTTTGAGTACTCTCGCAAGCGATGTTCATGTACGACTTAAAACAACTACTGGCACAGCGATTAAAATTGCGAAAGAGATCTTGACTAACAATCGGACAAGAAAAATAATTCGGTGAAACATTTACAAAGACAACAATTTTTGTGCACAAAGACAGGTATTGGGAGTGAAGTTTCTCTGAAAACCCTGATTCATATAAAAACCTGGCAGATTTAAGTTTTAAGCCGGCTTCGCGGTGTTTGCTATTTTGCCAGATCAGCTCGGGGCAAGCTTTCTTTTTAGAACCAAAATTGTAACTACTAATATTCTTCCGAACGTTTTCTTTCTATTTACGGTCAGAAAATGTCTAAAGGCTTTTAAAGTTCTGTACAGTGTATATCAAACCTGCTACTAGTTCAGATCATTGTCTCAACTCTTACAAACGTGTATAAACTAGCCGCATAAAACTACGCTCGAATTCGTGAAACCGGAAACAAAACAAACATCAAATGCAATAATTACTCAAGCTTACCAGTCGAGATTCAGTTCCTGAAAGCCATCACAAGTAAGGCCAGAATCGCTTGAGACTTTTCAACCCTAAGCTCATTTTTGAAAACGATGATTTCCGATGACTTTAACAAGCGGCGCGTTTCTCAACCAACAACCCAATAAACAAACCAGCCGTGAATATCAGAAGAATCTTGATAATGGTCAGCGGAGACCCTGTTGAGACAGCTGTCAACTGACCGCAATAGAGTGTGCAATATCCGGTTGCAGGTTTCCTCACTAGCTAGAAAGTGTGAGATTTAACATTGGTTTTCCTGTAGTGCGGACGGACGGACGGACGGCCAAGTAAGTACCAAATTTTCTCGGATGGATAGATAACTAAATTTTCTTAGCTATGGGGCTCCGCTTGTGCTCGCTTGGAGCTCCGCTATGAAAACGTGCTCAAAAGTGACTCCCAATTTTCTACTTCTGCGATGGTTGTCGCAACGATCACAGCGATCACATTAGGGAGTTTAAGATACGGCGACTACGGACTACGACTGCGGTTAAACATGCTACTGCGCATGATTAAAACCACGTGACTGTTCATTTTTCCCGCGTAGTCCCGCGGCTACGGTGAGTTGTTGAGCTGTTTCGCGTAGTCGCGACTACGGAGAACATTTTGCTCGTATTTTTGCCGTCTCGGTAAATCAAGAATCTTGTCTTTTCGTAAAAGAGTTTTCAATTCACTTTAAGTGAGAAGGAAGCGAAATATGTAAGTTGTGTCTAATTTCTGCTCAGATTTACGCTTTTGATCCACCGTTGTGACTACAGTTTTATGTAGCTAAGCTCATATTTAAATAAGCTTAGCCGTTTGTACGCAGAATTCAGATTGACGGCCGAAGACAGGAGAAATCATGCAGGTAATTTACTTTCTCTTCGCACTTGAAAAGTTTCAATGTTTGTTCAAACTGATTAGTGTGTCTTTCTACTTGTGTAAGCTTTGTTTATGCGAGTTTTTGTATCACATTTGCTGAATGAAAATGATGTAAAAATCTTCGAGACAATCGAAACTCGACATTTCAGTACTTCAAACTACATCAGATCAGTAGTAGAAGAAGTGCATCTTCTAAATCTAATAAATGAGCTATTACTATTTCTGTCTATTTCTTTAATATTTTACATAAGTATTCATGGGCGAAAAAAATAAAACCCGTGTAACCAAAACTTTCACCGGATGTAATTGCTTCCTTCAAGTATGGAAGAATTTGTTCATTGTTCTAAAGATAAGATCACGTGCAAAACTGACTTGCATTTTTGTGAACTTTGATGAAAACTAGGAAATCTTTGCGAGTTGTTTCCCTCTCCGCCTCTTCTCTCGTAGTCTGCCGTCTGTAGTGGAATCTTAACGTTCTATATTTGCACGACTCAACCCAGTGCTAAAAACAAAGGACAAAGCTCGTCCAGCCGTAGTTCGTAGTCCTTAGTCTCCGTATCTTAAACTCCCTATTGATGCGATCACTACGAGCAAGCGCCCAAAACAAAAAATGTGTTACAAAGGAGGCTAGAAGAACCATGCGTGGAAAAACGGCATAATATCTGGCTAAAAAAATAAACAAGAAAATGAAAGTGTATATAGCATGTCCATCCAACGTAGGCTTTACACGAAGAAAATCTAGCGATCGCTGTTTCCACAAGTGAAATCTGAAAAAAAAGTAAATGTAAACGCGACAAGAGCGATATACCGTAAAAACCCGGGACGAGGAGAAATTATTTCTGGTGTGTCGGATCCTGATATGGGTGCCTTTTTCGTTTGCACGTAGCCTGTCAAGCGGGCGGGCTTATATCCAGCTTACATAAAAGTACCCACCTACTGATATAATGGTCCATGTTATATTGGAAGAAGAAGAAAAAAAAAATTAATAAAAAGATAGCTACCAAATGTCTGTAAATCCTGAGGACTGGGGCTTGAGTTCGTCTTCCAAATTCTTGCCTCATTTATTTGAGAAGCGGTTCAAGAAATGAGTCGTAATCGACAGAAGAAGAGGCTTTAGTCAGGAAATCCAAAATTTTACTGTTGGCCAAAAACCCCAAAACGCAGTTGAGAAGACAACCAGACTCGCAGAGATTCGAGATGTTTTGCGAAGAAACTGAACGAAGGTTTCCATCGACAAAACAAAGGAACCTGCACCTGATTTTGACAAGCTTTTCTTTTCAATCGCTTTATGGCCCGTGCGATTCGTGCTAATGGGCCGTACTTGATAGGAAAAAAACTTGGTCCGTAATTTACAGACGAATCTCCTCGGCTGAGAAGAGGTGTGTATGGTTGGTCAAAGTTGGAAGTGTGCGTGGAAGGTTAATGCTGGCTCAGACTATGTTATTATATATGAATTGATTACACACACATATATATATATATATCTTTCAACTTACTTTATGCCTTTTCTTTACTTCAGACAAAGAAGCTTTCTGTCCAGCCTTAAATTTGTCCTTAGCATCTGCAAACGCCAGCTTGCTGGCTTGCGAAATAGAGTGCTGTTTTGGTAACAACTGCAACAATCTAAATTTTCCTGGTAGGTATATGACATGAGCGTATCGTCCAACCTATGAGGGAGGATTGAGGAACAGATAGTTTAATTTTCATTTCTCTCTCCCTTTTCCTTCCCCCTCCCTTACTTTTTGGGTCATTTCTCCCCCCTCCCATATTTTCCGACTCTCTCCCTCGTTTTACGAGTAATAGTTGTTGATGGCTCCTTTTCCTTCTACTTATTATGTTTTATAATTTATTCATAATATTTAGCCGTTTCTGGTTGGCTTAAAACTCCGAGCTGATTTTTCATAACGCGCTCCGGCTGAGCAAATTTGCAAGAATTGTCAATCGTCTGATAATAGGAAGAGTTATTAGACAAACGACGACAGTGGCGCTCTGATTGTTGAGTGGGCGTAAAAATGGTCGAAAGGTATCAAATGATCAGCGAAGACGATACAATAAAATTATTGGCTCAAACTAAAAGATCTGACAAGAAAACAAGTACAAAGAAGGATAGACGCCCACCACTTCTTGAAGAATGGCTACATTAAAAATTCATTCGTTCACATCATGAGACTGCGCAGAAACTAGCAAATGTTTCGAAGTTATTCTCAGTGGTAGAGCGTTGAGAGGTGGCTGTTTTCGTAGGCTCTTCACTAAGCGATACTGATCGAAACTTTTCAATGGTAAATTAATCATGAAAAAAAATTCAATGAAAAGTGTACTACGATAACAATTTTCATTCAAGAGGGCAAATAATGTGACCGAAATGTTTCTCAAAATCCCTTTAAAACTTTTTTCTCTTTGTGTGTAATCTTCTTTTTGCCGGCTTCGAGTTTGGAATGGCCAATACTAAATGAACGTACCTAGAAGCAAGAATTTGGTGTAAAGCTTTGTTTTTACAACCAATACTATGACAAATGAGTATTCTTTAGAACTCGTTCTTTCCAATTGCGTCCAGAAACAGGTGTATAAGCTTGTTTATTTTTAACCTGATAACGCGAGGCCATGCATATGGTCTCAAATCTTACCCGTTGCCGTCAATGACATAAGACCTGACGTAATTATGCCCGACTTAAAAAACAAAAGTCAAACCACAAAAAAAATGTAATAATTACTGATCAAAAGCTCGCCTGAAATGCAGCTCCTGAAGGCCATTAAGTGAAAACAACGCTTAAGCTTTTTCTTGTATTCTGCGTGAATGGCAGGTTTAAGTATAGCCAATAAGCCCACTTTTAAATCGATCGTCCCTTGGTTTCTGATTTGTTTTTCAGCTATGGGGCTTCGTGCGCGGAAGCTTTACTATACCTTTCCACAAATGACTCTAGCTAGTCGAGGTGCATGGGTGGGTAGAACAGTGCTTAGGATGGTACAACAAGTAACTCCAAACTTCGGCTTTGATAAAACTTTCATCGCCTTTACCGAACACTATCCAGCAGAAAGCGTAAGCCAGGCCACTGCAGAAGATTTTGGAGGGGAGAGCAGCCTATTGCAAAATAGGACCATGGGGAGGCTTTGCTAAAAATTTGACGACAAATCCGTTTTTCAAAGATTGCCAGGGGATGTGACGCCAAAAACGGTTTAAAAAGACAAAACTTTCAACGGTCAAGACGTCCTTCTTTGGGGTCCGTTTGAACATTCTTTTGTAAACTTCCAAGTCCTACTGTAAGTTCAAAATATAAAGAAATTTTCTCCCAGGACAATCAGATAAGGCTGAGCACCCTCCGAGATCTGAATGAAAGAAATGTTTGGAAATCGAGGAGTGTGATTATATTCGTGGTTTCCCTTTTAGCCACTTGTTGACTTCCAATCAAGCCTCTCTAAGAGCGCTTTTCAGTTGAGCGTCAAAGAAAGTGATGATTATTTTGGCGTCATAATTCTACTTTTAGATCGATGCTAACTCAAATTTTATCAACTAATCAGACACGTAGTCTTGTTTGCATTGGCGCCGAGTGCATGAACTGACTTTCTGTGCATGATGCGGTTGACAAGAGGAATCATGTCAAATTTGGTCCTTCGAAGCTCTTTTGAAAACTACTGATATCGATGTTGACGAAAATTCGAAAAAGATATTCTCATTCTGGCAATCTTAAACGCATCCTCGGAGACCCAGGAGCAGTCAGTCGGGTCGGGAGAAAGGGCGGGACGAATGTTTTTTTTTTTTTTTTTTTTTACGGGTGAAAAAGCCCCTGGGTACCGATTCTCACCGAACTATTTCCAAAAATTCAAGCGGATGCCGGTTCCTGATTGAGCACAAAAAATGCTTTGTATTATGGTGCCCAATCGGCGAACAGTTTCTCCCAAGTTCTTTTGGTGAGTTCGTACACGACGGCTGTTGTCTCGATCACGGCTTGTCTGGCTCATGCACCAAAGAAATGCACGCAGTCAGGAAACTTTCAAAATCCTCATCTGATTTCAAAATACTGTCTGCCCGAAAACTAAAGACGCTTTTCCAAAAATACAAGCTTGAGCTTACAACAGGTATTCACGCTTCCATCTGTCACGTCTTTCCCTAAATATTAGGGAGTTTTTAAAAGATACCACGACGACTTACAACCACGAAATCGTCGCATGGAAAAGGGAATTTACATTTTTTCAGTTTCTATCGTGATTATTCCAACTCGCTTACTCTGTCAAATGTAAGCGAACTCTTCTAGAGCTGAATTTCTATCAACCATATCCAAGTTCATGAAGAGAATGAATTTTGTCATTGCCTGTTTACGTCGTTCATAAAACGTGACTGATTAGTCATTTTCACGGGTAGTCGTGCAGTTGACGGCAAAGAAATGTACAAAAAAGTGTGATGCACGTGCAAAGTGTTTTTTTGCCTTGTCAAGCTATTGCTTATTTGACTTTGTCGTCGCCGCTGCATCTTAAACTTCCTATTATTTACGATATATTGTGATGAGACAAAAACAAAATATTCTCGGGGCAAATTGAATTGCTCCTGCTGATAGCATCCCAAACGTTTTTTCGACTCATCGGTAATTCCTTCGTTTCTGGTTAGAAAGTAGAAAATAAAAGTTTCCCTTACACGCACAGGCTTGGTGAACGAACCGGGCAAGTGTGGCAAGACAATAGGCGTCGTGTACGAACTCATGAAAAGAACCCAGGAGAAGCTGTTCGCCGGTTGGGCAGAACAATACAAAGCATTTTTTGTGCCCAATCAGGAGCCGGCATCCGCTTGACATTTTTGGAAATAGTTCGATGAGAGTAGGTACCCAGGGGCTCTTCCGCCCTTACTTGAAAACTTTCGTCCTGCCTTTTCTCCCGACCCGACTGACTGCCCCTGGGTCTCCGAGGAAGTCTTAAACGTTATTTTCTTTTTCTTTTTTTTAGGTTTAGAAAAAAACGAAAGCATCCCCATTCCTGTGATTCCTCTTCCAAGTGTGCCGTCAACAGAACAAAAGGAAGAGTCCGTGCAGATCTCAATTTCAGTTACTACAAACCAAGTAAGAGCCCGAAAAATTAAGACGATACGCTTTCGCATATCCGGTCCGGCCGAAGTCGGAATTAACAGGGGCATAGCAGGATCGATGATTAGGAGCAATTTTCTACTAGATTTTGCCTGTTTGCCCCTGAGAATTTACGTTGGGGGAAAGATTGCGGGAAAAAAAAAATAACAAAACCAAACAAACACTTTAAGACGGAGTCCATCAAGAAATTGGGTAAAAAATTTAATTTTCAGTGGACAAAAGCCTTGTGCCAGAATAATTTAAACAATATCGCATTCTTTTTTACATTTTTCAATGGCTATAGATGTAATTAATTTTCTGTAATAACACCAAAGGAAACTTCTCATGAGAGCCCGAGAAAACGAATGTCAAATTTCACAAAATGACATCTTGCATATGAAATTTTCAGAATTTTAGCTGTTTTTTCACAATTCTTGTAAAATTTGACTTTTTTTTTCTCGGGCTCCCATGAGAAATAGTCTTTGGTCTTATTACAGCTAATAAATTATATCCATAGCTCTTGAAAAATGTAAAAAATAATGCGGTATTGTTTAAATTATTCTGGTACAAGGTTTTTGTCCACTAAAAGTTGAAATTACTCAATTTCCTGATGGATTCCGTCTTAAATTCTGGGGCTTTTCATTTCTCCTAGTGCCTAGCTTAATTTTTTTTTACCTTTTTTACTACTATTTTTTTTCGTTGCCTTGATTTCGTACCAAGCGATCATCGATCGCGATAGAAGGGAAGCTGCGAACTTTTAGTCCCTACTTTGACACTCCGGAAAGACGCTCGCAGCCTGCGATTTTTCCCTCCCAGTATCTATATTTAGTATATACTAAAACAGTGGATAGTATTTTTCGCCCGCTCTGATTGGCTACTCAATCAGTGAATTCACAACTCCTTTTGAAGAAATTTCTCTGCAAGAGCTAAAAAAATGCCTTCAAAAGTTTTATTTGTCGGCAAAAAAAGCGATGGCTGCGGCCGTTCGGTCATTGCTCGCCAAAATTGTAATCGTTGGCAATAATTAAGCAATCGTGCTTAATTATCTCTGGTCACTGTTTCAGTATATACTAAAACAAAATAGTATTCTCGGAAGTGGAGGTGGCAAGTGGTGGATATTTACCTCGCCGCTTTGTGTGTCGGTAAATAACCAACTCCACTTCCGTGAATAATTGTCAGGTATATATCCCTAAGTAATAAAAAAATAACTAAATAACAATTTTGAAAACCGCAAGATCGTAGTTAAAGATAAACAAAAAAGGGATGCACCATCTGATTGATATTTTGGAACCGCGGATTGAAATCATTCTGGCTTGCATAACAATGAGGATTTTCAGGAGTTGAATTTGAGTGAGGGAGTTATTAACTATATTCAACATAAGCTGAACACAAGAAAGGGGGCAACTTTGTTTTCTTTGGTTTCATTTTCTAACTCAGTTTGATATTTTCTTTGACAGTATGAATGGAATTTCCAAACCGACAAGACTTTTAAGGAAAAAACTTCTTCTGTTACAACAAGCTTTTGTTCTCAGAGCAGAGTAAAATGTGCATTAAAGGAAGCAAGGCGTAAAAGGTGATTATCATAAGTGGCCGAAAAGTTTTCATTCTCTCTTTACATTTATGATTTGACTAAAAATGTACTTGTTGAAAGTTCTTAACGCCCCTCTTTGAGATTCCCCTGAAACACCATAGTGCAGGTTTGTCGGTAAATGGGCTCAGTTTCATAGTTCACATTAATTTGCTAGGATGAAATCCTGACTGGGAAAATACTATAGAATTTCGAGACATTCAAACTGGAACTGTCTTCCCTTCCCATGAAACAAGCTAATTCGTTCCTCGATTTCTCGAACCCCATTAAAATTCTATCCTTTTGCCCAAGAGGTTCGGAAATTTGTACGGGGTATCCACTATAGGGACCTTTATATTAGGCAACTAGCACTAGATTACGTGCAAGGCGTTAATTTTCAATCTATTTCCCTGACCGATAACTTGTAACACCACCGGTCCTATCCCTTCATAGTCTCTGATTTGCTCTGACTAAGGCTAGGGCTAGCGTTCAAAAAGTCAACTTTTGTATCTCTTCGTGCTAGTGAAGTTACCTTATCAACTGACCAGGTTGTTAAAACTAAACAAGCAGTACAATTAGGGGATATTTTTTTTTGGTTTTTGTTTTATTATTATTATTATTTAACTTACTTCTTTATTTTTTTGATACGGCGAGAGTACCATAGATATAATTGGCACAAAAATTCGAAAACTGTATTCGTACTCGATCTTGTACTCGTAGTTAACCTTACAGGATCTTTAGTGGGGTTAAGGCTAAGCAAAGTTGTGGTTTAGGGACGCGAAGGGCAGGCTCCCGAGTCTTTCGCCTGCTTTTAACACAACGTTCTTTTTATCTAAGTTTTCGAGTACGTAAAAAGTCATACGAAATCAACAGGTCTTATATTTCAACGTGTTTGTTATCTAAGGACAAATTTCTCGGTTTTTTTTTTTTTTTTTTTTTTTTTGCGTCTCTATAATTTCTCCTTTGTTATTCTTTATTTGATTAATTTGTTTTTAAGAAGTCACGCGAAACGCTTTCTTCTCATACATGTAGAAAAATAATTCATTACTTGATTTGTCGGTTTCCCACCAGACGCGCCCTTTTCGACCTCTACACCGCTGACCAAGTTCATCTTCTCCCTGGTTACCCAAGGAACGCCTCAGGCTCCCTTCAGGTGGCATTTTACGTCCTGCAGCCAAGGGGTCTTTTCATTGGAAATGCGTCCATATTACCTGGAGAAACGCTGGTCAACATTATTAAAACATACAAGTCAGAGATGGAGACAGCCATCGGCGCCAACATTTCACAAGTTGAAGCGTTCATTCAATCCCTCTTGACGCCAACAACAACATCACCGACAACGCTACCGACAACGCTACCAACAAAAGTGCAAGACAGCAATGATACCACCAAGTGGATTGCTATTGGTGTGGGAATTGGGGTGTTTGTCTTGATTTGTTTTATTTTGCTCATAACTTTATGGTAAGTTGCCTTGAAATTCATCGGCAATAGTACGAACATTCGATTAACCGAATCCCATTAAAACTAGCTAGATATATACATAGTTTTTCTCGTTTGGCCAGGTTATAGAACTTTCGATAACTCTAAAGCCTTGGCACAAAAATTAATGACTATTTCATGAATGAATTCAAAATTGAGAAAAGTAAGTAGTTTATTTATACACGTAAACACCTAAGGGTTACAAAAACTCGCTCGAACGTGCATGTTAAAAGTCAGAAATTTTTCCTTTGAAAAACGCATTTTTGTGAAATGTAACTTGTTCCGCAAAGCAATGAAATGAAGTAAGGCTCGGAATTTATTATTAATGACAGCCGCTATTATTTAAGCAGAAAGTGCAACGATATTGCGATTCCGGTGTCCTTTTTTTGGCTTGAGTCCCATGTGTAATGTCTTTTTCCCTGAAATAATTATTCCGAATGCAAGAGCTCTTATGAAACCAACTTAGCTTGATTTGCTTTACTGGGTAGAGCACTGCAACCGGTCATTGACAAATGTCACAGCTCGAATTCCAGCCAAGCTAATTTTTCTGGCTACTTGTTATCCACTGCATGAAAAAAACCACGCTTCCTAACATCTTTCTATTGTACTTTTATGCTATTAATAACTTTTTGTCTGTAATCATCGCCACCACATTATCATTATCATCAGCATCATCGTCATCTCGCTATTATTTCCAGTTTTTTATGAATTATTTATTGATAGAATTAAGTCCTTTCCTTTCTCTTTTACTTTAGGTTAAAGAAGAAGAAAAACTCGAACATTGTGGTCTTACCCGACAAATCGCTGAGCATGGAAAGTCTCAAGAGAACCAGCATGGGATTTGACAACGCTACACACACTTAAGCATCCACGGCGTAGCTTGGCACCATCAAAACTGATAGTTTAGTTAAAACATTTCTTCTTTAGGAGGGGCATTTGAAAAGGCCTGTCTTGAAAAGTTCAAATGCCAGGAGGGGTTCCCGGACCGGGGGGGAAGTTGAAATTTCGAATTGATTGGCTCATTACTTTATCACACTATTAGACTACATCGAGGGCAAAATATCGGCAAAGCTCGGTATGCTAGCTTCGTAAAGCGTGCAAGATCATTCAGCGTAAGTCGTGTTTAACGCTTTATAACGCCATGATACTTCCAGTATTCGACTATTGCGATGTCGTATGGTACTCCTGTGGAAGTCGGAAAAGACTCGACTTTGTTGTTGTTTTTTTTCTCTCTAAAAGTCCAAGCAGCCATGTGATTTCCTGCCAAATAAAACCTTAAGTTACATTTGGGTTGCCATACCTGTTGATTGAGTTATTTTACATTGGTGTGCCTGTGGTGTGGACAAATGGGTCGGTGGGCAAAAGTACGGTCACTTGACTGCCAAAATTTCTCAGATGCATAGGTCACCAAATTTTCTTACCCATGGTGCTCCGTCGTGTACGCTTCATGCCCACAAGAGCTCTGCTAAAAAATGGCGGAGGATTGGTTAATTTGCTTAAATAAAGTGTGCATTGTTTAGTTATGTTCACATGGCACCGGAGGAATTTTCAAACTTGCTGATAAATGTGACCAGACACTTCATTCACATTATGCTCTCTCTTGACACTGAAGTTGAATGGAAGGTATTGAAATTTTTGCACTGTTCAGGTGGTTCCGTGTGAATGGAGAGAAGATTTAATAAAACAGAAAGTAATCTAATAATCTAGGAGCAAATCTAAACTGACTACTAACAGCAAAAACCTTTTATTTTGGTTTGAGAAGCCTGAAAAATGAAATTGAAATATATATTTTTTGGAGCTATAGTAAAAAAAACACTACGGTATGCTATGAAGGCTGGTTATTTAAACTGATGTACAAACGTGGTGTGCAGTACCAAGTGCCACAAGAGACTGTTAAGATGATTTTGTCCATTTAAAGATATACGTATTTTAGAGTAAAAAGGACATGTCTCTACAAATCTAGGCATCCTCGTTTAAATTACGGTTCAGGGACCCGATTCTCAAAAGTCTCGGTAACATTTCGGGCCCCAAAAGCTGTTTAAGTTTGCCGCGTTTGCATTCAAAATCAATAATTTTGGAAATGATACAATGAAACTATCAGTTAACAAAGCAACGCTGACTGGTTTGTGCGCCAGAAACTGTGCTACTATTCAACAGGTATTTATTTTAGAATTTGCCTTCGGGCCCCGTAAAGCTGCCGGGCCTTTCGAGAAACCGGCCCCAGGTTCGAGGAAAGTTTCCTGTCTTTTTTCTGTGCACGGCGGAGCCAATTCGGTAAGAACTAGGATCGATCAGGGTGGTCCTTATTATTTTTATAGGTAACTCACACCAAAAACATTTTTGGCCACTTGAAGTGCAACTCTAACAAAGTTAATAGACAAGTCAACCAGCGGAGCTAAGAAAGCAATCGTGAAGTAAATATTCCGCGTTTGATAGTAGTAAGCAGAGAGTTTATAACTGGAAAAAAAAAAATGTCACAAACTGAAAAACCGAGAGCTGAAGTTTAAGAATTTACCTGCCCCCGGTTGCTTAAAAGTGGATACCCACTGGATAAATCACTATCCAGTGGATAACGCAATATTAGTTTTCATAATACTTATCCATTGGATAGTGATTTATCAGGTGGATAGCGCTATGGAAATTTTGAACAACCGGGCAAGGTCTTTGCAAAAGCACGTTTCAGCATTTGGTGATACTTGTTGTTATCTCGGAAAACCTCATCCCTGACACCCCTCACAGCACTACCGATCCCAATCCCAGGGGTTTGCTCCAAGAACACGTTGCTATTATTCATAGTGCCTGGGTCCACCCAAATTTTTGCCATTGATCCCTGATCCCAAATACTGTACCTCCTTACGACCCTAACCCTAGCCTGAGAAAGAATATTTCGCAAAGTGGGTCAGTGGGTCAAAGTTTGTTCCCGCGGTCTTTGTATACGAAAAGTGTCGATGATTCAAACCGAGTGTAATCTAGCGGCAGAAAGGCTTACTTATCTAACTGGCAAACTGGACGCCTTGGATGGCCTCACAGAACAATATGTGGGGTAATGGGGTCGGAAATGTAATACTCCAACACAAGAGAGGTGATGGGCTCCTGCAGGTGAGTGTCACTAAACTGATCAGTAGACTAGCCTGTTAAGGAGCGTCAGAACCCCTCTTTTCTCCAGGGATGCCGGTCAGAATCCCCTGTGAGAGGTCCCTAGTACTCCTCTTCAGAGCTGCAATTACAATACCCAGAAAGAGTTCCTTACTGCTCTCCATGCCGGGGGTCACAATCCCCTGAAAGAGGTCCTTAGTCAGGGGGTCACAATCCCCACTCCTATCCAGAGGTCCTTAGTCCCTAGGGTGTTTCAGACTCATGGTTATCATGGAAACCATCCTTTCTGCTTATTTCCCATGGACGAGACCAAATTAAACCCAATTAGCAAAACTTTGCTTACTGTCATGTAACAACCAGCTACTGATGTGAAACTCAGATTAAAATAAGAGAATGTGGGTACTGAATGTATGTAAAGCAGTTTGAGGACTATAGTGTCCCAAGGTTCTGATAAACCACGGAGATAACCTACAGAAGCAGAGATAGTAGCCATTTCAGTCCTAAAGTTATGACCAGCATAATAGCATAGCATATCCCGTGGAGCAGCTTTCATTTGAGGAGTAGCCAGAAACAGCGACTAGGCTGTATCTCAGAGCCTTGAATTGGAGATATGCAATCAAAAAGAACAAACAACTAAAGGGAATCAGATTGTAATTTGATCAAGTATAACCTACTAACCGACGTAGTTTATACCCTGACTATAGATGTAAACTGGTTCTACCTATGAATTGTCCGTACTGAAACCAAGAGACTATGAGGTAATAGTCTCTTGCTTAAACGTAATTACCTAGCCCAGCCTTGAAAGTTTCAGTTAAAGTCTGAATCAGATTCATTAATGAGTATTCTTCTTAGTTCTTTAATACGACCAATAAAAACTCTTTTTCTAATACCGATGAAAATGCATTCTCATATTTTTCAAAAGTAAATAATAACTTCTGTTTTATAATTTAGTTTGTTTTTGCTTTTAATTATTTGAAAGCTATGGTGTGAAGACATTCTTCTTACAGTGAGAGAGAGGTTCTCCTGGCGTAACTCACAAATGAGAGTACATTCACATACACCAGTAAGGCAGTAAGGGTAGCTAATATAAGGAAAAGGGGAGCATTGCAAAGAATGTTGCTTGGGGACGATCTAAGCATTATTGGTATTAAGTTCAGGTTAACCAAAAGACACACAGCACCTGATCGAAGGTGAGTGAAGAGCGGTGTCGCACTCAAGGCCGGCTATCTTAAAAGGAAAACATGGGCTGGCGATTGTTCAGCGGGGCCTAACCTGACTGTGAAGCTGGAGTCCTTTCCATTAGCCTTGAGAGTAGTAGCCTAGTGTTTCGAGACGTCCACAACAACCCAACAACGCATAAGAAATTAATAAAGGGCGTTGCGGAGAATGTTCTAGGGACTGAATTTGACAGAGTGGTGCAATCAGGTTTCAGAGTTGATGATTACATAAGGAAATGGTATTATACGGAGCGTCCCATTTAAGGTAGCACGGATTATTTTAAGGTGATTCCATAGTAAAAGAACCTAACATAGATTGTAGCTAAAACTTGGTACACTGATGTAACAAGTCAAGAAGATGATAAAAAAGTAATAAAAGATGGGGGTCACCGTGCTCGTTTTGACGTCACAATGCTGACAAATACGGCTATTTAAGACCGTTTTACAAAAACCGCGGGCAGCCCAAAACTAGACAAAAAGGAGAGATTTTTTCGATGATGCACGTGGCATCACACAGAATTTGACTTTAATGTATTGTTTATCCACTTACGTACCAGAAAAATGCCTTTTAATGCCCTTGTTTTTACTTTACGCTCCAAAGTAGAATTAAATTGGACGCGCGCTTTTCGACCCATGATGGCTCAATCCGTACAATTTAGTAAAATTGCCAAAAAACTGAACATAGATTTGTGCCAATTTTTTTCTCATCGAAAGGAAGCACTGTCCTTATTAAAATCATGAAATAAAAAATGGGGGTCACCGTACTCGTTTTTGCGGTAGAACTGTAGAAAGTGCGCACCAAACGCATTTTCTCCAATTTTTGAGAGAGGACTGGGGCGAGTTTCAAAATAGAATGTATGTGAAAGGGGGAAGAAAGTATTAAAAAATCCGTTTTTACAGAATTTACATCGAGATATCACATTTAGGACACAATGTGACAAAGAAAGTGTTTAAATGAAAATCAAAGTGAGTAAGCACAAGTTAAACATCCACTATCGAGGTTCTCCGAGAGGAGGTCGAACTCAGCAACACGCGTACTGCTTACGTTATGCACATTCCCAACACATTGAGTCTCACCTCGGCAAGAAACAACAGCAAGCAAAAATTCCAATAGCGTTTCTTTTCAGTCAACTTCATTTTAATAATATTACTTCACATACTTCACATGCTCTTTTTTACGGCGGCCATCTTGTTATGCGCAGTAAGAGATGCACAGTGCAAAACTAGGGAATCACCTTAAAGCTTCGTTGCAGCTGGCTAATTTCTCCTTTTGGTCCATCTAGGCAAGAGTAAGGGTGTGGTCTAAAGATGAATGAAATTAGACCTTTTTAAATCAGACTGGAAGCAGCTGTAACTAAACATCTTCAGAGTAAGAAACAGCTTGAAAAAATTCTTGAACGGAAATAGAGCACCCAGTTATTAGGATATTTTGTCCTGCAGCGAGAAGTGCATTACCATAAACTGAGCGTTGGCAGGGAAGACGAGTCCAGGGTGGCATGCTTCTTATTAGTGAAACACGTTTGAGACACCGGACAGCAGTAGCGCAGAAATCATGTTAAAGTTTTTTGTTTAAATACTAAAGCGGTCGGTAAGGTTGAAATCACGGTGGGCCCATAGCATTGCCATAGGACGCAAAAAGCTGCAATCTAGGAACCACTCGAACAAAGACAACCAAAATGTCGGAAAGCTTTTCCTTTAAACACTAGTTCAAAGCGGTCAGTAAGGTTGAAATTAATTCTGGTAACTCCAACTCCGTAATCAGGTCAAGACCTAGACTAGCCACAACTCGATTTCAAATCCTTGGGGATATGAATAAACGAAGAACCCGTGCAATAGTCAAAAGGGGCGCGCGGGCACCGAAGGACCCCTTCCCCTTCCCCAGATTCCCCTCTGGGTAATTAGCCTATGAACACTGAGGTCCCCAGACAGGTAGCAGGGGGGAGAAATGAATGCGTGACAAACGAACCACAAAGGATGTCTGCGGGGAGCCTGTTCACAGGCTACTGGGTAATAACCTTTCGGCCGGCCCGGGTCTAGTTCTCGGGTCCCGCTCGTGAATTTCATTCTCAGAAGTGTGGAGAAGTGTGTACTGTTGAAGATTATACTGTGATGAAAATATCAGGTTGTGTGGCGTTAGTTACAGGTGGAGCTTCAGGGATAGGACGTGGACTTTGTGACGTACTGCTGCAGCGTAACGCCAAGGTAAGCTTATTTATTTCGTTGGATCTGACCGCGAGCGAATGAAGCAGGGCTACGTACGAACTTTTGGCGAAAGTTGCCTGAAGTCTCTGCTTCAAAGCGGGGCTAACTACGAAGCAATTGATCTGAAAATGATGTTTTATTTATTATTCCCATGCAAATAAAACTCATTTTCACAAGAAAGGTTTTGCACTTAGCAAATGGCCTATTCACCAATGCTATGTGGCAAAAGTCAATTATATGATATGGCTATCCGATCTAGCTGGTAGTGATAGTGACTTGTACTGTTAAATGGCGAAATTACGGATTCCTTGTGTTTAAAGCTAAGACTTTCAGTCTTGTTAAATCGGGCATTGCAAGTTCTAGCTCCCGTCCCTCCTCCCTGGGGGAGCTGCCCTAAGTTTTGCATCAGAGTGCCCCCCCCCCCCACCCCCCCATGATAACAAGCTGGCTCTTGCAAAACATAAAGTAGTAGCATGGTTCTCAAATAAAGAAAACAGCCTTACCCAGGGGCATACCAAGCCTTTTTGCATTCTGAATGGGGTGGGGAGGGGAGAGTTGACTTCCTTAAATCATCAATTTTGATTGATTTTTGTAAGCAAGTGATCCATTTTATCAATTTTCATCAAAAAAATTTCCATAACTTAATGTATAGATTTAGCTGGGGCTAAAAGTGAAGCTCTGGTTAATATACTTATGAACAAAAAAACTAAAACGGTGTAATATTAAACAGGAACTTTATGAGAATGTCATCAATATCGATAAATATTTTTGGTTTTTCTACCAAATTATGAAATTCGCCCCCTTTGTTTCCATGCAATCACTTGCTCTAGCTCTTTCTCTGTTATCCATATGAGTGTAAACATCAAAAATAACGTCGGAAAAGACTCGACTTTGTTGTTGTTTTTTTTCTCTCTAAAAGTCCAGGCAGCCATGTGATTTCCTGCCAAATAAAACCTTGAGTTACATTTGGGTTGCCATACCTGTTGATTGAGTTATTTTACATTAGTGTTCCTGTGGTACGGATGAATGGGTCGGTGGGCAAAAGTACGGTCACTTGACTGCCAAAATTTCTCAGATGCATAGGTCACCAAATTTTCTTACCCTTGGTGCTCCGCCGTGTATGCTTCATGCCCATGAGAGCTCTGCTAAAAAAATGGTTGAGGATTGGTTGATTTGCGTAAATAAAGTGTCCATTGTTTAGTTATGTTCACATGGCACCAGAGGAATTTTCAAACTTGCTGATAAATATGACCAGACACTTCATTCACATTATGCTCTCTCTTGACACAGAAGTTGAATGGAAGGTATTAAAATTTCTGCACTGTTCAGGTGGTTCCGTGTGAATGGAACAAATCTGCACAAATTTTCAACACCCAGACAAAAATTTATCCAGTGCTGTGTGAACATGTATACAATCTCACTATAGCTCAACTGCGGAAAGATTTTCACAAACATTTTACACAAGTTAAGAGAAAGAGCGGATCTGCATGGATCCCCTTTACACTCCCAGGGGTTTCAATAAGCACTGACGGCCGACGAAACACGTTGGCTACTTTGCTCATAGAGGTCAGCTATCATAAAATCTGAATGAAAACGTAATTATGATGTGTTTTCCTAAAGGCCCACTCGTTTCACATTATGCCTTAGTCATATGAAGGCTATATTTCGGTCATTTTTTCGCAAGTTTCTTTGTAGGTTTACGCAAAATTTGTTTATGTGCAAAAGTACGTAATTTAGTTTTCACCAATTTGTTCATTGCTTGTAGGAATTGATTGTGTGACTGATATTGATAAATTGAAAGCTACATCTTGAATGAAAACCAGGCTTTTTTGTCCTCAATTGCATTCCCCAGAATGCTGAAAATCACATTTTAGGGCTTTTTTTTTTTAGATTTCAAAATTTTCTGGGTTAGAACGTGCCCAGACTGCCCCCTCCCCCCCCTCCCCCCCCCCCCAACTCCCCACACTGCTGGCTACTTAAATATTTATTGAAACCTGTGCACTCCCTTGGGTATGCCCCTTCAGGCTGCCCTCCCTGAATCTCTGTTTATGACTTTGCTCTGAATTGATTCCTCATAATTTTATGGTTTACAAGGAAATATCATGTTTTGTCGGGCCCGAAAATTATTATATAAGAGAAAAACGTGAGGTGGGTTTCTTTACTTAAATTCAAATGGGGATTTTTTTTCAATCCAAAGAAGGATAATGCTTCAATTTCCCCAGTAGAATTGCAGAGACTCAAAATTAGCCAAAATGAAATATTTGCTGAGCTCTGTTTGTGGGTTTTGAAATCAAAACCACGACATTCATAATTTATACGAAGATTCATGACTACAACGTTGACTACGACATTGTTTGTGCACATAATGGCGGTTCAAAATTCAAGACTTTATCCTTGGTACCATGCTCCCAACTTCTCCTCATGCACTGGCAAATCATTATGCATGGTTCAGCTGTCGCATATAAAATTTTATTTGATCAAATAATATATTTGTTAATTGATCCACAGCCGAGGTGGAGTTCTTAATCCAAAACCGAATACTTTAGATACATGATTTGAGGTGCTTCTTTTATTACTATGGATCCAAAAAGGGTGAAAATTATTCAGCCAGCTGTAACTATTTTTATATAGAAACAGTTTTGATTTATACATCACTACTTTGTCTTTATAATTGTGACAGATCAAAATTAAATCAGGTTAAAATTATTTAACTTAGGTTGACTCCAATGTCATCTCCTAGCCCTAATTCATGCATAATTAGGGCTAGAAGACAAAGGGAATTGGGAATCAACCTAGGTTGAAAAAATGTAACCTGAATACGATTTTAGCCAGTTACATTACTATGCTGCTCATTTCAAACCTGAGGCAATTTGTGTTAAATGCATCTAAAACTCGATAATACTTCATAACTCAGTGGGTGTAAAACTGCATGATAGTACAAAACAAAGCCAAAAAATTGTTAGTTATGACATCATCCTATGCAAAATTTATGGCAAGGAGAGGGGTGCTTGTTTGATATGGCTTAGGTAGTGGGGCCACCAGAGTGTGGGGCCACTTTGTTGAGAAAATTATAGTAACTGTTATAATAATACTTTCTATTTGATTCAGGTTGCTATTGTTGACCTCAATGAAGAAAGAGGCAAGGAAGTAGAGAGAATATTCAGTGAATCTTATGGAACAGGGTGTGCAAGGTTCATTAGATGTGATGTTTCCATTGAGGATGAATTGAAAGGTTTTATATTATTTTCTTACAATTTAGTAATAAAATCAGTATCATAGCACATGTTTTAGGTGATCAGTTCAGACACTAACATGTGGAAATTCCATCGAGAATGGGCCAATTTAATCACAGGAAAAAATAACGGATTCCCATTTTTGGATATTTTAGGGTATTTAAAGAATACCCACAAAAATCCCAAATTTGGAAGAGTGAGACAAGTCCCAATCAGGGAACTTGGTTGGGAATTCCCCGGTTGGGACTTGTCTCACTTTGCCAAATTTGGGATTTTTATGGGTATTCTTTAAATAACCTAAAATATCCGAAAATGGGAATCCGTAATTTTTTCCTGTGAATAAACCTTTTACAAAGGTTAGTGTAATTTACAAGTCTGGCTGCTATTGTTTTTGTACTCTAAGACAATAGCTACACTTGTGAATTACACTGGTAAAAGTTTCCTTAGTTTGACCCCCAATTATAATATGTAATATAAGGTAACTTAAAGGTAATCAGTTGATGGTATTAAATACTGGGAAATTGACCCAGTGGTTAATATCCAGATCTTTGAGCAAGTTTTCAGGACTGTTGCAGTTTCTCGAAACATTTTAATATTTACTTACTGCTACTTTTCCTTCCCCTTAATGAAGGCTTAATGGAATGCTAGTGCATGCTAGCAGTGCATGTCTTAAAATGCATGTGCAGAGAGAACAGTTTAGATAAAAAAAGGTGAATAGAACTTCAACTTGACAGAATTAAACAATAATTAATAATAGCAATAATAATAGTAATAAAAATAATAATAATAATAAGTTGATATAAATAATTATGACTTTGTCATGTAATAATTTCCTTGCATTCCACATCGTGCATGCTGAACTTTATTATTATTATTATTATTATTGTTATTTTTATAGAGGCCTTCTCAAGAATTCTCTCTTTGTGGGGAAGACTCGACATTGTTTGCAACAATGCAGCTGTTCTTGATGAAGATGATTGGAATAAAACTCTAAATACAAACTTGGTAAGTTTAATTGTTCTTTTTATAGCTGCATTTCCATTGCAAAGCACAAACAGCATATACCCATCAGCCATGTCCCATACTATCTCCCTTTTCAGTCAGTCAAATAACTGCATGGTCGTCAACTTATTAAAACTGAGTCTGCCACAGCCTATTTTGGGACACTTTACTGAAGTAGTCAAGGCAAGCAAAATTAATAAAAATTTCCACTGTAAGCCAATGACAACCTGTAGGAAGAGACTGGGTGCAGAATTGTCTATGAACTATTTGAATTCCATAAGGTTTCAGTATACAAGTCTTCACTTTTTTTAACACTTTTCTTTTTACTCGTGAATCCTAACTGAGATCCTACAATACCGGCTTCAAAAAGAGGGCATTAATAGATTGCTAGTCAGTGCTTGACTGCTTTCCTAATTCAGAAATCCAGGCACTATTCAGAAAAGAACAGTGCACGCTAGGCGTGGCAGGACTCTGTATCACGTAGTACGCAGAAAGGAAGGGAAAAACTCCTTGAAGATGTCAGCTTTGTCGGTTACAGCAGCTAGACTTACAAGGTCTGGCTCATTTTGTTGCTGATCCTTTTGATACCAAACTTATCAACCTATTGTTGCGCAGGCAACCCATTTTCCCTGAAGATAAAAATTCATGTCTTGGTTATTTTTAGCCTGAATTTCATCCGATTACTTCGAGTCGTTATTACTCCCTCAGTAACGTCTGAATCGACCGGCCGTTAACGCCGTGCAATGACGTCACTTCTCCTGTGCTTTAATTCTGTTCATACAAAAAGTAAATCACGATTTTCAAGTGGCAAACCAAGAAATATCGTTGTACATATCGTTATAGCGGAGCTCTCGCGCGAAGCGCGCCAGCGGAGCACCATGGGTGAGAAAATGAAGTAATCTACCCATCCGAGAAAATTTGGTAACCACGTGAGCGTACACCGACCGCCCGAGCCACCGTCCGTCCGCACCACAGGCATACCAATGTAAAATAACTCAATCAACAGGTATGGCAACCCAAATGCAACTGGAGGTTATTTTGGCGGAAATCGCATAGCCACCGGCGTCTTGTAAAGCAGAGACAACTAAAGAGTCAATAAAGACGAAAACGGAGAGCGGAAATTGTTACTGTATCCGTGTTGTCTAAAGTATTTAGCTTAGATTAATAGTCATGTCCGCAAAATATTGAGCAGGAGAAAGACAGAGAAAAAGAGAAAGAAGGCGGCAAGCTCAACGAGAAAAAGGGCGACAGAGATCTAGAGCGAGAGATAGAAAACAAATGAGACAATTTTTTTGTTGAAAGAACAACATGAAAATTTTGTAGCGGCACGGACAAAAATAATGAGAAATGCTAGCCGCCACCGTTGCAAGGTGAAAATGAGCAGCAGTGAAAAAAAGGGAACGAGAACACGTATGATATTCCCTCCATAAAACGTGTAACTAAGAAGTTTCTAGCCTGCGTAGCATGGCGGTTTTGGTTGCTAAGTAATAAAGGCGGGCGAGGGCAGAGAAACCGAATTTCGCGGCTTCGCCGCTCGTGCGCCCGGCTCGACAAAACCGCCATGCTACGCAGGCTAAGAAGTTTCTGGAAGTTTCACTTTGTAGTCGTGCAAAACTACGGCAAAGAAATGTACAAGAAAAGTGTGCTGCATGTGCAAAGTTTCTTTTTTTCGCTAATTAGACCTATTGTTGTTTTTCACCGTTCTCCGGAATTGCCTTCGCCGCTTAGCATTACACGATTTTACATTTTGTTTGAACAAACTATAAATGTTATTGAGAGCTTCGCTTTTAACCCTGGCTAAATCTATATATTACATGATACAGAATTGCTTTACTCTTTTCGATCATAGAATTCATGTTCAACGTTCAAACTATTAACTGCATGCAGTACTCTGAACCCGTTGTAATTCAATAATCAAACTCGGTCGCAATCATGCAATGAAATAAATACACACACGGAACTCTTAGTTAAAAAACACAAAGATTTGCTTTAATTGAAAAGAACCTATTTGGTCCTTAACGAAGAAAAAAGAAAACAAGGAAACAAGGAAGAAAAGCTAACAGAATCATTACACTGGACAGTGAAAATAGCAAAATGGTCGAATTATAACTGTTGCATTTATCTCATAAGACTTCGCAGAGGGTAGCAAAGGGGAGTTCATGATCCCGTTTCACTTACAAATTTTGACACATTTCACGTATCACGTGGGTTATAAACCTATTTTCACGAGTCATGAATGCCACCTGCTAATCAAAGGGGTTAATGACCAAAGACAGTCATCATGGACCCCAATTCGCATTTTATTTGACGATCAGAATGTCGGTGGGGCGATCTTAAAGGGCGTTGACCAGCAGTCGTGGATGTGGGAAACTGGTGTTTTCCAGGCATGCGTTCAAATTGAAAACACGTTAACGCCCCCGATGTGACTTTTTTTTCTTTTAACAAGCTAACGACTGAAGCCTCTGTGGCAAGCGGAGGTTAGTTTTCTGGTTAGTTTTACTCCTTTTCTCCTTTCGAGCGCGCGTGTGCCCTAGAAATTTCTCCCTTCGCCCTAACAAAACTGGTGTCTTCTGTGCAAGCTACAGCGGGTGTGACCTCCGAGGCCTTTCGTTAGGGTAATTCACTCGTTTTAACACGAAAACGAAGCAACACGAGGATTGGCGAAGTGTAGAATACTTAATCCCAAAGGTCACTGTTAGGGTCTGGTCTTTAGGTAGTATTTATCAACCATGACAAACGTAACGCAAATATTAAAACCAACGGCCCTGTTCAATTTATCTGTCCTATATCATTGATTTTCACGAAATGCGACAAATTATTCACGAGTCACGCACATATTATAAGATTTATACCACCACATCAGAAATTTCTGCAATTTGATTGGCTTAGAGCAGTGGTATTTCAGCTTAATTTGAAATACCTACATGTGAAAATTACTAACCTTTTGTGGGTAGTAGTATAAACAAATAACAGCACGATTTGTACGTGATATTTGGCATAAATACCACTTGTGATATTTCAAAATTGTCTCAAATTTCACTCGCCTAACGGCTCGTGAAATTACGTACAAGAATTTCGAAATATCACTCGTGGTATTTATGCCAAATTTAACAATTAGTTCATGCGTCAGCGTGCGTATGTCGAGATATTGAGCACGCGGGAAGTTTGGAGAGCACGAAAGAGGCGTAAGAGTTGCACGAGGCGCAGCCGAGTGCAACTCTAGCCTCTTGAGTGCTCTCCAAACTTCCCAAGTGCTCAATAACTCGACATACGCACAGCTGCAGCATGAACTAATTGTTTTATAACATCATCAAAGCGATCAATGCACCAGTTAACTTATAATTTTATTATTGTAGGGTGCGCTCAAAGCAGTACGCGTCAATGTTTACGTGACTATATATTTTTTTCCTCACAGTTAATCTTATGTTTTTATCCTGAAACTGAGAGAAAGTGTACTCTAAAATGATTATAAAATCCATATTTAGGTGCTGGAAAACTATTAATTTACCGAAAAATTGTTATTGAGAGAAAACAAGTTTGCAAAGAATGAACTCACGCCATAGCCCGCACAGCTCGCGGAGATGACAACAACAACAACAACAACACTCACCTCTTTTCCTTACTATCGGTTAACAAATTCAAACGTTTCCTCTTAAATTTCCTTATAAAACACATCGTAAACGCTTCCTTGTCTATTGCTGAGTTATGGATGCACTCAGGAGACTCAGGATTGCTAAGCTCACAACCACTCGAGGAATTACGAATAGTTTATTGACGTCATCAGCGTGCTCAATAGGAATATGAAGCACGCTCGCGCTATTGAATTTGATTAGGCGAATTTTCTAGCTATGTTATAAATCACTACAAATCATGCTATTACCTATACAAATCACACTTCACATGCATAACTGGTTTCACGGATCACGTTCTTTTTTGGGAACTTTCACGCGTCACTCTCTCTGCTACTCTCTTCGCATAAACAAAATCACCGCGGAAACCACAAAACGGTTCAAAATGAAAATCCTACCGACTCTTTGCAACGATTCTTCATTCGCAGTTCAATTTAGCGATTCAGTTTCGAAGACAGGGGCAATTTTTCTGTTTACGATATTAAGAGATTATCGAAATGTTTGAACTCCACGCAAGAATGCCAGGGATGCGATCCGCTGAATATCAACGACAATCGCGCTAAAATTTATCATAATTATGCGAATGTTTAGACAATCAACCAATCAACATCACTACCCGGTTTTCGGGTAGTGATGTCACTGGACGGCATTAACGGCCGGTCGCCTCAGACGTTGCTAAGAGGAGAAAACGACTCAAAGCAATCGGATGAAATGCATGCTAGGTCATTTTAGGCGTTACCACATTTGTATACAAAGCCATCAGGAGGGTTCTCTAGAAGCACCAGCGAACACCAAAAATCACCATCTATATAGTCATCACGGAAAGGGCCAACTACTAACAGAAAATATTATTTTAAAGGAGCGTAAAAAATAGACTGCGTGTTGTATAATTATTTTGTTTATCAACACTTTGTTTGATGAAAAGAGATGCTTAATACAAAATAAAGCAAAACTGATGTGGGTCCAAAAGGGCGGCATCCTCATGGCTAAAATTCTTTCCTTGGTCGCTTGAAGTTCACTAAAATGAAAGTTTTAGGGGCCCCCACATTAAAAATTACCCCGGGGATATCCCTAGATTCCTCCAATGGAAAAAGGGTGACCCCTTCTTGCATATCTACCTCTACATGTGCATGAATGCCTTTCAATCTTATCAGATGGGACCCTGATCGTATCTATCGCCTGACTCCTGGTGTGGGCTTAAAAGTTGCCTACTGAACATCAGTTTAACTGTCACCAACAGTCTTGTGCTGTTCATGCTGTTTTACAGTAATTAACTGGGACCAGTTGCAAAAAGCCTGAGGTATACCTGTCAACTTTTCCCATGTAAAATGCGACTGATTTTCGTATCCATGTATAACTGAATTTCTGAAAAAGCCTGATAGCTTTGGAACAGTTCCAAAGACATTCCGACGTCTTCCGAACATTACCGAAGATGTTCCGATGATTTTCGAAGGTCACCGAATGCAGCGCTTAGAAGCGTCAAATCTCGGCACCATCTTGCCGAGATCACGTATATCTTAATACCGAGAGGAGGTATCGTGAGACGTTAACTTATTGCTTAGGGCTCAAACGTGACGTGTAGCGGCGTTCGCTGGGTTATTTTGGGTGGTGATTGAATTCATTATTTCACGTTTAAGGTCACTGAACAAGTAGTCCACAAATATGAGTCTGCTTAAGTTTGGAGTTTAAATAAGGGGTTTGACTAATCTGAATGTTGTCGTATTTAACTGATGTCTATCTCTTTTTGTTGGCAAAATTATTTAGGGTGGTGCCATTCATGGAACTCTTCTTGGTCTGGAACACATGAAGAGTGGATCTGTCATAATAAACACATCATCAACTGCAGGTACAGATCAGTGTAGGACCAACCGACTTCATTGAACTGAACTGAACTTAGAAGAAGGGAAGATTT
Source organism: Porites cylindrica (assembly GCA_964035525.1). Taxonomy (NCBI): domain Eukaryota; kingdom Metazoa; phylum Cnidaria; class Anthozoa; order Scleractinia; family Poritidae; genus Porites; species Porites cylindrica. Next base: position 12,565,946 of record OZ037776.1, on the reverse strand, counting down.
TAAAAGAAAGGTTTCATACATACTGTTACAGTGGAACCTGTATAAGCTCGGTATAAAGTTCCTCCCCCCCACCCCCCCCCCCCCCCCGCCCCTTAAATTAAAGGGGCAGTTTTGACGTTTTCATGTTGGTCTTTCTTTGTTGAGATTTTTCCTGTTTTCGTCTTTGTTACTTTTACCGTGCGTTGGCCGCAGAACTACAACTTGAAGTCTTAGAAATACAGTGAATGTACTGTCTACTTTTTTAATTTAGTGAGCTAGACTACAATAATTTATGCTACCTGTATTTTTTCATAATGTCACGTTTATTCCACCGTTACGGTTTCAAGCCAGCAATTTTGTTGAAAATATAGTTATATTAACATTCACTTCACTGATAACCGATTGGTGAGCATGCTTGTCGAGCCCCCGGCCTCATGATATTGTCATAAGTCGTAATATGTGCAAGTTTACAGCTTTAAGTGCCGTTTCCCTTTTCGCATTCAAGTCAGGTTTTAAAAACGTTTGTAAGAGATGCAAGAAGAACCATCAGCTTACCAAACAATTCGAATGGTAAGACGTCGCGCTTGTAATTGAGTTAACAAGTCGGTCGAGAAACGATCCCCTGAATTATTATTTAGACAATGGGTACTGGCGAGGAATAATTACAATAAGGAAAAACATAAACGAATAGCGAAATTATCAGTGCATTTAACTGGTATATGTCATATCTTGATCTTTAATTCATGACTTTGTTCCTTTGACAGGCCTTTCGGCTTGGAAACTTGCTCCTGTGTACTGTGCCACCAAGCACGGGATTGTAGCCTTTACTAGGAGTATTTCAGATGTGAGTTTGTCTCTGAAATATTGTTGCAGAACATTCTTTTTCTTTTAGAGTAACTGTCAATGTATTGAGAAACAGGTTTGATTTGCTTTCGAATTGCTCCCGCTTGGTGATTGGTCAAACTAAAACGTGCATCTTTATGAACCAATCAAATGAAACCAAGGTCAGCAGATTGTTCACTAGTAAGAGTGTTCCCGCGCTTAGCCCCTTCATACACTACATCAGATGAATTTGAAAGCACTGCTTTATTCTTACGTTCAGGCCTACCGTCTTCACTAATCCAGGTAAACTGTCCACCGAAAACGGATGAATAGTGGATGAATATGACTTCAATTTAAAATAACTGCTTTGCGTTTTAGTGTCAATGGAAAACTTTTTGCAGAACGTAACTTTTTGAAAACGCTGACGTCTCCGGCAACTTTGCATTTCCAGATTTATAGACATTTCCTTGCACGTCTTAGACAAATCTGTGGACAAAAAAAAATTTTATGCGTCTGTGTGCACGGGGCCTAGGCTGAAACAAGCAAAAAACGCTCACTCTGTGCTGAAATGTGACAAGAACTGTACCTCTTAAACCCCGTTTACACCGGTGCGGACAAATTGGATCAATTAAGGTTTCAGGGAAACTGCCCACCCGCCCCTCCCCTAAGCTATCATTTTGCCCTACGCGAGAAGTAAGTGTTAATGTTAGCTTAGGGGAGGGGTAGGTGGGCAGTTTCCCAGATACCTAAATTGATCCGACAAATTTTTGAAGGACGAATTTTTCCCCTGCACAACACGTTCACACGGAACCGTGCAAATTCTGTCACAGATTGCTGTACTGTTTGCCGTTCAAAAACTTACACAGATCCGCGGGTCCCGTGTAAGCAAATGGCGGGCTTTTTTCCTTTCAAAAATTTTGTCCGCACCCATGTAAACGGGTCTCATGAAAGGGTGTTAATTACATTTGTAACGATTAGTTCAGTCGGTAGAGCGCTTGACTACAGAGTGGGAGGTCGCGGGTTCGATTCCCGAGACCGGAGCAATACTCAGGGTCTTAAAATAACTGAGAAATGAAGGTACTCCCTTTGCACTGCAACTGTGGCTGGACCTTCGCGTGGCTTGGATGACCACGTAAAATGGCGGTCCCGTCAAAAATAGTGTCCCCAATTAGTACTTTCGTGCTAAATACATTGACACTCAAATAAAGCGCTTTTTTTTATAGCCGTCACTTTTACTCGTTGAAATTGTTAATTGTTTTTTGCCTTCAAGACAATTGCGACGGCTATACGCGTGTACTGCAAGCGAATACACTCTAAGAGTTAACGAACATTATTGCCACTAAAGAACCATTTCGTTTCTTTTTGTCAATGAAGGCAGCTATTAGAGATCAAGGAATCCGTGTGAACTGTATCTGCCCGGGAAGAACGGACACTGAAATGGACTTTCCTAGACACAAACTAAGAAAGGAGGAAATTGAAGCACAAGATAGCCTCCCCAGACAACCGTAAGTTTGTCAGAATTAGTTTATTTCAGTTTTTTTCTAGCTGTTCCTTGCGTAACTTTTTGTTTTGTTTTTCCTATGCTGGAATAACTATATTTTGAAACATTTAAAATTGATTAAATACTACCATTAACCCGTTGTGGAGGTATATAAGCCAACCCCTAACCGTAAAAGCCGCCACCTCATCATGCCACTCGTATGCGCATGCATAGAGAGTTCTTCTGGTCTATGCTTTAGTACCACAGAGAACAGAACACAGAAGCTTCTACGAAAACAGCGGTCATAAAACGACTCTAAAGTAAAAAGTTTCACACAACATGAAAATGTTTAACTCAAGGATTGGGGGCTTTGGTATAATCCTAACTTTGTTTTTTTGTTTTGTTTTGTTTTTAATAGGATTTCTGCTGTTACCAAAGGCATCATCGAACTGATTGAAGACGACACTAAAATAGGAGAGGTTTTAGTTGTGTGTGAGACGGATGGAACCAAGTACAAGCAGTTTTTACATACATAGGATTCAATAAGGTACGTTTCCTTCTGCGTTGAAGGCAAATTGGATTAGTTTCAGCGACTTTTTTTGCTTTGCACGTAACAGTGTCTTATCATTCTGGCACTGGCCAATACTTTGGAAATTAGTATTGCAAATGGTATGGAGTTGAGTGGAGACTGTATTTAAAAAAGGTAACACTTGAAAGTTATCATGGGCACTGATAAACTTGTGGTCCTCAAATAAATACCGGAAATCTTCTATTCAGCTCCCCCCTCTCAAATAAACCCTCTCCCCTCCTCAGGAGAAGCAGCTTTTTACGCCCGCTCTCTTTAAGCCCCCCTCCCCCCCCCCCCCCCGATACTATTAAATGATAGACTGTATTAATCAATCACGAATGTAACACTTCATGTTGGACAGATCGCGTATGGTTCTGATTCAAGTGCTGGAAGTCACTTGGCTTTGCCAAATTTAATAAACTCCCTTCTCTCAAATGAGACCCCTGTCTCCACTATTCCCCACCTCCCGCCCCTCAAACTTGACCTCGAGGGCCTAGAGCTTTCATTGCCTGGATATTTTCAACTCCCTTCTCGATTTATGAGCAAATATCCTGTCTTATGTTTCGGTATACAGTTTAACCCAATTTACGAACCCGCTTGATGCGGAAACCTCATTCTTTCGGACAGTTTGCTTTGTCCCTGGGGAAAAAATCCTTCATATTTTGTTTATTTAACTTTAGAAAGTTTAACCAACCCGCTTAAGAGTACACCCCGTTAATACGGACACTTTCTATGGCCCAATCATTGTCCGTATTAACGGGGTTTGACTGTATTACATGGAAACACATTGTTTCACAAGCTTGTGAAGGGTAGAGAGCTTAGAGCTCTGACTTCTGTAGTCCGGACATCAACCGGAAGTTGTTTTCATAATATTACCACATACGTTTTGTGACGTCAGCGCTGAAACATGCCGGGCTTCTCTTGCAAGAGGTGAAAGTGTACCCTGAAACAAAGCTTGCCTGGAACTTCTGGTTACTGTTCGTACCTCTGGTAAGTCAAAGTTCTCGGTGTTAAGAACATTGCGCCCAGTGACTGTTATTAGTACATAGTCAGACTTTTTCTTGTTATAATACAAGCAGGCTCTTTGTAGTCAGTCTTCTGAGTGGTCTGGGCAAGTGAGGATGGACAGGTTCAACCACGAGATCGGAAAAGGCAATCAAATAGGCAAACAAATGACCTTTAGCTTGTAATAGCCCTTTTCACTCTCATGATCAGCAGCTATGTTGGTTTAAAGAAGCAAAAAAATGAAGTGGTGCATAAAGAAACAATTTAATTCTTTCATAATTGGTACGGTACACCAATATCGCCACCACTTCATTGCACGTAAAAATCACACGACAGTGGAAATCCACCTTAACTGCAGACTGACTTGCTGACTGAGTTATGGACGATCTCACGATCTTTTTACCCATAGCCCGTCTCTCTCGTGGTGACCACCCCCCGACCACCAAGCTTAAGACATTAGACTACGCCGGAGATGGCCACCATCTTGAGAAATAGGTTCTACCATTATACATGTACAATCGCGCGTTCTTTTTTTTTTCTTGCAGGAGTTAACCATTTTGCACCAGATGCTCATGCTGCGGTCGGTTAGGAGTATCGTAGCTGATCACAAGAGAGAATAAAATGAAGAGAAGAAGGAAGAATGAAAGAGTAGAATGAATAGAATAAAATAGAGAGAATGCTGATCACTATCGCAGCTCTAACTAGTAACTGTTGTAAAGAAAACTACGAAGTGAGGAGCCAATGTATTTGACATTCATCCCGAACGTTTGGAATTGTAACAAGCCCTTGTGTGCTCTAATGTTAAGTAAACAGTAAGGACGGGAAAGGCAGAAATACCTTTGAGATTCAGTGCTAGGATATTCCAAAAGTTGCACGTTGTAGTGGAATTTATCTTCACGTCACAAGCAAAAAGGAATAATAATACATGTCGAATTGTTAAGGCTAGATAGTGATTTAAGTATTGGATAAAACATGACGGAGCGGGAGTTTACAATGGCGAGCTGAAGTTGGTGAGCCATTGTAAATCCCAGATCGGTGTCGGATCGATCCATAGATTTCGTTGAATTAAAACAGTCACACAAAAGAGATCTGCATCAAAAGTTAGTGAATATTGATTCGCTGGGTAGGAGTTTGCATAAAAGGTTTAATTCTACTGTTTAGTATTTAATCATCCCAGTTAATTTTTATGGGAGTTTTACAGCTAGAGGTGATTGGCCATTATAGTTTCCATGAATAACTAATGGTTTTATAACTTGAGCAATATGTACTCAAGGTTATCGGTAAAATTTGTTGTTGTTGTTTTTTTTACAACTGTATCAAAGAAATTTGAGTCTGCCGTTATAGAGTGATTTCACTTGACTCGTGAAATAGGTAGTAGAATATTAGGCACTATTATGCACTAATTCCATTGTCTTCTTTTGTTTATTTGTGGCTATTTTTCACTATTGGTTAGTATCTGTTTCGCGGTTCAAGTAAATCACTCTAACTTGCTCTCCGACCATACACTGTCTGGCGCCGTATATTTTTCCTCGTCTTCAATAGAGGCGCACCTCAGTAGAAGTTTTAAGCTTTTACTCTACGCCAGATTTTTTCGCGTAAAAGCGCATTCTTATGTAATGTAGCGGCGATTAAATCATTAGCGGGTTTCCTTCGATTCGAGTTCCAATCTAAAACCTTGACAATACAGTAAAAGCATGCGAGTACGAACCTGCAATTTCCCAAGTTAGCCTAAACAGGTTCTTACATGAATGGTGATCCGCCCAAATGTAGGCTATACTATTTAGTTTCTTAAATAAGTTATCAGTTAATTCCGAAGAACAAAAACAAAAAGCTTGCATAAATGTATCAATCATTTGTTAAAATCTGCGTACCAAATCATGGCAGCTGGAGTGACAACGGCACCTGTGTCTCCAAAGAGGATCCTGAATGTTGACTAATATCTTATTTACCCTAGAGTAATGATTTTTTTGTACAGATTTTAAAAAATAGGAACCTGTTTCTAATTTTAAGTTAAATGGGTTCTTGTATAGGCAAATCTTTGTTTACATTTTCTGCCTCATTAACATATGCTCATCATTATCTGATGAAGTTGAAAAAAATAAAACCCCTGAATATTGAAAGAGCATAACAATTTCAGTTTATTCTGAAAATTTGAGCCCGAAATACCGAATGTTTTCGGAGAAATGCTCTTTTAAAAACTCGAAATTTTACAAAGAATGTATGGCTGACATTTCCTTCAATATTGCTTCTAATAAGCTAAAAATTACACAAATTGTTTAAGTTAATCAGCTCTTTCAACTTTTGCATTTAGTTCATATATACGGCCACGGCGTCTTTGAGTTAAGTCGTATGCTAATGAGGAAAAATGTAAACAATGACGTCAGCAAAGATTCACCTATGGAGGTGGCCTGACTGGCAAATTTTAGCCTAACAGAACTTAAAAGGCATGCTCTTACTCGCAGGTCCTTTCTGTATTTCATTTGAAAAGTATAATTATTGCTCGTTGTTTTCATGTTTTAGACACAGTGTGCACGCACGCGTGGCGAAGGTTTTTCGCTTGACCTACAAGGCCATCATTTTTTTTAAAATTACATCACGCAGACATAATTACAAAGTTTTTTGTCTCTAGGATTAAATACCTTGACAAAGTTTGCCTTTATAAATTAGGAAACTCGTTTGCAGCTAAAAACAAGAACTATTATTAGTTATAAGAAAAAAAAAAAACCTTTAAAGATCGGCAAGGTTTAACAAAATTTAGCAGATATTAAACTTACCCAACTAAAATTATAACATAACAAAAGTAAATCGCGCGCTCTGATTGGTCAGTTAGCCACTACCATTTGCCCGTGGGTGCACGCCAAGAAACTGAGCTAGCGCGGTAAAATTTAGGCAAATTCAACAAATCTCCTCTCCTGACGGTAAAATACACGGATGAAATGCTCAGATCAAAAGTGGAAGTTGAAGAAAATACTAAGCTGTCGTTTTGAAGGAAAAAAGACAAAAGATCAAGCGACAAATTTGTCCTGGATGAATTAATCACTGTTTTCCTCGCGGCAAGAATCGGCTGAAGGAAAATCGCGCAAGCGAAGATTTAAGGTACATTTTGTGTGTGTGTGTGTGTGTTTTTTTTTTATAGAAGAGAAAGTCTGTTTGAAATGTAAATTTATCAGTTAGCATTGTGTTATTGTCTTTTTGGTCAAGCTGATGCTAAATTCAAGCAAATATTTTAGGAAACACGCTAAATTGGGAGAACAAGAAGCTAGACTCTTACGCTTCTTTCGTGCTTAGCAGCCTCCCGCGTGCATCCATTTAAGTAATAGAAAACGTTTTCCGGGTTTGCATAACTGTCTCGAATTCTCCCAACCCCTCTCGTGTTTATATCAGGCTATGCAAACACAGGAAAAAGTTTTCTATTGCTTTTATAAAATAACTTTCCCGAGAAAAAAAGAAAAACTCTTTGTTATGGCACTGATTAAAAGAGAAATTCTTACCAGTCCAAACTCTTTTACACGACGTCTTGCAAGCGTAAACAGTTCTTGTTTTGCAAAAAGATGCTATTCAAAATACGGATTTTTCTCGCTTAAACTGTCAAGCTTAAGCGAAAAAAAATTGACACACCTTCTTTGTAACGATTTTCCAAGTTTCAGCCGACTGAGGAATTGGTAAATAAAGTAAACTTGTTGAGTTTTGAACTCGTAAACTTTTTCAAATTCGTGCTTGCGTGATTAGTGCGCGAAAAGCAAAACATCTTGAGGCCACAACCATGTTTACATACTCTCATGCAAACACTCCTCTCAGCCAATCAGAGCGCGTGTCCATGGTTGCACGCTGCACGTTTATCATTTCTTAAAACTAACTAGCTCAACAATTAAATATTATATATATTTTAAGGGGTCCTTCAGTTTCTTCCCAGTGATTTTTACATATCTTGCTAAATACCAAATGTTTTGCGTATTTTCATATAATTGAGTGTTGCACTATTCAGCTTTATAATCTTTTACATATTTACGTCAGTGCGTCGTTTGTAAATAACATCCTAATTACACCTACGTTTTTTAAAAAAAGGTACTGATGTTCACTTGAACTCCATTGGTGTAAGCTTTTAGTTCGCAGCTCTTATGTATCCTAGTATAAACCTCAGTGTGCTTGTTCATCGGCAAGCATAATCTCTTCCAGTTGCGGAATTTATAAAAGCATTTGTCTCGTTCAATGATGCATTACAAATTATAACTTCTTTAGAGATGGCAAGACACAAGCTATGTAAAAGGTAAAGGTCGTTTAAGTTAAGCGAGCAGAGAGCTTACCACACGCAACTACATATTTAGAAAGAACATATCCCAATATAAACGATTTCAAAGGTAGCGTGTTGAGCAGGTGTCGAAAGGGCTAGAGGAGGAAGGTTTTTAAGTGTGTGGATGATTGTTCCCTTTCTCTCAACTTTCCATATGTTGTGTGTTGACTAGTCAGATTTGCAAAATCTCTACCTGATCTATAAATGTTTCACTGTCACTGAATACATTAATGACAATGAAGTTCAGGCTGATCGCATCTATCAGTCATTTAATCAAATTTTAATCATAACTTATGGCAATTGTGTTGCCAACACGAACAAACGTCATACTAAACTATTTATGGTGTCGTCAGATTGTAAGATTAACATGAAGCTCTTAATGGTTGCACCGATACTTTTTCTGGTGTTCGTTGGAGATGGTAAGTTTACATCAGGGAAGATTTGGCTGGAAAATACAGTATAAATCAGCAAAACCTGCGATCAGGCACTATTTTCGTTTCGTCAAGTAAGCAAAATCTGTGAGGGCAACAGCTGTACATGAGAGCGGCGCTAAAAGTCTGCCCTGATTGCAGGTTACTCAGAGTTATGTACAATTAAGATGGTATTATGAGACCATTGCCTTAGCAGTTTTAGCTGAAGGACGTTCAGAGGTGTATATTTAAGCCACGTTCGTGGTTCATCAATAACATAAAAAGCATCACTTATTAAAACTGAAAAATTCAAAAGAACAATTCAAATTGCATCCATTCGTGTGTTGCGAAAAATCGCAACTCTGACGATTTTTCGCAATAGCTGCGATTTTTCGCAGTTCTTTGTCATGTTGATAATCTCTGGAGTCCGTCAGCGAGTTGTTGATTTAACAAAATTTGCAAAAATTGCGAAAAGTCGCAAGTCTTATATGACCTTATATGACCTTTTTGGGACAAGATTGGGCACGCAAAGGCTGTGGGTTGTCGGTTTTATTCGGCTATTTGACGAAGTGAGAGCCGAATTAGTTCGAGATATCTCGAGATCACTTAGATTTCTTTGATTTAACTTATTCGAGGAAAAAAAAATTATTATTTGGGCGTAAGAGAATAGAGTAATGGAAACGGCTTGTGTTGACGCAAATGTGCAATAGGCACGCAATACGTGCTAATGTAAACAAGACAAGTAAACAAGTGAAGCGAGGCGAATGTCTGCGATGCGAACGTTTTGTACAAGGTAAGAGGCATGTGGGAAAGAAAGCTCTGCTAGCACGGCACTTTATCGCACTTTTACGATCTCAAAAGTTAATCTGAAGCTTCAGTATTTTTACCTCATCGAAATTTGGAAGTCTGAAGTCCAGGGATGAAATATATCAAAAATTTTTGGAATATTAACGTCGGGTTTTGGTCACAATAAGATCACAAGCAACAAACCTTGAAACACACAAAATTAAAAAACCAATCACAAATCACAAACAATGACCTTTTGAACCCGTTGAAGTAAACTTTCGTTTCCTAAGTGGTCCGCTAAGATGATTGGCGTCTGACATTTTTTTGACGAGAGGCTCGAAATGCACCAATCATAGAAAGACAGTTTTAATTGCATGTTTCCTAAGAGGTCATCTGAATTTACTGTTTACTCTATGTTATGTCCATTTTCTTTTCCTTATTTTGTGATTGGTCGATTTTGTTAGGTCGAGTGGATAATCCAATGAGGGACGATTTGGGTGTCGTTCGATCCCAAATTTTTCGAAGCAGCAGTAAGAAGCAGTTTGGATAACATTTGGCCGCGGCGTTTCGAGGAACGTGTTAATATATTGTTCAATTATGTTATCGCGAGTTAAACTTACAAATGCACACACTGTTCGCGGTAGTCCCACACTAAAAAGTAACACTGAGTGTTTTCGGAATGGGCTGGTCCGCGAACTCAAAGAAAAACAAAGGAAATTATCAAGACATTCAATGACATCAAATACTCATGGACCCCATAGACGCAATGACAAATCGGTATATCAGGAGTGTACGTGTAAAATGGATAAGAAGCTTGAACAGAGGAATGTTTAACAAGTTTGAGAGTCGCAAGATTTGTGTAGCTGGTTATCAGTGTGACAATAGTAATTTTGATTTTTGCATTGCGGAACACAACGAGTTGCCTGTGATAAAAATCTGTTCCGATGAAGGAAGAGACGATTGTCAGTAATTGAAACCAAAAGGGACTGAGGCTTCTGTTTTGGAACTACTGTCATAACTGTAACAATTCTTTTTCTCATTTCAATTTTGTTTAGTAGGGTGACGATTAATGAGCTTGTTTTTGTATTGCGTGTTGTGTTGTTTCATCTAATTGTGTATATTGTGACGCGGTACATGTACGATGCTGTGCGTCGGGATTTTGCATTATCAGCAAGTTTTGTGTTAGTGTGTTTTGATGGCAGCGAGGTGACGACAAGACAAGGTAATGAGCTAGTTGTACAGAAGGAAAACTGTGTTGTGGAGGAAATAAAACAAGTTGAATTGAGATCTCGTCGTGGGAAATTTATTTATATCAGAACTTACAATTCCATTGGTTTAAATAAGGTTAGCCATTTTTCTCGACGCGATCTTGCACCTAGCAGACTACCGATAAAGAAATAAAAATCTTTGTTACAGAAAACACGAAAGGTGAGGCTTTTTGTATGAAAGGGTATTCGGAAAAATACACCATCGTCGTCTGAAATTCATTGTTACTTTAAAAATAGAAAAGGTTTACATTTAAACAGGTACAGAAGTAACTGTAACAGTGTGAGGTTTTTACTTAAAGGGCAACTCCAAAACTAGTTCGTAAACGAGGGAAGGTGTATCTGCCGTCTAAGCATAAAGCACAGGCCATTTAGGTGGAATGAGATATCCAAATAGGCTTTTAAGTAAGAATTTGCCTCTCTGTACATGCAATTATCCATTATATAGTGCTTACAACACTTTGAATCATCGGGTTAATTTTGGCCAATCTAAGCTTTGTACTGATATCGAGAAGAATCCAGGACCTTCAGTTTATGTTGTCAAGGAAACGTTTACAGTATTTGGGGAAAATGCTGGACAACAATGTGTCGCAATGAGTCTGTGCGCTTTAATTTACAGTAAGATAACAAAGATTACTTCAGTTGATGATATGACTCAAATAATGATTGTTGGTATTCAATTATATTCTAGTGTGTCACTGCTTGCAAGACAATCTATGTTAATGTTAACAGAATTGCCAGGTATGGTTACAGTTTTTGAGCAATTTTTCCACCTGGAATGCAGTGGCAGTTATACTTGAAACGTCCATGGTAATCCCAGAATTGAGGGGTATCAGTACTGTATATGCCGCTCACAGGGTACAGCATTTGAAATACTCTTGGCACTGAACTACAACTCATTCATTTTAACGGCGGCAGGAGCCCATCAAATGGAGCCTCCATCTCCCATACAAGCCCTGGGAGTCAACCCTTTCCCGAGTAGATTTATAATTAGAACGGTTCCCAGGAGAGACTTTGCGCGCCGAAGGTGGGAAGAGCCAATAACAACGACGAAATGACACAGCTAAACAGTAGGAAATTCGGTGTTTTTTCATCCCTCAGAGATTTTCTTTTTTTTCTTTCTAGCGGGTAGATTGTACCGTCGAGAGTTTTAAACTCTGACTATGTTAATCTTAATTTTGGTTGCTAGTCTCACATTAAGAGGCCATGAAGCTGGTCTGTTACATGCATAATGATTAACTACTACCTTATAATTTTTCTTTAGCCAATTTTTTTTTAGCGTTAAGGTTCTTATTTTGGCAAAATGACTCAATATTAATCAAATTTCTAGTTTTCCAAGGTTTTTTTTTTTTTTCCGAAATGCGTTTATCTGAATAAATACTTGTAGTCCTTGTGGTTGTTTTGTCCGTCAGCTAGTGTGATGATTCCCTGCTGTGTTTTGTAACGCCGGGACCAGCCATTGTTTTCTCGCAAAAAAGTGATCGACAGATGCGAATTCGAAGGAAGGAATTGAGCCTAAACTTCTACATTAACTGCTGAGAATTGTCCTGTTAGTCAGTCATAATTCTTTTGGCGCAGATACAATCCATTTTGTTTTTCTTGAGATAAGTGGGTCTTTGGACTGGGGCGCGATGTCACAAATTCCTCCGTTAGCAAATTACTTTTGAGATAGCTTCACGGTCGAGCAACTGTTGTCTTCTGTTCAACTTTTCAAGTGCCAGTTTTATCAGGCAACTCTCATGGTGATACAAGTCAGTTGTAAAGGAAGACTGCAATTTCTCAAATTTCGGAACTGAAGCATTCCTCGTTAGTTGCTACTTAGGTCATCGCTTTTGCACCCGGTGCTTAACTGGCGAAATCCACTCCACGGTAATGACAAAAATCAAATGATCCTGGCACTAAATTGGCGCTGATCATCGAAAAGTTTCAAATCGTCCAAAGAACGCTTAATCGTCGACTCTTTTCAAGGTGCATGCTTAAATGTGGGATGTATGACGGCAAAAAAAAAAAAAAAAAACACTCGCAAAGATAACCTTTCCGTGATCCCCAGTTCGTTGCCTTTGTCCCATCGCTTCATGCTCAGTCTCAGTCGGGTAGTTCATTAACTTTTATTTCATGATACCCAGATCCCAGCGGCTGAAAATTGTAAAAATGGACGTAAAGGAAAAAAGGAAAACGGTCGAAGGACGGGCTTCTGAGTTCGACTTCATCCAATTTTATTTTTTCACGGTGACACACGAGACTCACGGAAATATGACACTTTTCGCGAGAAACTAGCCGTTCTATTTATAAATCTACTCGGGAAAGGGTTGACTCAAGAAATTAATGGAGATGGAGGCTCCATTTGCTGGGCTCCTGACGGCGGCAATTATTGGTGTTGGTATCTACAGCATTTTTTTTTATTCTCACGATAGAAATTTGTATTACAGCGGAGCACCATGGGTAAATAAATCTACCCATCCCAGAAAATTTGGTAATCACGTGACCGACCGAGCGACCGACCGTCCGTTTGAACTACAGGCATACCAATGTTTACTCTCACACTTTCTAGCTACTTTGGGAGCCCAGAAGAAAGCTGATTGCACACCAGTGTTGTCATCAATTGACAGCTGTCAAAACAGGGTATCCGCTGACCAGTATCGGCTGACCGTATCGCGGGCTCAGGTATCGACCCATAGAGGTCGAGTATTTTTTGAAGTTATCCGCTGACAATTTACTCGTTTTCAAATGATCGCAGGCTCACGTTTACTTTTTTTAAAATTCATGTCAAATATGTTGTGTTTATGAAAGTATCGCCCCGCACTATTACGATTTTGATTTCAAACTGACCTCAGACGCAAAAATTCAGCCAGTTTTTTTTAAATACAGGCGGGGAAGACCTTTTCTTACCATGGTCACGTGTTGGTCACGCTCCACGTCCAATTTTTATGCTCTGATTGGTTAAGATTTGACAGGTGAGTTCATGCGTAAAATTTATGCAGCATCTTGAAAGTTGTTTACTCTGACAGCTGAAGCTGACAGAGTTTTGAGTCAACTTGTAATGTTTTTAACTGTCTTTTTCCACTGGATGTAAAAAATGAAATACAGCTGCTATCAAGAGTGTTCTCTTATTCATGGCTGGTTTGTTTATTGGGTTTTTGGTTGAGAAATGCGTCGCTTTTCAAAGCCGATAATCCGATTTCGGATAGCATCGTTTTTGTTTTTCACCTTGCTGGATGCGTACGAGAATTATAAAGGCTCAAGCGATCCTTGCCTTACTTCATAGCTTTCAGGAGCTGCATCTCGAAATATGGTAAGCCTTAGTAATTATTGTATTTATATCTAATTTCATGAAGTCCAGCGGCGCATTTTATGAAGCTAGTTTATGCACGTTTGTATTAAGATTTGACTGAGACACTGATCTGACCTAGTATGAGGTTTTATATAAGCTTAAGCTTACTGAACTTTAAAAAGCCTTTAGTCGATATTAATTCACCGTGAATAGAAAGAAAAAACTTCCCGAAGAATATTTAGTTATAATTTTGTCTGTAGAAAGAAAGCTTTTAGCGATTTTCTTGTCGTGAGTTCATCTTTGAAAACAGCAAACACCGGGAAACCGGCGGCTTAAAGCATAAACTTAATCTTTAAGCTTACTAGTAATTAAAGACTTGAGGATTCTTAGAGACACTTAAATACTCATTTTTCGTGAATGAAAATTGTTGTCTTTGTAAATGTTCTACCGAATTATATTTCTTTATTGATTGTTGGTAGTCTCAAAAGTGTCATTTTCATCGCTTTGCCGTTTATTTTCAGCCGTTCATAAACATCGCTTGCAGGAGTACTCAAAATGCCAAGCGTATCAAACGCTTTTTAAGATTACACATTGTTATAAAACCATTAATAAAAAATAGACTCAATAAATTCTTCATCACGTTGAAGTGTAACTCTTTTAAAATTTCTTCGCAAATTTGGCGCTTGTCAAAAGTTAGAACCGGCTGGCCGTATAGGTGATTTTGGAAATTTTTTGAAGGGTTTCGCTAATTAAAAGTCCACGCATGCTTTGATGGTCCTGATTATTGAATGAATGCAATTTGTCTTGAAAAATTGTGAAATACTGCATTTTGTACAACGTCTGTATGATAAAAACAGCGCCTCATAGTACTCTTTCTCCTCAGATGTGGCGTATAAAAAAATAAAAGATTGGTTTGCACGCACCCAGGTTTATTGGCAAGAATTTGTAAACTTGTCGAACGCAAAAAATTCGGCCTGATTTGTTTTCCAAGAATTTGTTTTCCACGTCTTATCTGTTCTGATCAAGAGCCACTATTGGTCTTAAATCCGACCGAAGACTATTTTGGGGGTGTACATATAAGGCTTTATCAACTCGATACAAGATTTGTTTCACTCCAAAATCACTTAGCTTTTCCCTCAAAAAATACATGAATGTGCCCTCAAGTTAACTGATT
The DNA here is from genome assembly GCA_964035525.1 of Porites cylindrica. Lineage (NCBI taxonomy): Eukaryota > Metazoa > Cnidaria > Anthozoa > Scleractinia > Poritidae > Porites > Porites cylindrica. The sequence goes on along the minus strand of OZ037776.1, from coordinate 12,550,895 downwards.
TGTGGAATACAAAACTATTGTTTGATTTAAATTATAAATTTATCCATGGGAGCTTCGCTTTTAGCTGTTGTTAAATCTATATATTAACAGTCATAGTGAAGGGACGTGTATTGTTAGAAATACCATCCATGCATAAATTAGTACAATATTTTCAGACTCTACGTAGCAATGAGGATATTATATATGAACTTAAGCAATGTTGAACATTGTAGTATATCAAATGTTTGGCTCCAAGCATGTCGGCATTGAAGATGTGCATATTTTCAAACATTGTCATGAAATGACAGGATTATTGTTGTGGATTGGGACATACCGTTTAAGCTGTGTGGTTTAGCAAACAAGTAGAGTAGAGGATTTATCTTCTCTGGCAAGATATGATGACAGTTGTTTAGCTGCAATAAGGCATGTTCAAAGTATCATACGCATAGTACGACCATGCCCAAATATATGCTCCCAAAGCGTCTTGTTATTTTGGCTTTCCCGGGGTTTGAACCGACTCACCTGTGTGACCCGTTGGATCAGAGGAGACTCTAAGTTGAGGGATTAGCCGATTGCGCTACTGCAACCCAAGGTAGTTCGGGACAAGGTTGGGGGCGCAAGCTCGTGACTTTTCGGCTTGTTTCGGCTATTTCACAAAATGAGACCGGACTACTCCGTGATATCTTGAGATCACTTCGAGTTTAGTCTTAAATTTACTCGAGGAATAAATAGAGGATATTACATGGCCGCGTAGAAATACGAAATTTCTCTTCGAGTTTTGAAAAACATCTCACGAGTGAGCGCTCCTTTCCAACCGTTTTATGCTGAATTTAAAGTCACAAAATGCTGCACAAAGACGTTTTGTCTTTATTGAGTGTTACGTAGTAAAATTGCTTTCATGCGTTGCGTGACTTTCTCGATCGAACGTTCTCTTCGTTTTTGGATTATTCATGAATAACTAATTAGGGCATGTTTACATTTCAGCATGAGTCAGCAGATTTGCATCATTTACTGAAATCATAAAATATGTCAAAAAGCTACTACTATTCTCCTGTTTAGTATTTTCTAGAACCTTTTGTCAAACGGTATACAAGTTCCCAGCGAGGTCTTTTGACTAACTAAGTTTTTTCCCACGAGCTGGAGTGGTGTGTTTAGCCAAGTGTAACGAAGGTGGATTTTTGCAACTTGGCGGAAGCCGTAAGAGATCTGAAGTTCAAGTGAGAGTTTGTTATTATTGGCAGAGGCTGTTTAGTTTTACTTAAGTTCAAGTCAAGTTTGTGTTGGCGGATGCTGGATTTTAAAGCTCTATAAAGACTATGTTCCTTTGGTATTAAACTTCCCTGTATTAATTGGACATCCCCGCGTGCTGATAGTCAGCTTTTTAACAAATTAGATTGGCTACCTATAGATGATATTATACGTGTTAGGAAGCTTTATATGCTTCATAAACTAAATCAAGGACATTGCCCGGCTTATTTTAATAAACATATTGAACATATAAGTAACACCCATAATCATAACACGAGATCCGTTTCCAATAACAATATTACAACACCAGCTTGTAAAAGGAACTCTGGCCTTCGAACGTTTCACTCAAGCGCTTGCCGTTTGTGGAACGCTCTTGATCCCGAACCTAAGACACTCTCCCATACTAATTTTAAAAATTACTTATTTAAACTTTACCGTAGTTTGATTTCTTCTCTTGATCATTTTAAGATTTGTAAAACCTTTTAGTTTCATTAGTAGTCAATTAATCAATGTTGTATTAATAGTAGTTTATTATGTAATTTTAGTTGGTAGATTATATTGGTAGTTAATTGATTAATCGATACTTTTTATTTCTTTAACTGTAGGCGGGCCATTATGAAAACTACTGGGTGACCAGTAATCAATGTCTTTACCCTCGTTAAATAAAGTTATTACTTACTTACTTACGAATAATTGTCCTCAAAACATTCGAACTCGTAACATTGAGTTTTTGCCAATTCCATGCTCAACGTAATTGACTCCTTACCCATGTCTTACATATCTTTAATCAGTACATGAGACTGCTATGCTGTTTTTGAAGCCTGATGTAAGAAAAATAGAATTTTTTTTTCACTGTTTGCTTTGTTAGACTTGTTATTCACGGCCAGTTACCTCATCTTACACTTAGGTCTAAACGTTTAGACCTAAGTCAAATTTAGAAGGATTTGTATGGAGCTATCAGAGCATAACTGGGCTAATATCTCAGACACAATTTGCCCCGAAATGCTAGTTTTTGGCAAGTAGGCCTCTTGGATGTTGCTGTTTTCAGAATATCCTGACAAATCCCATAATTTCACAAATTAACACCTTGCTCTCACCATATTTCATTTCTTACATTGATCTTACGTTATTTATTAATAAGTTGTACCGATTTTTATGAGAGCATCCACTAGTAAACAAAAACCCATAAAAATCTTGTGAATTTATTCAGGGGAAATTCACAAGATTTTCATGCCTTACTCACCAGATTTTCATGGCCAAAACTAAGGGTATTTTCATCAGTTCAACCTATGAAAATACCACTAAAAAAGCCATGAAAATGCTTTGAAAAATTCACAATTAATGGCCCATGAAATAGCCTAGATTATAAGAAATGCAATGAAAAACACATGAAAAGGTCATGACTTTTTTAATGACTCGTGAATTTGACTTGTTATGGGATTTTCATGGTGTTCAGGAAAAGGCTATGAAATATATCCAGATTTTTCATGGTGTGCAAATTCATGGCCATTTAATGGGATGGAAAATTCATGGGTCATGATTATCCCCTTGACGGGGAATTTTTAATGAACCATGAATATTCTCAGAGTACTTTTGTGACCTTTTCACAGCATTTTTAAGGCCCATGAAATGTATTTTGTGCCTAGTCCTCTGACATTTTCATGGGATAAAGTAAGGCTAAATGGTACCACGAAAATGGCATTAAAACCCCATTGAAAGTCAATCATTTCAAAAACTATGCTTACCTTAATCTTTCTCCGCCAGTGCTTTCTATCTTATTTAGAAGAGTATAGATATACTATTTACAACCAAAACCAACTGGAGCATCAATCTGCTTTCATAATAAATTTTTTCTACCCACTGAGGTGGTAGATACAGTGAGTCATTTCAATCCTTTAGTTACAAGAGCACAGAAATCATAAAATCGCATGAATTTAAAATAAACGACTTAAGCTTCTTTTTCACTAATATTTTGATTCACCGCCATGCTTAAGTCATATAATATAATCATCATTTGTTTAAATGTTTCATAACTTTCATAGTTATCACTATTTGACATTAATTGTTAGGTGAAATCACTCTAATATTTTGTAAGCAGCAATGTATTAAAACTACCTTAGGTGCTGTTTTTATAATTATATATATATATAACCCCTATAAAATTCAACTGTTAATCCGTCATTGCCTGGTAATATAAGGGAGCTTAGGCAACAACGACGGCGACGGCGACGGCTACGAAAACGTCACTTCAAAAGTGTATTCGTCAAATGTTGGGATTTTTTTTGAATTGAATTCTAAAGGACTGTATCAAAGTTCCGGAAAAGAAATAGGAAGTTGTTGTATGGGGTTCCCGTTCTCGACAAAACATAAAATTAAGCACTTTCACGAGGTAGTCGTGCTCCGACGGCTAAAAAATGTACAAAAAAGCGTGATGCATGTGCAAAGTTTTTGTTTTACCAATCTAAAGCTATTGCTTTTTTGCCGTTCTCGTTTCCGTCGCCGTTCTCGTTGGTTATCTTTTTGAATCGAGTTTTTCGGCAGGAATGATTGAACCGATTTCCAGAGAGAGTTTTTCGTAGATAATATAATTTGTCTTGTTAAGATAGGTTTCGAAAAGAGAGGGACAAATACAAAGTACGTTTGATAAATGGAAATTCTTTTGTCTTGCCTTGCATTCAGCATAAAGTTACTCAGTTTCTTGGAACTGAAGCTTTGGGCAAGAATACCCTTGCAGATTGGAGATAGTCTGTCGGCAGTTGTACTCTATTCGTGCGTCAACTTTCACAAATGTGATTGCGTTGCATTTTATAATAAGGTTAAATTTGACCAGCTATTTGTGCAGCAAGTTCTACAGTCACGATTGACTTCAGACTTGCAGATATAAAACTAGAGAGTTTTGAGCCTTATTTGCCGAATTTAGAGAAAAATCTGTCTTGGGTTTTCAAATTATTGACATTTTTTGTAAAAATACGGTTTTAAGCATATGCCGATATCTCAAACGTTTTTATACTTGTAGAAAATAAATAGCAATTTCTTAAAGTTCAACCATCCTTTATTAAGGATGCCAAAAATCATAGAAATCGGTTAAATCATTCCTGCCGAAAAACCCGATTCAAAAACATAACCAAAGCGCAAAAAAATAAATTCTGGCCGCCTTAAGGCCTGGCGTGAGGGGAGAAACAACTACAAGTTATGATTCACCTTCCGGTGGTACGTGACTATATATATATTTTTTGTGATATGCGATTATTCCTCTTTTCGATTGAACGTCGGGTCTAAGTGGCTGGGGTTTTCAATAAGGTCGCAGGAATCCTATAAAGGGAACATTTGACTACTGTCATCCCCAGGTGATGGCACCCAGGGGATGTTTGGGTAGAGGTGTGCCCCAGGGGCCTTTAAACCCTCACCGTGTTTAAGACAGAAATTGTTCATTACGCTACCTTGTTTAAGAAAAACATTGTTCATTACGCTATCTTGTTTAAGGCAAAAGACCATTTTTTATTATCTTGATTCGTTTCATTGATACTTTTGTGTTTTGACCGTCTTAGCTTAAGGAGAAACAAAAAGCAAACTGTGGTGATTAACATAAGGAACTATAAATGCATTTCTGGAAAGAAAAAAAGACTTTAACTTGACGTTTCGTATGTTCCAACATACACAACTTTAAATGTAGAATAAGCTACTTTAACCTTTTCACTGCTGACATTTTCATTTAGGAGAGGCTCTAAATCTCTAGTCAGTAGCGTCTCCTTTATCTTGCAATGGGTGTCTTGATTCGTTTCGTATACAGAATTAAGTGATTTTTCTAATTAATATCACGAAATATGCAAAAATTTAGTTAGGTACCAATAAGCTAGTACAACTTTTCTTTTGTTTTTAAAGGCGTGGCAGAGGAACCAAGCACAAGTTGTGTTACTCCCACAACTGAATCACCTGTAGGTACGTGTGGAACAAAGAACATGTTAAGAGCGACGGTCAGGAAAAATCGACCAAAATCTTAATTACGTGGCAAGAGTTGAAAAATCAATGTCTTTCATTTTTTGTTCATAGATAGCTTTTAGGTAAATAAGAAACCTAATGTAGCTTGTTCCCGCCAAAAGCTTTTTATTTGTGAGAAAAATTAAAAGATCGGTTTTCGATGTCGGAGTCTCAGACTACCCTAATTTTTAACCTGAAATTAGCTAACATTAACTTTCCTCGCGTTTGCAAACGAAGTCGCATGGAGAAATTTGGACACTTTCCATGGACATCCACCAAAAGATACCTTCAGGGCAATAGCGAAGCTCGTCGTACTGAAATAATTCAAAAATGAGGGATAGATTTTCAGGATAACAAAAACTTAGGTTCGTTACTCATTTTCGACGGAAATATTTAACATGTGGTATAACTCCAAATTCTCTTCATGCTATTTAAATCACACATTTAGACATTCATTTAAAACATACCTGGGAATTGGCTTGGGTTATTGAATGTAATCTCTGTAAGACACCATCGAAGTTCAGGAATTTTCATGGTAGGCCGGCGGTAATTGTGTAAACACTTCCAATTTCGAAACGCACAAAAGTAGATATTTATAGCCTAAAGGCTCATTTTTTGTACTTCTTGTAGGTTTTCTCAATGCAAAATTTCTTTTTCCAATCAAAGAGTGGGGTAAAAAGGTGGAACTGGGTCAATTTTAGCCATTTTCAAACACTGAACATAACTCTACCAGCCGGCGACTCTGCGTGATAATCTGTTCCGTGACTGCACGTGACATAACGTAGGTTTGCAGAGATGGGGCCGTCAAAATCACAGTCACAGAATCACCCTAGTAACGCAACGCAATTCTTGAAAGAGTAACATTACGTAACATTTTCGATCCCGACAGTATAATTATTTTGAAGAAGAAAAACTCAAACGCGCTTTTTCTGGTACTCACTTTGTATCAAAAAAATAAGGACTTTAACAATGGTAATTCGCTAAGGATGACGGAACAGGAAGTTATTTCGTATTGTTACTTTACGATCGAGGAAACTTGGAGCCGTTAAATAAGTTATTTTGGTCACGCTTCATTATTTTTAACGGACTTCGATGCTTTAAGCGAGGACCGGGAAAATTTGGAGCTATACCACAAGAAGAAAAATGCCGCAGAAAACAACTACTAAATTAAAGTTTTTGTCACCGTAAAAACCTGTTCTTCGTTTTCGAATCATGTTAGCTCAACGAGTCTTGATATTGCTTTGAAAGTATCTTCTAGTGAAAGAAGAAGAGTTGTTCTATTGATGAAAAGTGTCCAAATTCCCCCTTACTGCTTTATTTGCGAACGCGAGGAGAGATGATGCTAGCACATGTCGGGTTGAATATACGGCCATTTTGAGACTCCGACCACGAAAACTGATATTCTTACTTTTCTCGAAATAAAAGGCTTTTTGCAAGAACAACTTACATCAGATTACTTATCTAACTAAAAGTTATTTATGGACGAAAAATGAAGGAAATAGAATTTTCAGCTCTTGCCACTCGATGGTCGATATTTCCTGACCGTCGCTCTTAATAGGAAATATTGCAAAACGACGTTTTAAGTATTTCTTCATAAAAGGCTGGTAATTTGATAGGTAATTTCTTCAAATGAAACTCACAACATAAGACTAATTTACCCCAACAGGTTTCAGATAATGCAGAAGGATTGTTTTCCATCCACTCGGTTGATCATTTGCCAGTTTCTTGCAGCAAAGTACTCTTTGTGTTTCGATTATAATGGAATTTAAATGTGGGGCTTTCAGTCCTCCATCTTCGATGTCACTAATAAGTGCACAGCGCTTAACTTTATCCTTTCCTTTCCAGATAAAATCAAAGATAATTTTACTTGCTTCTTTCACAAATTCTTTATCCAATGATATCAAGCTTGTGCGATATAAAAAGAATGGGGTAATAAAGGGTTTTGACAATTTGAATTGATTTTGTGCGAATGTCATAGGTAAAATGTACTGCTAAGATTTTAACGGATCGTTTAACTTTTATGTTGTTCAGATTGGTCTCTTGTACGTTATAGGCCCGGTTACCTAGCAGCAAAACCTCTGACTTTTCGTGGTTAACCTTCAGGCCAGAGCAGGTTCCATAAACTTCTATAAGTTTAAGAAAGTTTGTTAGCAGTCAGGTCATCTGCGAACAGACTTACTTTCATCTCTTCATTATCAACTGTAATGCCACGGATGTCATTCTACTGTTACGTATTTTAAACACATAAAACATTATGACTCCACTACACAACATCAACAGACAAAACGTAATGGCAAATAAGTTTATTTTGGGACGGCTTGGCGAGAACCAACCCTACAAAGTACTTACGTAAAAACAATAATAGGTGATTATTGGTGAATATCTAATGTACAACACTCGTAAACTAGCTTTCACAAAAAGAAAAAACTCGTGCTACAAATGGTCGCTCTGGACCTGAATTCCCCAGTTAAGCACGCAGGCTTAGTGCCAGTTAGGCTGGGGAAACTATTAATAAAATTCTGACAACGGATAACTGGCACAGGGAACGCGTTAGGAGCACAGAGGATAAGCAAAAAGAAAGAACTGCTACAACTGGTCGATCTCGACCTGAATCCCCCAAATAAGCAGGCAGGCTTAGTGCCAGTTAGGCCGCCAGTTAGGCTGGGGAAACTTAATAAAAACTGTGATCAACGGATAACTGGGACCGGGAACACTTCAGGACCATAGAGGCTGAGGTCCAGGAAAACTGGGAATTATCTTCATTAATGTACCCAGAAAGCACGTAGCCCAATAACCAGTAAGGCTGCCAGAAAAGGCTAGGGCAGGACATTGAGGGTAAACAAATGGATAACCCTGACTGGAGGTCTGTAACATTGCCTGCAACCTAACTGCGTCAAACGAGACTTATGTCGCCTCCTAAATAGCGGTTCCGGGACAGCTGACCTAAGCATACATAGAAACTAAATATATCAAGTAAAGGAGCAGGTGCAAAACTAAGATAACTGTACAAGTACATAAAATAAGAAACGGCAAAAAAGCTGAAAACTAGCAGAGCTGAGCCACCGCTTACAAACTGAAGTAAGTGCGGTCAGACGGAGGCCAGAAAAAACCTGCCCAAAATAATCCCAAAGGGAAAAAATGCCAGCTGGAAATCTAGGTAGGAACCAAGGCTCAAGCTCAAAGCCCTTCCTACGGGACTTTACAATGTAATCGAGACTAGGTTGCTCCTAAAAATTGAATAAAACAAAAATTTAAGAAAAACCAAAAAGAGGTTGATTCGTAAGCCTAGATGACGTACACGTGATATACGCAGCCTTATATAGCCCCGATATGGCTACCCATGGTGCACCTGGCCTAGTACCCAGGCCCAGTTGTATCTCGTGCCGTAAAATATTTATTTCTGCCTTCTTCGCGGGCTCATTCGTCAGAAATAACATTCCTAATGCTGTAATAAATAAAAGCAGAGAGACGGTCTCCCTGTCTTACTCTTTCAACTGCAAAGGGTGAAGTTGAAAAGCCATTGTTTAAGGTACTTTTGTTTTCGTCTTTTGTCTCTATTAGGGTATTTATGGCTTCTTTCTGAGAGTTTGACAACTCACTATGATTATAAGAACGTTTAAGCTGTCTACTTCCCAAGAGGCCCCAAAAAGCCCCATAAAATTCGACTGTTAATCCGTCATTGCCTGGTAATATTAGGGAACTTAAGCAACAACGACGGCGACAGCTACGAAAACGTCACTTAAAAAGTGGATTCGCGCTGCCTCAAACTTTATCGGGCTTATTCCATCTCGTTTAATTCGTCAAATGTTAGCAATTTTTTTTGAGTTGAATTCTAAAGGACTCTATCAAAGTTCAGGAAAAGAAAAAGAAAGTTGTTGCATGGTGTTCCCGTTCTCGACAAAACGTGAAATTAGGCACTTTCACGTCGTAGTCGTGCAACGACGGCCACGAAATGTGCAAAAAAGCGTGATGCATGTGCAATGTTTTTGTTTTTCTAATCTAAAGCTATTGCTTTTTTGCCGTTCTCGTTGCCGTCGCCGTCGTCGTTGCTTAAGCTCCCTAATAAGCGACACATAAAGACAGCATAATGTCCCATTATTTTCTCTTGACAGCACGGAATAAAAGTCTGTGGAGCTCTCCGGAAACCACCTTCCGATTAATTTCAGGCGTTTACTTGGTCTAAAAGTAACTTTAAAGAAATTCATATTCAGTCGAACTCGGTTAATACGGACACCAATAGGACATGCCATAGTGTCCGTATTCAGATCCGGGTACCAAATTACTCGATCTCTTACCAAAAGTATATTTCTCATGTCTTTCAGTGTTACTTTCCGGGTCGACGTCATTAATGTGGTGTCTCCATCTTAGCTCTTTGCATATAATTATTTAGTTGACTTAAACTAAATTACTGGAGGTATCTTGTTTACTCAGTGCCTTCATCACTTGACCATTTTTGAATGTGGATTTTTACTTTCTGTTTCTTAAGGCATGACAGAGGAAATAAATACAAGTTATATGACCCCGACTTCTGTCTCACATGGTAGGTATGGAATGAAGAACAATTGTTGTGTAAACGGGACGTCTTTTCTCAGTTGAAGTGTTTTAATGTCTTGTTAGTACATTATTTTTCACTTTTTTTTAATGCGGATTTTTACTTTCTGTTTCTTTAGGCATGACAGCAGCAACAAATACAAGTTACGTGACCCCGACCTCTGACTCACATGGTAGGTATGGAATGAAGAGCAATTGTTGTGTAAACGAGAGGTTTTTTTCCCAGTTGAAGTGTTTTAATGTCTTGTTAGTACATTATTTTTCACTATGTCATCAGACACTTCTAGAACTCCCAAGTAATTATTACTAAAGACCTCAACTCCTACTAACCATTTTTTTCCACCGGCTTCAGTTTTCTCCCTTGTACTCTACCTCACCTCCCGTCGGCAATGATGTGCTATAAAAGAAGTTTTGTACACACAACTTGCTAGAATTTCAACATTGTTTGGGGAGGGAGGGACCAGTTTTAGTGAATATTGTGTTAAGTATCATAAGGCTTTGTAGACTCTTTATACTTTACTAGGAGCCAATTTATTTAAATGATTCAATTTGCTGCTTTAAAGGCATGTCGGCGGGTACAAGTTACCTCTGGTTCACATGGTAACGTAATAATTAACAACGTTAAGAGAGATTGCTGATGAATCAACGTTTCTGTTTGTTGGCGTTGGGAGAAAATACATCCCGTTTCGGGCGCAATCGCAGCTCCACCCAATAATACTGATGTTATCTTTTGCCCCTAGCCTAAAAAGCGGAATTTTGCTTATAGAATCTGACAGTCCACATTAAAGTCGGACCCAAATCACAAAAGCTCCGGCGCTTTTAACTGAAACAATAATAAGGACAAGGTTATTGATTCATCTGTCCTCCTTTACATAAAAAAGGATAAAATTCAACAAACAAGAAAATTAAATCTTTTAACGCCTATGTAGGCAGAGGTTAATGTGGAAGCAAATTTAAAGAAGTAATTGTTGTTACACTAGTTTTATTTTAGCCTTTCTATCCATGCTTATTTTCTGCGCTAATCTGACTTTTATGCTTCCACAGCTGTCAATCCATCAACATGTAACTGGTGCCTGGGTTCGGGAAATGTTCAGGAATGTGAAGTCTTAAACTTGCAGACTCAGAAGCCGTGTTCCTTGGACCAATTCCCCAATATTGGCACAACCCACTGTTACACTGCAGCAGGAACATTTAAGTCTTCCAAAGCGCCTGAGATTATTTACACAGGCTTTGCTCGAGGATGCATCAACTGCACAGGTTTCAATTCCTCCCGCCTCCCCCTCCTCATTTTTATTAACAGTTGGTTCGTACAGAGTCTTGAATTCGTGAAAAAGGCTTGAAATTTGCCCAGCAACTTTCCAAACCTGGAAAAAGTCTGCAATATAGATATAAGTTCTGGAAAAATTGTTTTTGTTTGTTTGTTTCTTTTTTTTTCCAGCTACAGCAAGTGCCTTACAAGTCAATTTTTTTCGTTGGTCAAATCCTTTTCAATCTCGCTCGTATGTTTGCTGCGCACTATGAAAGCTTTGTTCCTGCGTTTTTTAAGGTCTCGATTGATCACCTATTTGATATCCGTGAGTCTGGGAAAAAAATCATTGTTTTGGAAAAAAAGTCAGGGAAAAGTCGAATTTTGGATCCAAAAACCTGTGCTAACCCTGTTAACAGAACAAACGGTTAGCGTGATCTCTATTCAAAGACCTCTCTCAACTCACACCAAATGAGGCAGGCTTTTTTCTTAAAGTTTGAGGCCGACCTAAGTAGTATAGAATGCACCATTTAGACTCCTGTTTTGGTTAGGGATCTCATTAAGGAGGACAGGAATATATTAACTGCGATGATGTAATAACCTTATTTATCTCATGAATGAAGTGCGTGACTTAAAAAAACACTGAGTTGTAACGTAATTTTGCAAATTTTATTTCGCGCCACGTTGATTGCTCCATAAGTTGTTCCAGTTTGATATTTTGGCTTGACTTGAGCATTTTTGTACTGGTTTTGGCCTGTCTGGCCTTCTATATAACCTATACATTCGGTGATGGTGGGGTAACAATAGAAACGTTGGGGCGGTGGCGGAGGGAATGAATCGAAATGATGTGGCTGGGTTGGTGTGGTGACGGTGGAGAGAAAACAACAGAAATGTAATGGTGGTGATGATTATGAAGAGAAAACAATAGAAATGTTTTGTGGAGGTGGAGGGAAAACAATAGACATCTGGTGCTGGTTGAGTAAAAACAATAGAAATGTAGTTGCGGTGGAGTTGGAGAAAAAAAATAGAAATGTGGTGGCGGTGGAGTTGGAGGGAAAGCAATAGAAATGTGGTAGTGTTGGTGGTGGTGCGGTGGTGGAGAGAAAACAGTTAATATGTGGTGGCGGTGGTGAATGGGAAAACATTAGAAATGCGGTGGTGGTGGTGATGGTTGTAGAGTTAACGGAAAAACGATAGAAATGTGGTGGTGGTGTTGAGAAAACTGTTGAAATGTGGTAGTGAAGGGGAAACATTAAAAATGTGGTGGTTGAGGGAAAACAATAGAAACGTGGTGCTGATGTTGGAGAAAACCAGTTGAAATGCGGTGGTGGCGGTAGAGGGGAAACCTTGGAAATGTGGTGGTGTCGTGGTGGTGGAGGAAAAACAATAGAAATGTGGTGGTGGTGGTGGTGGCAGGGGACATACTTATTGTCAGGATATAGCTCAAAGCTGGTATAATCCTCTCAGGTATATAGGATAAGATTAGCAGTAGCCGTTGGCTTGGAAGTGCGGGCGAAACCGCTTTCATATGTAGGTGAATTCCTTTTATTGCGGATCATGAAAACTAAATTGAACAACACAGTAAAGAAGACTCATATAATTATTTAATTCATCAACTTTATATGCAGTTGCTTAGATACAATTAGCCTGCAATATTTCTGGAGCCATCAGCGAGGAAAGACGTTTTATTTTATTCCCCGGCAAAGATATGCAGTCATACGAAGTCTTGTTATTCAATCGAATATTCAATCCGTGTTCAATGACCAAAGGCCGTTCATATGTGATACAAAATAATGAGACAGCTTAAATTACCACTGGAGTTCAAAGCTTATTTAAGCTTTCGGATAACAGGCGACCTAGCGTGCTTGAAAACTTATGAAAATATAAAACCCTGAAAAACCGTGCACTGTAGTGAAACCTGTATAAACTTTATAATTTATATCGATTTCTAGACTTTGCTAGCACTCTTATCTTGCCGAAAACTTGTCCCGCACAAAGCTGAAATCAGGCTCTACTTTTATCGTCCTGGGTAAACAGATTGTAGTCCGGCAAGGCGAATCGAAAAGTCGTCCATTTAGTGCAGTACTTGTGTACCTGAATTACCTGTGCTTCCGAATCGAATGTGTAATAATGATTGTTGCATCAATTACATGTGCATTTACGTGATTACTGTGACATCAGACGAACCTTGAACTCAACACCAGGGCCTTCGAGGCAACATTCCATTTATACCAATGCATATTAGTCGGTACAACACAGGAATGTCAACAGATCGAGAAAAATCTCGCTATATACAGTTAAAAAAGTGCCGCTGACCAAGAATAGGTGGCGGGCTCCTTCGTCGCCTGCAATTAGGTTTAACGTATTAGATGCTAATATTGTGTTTTGTTTTGCTTTTATTGATAGACAAAGCAGCAGCTTGCGCAGCATTTGTAGCGGGTCTTATTGCTCAACCTCAAAACTGGACCTCGCTGAATTGTACTATTGAGTGTTGTACTGGTGACAACTGCAACAACCAATTTGTCACCGCAGTTCCTCCGACAATGGTGTATACGACAACTCCAAATCCTGTTGCTCCTACTTCCGAGTCACATGGTAGGTAACACGCGACAGAGAAGGAACACGAACGTGGGGATATGTTCGGCTATCCTTTTATAACATTAATTTATTTATCATCTCGAATTCAAAGCCAAGAAAGTATACTTCAAGAACTTCTATTCCCTGTCCAAGGTTTGCGCAGTTGCGAGAGTCCACTCTCTACGATAAGTTTTTTTCGCGGTTGCTCTCCTTAAAAGAGCTATGTAATACTATTTTGGTATTACTTTAAAGCCCTAAAACCACATTGGAATCAAAAGAAAACCCAGGAATAATGGTTTAGCTTTTCAAAAACAAGCAACAGGCTCAATATAAGGACCCCTTTCTTAATATATACTAATCATAACTATCACAAAATTATCTAATCCGGTTGGATATCAGTTGTCCTGATTTCAGCATTAATAGGACAGTGTAATGAGACCGTGTACGTCATCCTTAAGTAATTGAACAGTACGCGCTATCGCAAACGCGTTCCCGCGCTACTTTTATAACCCCTCCAAGACGTGACTTAGCGGCCAATCCAACACCTGAGTACTATGTACTATTGTACGGTGCTGCTTGCAGATTAAGATCCTAAACTACGGACTGGCGTTATTATTTTCTTGTTTTTGTTTTTAGCAGCTGTCAACGAAACAGCATGTATCGAGTGCTTCGAAGTTGAGGCCTTGAACATATCCTGCAGAAATTCCATTCGACTCATACCTTGTTCTTCTCAGTGCTACACAGCTAAGGGAAACATAAAGTATTTCAGCTACAGTCCTGGTGAAGTGATTACTACAGTCCTAGAGGGAAGAGGATGTGTCAACTGCACGGGTAAGAAAATGGTTTAGTCTAAACAGCACTCAGTAAAACTATTTAAATTACACATAATATGTTATTAGGTTTGGACTAACTAATAACTTGGACTTATATTAAAGTTTTGTTTTTCTATTGTTAGAGTTATCTTTATTAGCTTGTAACATAAATTGAAGATCAAGGGTTACTTCTGCCTTTAGTATATGTGTAACGAGTTGGAAATAAGACTGTGTACCAAGAAGGAAATAGGAAAGTCTAAATCATGAGACGTCCGCATATTCAGATCAATTGCTTGAAACATGATGAGGTTTACGCTGGACTGTCTCAAAGAAAACAATGCAGAATATTTTAATGACCACAGGCTGTTGAATTCTCCCTTGACAACACTGAATACAAGTTTTCGCACCTCTCCAGAAACAAACTTCCGATTAATTTCATGCTTTTTAAAATTGGTCTAAATATTACTCTGGTTAAATTCAATTATGTCAAGGGCTACACTGGGCGTTTTTCTCTCTGTCCTGTTATTCCTTCTTCTCACACTTATCCGGATATTTTAAATATGAAGGGTGTTTTCCAAAACGTTTTTGAAAACACACTTTTTCATACGTAGCGCATTCTAATCGTTTTCACCGGTCCACACGAAAAGGGCAACAACAACAACAACAACAATCTTTATTGTGCTCTTGATACAAAAGTGTAGAGTCATTAAAAGGAAATAATTGTGAAAGAAAGAGAGCACAGCCACTCGGAAATAGCAAAAGCTAATCGCACTGAGTGGCTAGGCCATGCGGAAAAGTAACTAGATATTAAAGTTGTTATAAATAAACAAATGCAGACAAAAAACACACAAAGAAAAATATTTTAACTGTAATAAAGAAACAAATACACGAACGAATAAATAAGGAAGCAAGACAAAACAAAACAACGGTTGTGCACACAATTAGCTGTATGTAAAGTACACCAATCAATATTTGCAGATGACATATTCTTTTAAAAGCTTTTTATAGCTTAAACGACTCGCTGATTTTAGGTCTTTAATAGCATGGAAATACGATACCATACATTAGAGGGCATGGGCCGTGTTACGCGGGTAATCTTTTAGAGGACGGGTAGCTTGCAAACCAAACTGAACGCAGGGTTGTCAGAACAGTAACAAGAAGATTTATTCCACAAATGAACGTAGTTTCCACTGAGTAAAACTCCACAACAGCACTTAACTCGATAAACTTACACGGCCTCCGCCAGCTTGAATAAACACTGCTTTCGTCACACTTGACTAAACACGACTAACGTCGAACTCTCTTCGCTTGTGAAAACTAGTTAAAACTTAACTCGAACTCGCCTACTTATATACTTTTACAATAAAGTTCTAGAACTTTCCAAATAGTCTAATTATAGAAAGATTACAACATATACCGCTTTTAGAAACGCTTACATAAGAACCTAAAATAAACAAGCTATGAACTCTCGCGAACCTTCTAGAAAGTCACGCTAGTCACGCAATACAATTTTTCGTAACATAACCCCCTTTCAGCAGAAATTTCCTAAATTTCCAATACAATAGAAAAATTGTAAGCTAATATACAACAGGGGTAGTCCAGTGTCTCTCAGGTTACTCTTCTACTCGACTAAGATAGTCCGCTCCAACATTCTCTGATCCTTTGATGGCTTCCACCTTGAAATTGTAACTTTGTAGAAACATCGCCCATCGCATGAGTCGTGCGTTGGTATATTTTGCACTATCCATGTACTTCAGCGGCTCGTGGTCTGTCTGCAGCACAAAAGGTACACCGTACAGATATAGATAAAATCTCTTGATTCCCCATACAATCGCTAGACACTCTTTCTCGAGTGTAGAGTAGTTGCGCTTCGCACTTGACAATTTCTTGCTTGCGTAACAGACCGGGAATAATTTCTCATCGTGCAATTGCATCAATACTGCACCAATTCCATTGTTGGAAGCGTCCGTCCGTAAGAAATAGGTTTTAGCTGGATCGGGAAGACGTAGAATAGGTTCACTTGTTAGGTAGGACTTGATTGTTTGGTAGGCTTTTTCCTGTGCTTCACCCCACTCAACTTTATTGGGTTGGCCTTTCCGTGTGAGATCAGAGAAGGGTGCTGCGATCGCTGCGAAGTTGGGAATGAAATCTCTGTAGTATCCTGCTAAACCCATAAATGACCGCGCCTGTTTCTTTGTGCTTGGCCTTGGGGCATCTTTAATTTTCTCCACGTTATCCTGGTGCAGACCAATCATCCCTTGGTCCAGTCGATGGCCTAGTAAATCCACACTGTTTACTCCGAATAGGCACTTCGTGGGTCTAATAGTCAACCCAGCTTGTACAAGACGCGAAAACAGCTCTCTAAGGGCTCTGATATGTTCTTCCCACGTACGGGTGTGAACCAGTATATCATCCCAGTAGAAGTCGACATCATCTAGATCTTCTATCAATTTCTTCATTGCACGCTTCAGTGTTGCCGCCGAGTTAATCGTTCCAAACGGCATCTTCAAAAACTCGTACGACCCGTCAGGTGTTACGAACGCAGTTTTCGGAATGTCCTCCTTTGGTATAGCTATCTGCCAGTATCCCTTGCTGAGGTCAATTTTTGAAAAGAATTTGTCTCGACTAAGCTTCTGGAACAAGTGTTCAGCAGTTGGCATAGGCTCAGGATCAAATACAGTTAGTTTATTTAATTTCCGATAAGCAACGCACACACGGTTTGTGTTGTCTTTTTTCTTCACTACTACAACAGGTGACGCATACGGAGAGCTGGACTCTCTAATAACTCCCATTTTGATCATGTCAGCAATATCTTTTCTCAGTGATTCTCTCATGCTGTAAGGTACTGGGTAAGTCTTGATCTAACTGGCTCGTCTGAGGTGAGTTTAATATGGTGCTGAACAAGATCTGTGGTACCTGGTGCTTCAGTAAACAAATTCGTGAACTGTTTAGCCAGATCCGTAAATTCAGTTCGTTGCTCGTCCGTAAGATTCGGTCCAGTTGCAACATCCTGAATTGATTCCTTGGCTACATAGCCACCAAGCTCTAGGAAATCAACCTCTTCTTCCTCTGCTTCATCAACGTTAGCTTCACAGTCGACAGCATCCTCTATAGTCGTAGCGCCTGCTCCAACAGCTACTGCTCCTTCGACTGTAGTCTCCTCTCGCTCAAAATACTTCTTGAGGAGGTTAGCGTGGTAAACTTTCTTCTTGTCTTTAACTATCACCTTGTAGTCATTGAGACCTACCACTGAACTGACTTCAAAGGGACCTTTTCACTGCATAAGTAACTTTTTGTGGTCGGTAGGTAGTAGCACAAGTACTTTCTCGCCTGGCTGAAACTTCCTCACTTTGGACTTGCGATCGTAATAGTGCTTTCCCTTCTGCTGAGCTTTCTCCAATGAGCGAGTTTGAGGGTATCTTCTAATTTTTCTCGCAACTCAAAAACATACTAGTAACTGTTCATTACTTCAGGTTCCTCGACTTCTTTCGTCCACAGCTGTTTGAGTATAGCCATTGGTCCTCTCACAGCTCTACCATATAACAACTCAAACGGCGAAAAACCAGTGGACTCTTGCGGGACTTCACGATAAGCGAACAACAGCGGATTTATGTAGCGATGCCACTGTCTTGGCTGCTCGCTACACAGTCTCTTCAGCATAGACTTCATAGTTCCGTTAAACTTCTCCGTCAAACCATTACACATCGGGTGATAGGGCGTGGTCGTAAGCTGCTTAATGCTTAATAGTCGAGTAACTTCTCTCATACAATCAGAAACAAACTGTGTGCCCAGATCACTCAAAATCTCTTCGGATACTCCTAGACGACTGAAAATATCCACCAATGCTTCTGCTACTGTCTCTGTATCAATCTTCTTTAGTGGTACAGCCTCGGGGTAGCGAGTTGAAAAATCTACAAGCGTCAATATGTATCTGAGCCCTTCTTCAATCGGGGGACTGATAGGACCAACAAGATCTATTGCTACTCTCTTAAAGGGCTCGTCAATCAGCGGCATCTTCTCTAGCGGTACCTTCGGCACTGATCCCTTATTTACGATCTTCTGACAAACATCACAGGACTTGCAAAATCGAGTCACGTCACCTTGAATTCCAGGCCAATAAAACGCACTCTGGATCTTGTCTGTTGTTTTCTTGATGCCCATGTGACCGCCCATGATCGATCCGTGCGCTACTTCCATTATGGGGCGCCTCAACTTTTCAGGTACCATGACTTGTTTAAGCGGTTTACCACCATTCACATAAGGGTGCTTGTACAGACGGTACAGTACTCCACATTTTTCTTCAAACGGAATTTCCGCCTGACCCTTTACTAGCACATCGTATCGATCCCAGTACTTGCGCAGACTCTCATCTTCACGCTGCATGTGCTTGAGCTTCTCTCTATCCACGATAGGGCTCTCACGGCTACTTGGTACTTTCAAGGTTGTGCGTTCATCCTTTTTCTTAGCTTGACTTCTTGTAGTCACGGCACAGGTCTCTTGCCAACTGGGATCTGGATTTTGTGCGTCCCTAGCATCAGGTACGTTGCCAATAATAAGGTCGTAGATAGGATCTGAAAGGCACTGCGCTTCTACGTGG
The DNA here is from genome assembly GCA_964035525.1 of Porites cylindrica. Classification (NCBI taxonomy): domain Eukaryota; kingdom Metazoa; phylum Cnidaria; class Anthozoa; order Scleractinia; family Poritidae; genus Porites; species Porites cylindrica. The sequence continues at coordinate 12,531,907 of OZ037776.1, read as the reverse complement.
CCCTTAAGATAAGGCGTATCGACACAAATTCTTGCTATGGGCACCTTCCTTGCAGTGTTGTCAATAAGCAACATAACGTTGAAGTCTCCGGTGAACTGATCCTCGCCGACAAGATCCCTCTTGACTACAGCTCCACTGCAACCAGTATCTCTTAAAACGTCAACAGTCTTCTCTCCAACTCTACCCTTTACAACAGGCATCTTACTTCTTACTCCAGTTAAAGGTTCAACACAAGCATTGCTCAGCAACGGGACTTTCTTGCCACAGGCTAACAGAAGCTGATCATTTTCAATACACGACTTGACTTCCTCTGGAGCAGCGTTAACATCGGATGGCTTAACCAAACAGCCAGCACTAACTTGACCACGTTGCACAGGGTTACCATCTTTACTTTGTCCTCCTGACTTCTGCTTGTTTGAGCGGCAGTTCCTAGCTTTGTGCCCTTGCTTGCCACATAAGAAGCACTTTCTTGCTAGAGTTGGACAGTTAATTGCTTTGTGTCCACGGGCATTACACTTGTAACACTGGAGCGCTGTTGTGTCACTGTTACTCTGAGCAGTCTTTATTTCCTCCGCCTTAGGCTGTACTTGCGGCTTCTTGTTCGTAGAGCTAAACAGGTCCTTTCCATGCGCTTCCAAATATTGATCGGCGATCTTCGCTATCTGAACAAGCGTTTCCGGGGCTCTTTCTCGTAGGTGGATAGCTAACTCCTTCGGACAAGAGTCAATAAACTGCTCTTTCACAATTAAATCTTTCAGGCCTTCAAAAGAACGATCGGTTTTTGACAGCTGTAACCAACGAAACAAGTATCTATCCAGTCTCACTATAAACTGTTCAGGACTCTCGTCAACTTCCGGTTTTGATGCTCTAAATTTACGACGATAACCATCCTCCGTAAGGTCATATCTCTTCATCAAAGCTAACTTCACTCGGTCATAATCTTGGGCTGCTTCCTCAGATAATCGCGAATAAACTTCAAGCGCACGACCAGACAAAAGAGCACTAAGTTTCGAAGCCCATCCTGTCTTCTCCCATTTAGCTGTCGCTGCAAATCTCTCAAATCTTTGTAGATAAGCGTCCAAGTCGTCCTTGCTATCAACAAATGAGGGAAGCTTGGGTGCCTTCGCCCTATCCTCTCTCACTTCAGGACGTCCACCAGCACTTGCTGCAGCCAAACGTGCAATTTCCAACTCGTGTTCCCTCTTTGCCGCTTCAATAGCCTCTTTCTGTTTCAACAGCTCGGCTTCCATCTCTAATTTTCTCATTTCGCGTTCTTGCCGCCTAGTTTCTCTTTCTTCGTCTTCTTTTCTTCTATCTTCCTCAAGCATTCGACGTTTCTCCTCTTTTTGTTCTTCCAACAATCTACGCTTTTCTTCTTTTTCCTCTTCCAATTGTCTACGTTTTTCTTCTTTTTCTTCTTCTAATTGTCTACGTTTTTCTTCTTTCTCTTCCTCTTCCCTCCTTCTTTCTTCCTCAAGTTTTCGACGTTTTTCTTCTTTTTGTTCTTCTTCCCTCCTTCTTTCTTGTTCTAACTTTTGTTGTTTCTCTACAAACTCGAGTAGCTTTTCTCCCTCCAATCCTAATTTTTCTCCAATCTGTATAAGCTTATCCATTTCCATAGCAGTAGTTCACAGCAAACACACTTGATACACTTCCTCGTAGCAGCTCTTTTCTTACTTTCACTGTAACTCCTTCTCCTTGAACTGTCCTTTCCTGGTTACTGTAGTCGGCAAACAATTGAATTCCTCTCCCGGACAGGCCCCCAATGTTACGCGGGTAATCTTTTAGAGGACGGGTAGCTTGCAAACCAAACTGAACGCAGGGTTGTCAGAACAGTAACAAGAAGATTTATTCCACAAATGAACGTAGTTTCCACTGAGTAAAACTCCACAACAGCACTTAACTCGATAAACTTACACGGCCTCCGCCAACTTCAATTAACTTGAGAAACTTACACGGCCTCCGCCAGCTTGAATAAACACTGCTTTCGTCACACTTGACTAAACACGACTAACGTCGAACTCTCTTCGCTTGTAAAAACTAGTTAAAACTTAACTTGAACTCGCCTACTTATATACTTTTACAATAAAGTTCTAGAACTTTCCAAATAGTCTAATTATAGAAAGATTACAACATATACCGCTTTTAGAAACGCTTACATAAGAACCTAAAATAAACAAGCTATGAACTCTCGCGAACCTTCTAGAAAGTCACGCTAGTCACGCAATACAATTTTTCGTAACAGGCCGTATGATGTATAACGTTATCATATTACATGCACAAGACCTTTTCGTCCGTCTGCACGAAAACGATCAGTGAGCGTTTTCAAAAAACTCACTCTTGGGACCGTTTTCAAAACCTGCGTTTTTGGTGCCCAAAAGCGCCGTTTACTTCTGGACGGAGAAAAAAATCCTAGTTTTCAAAGTGAGGGCTGTTCAGTCAAGATTGCTCAATATTGACCTGGTTCTATTTATTATTAATATTATTTGATTGTTTTTATTGCGTATCCAGCCATCTTGAACTCCCAACTGTTGGTCAATTATTCCTCGGTCAACAGACAGTTGCTAGCCATGTTGGGGTTTGATTCAACAGTCGAAGTATTAAATTTTCGTCCATATAGGCGGCCCGTCTGAAAATGAAAGGCTATCCCCGCTGATAATTTGTAAGTTAATATTCTAGATCAGTAAACAGCTGCTAATACTGAAAAAAAAAAAGATTTATGGAAAAAAAGGAACGAAACAGTTTAGCCTAATATACAAAGAATAAACTCTTAAAACTATTACGAACTAATAAAGTTTTCAAACTCCTTGATAATAATATTGTATGCTCCCTTTAGTTTGCTGGGGCGTCAGTAAATAAGAAAGGCTCAAAGAAGCAATTACTTACACACATTTCATCATGAATTTCTTTTCTTTAGACAAAGAAGCATTCTGTGCAGAATTCAATAAGACCTTGCCATTCCAAAACATGACTTTGATAGACTGTAATTATATTGAGTGTTGTTCTGGGGACAACTGTAACAACCACAACTTAACTGTCATTCCAACGAAAGCTACGGCCACTCCAGCACCATTCCCTACAGCAAGTAAGTACACGGTTATTCTAACACCTGAGGTGATGGTCATTCCAACACCCAACTTCTGACGCACGTGAATACAACCCCTCTCAACCTCTCTAACGATTACGTAAATGGTTATTCCAACACCTGACTACAACACCCAACCATAGGGAGTCGACGCTCTTATTTGTAAACTGCGAATGGAAATTAAATAACAGATAAAATCTTACCTGTTTTGTTCTATTCTTGAATCTGCTGCAGTGCGAAGTGAAATGGAAGTTGTTTTACGATGCGAAAACTATGTTCAAGTCGACACTTTTTCACGATGCTTTATGTAGTTTGTCTCGCATTTCACTATCGTCTATTTCATTATCGTGTCGCGTTTCATTGTTGGTTATTAATTTATTAACAATTTGAATTAACGGTAATGAATTAATAACGGTAACGGATTAAGAAATTAATAACCAACAATGAAACGCGAGACGATAATAACAACTACGTGACAACAGTGAAATGCGAGACAAACCACATAGAGCATTGTGAAATCAACAACGGCGAAAGCGTCGACTTGAACATCGTTTTCGCATCGTAAAACAACTTCCATTTCACTTCGCACGCAGGAGACTCAAGAATAGAACAAAACAGGTGGGATTTTATCGCTTATTTAATTTCCATTTGCACCCAACTTTTGAGCACTTGAATACAACCTCTCTAACGCTTACGTACATGGTTATTCTAACACCTGACTACAACAACCAACTTCTGTGAGCACGTGAATACAACCCCTCTAACGCTTACATTGACATGGTTATTCTAACATCTGACGACAACATGACTGCATCCCCCCCCCCCCCCCCCCGCGGCACACAAGCATACATGGTTTATGGTCCTTCCAACTGATGAGTACACCTTCCTTCCAACTGATGAGTACACCTATATGGGTCCACCCACGTGCCCTTTGGAAATTCCTAATTCCTAGCTCGACCCAGTATTTTTGCAGGTACACCTTCCATCTTTGAATCTCTTTTACTTAAACAAATTGATCTTTATTGTAAAACCCATCATAACACATGTATTACACATAGACTAAACTTTATTATGATATTGTTTTGGGGGGGAGGCAATCGGAATAAGTATCACGTGACATCGACGTCACAATAGTTTTTGCTCTAAATCGAGTTTCTGCCTTTATCGGCATTTTCTTTTGATATGCTTTACGCTACCTATGCTTTGGGTGCTTGTCTTCTGCTTTGCGAAGTTTCACAAAAATCTATAAGAGGTATTTCGAGATATCTTGGAATTTCTGCAAAAAAGATATAATTATGCATGAACTGAACGCTGGAATTAATGGAGACAAATTCGCTACTTTTTTGATGCTTCCAAAAGTTTTTATCACTCATTCGTTTTGCAAATGACCTTTATACACTCTACAACTGTCTGAATGCCGCAAGTAGACTTGCGCGGTTTCGAAAAAAAAAAATAAAAAGAGGTGAATCAATAAAACGCAATGCTGAGCTCTTTTTTGTAATTTCTAAAGCTACTTTCACGAAAACAGCGATTAAACCAAATTCTTCGATAGATTTTCTTTAAAAAAAATCCAGTGCTGCAATAGGCGACTTCCGAGTTCCAAAAACCCTCACTTTCAAAATGAGGCTAGGTGCACAACCTTTCTTGTGAAAATGAGTTTTATTTGCACGAGAATGAACAATGATTTCTATATCAAAGGCTAAGCACCTACCCTCGTTTTGAAACAGAGGCCAGGGGGAACTCGGAAATGGCCTATTGGTCAGTGTACTATAAAATCCCCGAATTTTGTGTCCACTGAAAACTTTTTAAGTTTTCTAACGTAGACGTAAAATTGAGTGAATATTGAGGCGATGTCATATATCTGGCCAAGTTTTTGCTCTGAGACTTCCTATTGTCTCAAGTTTAGCACAACATCAAATTCCCATGCAGCACGCGAGAATTTACCGCGCTTGGTTGCCCTCTGAAATATTTCCGAAATATGGTAATGCTGTAGAATGGAAGAAACCAATAGCGAATAGATTACGGAGGGCAACCAAGCGCGCTTCTTTCTCTATTACAACACTTGAGAACAAGATAGATGCATATGCCCCAACCAACACGTCGTATATACAGCTAAATCAAAAAAGGTTGCTTTGGCAATTGGGCATTTGGGCATACAGAACAATGCAATGATTTGCTTGATTGACCATCAAACAATCGCTTCTCAATGCCAAAGGCAACCTTCATTGAATCAGCTATATAAGTTTCCTTCTGCTCCTGGGCGCTCATTAACGGCTCTAGCCATAGTGACCTGTAAGTATAAGGTCCCTACATTACCTAAGTATACCGCTCCTTCACCACTTCATAATACGGTCCTTTCGACATCCAAGTGGACATAAATAATCATGATAAATAAACTTACTGCAGCTTTTTTGCAATGATTTCTCTTTTCTTTCATACCAGCATTGACGTTTCGTTACCGGGGAAGTTTAAGACAGGAGGGGGACTTCAAGCAGGAAATATGTCTCCTATTATAACGCAGAGGAGCTAGAATTGTCTGGAAATAAATTTCCGAATTAACTGCAGTTGAAGTTTTGGCCTTTTTTTGTTTAGTTTCTAATAACGAAGCAAGTCATTACGTCGCTATTTAAGAGAGTTTTTTTTTTTGTTTCCAATCACGGATTTAACAAAGTTGCTAAGTTTATTTTTTTCTTGCGTGAGTTATCTGTTGATTCAACAAAGTTTTCAAAATACGTTCTTAGTTCCTTCTTCTTCCATTTTGGTCGTGGAATTGTTTTTTGAATTAACTTATGATTCGTAGAAAGGTAAAGGAACCTTCTTGAAAATGTATGATTTTGTTTGATTCATCCTCCAAGTTTGAGAATCCTTAACTGTTCTTGTTACTTCAGGAGATTTATAGTTACTTTGAAGTCTTCTCACGTTTTGAACCTAACCACAAAGCTTCCGATAAGTACTAACCAAACTTCTTCTTTGCGTGATTCCGCTGACCAAGCGCAGACACCTCAGAAGATTTTTCCCGATATCCAGTAGTTAGTAACTCCCCCCGTCCTCCGTCTCGATTAAGAGATGTTTGCAGTTCTCGAAGCTCCGGTCACAAGTTCCAGCCCGAACACGTGGTAATTCTTGACATGGAACCAGACTAGTTTAGGGGAGACCATCTACACTCCACAATTGCAACTACCTTTTAATGGAAACAGATGAGGCTGGGACGCGTCACAGTGGCCTCACACGCTGAAAAAGTCTGGCGGGACTAAACGGAAGCTTTGTGGTAAGCTTACCACCGTTTTCGTTGATACGCGACTTTCGAAAACAAAACACCCGCGGAAACGTTTCCAAAATTTCCGTCAATCATGCATGTTATCGACAGATCGGATCGAAATCCACCAATCACAGCCCGCTAGCATGACGTAAAGAAGGTCAGAAGGTCACACTAGTGGTTGTGATTGGTGGATTTCGATCCGATCTGTCGATAACATGCATGATTGACGGAAATTTTGGAAACGTTTCCGCGGGTGTTTTGTTTTCGAAAGTCGCGTATCAACGAAAACGGTGGTAAATGGTTGTGTTATTTGTTTTTGTTTTTTGTTTCTTTTTTCTTCTTTGAACAGCTGTCAACCAAACAACATGTATTTCTTGCGTTGAATTTGGGCCCAACAACATATCCTGTATTAGTCATTATTCTCTGGTTCCATGTCGTTTTCACTGTTACTCATTAAAGGGAATCTCAGAGTACTACAGTGTCGATCAAGTTAATACAGCTCCCTTAGAGATACGAGGATGCAGCATCAACTGTCCAGGTAAAGCCTTTTTCATATAATTGCCTACAACGTTCAGTAATCTAGCCGATCGTTGTAATTATAACGGAGCTTCTGTCCTATTGCTAAAAGGTAACCGACCAATGCGACGTCAGCGTACGCCCAAGCGCTCATGCGTACGGCTGTGCAGACTTTAGGGGAGTGGTGGGTGGAGACTCTTTTAGGGAGGGGAAGAGAGTCGCACACATGCAGCTTGCGTTTGGTCATGCCTCACGACCATGAGAAGACACATAACTGAACTGGTTAGGAAAAAAATAAGTGCTCAGTATTCCCATCCAACGAAGGCTTTTAATACAAAATGAGAATCGAGGGGTAACGCTGGTTGCCATAAATCTAATCTATGAACAATAAACTACAAATCAAGAGAGAAAAACTGTGGTTTTCAAGCCTTTGTGTGACTATCACGAGTTATACAACTGTGTAAAGGGTTTCTATTGGTTTTGCAATTTAAGGACGACGGGAGCATGTATCCGGATGCGCTTATAATCGGATGATGTAAGAGTAATGTTTACAAAGACCGTGAGCTAATATTAAAGGGCACAAAAATTTACCTGAACTTCCTAGCATATTCACAGACGTTTTTTTTTTCTTTGGGTGAATTAGACAGCGCGAGAGCGAGCGCGGCTGTGGTCAATAGGTCCCATGCGGTTTTTATTTTCTTATGTCAGCTCAACGATCTCTCAAGAGAAAATAGAGAGTCTGTGAACAGGCTATAAACGCCCTTGTCAACATTGCAAGTGAGTAAATCCGGGCTTACTTTACGTTCAAAGTCGAAGTTAAAACAAAGTTAGCCCTCAGACGCACAAGCAAATTAATACCCCCATTGTGATACAAGGTGGGGGGGGGGGGGGGGGGAGGGGGGTTGATGGAACCCCTCCCCAGCGTTTTTGATATGATGCTGCATTTGGAAACGATTTTGCCGTCAGTGGAAAGCCTTTTATATTGTCAGCAAGATGAGGTGTATTTTATGGGTGGAGGCACTGCTGGAGGCCAGTGATGTCACCAACAATGGTAACCATCTTGGCTGCCATCTTGGATTTCACCAAGAATTAGAAATCAGGTTAAAATCGCGATAAATGGTAATTTTTGCGCTTGACATGTACATTTATATCCAATGGACCACCTCAGTAAACGCTGTCAATGAAGTTTAAAATAGGTATATATTCCTACTCTATGGTGATTGACAGTTTTCAAGGATGACTTTTTCGTTTATTTTTTTTTTTCGTGTAGAATTAAATCTTTAACTGATCGAAGCTAGACTTAAAGCTCACAATAAACTCATTAATACTCTTTCAGGCCCTGTCCATGTCGGGGAACGTTTAAGAAATTTATGAACTATCGATCGCGCGGCTACCCGCCTGAACCGTGGTGAACCCTGGTCGTAAGGTGTCTTTTCATCGGTCGGAAAAAAAACATTAACACAACATTGTTCATCATTATTTCCATTGTTTTAGGTTAGGGTAGCAACCATTTGGCTTTTAGGGTTAGAAAAGCTGCTACATGATCTCTCTCCCTAGAGTTTGAATTTTCGAGACAAGTAATTACAATGTTTTCTAATTCATAAAACAAAAGCCGATTGCCTATCGTGCTATTCTTTAAAAGGTAATTTTCGATTCTAAAAGCGCTATAAATTACTCCAAACCTTGCTCTAAAGTAGAATGACTTGTTCCAAGACGTTTTTAAAATATCCCTTGGCAGCTTTGGCTCAAACTCCTGCTGCATACATTTTGATGTATTGCAATGCATTTTCAACGACTTTTACTGCTGTTCGTTGCTTCCAACTCAGGAAAAAGGTATTGAGATTGGACGCTACCTCGTATCAGAGTTCAGATAGAACTGTCCAGCACCTTTGTTTATGACTACAAAATGAGCACGAGTGGCAGTTCTGCGAAGAATTCGCACCTCAGCCAGGGGGACGAACGACAAGAACGGATGCCCATTCCTGTGAAAAGGATTACATCAAAGTGCAAAATAAAATTATCGCAAAAATACTGCCCGTAAATAAATTTACAACTCAGAAACTTTTGTCACTTCTTTGTTCAATGAATGGGTAGTTTTTTCCTTGATTATCATGTTTTGCTCTGCAATACATGTTTATACAGATCGGTTCGCAGACATGGGCATCATTGTCATTAGTCCCCCCTGGCTGAGGTGCGAATTCCTCGCAGAGCTGCCGCTCGTGCTCATTTTCTGGTCATAAACAAAGGTGCTGGACAGTTCTATCTGAGCTTCGATACAGGGTAGCTTACAATCGCAATACCTCAGTTTTTCCTGAATTGGAAGCAACGTACAACAGGAAAAGCCGTTGAGGATGTATTGCAATACATCAAAATGTATGTAGCAGTAGTTTGAACCAGAACTGCCAAGGGATATTTTAAAAATGTCGAGGAACAAGTCATTCGACGTCAGAGTAAGGTTTGGAGCAATTTATAGTGCCTCTAAAACTAAAGATTACCTTTTAAAGAATAGCACGATAGGCAATCGGCTTTTGTTTTATGAATTAGCAAACATTGAATTTACTTGTCCCCAAAAATTCGAACTGTCGTCTTCTTCTACCTAATAGTAATTTATTATTGAAATTCCAAAACAATTTCACAGCTGATTTTTTAGCGACTTTTAGTTACGGACTTCTGCTTCAACGATTTTTCTGAAACTTCTCAGGCATATTTATTATATCAATAAAAGCCGATACCAGAAATTTCAGTAAAAAATATGAGCAAAATTTTGTACCAGAAGCGATTTTCTTCGAACAGTAGGGTCCCTTAAAGCGCTAATTTCTCAAGAAGTATTTACCTTCAATGAAATCGGAATATTTCGTACTATTGCCGAATGATATCTGTTGTTCTTTGCAAAGTTTCGCAGCCATCACGTTGAAAACAAAAAAATTATGACGGAAAATTTGTTACAGCTAAATGCTACAGTATTAATGACGGAGCCACCTTAATGGTCGATTTTTGTTACATGTATGGTGGGTATTACATTTATGTGATTTTCATTACTTCGGCGGAGCTTCGGCATGTCCACGGATGCCTTCCTTAAATCAGTGAAAATGTTCCTAGACAAGGAAGTAAGAATTATACCATTTAACAGCCGCTCGCGTTCCCTTCCATAACCCAGTCATCTGTTACTTCGGCGGGAGCGCGAAGTAAAGCATTAGCGACACTCAGGAATGTCCCAAAGTTGGTCTTTTTGGGAAAAGATTGGGCACGCAAAGTCTGTGGGCTTTCGGTTTTTTTTTCGGTTATTTGACGAAGAGAGAGCCGAATTAGTTGGAGATATCTCGAGATCACTTCGATTTCCTTGATTTATTCTTTAACTTATTCGAGGAAGAAATAATTACTACTTTGATTT